>JAPDEU010000010.1:0-657866 GCA_027569275.1 Emericellopsis terricola | reverse complement strand
CCCCCCCCCCCCCCCCCCCCCCCCCCCCCCCCCCCCCCCCCCCCCCCCCCCCCCCCCCCCCCCCCCCCCCCCCCCCCCCCCCCCCCCCCCCCCCCCCCCCCCCCCCCCCCCCCCCCCCCCCCCCACCTGGGATTTGAACGGCGTTCTCGATTGCTTCGACAAGAAAATCTTGGATTTGTGGTATACAAAGGTCAACCCGATTCGACGATCATGACTTTGAGGGACAGCTGCATATTACGGATGATAGACTACTTGATTGCTCTGCTCTACCGCCCCTCTCCGTACAAGGGGCGGCTCAATAGACTTGTCAGACAACATGGCCTCCCAAGATGGACTCTCCTGATTGACGTGGGTCGTGGCTTGCTCACCGCGCATTGCATCCGGGCCACGAACCACATGCCTCATCAAACCACACATCTTCATCACGGTACTAGGTGAACAGACCTCCTCAGCGCATAGAATGGCAGCAGCGGCATGATGCAGTCGCAAGTCTGATCCGTGCCACTGTGCGTAGACCCGTCACGTCTGCCGGCCGCAGGAACCCGAGAAACGGAGGCTGACTCGTGAGGGTTGACATGCTTTCCCCCCAGTGGGGCCGCCACGACCGAGCTACTGCTGGTGATTCCACACAGGATGCTCCTCTTCACCAGGCATCTCCATAACCTTTGGATGCTTCATTTCCCATTCTGGTGCGGCTAGAGCAAAGCGTGCAGTTGCTTGGCACGTGCTGCACGTACTCCAGAGGAGCAGCAGAGAGGATCAGGGGGTCGTTCTGTTGCCTTGGGTTTGGAAACTCTTCACTTGACGGTGTGTTGCCGCTGGAGGCTGACGACCTGCAGCAGGGCCTGTTCTGCTTTTTTTTTTTTTTTTTTTTTTTTTCGGCATTGCCCTTGGACATACGCACCTACAGTACGTAGCAGTTGGATTGACAATGCACCAAAGACATCGACTCGCCAAAGCCAGACGCCACGGACTCACCGCCGGAGGGCTGGCACACCATTGTGCAAAGTTATTAAGGAGGGGCCGAAAGGGACAACAAGGGGGGTGGAGAATTGGGGGAATACGTAGCTGATGCTGATGGTCTGGCAGGCTTTGGCCCGCGTGGATACGGCGACGCAATCATGTTCGGCGACTAACGTTAGGGCGCCACGACTTGGGGTGCTCGTGTTGCGACCGACACTGATGGCTGATGACTGTCGTCCCGACTCGGGGGAATAATAGCGTGCTCAAGACGGGGGGAAGCGGTCGGCGGTGGACCGTGGCCAGCTGTTGGACGCGCAGCCAGGAATTGGGTGACACTTCCTGAGCAACTCTCCTGGAATAGACTAAACCAGTAATTCTGCGTAGGCGAGGCCATGTCGCAACATCCTCCACTGCGCGTGGCCCGGGCCATCTTTGGGTTAGTGCACGCTATTGGAAATGGACACTACGATGCTCGTCTTGAGGCAGCAGTCTACGCCCTTTGCCCTTTGCTTGGCCTGAGTCGGATCGGTTGGTCAAAAAGGGGTGCCTCTGGGCGCCGTACGCCGTGTCAATTGTCGTCAACCTTGCTCTTTGAGCATATGTACGAGCCACAACAAGTATGGCCTTACTGCTCCTAGACCTCAACTGGGCGCCTGCTTTGCCCACCAACCCCGGCGAGGGAGAGAATAGCCTGACGACACGGGCCGCCAAGCTTTGCCATCGTACATGCCTCTTCATTCGAACCGAATCGCTTCCCCCCTGAACAGCAACCCATGATGCCATGCTTCGTGCCCTGATCTGCCCTACAGCCCACGTTTTCCATGATCAACATTACACAGCCCCAGGTATTCATACACAGTGATGCGTCCATCCCAACGTAAGACTGCTGCCAGACTACTCGAGTGTCATCTGCGCGGTGGCCTCATCCCCGTTCGACATGTCATTCGCTCCAGTATCCTCCTGGGTAGAGGCCGTCGCCAGATCCGCTAGGTGCTGGAGGGTAACGTCACCAGATGAGGACGTGGGCCGAATGAGTTCTGACAGCTTGTCCCTAATGCCGTCCCACACACCACCAGGCCTTTCCGCGAGATCTCTGATGAGCGCATTCGCCTTCTCACGGGAGTCGTCCTGGTTCAGCAAGCGGGATAGAGACAGAATGACCAAGCCACCAAAGTGGTTGGCCAGCGGGTTGCGCATGTCGGCGTTCACAGAGAGCAGCTTGATGAGCTCTTCCATGGGCCACATGATGCCGGGCGTAGTTGTTTTCGGGGAGAGGAGCGTGACGGCCAGCCTGCAATGCCAGTACGCGAGATGCACCAAAGGATGGGTCGAAGGTCCAACGTGCTCCGGAAGATCTTGTCGGTACTGATCCACATACTTCAACAATATGCTTGCAACGGGCGCTTCGGCCACCGTGACGCCGGGCGGAAGCGACGAGCTGACTTCGGATATGGCACCCAAGGTGTTTGAGAGGCCTTTGTCATGTTAGTCATGGGCTCCAAGCAACGTTGATATGCACTGGTGGCACTCACGAACAAGGTGGAAACACGTCTCATTGAGGACCGTATCCAGACCTCGTGGGATAACAGCACTGTGATCAGGAATGAGGACGGGCTTTCCAGTGGCCACGGCATGCCAACGATCCATCAGTATGAGCGACCACCACACACGGATACACAGCGCGTCCTGAGAATCGGGTTCGATGTCGTTCGGGAGGCTTTTTGTGGACCACAGCTTCATGTCGTTAGCCAGCACAACGGCACGGCCCATGAGATAGGGCATCGAAGGCGACCCGCGCCAGTCGGCGTCAATGATCAGCAAAAGCAGCGTCTGCGCATGTACGAGATTGATCGTTGGGGTCCGTGGCGAGTCCTCGCTCTCCCAGCCTGCGAGTAGGGAACTGGCCAACCGTACGTTTCCTGAAGAAGATTGAGCAACGGCTAGCAAGGCATGGGCAAAAGCTGTCCGGATGGCGGGCGGGCACTGCTGCAGTAGCTCCTGCATGCGCGGCAGGTTACTTGGCAGGATCGGATACAGCGTCTGCAGCGTGGAGAGGTAGCTGTAGCGGGTCAGTCATTGGCGGGACGCAAATCATCAAGCGACGTACTCTTGGAAGACTCCCTCTTCGACAGGAGGCCCATCTCCCCAGTTCGCCAGCGAAAGATCTATTGTGGCCTCGGTCCCATGGTGGTCATGGGAAGGTATCGCCACGGGCTGGGGAGCCAGAGAAGCGCTGGTATAGGGTTCCGTGGAGTGCATATCCGCCTGGGCTTGTGTAGTCTGGATATGGCGAGGAGGCCATGGCGTGTTCCGGGATGTGAGCGGCGAGCCCATGTCCCCGCCAGATATACTCGAGTATGGTCGTTTCCTGCTCGCATCATCGGCTGAGTTGCCTTGGCGGAGAGGCCTGTCGCCGAACAAGCCGGACAAGTCCTCCGACGTGAGGCCGCCGTCTGTCTCAAGCTTGCTCTCAATGCTGTTGATGCGGTCCGCTAGTTCTTTGATGTAGCTGCGTCATCTTAGTCCACCAAGCTCACTGCGAGATACGCGAACACACATACCCTTTGCTGGGCCCTCGTTTCTGAGGCACCCTGCTGAACAAACATGGGATGTTGGACCGAGCACAACTAGAGCACGGTTGATCGCCAACCCCATCATTTTGGGCATCGCACTTGATCTTCTTCCTTCTGCACTCGTCACACGCTCTCGAGACTTTTGACCTCTTGCGTGGCGGGACGTTATCGTTTGCGAGCGGATTCCATGGCTGCAATTGTGGATTCATGGCTACTGGCATGCCGTGCGACAGCATTGGTTCCGTCGTGGGGGTTGGCTGCATGTACGCAGGATTAGGGTGATGTTGCTGCTGATGACCGTGATCATGCTGTGTAATCTCATTGTGTTGCTCCTGCGGTTGTTGCGGATGGTGTTGTTGTGGCTGATCTCCTGACGGCTGCTCATGTGGTTGCTGCTGCTGCTGCTGCTGCTCCGATGGCTGTCGCTGATGCTCAGAGTGATGGTCGGCATGGGGCATGATGTGCCGCAAGTTGGGGTCTTCCGTATTCATGTTTGGGTCGGTCGTGGATAGCAATGGCGTCGAAGCGATTGTGTGGCCCAGCTGCGCCGCGAGCTGTAGCTCCTCAATGTTGGGGGGCCGGTTGTTCTGCTGCTGCGT
This sequence comes from Emericellopsis terricola, assembly GCA_027569275.1. NCBI lineage: Eukaryota > Fungi > Ascomycota > Sordariomycetes > Hypocreales > Bionectriaceae > Emericellopsis > Emericellopsis terricola. The sequence goes on along the minus strand of JAPDEU010000010.1, from coordinate 653,731 downwards.
CCCATCCGCGTCATGCTGATGCATTTCACCCTGCATGTGATCATGGTGTTGATGCTCCTGATGTTGATTGTCCATGTTGTGATCCTGACTGTTGTGGTGGTGGTGGTGGTGGTCTTGGTGCTGGACTACATCATTGTCGTCATCGTAGGACTGTTTCCGATCCTCGGGCTCGTCCATGTGCTCCGGAGGCGCCGTGTGATAGAACGGCCCAGCGTCGCCAGTCTCGGCACTGGGCGAAGGATACGAGATCGGACCATTCGCATCGCCGTCTTGGCCGCCGTCAGCGCTCATGGAGAAGATTTGCGCGCGCGCGCGTCGTGACCGATCCCGTTTCGATGCGAACCGTCGTCACCCAATTGCGACGGACAGACTGATTATTCTTTCTCACCACACGACCTTGTGAGGGTCTGTAGCAGTCGTAAGGGTCTTGCGCGTGCCAAGCTGCGACTGGAGTTTTATCGCCATTAGCATATTGATGTCACCGAGATAAATGCCATGGTCGCGCGGAACGGGCGCCATGCTTCGGCAACCATGCAGCGACAGTGGCTTGAGGACATGATAATCGATCATTGTCGCAGCGCGTCGCTGTTGCCAAGTAGGTGAGGACTTACACGGTGATGATCTTCGAGTCGGTCGATGGTACATGCGACGCGCCGCGTGCCGTCAACGGATCAGGAAGAACTCGGCCCCGTGGACGGTGGGTGATTCTGGCTTGTGGGAATTCTGCAGTGCCGTTCAGCAGCTCGGAGATGGAAGAATCTTTCGGCCTGTGCGCGCGTGCCACTTAGTAAGACACCCGTCGCTTATGTCATTGGTCCGCAACGGGTCTCTGGGCCAACTTCCAGCGTTGACCACGCGTTTGTCTTTGATCCAGAATTGCCCTGAGAATTCAGAACGACTCGCCAAACTCAACATCGCATGCATTGGCTCTGTGAGGTCTTTTGGCCATCTTGCGGGGGGAGTGTCGAAGCTGACCTTTCGTCCGTCACCAGACCGTCGTCGGTTGTGGTCCCCTCAATTTCGGCGCAAACATTTATTATTAGTGAATTAATTAATAATGGGAGCTACGAAGCAGCTTCTGGGCAGTTTGTGTCTGTAGACCACAGGGTGAGCCCACGATTCTCGGCAACGTGATAGCTGCACTCGGCGATCTTGAGAACTTTGATTAATTACACGCTGGTCACCTGGCCAAGAAGGGTGGTCAGCAATTTTCCGAGGCTTGACGTCTTTGTAGGCTGCAGAGTGCGGAGTCAACGGACCGGCTTCGTCCTGCCGTCGGAGCTATCAATGTGCGGCTGTGGCTGTGATATGCAATTAATATAGACTCGGGGCGCGCCGCCACGCATTTGGGGTTGGGCCGACGAATGATGTTGCTTAATAGTGTGTTGTCCGTCACCGACAACCCTGTTCCAAAAAAGTCCCCAACTCATCTCGGCTCACCGGGCAATTATTATATCGCATTCCTTCGTTGGCTCCTTTCTTGGCTTGGCATTGATGCACCTGATTGACGACTGAAACACTTGCTGCTGAAGGCATGGCGACAGCAAACGGTTCTGCCAGGTCCTGACTGGCGCTGTGACAACCACCACACGCTCGCAATGAGATGGACTTGGTCCACGCACACAATTGGAGCTACGTGCGGGGGATCCCCAGCGAGATCGGGTCGCTGCGAACCCTACTGCAAAAGTATAGCGGGATACCAGATGCTGACATCGACCAACATCTCTTCAGTATTGTCCGTCTTTCCGCGGTTGCGTTGCGTTCCTGGTGCGCTCTACTGACACGCTCAACAGCGCGAAAAGGCATGGAACGCCTCGCAGACACCGTCGATTGGACGGTGGAAGTTCCTCACCCTCATGAACCGCGATGATGACCGGTATCAAGAGCTCCTTTTCCGTCTTGGACTGCCCAAAAGCGAGGCCGCAGTTTTGGATCTGGGCTGTGGCTTAGGCCAGGTCCTGCGTCAACTGCGTGAAGACGGCGTGCCAGGCCATAAGCTCTTTGGGCTAGACGCGAGCTCCGAGCTGATCGAACTTGGATACGACATGTTTCGCGACAAAACCAGTCTCGGGGCGACCTTTGTGCTAGGCGACATGGTCGACCCTGGCGACAGCCGCCTGTCCAGGCTGAAAGGGCAGGTCACAATCGTGGTAGCCGATAGCTTCTTTCACTTGTTCACGTGGACGCAGCAACTCTACATTGGCAAGCGCATCGTGAGCTTTGTCAAGCCGGGGACACAAAACGCGATGATCCTGGGCCGGCACGCTGGCCTGCTCTCCGCCAGCAAATTAGCCGCAGACATTTGCATGACGAATTCTGGCAGATTAGAGCCATTCTTGCACGACCAAAGGACCTTTCAAAGGCTGTGGGATGAGGTAGGCAAGTTGACACGCACACGCTGGCATGTCGAAATGGAGCAGGACGGCTTTCTATCCGATCAACTGCCAGGCATAGCACCAGGCGTCGTGCCTATGAAGTTCACAGTTCGCCAAATACCTTATCAATGACACTAGGGTGTGTTGCGGAAGAGGAAGAGGCACTGCAATGGGCATGCGTGTCACAGAGTGACGCGATATGGCGGGCATTGTACTGAGCTTGGATCCATGAAACTGTTATGAATGTAGATTATAACTAGACTAGACATGACTTGGATCAATTCCATTATTAAGACCCAGGCCATATAGAAGATGATTTATATAAGTACTAACATTGGACAGTTATTGTCCTCTTTCCTCTGGCGGTGCTAATTACTACAATATTGTGTGGTGTCGTGAGCAGGTAGTTGCTTCCTGAACCCCACTGTAGTGGGGTCAGCAGTCTGCTTGTACAAACACGACCTTTGGGACTCATGCTACTTCTGGCCTAGAAATCGCTTTGGGCGGGCTCAAGAAACACTCAATTCTCTCTCATTCATTGATACATCCCCCTCTATCATCTCTGTGATCGCGGCTCCTCACCTTTGGAGCAGACAATTGGGATGCTAAACTAGGCGCCTGTTAGTGGTCTGACCGCGTGCTGGACAGCGACAGACCTCTCCAAGCTAAGGCCCATCGTGTTCCGTGCCCCGCGCGTCACGTCGCCGACTGGCAATAAAGCAACCGACACTTTCTTGCCATCGTATCTCGCCACGCTGCCGGGCCGCGGTGCTGCGGATCGCCATCGTCTCTTGGAGACTCCCTGGCATAGCATCACTTCGCAGAAGACCATGAGGCGTTGGACAACCCTCGAGACGTCACCATGGACGCAGACTGGGACGAGGTCAGTAAGCTCTCACCACGTCAAGGCGGCTGATCGCTCGACAAGCGATGCCCGGCAGGTCGCAAAGTTTTGGAAATCTTGGGTCCCTTTGTGAAAACTCGAGATCGTACCACTGACAGACAATTGGCGCCGTAGATTGCCCGGGTCCCGTTCCCGCCGCCGAACCTCCATGCGATGCCAACCCCAGTGTCCACCATGACCTTCGACAATCTCCAAGAGCTTCTCTGGACAGGCAATGATTACGTACGTGGAACCAAGGCGAGGACGTATGGTGGAAACATACTGAATCGAAAGACAGGGCCGCGTCACCTCGTTTTACGGAGCAGAACTTCAGCGATACACCTCGTTCAAGGCGCATGCAGCGACGGAGGGCCCTGTGCGGCAAATATTGATCAACGATAGAGGGATCATAGCCCTGGGTGCCAGGGATCTGCACATGGCAATAAGGAGAGGACTGCCTCAGTGGCACATTAGGTGGGTGTGGCCACGTGTAGCGCAAGTGCCAGAGGCGCTGACACGAGGGTAGGCACCCTGAGATGAAGGACCTGAGGTGCATGAGCTTCACATCAAAGGGAACCGCTGAAATCATATTGGCAGGGCTACAGGACACAATGCTGGTCGTGGACCTCAATAAGGGCGAGGTCACAAAGCAGGTACGTTGTGCGAACTGGCGTCCCAACTTCAGCTCATCTAGTGCAAGATACCTACGGAACACCGCTACACCATTATGCGTCGCGGGAGATACATTTGCGCGGCGACGAAAACGGGATCTGTCCACCTTCTTGACCCCATCAACTTCTCCGTGGTGAAAATATGGAATGCTCATGCCGCCTTGATCAGCGACATGGACGCGCAGCACGATTTTATAGTAACTTGTGGTTACTCATTGCGCCAGGGTCAAAACTACGTCCTTGATCCGTTTCTCAATGTCTTCGACATCAAGCAAATGTCATCAATGCCGCCCATACCATTCCCAGCTGGGGCAGCATACGTGCGCATGCATCCGCGCATGCTGACGACAAGCATAGTTGTCTCGCAAGGCGGTCAGATACACATTGTTGACCTCATGAACCCCGATTCTAGCAATGTTCGACAGGCCAACGTTCTAACGTACCTCGCTATGTTCGACGTCGCACCCTCTGGTGAGGCGATTGCGTTGACGGATGCCGACTGTCAAATACATCTTTGGGGCTCGCCCAGCAAGATGCACTTTGTCGATCTTCCGGCCCCCGTGGAATTCGCTACTCCTGAAGAACCGTCTCCCCAGATAGAGTGGACGGCCGACACGTAAGCACACGTTCTGGTGCCTTGTCGATCTGCTTTTTCTGACTGTCCAAAGGCCTACCAATATTATAGGCTTGCCGTATTATCGAGAGCTGCTTGCATCTGCTTGGCCGGAGAATGTCAGTGATGTGGGCGCGCCTCCCGTCAAGTATGATCCTCAATTCCTCGCCTCCCTCAAGGCCAGTGATTTCGGCCTTTATGGTCGCAATACACGGGGCCTACGACGCAACCAAGTTGAGCTCACTCGGAATTCGGACGACAAGAACCAAAGTGGTCTAAAAGCACCCAAATTCCTCAGTGAAAAGGCAAGGGAGTCGGCCCAGCACGTTGGCGGCAGAGATGACAAAGTGGACGATCTTGCCAGTCCACTTGGAGACTTGACGATAGACAGCAAGAAAGCGGAGGTACCGGTTATGTACCGCAGTGTTGAAATCAAGTACAGCAAGTTTGGTGTGGATGACTTCGATTTCGGGTAAGCTGGCTATCCCGTGGGGAGGAAAGGTACTGACGTGAAGCAGCTTCTACAACAAGACTCGATACTCCGGCCTTGAGACGCACATTTCCAATTCGTACGCCAACGCCTTGCTGCAAATCTTACACTATACCCCACTCATAAGGAACCTGGCCCTCCAGCATGCTGCAACTGCTTGTGTCGGAGAACTGTGCCTACTTTGCGAACTTGGGTTCTTGTTCGATATGCTAGAGAAAGCCGAAGGCTCAATTTGTCAGGCTACGAATTTGCTGAAAACATTGAGCAACTATCCCCAAGGTGAAGAATCATCCCCGGAGCGGTTATTGATAGCAGAAACTGACATTGTTAGCCGGTGCATTGGGCTTGTTAGAAGAAGATCCTCACAACACGTCGCTCAATATCATGCTTCAAGGACTTACACGCTTTCTGCTCGATCGATTCGCGCAGGATTACAAACCTTTGTCCCCCAACCCCACGGCCATGGAGCAGGTAAACCTGACCTGGCAAACCCAATCGTAGCCTCTGGATGGACGCTAACCTGCGGCGGCAGATGTTGACGACGCACGCCACGAGTTCGATCAAGTGTATGAACTGCCGGAGTGAGTATACTCGTCCGGCGGCGACATTTGTGAACGACCTGATGTACCCTTCGCTGGTGAGTGGCGCCCATGTATTACCTACTGAGTGGACTGACCATTTTACAGAAAACACCCGGGCGCAACGCGAAATCCCCACGAATTACGTTTTCGCAAGTGTTGAAGCACAGCGTAGAACGGGAGACTACGTCCAAGGGCTGGTGTAGTCGCTGCCAAAGATACCAGACCATCGCAACCAGAAAGACTGTGCATAACATTCCAGCAGTTCTAATGTTGAACACCACCATCACGAGCCAAGAGCACAGAATGCTTTGGGCAACTCCAGGCTGGCTTCCGGAAGAGATTGGCATCATAGTGGAGCAAGGCCAATTCTTCTGTTATGAAGGCGAAGACCTGAAGCTGCATCTGCAAAGAGGCATTCACAACATAACGGTCTACTCGCTCGTAGGCGCTGCCATCAATATCGAGAATGGCCAGACCCAAAAACCTCATCTTGTGTCCGTCATCAATGGTACGACTGCCATTATGTTTGCTGGCAAGTACACAGGCTTACTTTTTTTTTTAGTTGCGCACGCCGAACCTGCTGATCCCGGGAAAAGCAAGTGGCACTTATTCAATGACTTCCTCGTACGTTCGGTATCAGCTGAGGAGGCTCTGACATTCAATACCGCTTGGAAGCTGCCATGTGTGCTGGCCTACCAAGTCAAGGAAGCGAACAACAAGATAGATACTTCCTGGAAAAAGGAACTCGACACCTCCTTACTTTACCAAGATTTCAAGTATGAAAGATCCAGTGTTGATGGGTCACACCCGCTGACCTTGCCTAGCCCCCATGCGGACCCAGGGACAAAGACGTACCAGGTGCTGAACCGAGACACAGAGGCACCAGGTCCGGGCACGATCATTGCGCTTGACACGGAATTTGTAGCCGTCCGACAGCCGGAAATTGAAATGAACTCGGATGGTGAGCGAGAGACGATTCGCCCAATAGTATATGCTCTAGCCCGTGTGTCTGTCATCCGCGGCCAGGGCCAAGACGAAGGAAAACCATTCATTGACGACTACATCGCTATAAGAGAGCCGATCGTCGATTACCTGACTTCTTACTCGGGTATCACACAGCAGGATCTTGATCCGCGCGTTGCCAACCACTGCATTCTGCCATTAAAAATAGCGTACAAAAAGCTTTGGATACTGCTCAACCTTGGTTGCAAGTTCCTTGGCCACGGCCTCAAACAGGACTTTCGCGTCATCAACATCCATGTACCCAAGGTGCAGGTTATCGACACCATCGACATGTTCTTTCTCAAGGCACGCCTTCGCAGGCTATCGCTGGCATTTTTGGCCTGGCATCTTCTCAAGGAAGACATTCAGCTGGAAACACATGATTCGATTGAGGATTCGAGGACAGCATTGAAGCTGTATCGCAAGTTCCTTGAGTTTGAGGACGCAGGGATCCTGGACCAGATCCTGCTGGATATATACCGGGTCGGTCGCGATGTTAATTTCAAGCCGCCGAGGAAGGAGGGTCAAGGGATTCAACGAACAGACACACCGCCACTACCCCCAGAAGGCTCGGCAGCTCTACCGACAACTCCGCAGAGGGACTCGGCGTCGCTGACGGCCAGCCTTCCTGGGTCAGCGTTTGGAGGGGGCAGTTTGAGTTGGACGCCTGGTAAGGGGTCACCAATGAGGTAGTCAGCGGACATGATGCCCGACTCGGCATCTTCTATGTGCATGCATAGAAAGGTGGTCAGCGTCGCGCTCAAGTAGTTGCACATCAACCACAGATAGCGGTAATGGCATGTTCAGACAGCATGTATGACCTTTTCTCCACGCAAAGCCCAAGGGGACGACCATGTTGGAACCTGCCCTGGAGCTGGTTACATATCAAAGGATGAGATCTTGACGTGCGCAATACAACCATGGGCGATTCTGTTCCATTCTGTGATTCGCCAAACTCAGAGCTAGGAGCCTCAATGTCCGCGCAGAAGCCTAAAGCGTCAAGATACTATCTACCATTACGAATCAATGGCGAGGACTTTTGTATTGAGTTTATTCTTGATTCTTTGAAGACATGCCAAAGTGCCATCATGTATTGATTGAGGTGCCTCAACTCACATACCCATTATGATTGTGGGCTTTCCATGTCCGCCTCGAGATAGCCTGCATGGGCGATTTAGTCCTTTAACCACCAGGACTTGTCTGCAGACTACCGCTAGGATTCCATGGAAACTTGGGAATCATCAGCTCTCCCACAAATGTGTCCAGGTTTGGCGCGGCCATGCTCATGTCGTACATGCAGACTGGTGGCTGGGTGCCAAAGACATTTCTCTCCGTGATGATAGAGTTGGCATCCACCGAGAGCCGGACACCGTTGGTGGTTCTTCGTGAAATGTCCCCATAAAAGTAGTTTTGTGGCGCGATGGCGATGGAGGACATGGCTGTGGTGGTGACCGTGTTGGGCAAATCGGCAGTGTTGGGAATATGGTGCGTGCCCAGGTTGAAGTACCTATGAAGCGAATGCGGTCAGTGGCAGCCTGTCTTTGTGGGACAAGTACGTACAGCACAATATCTTCCTGCTCAAGGCTCTCTCCATTGAAGAACTCATCAAAGTCCACAGCTGGGTTGTGTCGATCGTGGGTGTTGAAAGCGTATGCGCTCCTTGGCTCCGTGTCATGGTGCTGCAGAGCGTACAGATTATGGTTCGCCCAATTGGCTGCTTTGCCTAGAGCCTGCGATGACTGCACGGTCAAGTGGGCTGTACTGCCGCTGTCTTGGGAGCAATGTTAGTCTCTTCTTGGTGGTAGACGGTATGGGGAGTGGTCGTACTTGGAAAGATACGGTAGCCAGGCGCCTCTCCATATTTGTTAAGCTCATCCTTATTGACCACGGCATATGTCGCAGCGCTGTTCTTGGACCAAGTGAGCTTGGCGTCGTCCTCATTCGTGATGTATGTGTGTTTCACATGCATGGTGTTGATACTACGTCCTTCAGACCAGGGGTAGCTAAAAGTTGTCAGTCCATGGGTTCGGGATAGGCTGGAATCGGGGCCTTACACTTCGCTCTTGGGCAGGAATTCGGATTTCATCAAGCTGTTCTTCCTTCCCTTGATGTCGAGATCCAGCTTGAAGTTGATCACATGATCATGCATGGAGCCGGACAAGTTGTCATAGATGTGGAAGCCGTAATCGCCGTCTCCAGACCAGAAGGCTCCCTGGATATATCCCGAGGCTCGGACAGTGGCAGTGATGGATCCGTCATAGTGGAAAGCGTACTCAAAAAGGTAGTCATAGTTGCCAACGGTCGAGACGGCGCGGACAATGAACGCAATGTTCTTTGTGGCGGAGACGTGGGTTGCTGTCAAATGGCGCTGGATAGGATATCCGGTATCGTACTCAAACAGACAAAGGCTGTTGGGGTGGACGTGCGTAGTCTCGCTTATGTAAAATGTCGTGTTGAGGTACGTGGCGTGAGAGGGGCAATCGAAGCCGTCGACAAGATTCCACTGACTCGTGCCGATACCATAGGCAGTATCTAGGTATGCCGAGTGGGCATGTAAGGGGTCTAACGAGGCATAGTGGGCCATTGCCTCTTGCAAGCCCAGCTCATAGATGAGGCGTTCGCCCTTGTACCTAATGTCGTGGAGCTGCATCCCCACATCCCTGTGGTTAGAGATGTAAAAACTGAAATCCACTGTCACTGTCAGCATTTGACAGGAACGGCGCTGAGCGGTCAGACGGGGGACGTACTCCACTCAACATAGTTCTCCTTGAGGTCAACACCAAAACGAGGGCCGTCTGGTTGCACGGAGACGGGAGGGTAGAGATTGTCGCGAGGCAGAGGCTCCCCAGCATGGTCGGTTGATGTCCACGGGCCGTCGACGACAGGTCCCGGCTTCCGCTTCAACTTCTCTACTCCCTGCTTGAACTTGGCGGTCGAGGGCCAATAGTGGCCGTCGTAGTACCAGCCGACAACGGACCATTTCGAGGGATCTCGGCCTGTGAGGTCGACTTTGAACTGCAGGCTCGTAGGCAGGACAGTCTCTGAGAAGAATTCACCAGTGTGGGCAGAGTAAAACTCATTCCATTGATAGACCTTGTCGCCCACATGTATCAACGGATCGCTACCCGCGATGAGAAGCGTGTCGTTTGCCGATCCTGTGGCACTCTGCGGTATACGTTAGCAAGGACACTTTTTCTTCAGTCTCGGCCTCGATTAGATCGAATGTCATCTTACACCGTTGAGGAGCCTCTTGGTGATATCTTGAATATCTTTTCCCACTTCAAGGTTGAACATTGCGATGGCTTCGCTATCAGCATTGTACACGTTGATTCGACCTCGGCCAGACGTGAACATGTAGTTGAGCTCCTCAAACCGCGCCGTGGCTTCGTCCAGCGGCAACGGTCCGACCATGTACTCTTGAAGGTGTGGTTGTTCCTTTGAATTGAACTGTAGCGTAGCTCTGGCATATCGCGGCGGAGGAGGGCCGCCTTGGTCGAGGTAGGCGAGGGCGTCCGTCTTGTTGGGTTGTAGTATGTCCATGGTGACAATGACATTGTCCCATCTGGCCAATGTCAGTTGGTGCTTCTCCCACCGCGGTTATTTCCTGGCTTGTGATGACTTACGAGGTCGAGTTGACAATCGCGGTCAGATTGAGCTCCTCCTGCTTATGAAGGTAGGCAGTAACGTCGACATACTCCTGGTCTGTGAGGGTCTGAAAGATGTTCGACTTTGGCGCCCTGATGACAACATTTTCCGGCGTGCTGCAGGTATTCTTGGAGGTATCGCCGTCATGTCGCTTGACTGGACGCTTGAGAGTGTGAGCACGAGCAGCTGGGCCTGGAAGGCCAGGACGAGCGGCGGCATCGGATGCCAATGTTAGGAGACATGACTGCCAGAGGAGGGTGGATCGCATTATGGCCACTTCTGACCCAAACGGGATCCCGGTGATGCTGATTACAGAGGAGAATGACCCTGCTACGTGAGCCGACCCAGCTTGCTTTTAAGTAAACCAGACGCGAGGCGAGTCCATGCCGAATTGCCCAGAGGGCGGCCATGCGCTCGACTCGCCCATCACGGCACGCCGATCATTACCATAAACATATCACAGTGGTCGGCAGATAAATTAATATTGCAACGCCATGATTGCCGTTTTATCACCGCAGCGGTGTGAGCGCCCAAGTCGCCATGGCAGATGCGAATTGAAGTTACGTGTATGCGGCGGCGCGAGGGGCCGCGCGGCTGAGCCGCATAGCTCCCGCATCCCACACCAGGTCCCTTGTGGATCACGAAGCCAGCCACGTCTTCCTGCGCCAGTCAATTGGAGCAAAAGCCGAGGGGAGGGTGTCGTGCGGCAAGGATGTACCGACAGCTTGTATGGAAAACTTGGCCCGCATAGGTAGCCGGTGCGCATCTCCGCATGCTGGCTGGTCAATAGTTCCATGTGCGATGGCGCAAAGGTCCGTGTGGAGCTCCAGTTCCGGAGAAAAAAGTCCCTGGAGGAAATTTATTTGCTCGCCGTTCCTATGGTGTGCACTGCATCGGCGCAGCACTTGTTCCATCCAGTGTCCTTGTAGAACCATGGGCGCTGTGAAGGCAATCCATGCTAGAACCCCCTGCAATGCAAAGACTGTCACCTCCGAGGCAGTCGGCAGATACGATACCGCACGTCCGTAATGCAGTACGTGCTGGGTAAAGACGGCTTTCCAGCAGCCTTGGCTGTGCTGCTGCGAAATGGAGCAAGGGCGGAGCTTAAGCTGAGACCAGCATCTGAGACTCGTCCCTGTAAGGGACGTGAGCGGCGGGCCTCGGTTCAGGCCGAGTGAACCCTCTTTCAGTGCCTAATGTCCATGGACTCGACGCTCCAGAAGAAGCAGCTCTCATTGATAGGGAAGCGGAAGTGATGGTAGGGTTTTTGGGGTGTGTTTGCCGAGCGACTTTGCCCACCACGCCTACCAGGCACCGTTTTGCCCATGGCACTGATCAATCCCCAGGACGCAGAGACCAACCAGGCTCCAGAGCCCATGCTGATTGTGACATTTTCAAATGGCGCTCCGCGGGACCGGGTGCTACGGTTGCGGCGATTTGAGTTCTTGTGCTCACCATCGCGAGGAGCGCTACCTTGGGCCTTTCCTTTTGTTGGACAACTGCTTGCATGAAGGCTGTCGATTTTGGCCCACGCGGCCACAGAAGGTGCATGGCCGCCGACAGGGGTCGGCTTCCAGGCAAAGAAGCACATATTCCGTGCTGCCGGACGAGGCTCGGCCTATCCCATTGCACCACGATTGGGGAATGCGACGTCAGTTTGCCTTGTCCAAGAAGCTAGGATGGGTTGACCAGCTTCTTCAACTCGGCAAATCGCACGGGCTTCGGCATGAAAACGTCGACGCCGGCCGATTCGGCATCTCGCTGCGCATCTGCGCTTGCCAGACCGGTCAAAGCGATAATGTTTGTCTGCGGCAGCCCGTTCTCGCGCTCAAAGTCGCGTATCCGCCTGGTCGCTTCCAACCCGTCCATGACAGGCATGCTGATGTCCATGAGAACGAAATCGAACCGTCGTCGACCGGGCCCTGTCGCGTGCGACGCCGGAATGGATGCTTCGGTGAATCTGTCAAGCGCTTCTTGCCCGTTCTCGGCCTCTGCGTAGGAGAATCCGCACTTTTTCATAAACATCACCAGGAGCTGCAGGTTGATCCTGTTGTCGTCAACTAGCAGCACGTGTCTTGCCGCCCTCATTGGCGCTTCAGTTGGACTGGCCTTCTCAGATGGAAACCGCGGCGCTGTTCCTTCACCGAGCGATGGCGTTCCTGGATTCAGTGGTGGAGGAGACGCCAGGCCAAAAGTAGATGGAAGCTGAGGCTGGCTTTGCCGCGGATCCGAGTCATCCTCGCTTTGCACGGGCTGCGCTCCTGATCTGGATTCTTTGCCCAGTTGCGCTTCAACGGACGGCTGTTCGACGACAGACTGTGATTGCGCGCCCTTTTCAGGCCCTTTTGCCGCATCCGACCGTGCTGCGGCCAACTTGAGGCACTGCGAAAAGACTTTTGCCAATTTCCGTGGGCCACAACTGGGTCAGGTCAGTCACTGTATGCTGAGGCCGAAGCCGCTGTTCCGACGGTCAAACTTACGGCTGTGGGATCACCTCCACAATCTCGGACAGGGAGGTGAGGAACGTTGTCTGATTCTGTGCGGTCTCGATGGCTTCTTTGGCGTTCTGGCACACAAGAATGAAAGGCACTCTCTTGTCGCCCTGTCGCTCAGGTCCTGTCTTCTGCAGCTGTCGCTCGAGTGAGTCCGCAGGTGGCGGTTCCGAATACAAGTAAAAGTCTGCCCCGGAATCACCAGAATCTCCATCCTTGACAACTTTCATGCCAAACCAACTTGAGCAGGTTTTCATGAGGGCGTGATAGGTTTGCTCAGCCTGCAGTTGCGTCTGGGGAGAGTCTGCTCGACTGGTCAGGAGTGTCAGCTGTCGCCCTCGAACTTGCTCCACGACCGACTGCAGGACATCATCCTGGGGGATCGAGGGGTCTTCGGGGGCCGGCAACAGACGCAGGCGGACGGTAATGTCGGTGCCTTTGTGCTGTTGGGAGTGCACTTCCAAGGTGCCGCCCAGTGAGTCGACAATTTGCTTCACAATGCTGAGACCCAGTCCAGTACCTGGTTGAAACGAATCCTCCTGGCTAAATGGTAGGAAGAGACGATCACGCTGGAACTCATCGGACATGCCCTTTCCAGTGTCCACCACTTTCAGCAAGACATCCACCTTGGACCCATCAGGACTCTGTTTCCCTCGAAGTATCACCTGTACAGATCCGTGTGTTGTGTACTTGAGCGCGTTGCCGAACAAGTTCATGATGATTCGGCGAATGGCACCAGGCTGTGTCCTCATGACCCACGAGGATCTGGGGGTAATGTCCAGTAACACAACCACGGGGCTGTTCCTGACTCCTGCTGCTTGGCTGTCGACGGCGGCCAGCTGCTCCCCCAGCTGCGTCGTCGGTTCTATTTCAGGTGGTGTTTTGAACGTATGACCAGCCGAGGTGGCGTCCACAACCTCCTCCACAAGGACAGCAAGATCCACGGCGGCTGTGATATTCAGGCTGTCGAGTGATTCGGTCGATAATTTGAGAAGCTTGTTCTGCTTCGCATTTCGCCTGAGCTGCATGCGGCCCAGCCTATTGATCTTGCTGTAGTCGAGCACGTGGTTCAATGTGTCGAGCAAAGTCTTGCCACAGGTGGTAATTGAACTGATGAGCCCGGCCTGATAGGAGCTCAGCGGTGTATCCCTGAAGAATTCGGCCGCCCCAAGAATGCCATGCAACGGGCTGCGCAACTCGTGGCTCATGCTGGCAATAAAAGTGGCCTTGGCGGCCTCGTTCTTCTGCGTGTTGATGCGGGCCACTTGACTCATGATCGTGTTGGCAAAAGCCCGAAGGTAGGATAGATCGTCATCCAGATTCATGAGGCGACCCGTTACCGAAGTCCACAGAAAGCAGCCGCCTGCGAGGCGATCCTCCGCGTAGTCATACAGAGGCACGAATACAACCGCTTTGGCACCAGGTAACTTCTTGAGCAGCTCCTTGTGGTCCATTCGCACCTTGGAACGCGTGCTGTGAACCTGGGGCTCCCTATCACTAGCGCTGTCATCTTCCGAAGATATGCCCGCGCCTTCGGAAGTAAACGAGAATGCCTTGCCTTTGGGGAAGAGAGAGAAGTACTTCTCCAAAGTGCCGAGGGACATGGCTGATCCTTGGTCGATGGCAGCACGGGCGCGTTCGTCGGCCAGCGAATAGGCGAGCAGCTTGCAAGGTCTGGCTGTGGGCAGCGTGTCAGAATCAGAGCTGTCGAAGCCCACTCCTTCCGATCCCGACGTGACCGGTAGCGAGATATCATCCTCGTCACCTGTGGACTGAAGACCTCCCGATCGGACCGCATGGCTCAGTTGCCTTGCACTGCTGGCCGTCGCACCAAAAAGAACCACGCCGTCAGCCAGTGTCGAGGAGCGAAGCATTTCGGAAGCTCGCGTCAGCATCTGTCCCATTTCATCCGACCTATACCGCGAGGTTTTGGGCGTATTGGAGGGCTGCGGTTTGGATGATGCAGGATTCGTTTGGCGCCTCGGCTGAGAGGGCGCTGGTGTCCCGTTGACCGTCTCGTCGTCGTCTCGGTGATAGGAACTGATTCTTGAGATGGGGCGCCTCTTTCCACCGGTCGACATTTCAGGCGGCCGACCTGTCTGCGCATCTTTGCTGTCATCTGCGTCTGTACTTGTGCAGTACGAGGATTCGATGAATGCCGCCAAGCCGCGCACGATGCGCTCGCCCTTGAAGCGGTCCACGCGATCTCTGGCCCATTCGAGATGATTCATTATCGCCTGTGCAACGCCTTGCATGAACTGGACTTCGGCAATCGACAGTCCTTCCCTTGGTTTGTCATCCGATACGGCAAAGGCGCCAATCTTGTGTCCATGGCGTGAGATGATGGGCACTCCAGCGTAGAAACGAACGCCTGGTTCGGCTACCACGTATGGCCGAGTGTGGAAGCGACTGTCGAGACGGCAATCCGGTACAATGAGGCCGGGAGCCGTGTAGGAACGGCCACAGGGGTCGCGACCGGTGCAGGTACATGACAAGCAGTGCTCGCAAACGGCGTCGGGGCGTGAGAGGACGGCGGTGCCAACTAGAATGGGGTTCACTGGTCAGCCAAACGATGCGCCAGTCGGTGCGGCCTTTGCCGCCGCGGCCTCATCTAGACGCCATCCGTCTGTACGTACGCCACAGTTCACCTTCCTTGTCGGCGGTGGCAGTGTCGTTGCTACCGAGGCGAAGGTTGCGCGTTGCTTCGGCGAGAATGGTCTGGGACGATGCATCAATCAAGCTCACCATGGCTCGCTTGACGTCAAGGCGCAACACGCCCAACTGGGCAAATGCTGTCAGCGCCTTGTCTGAGCTGAGCCTTGGCGTGTAGTCGGTGTGTTCTGTCGGGGCGCCGATGGTGTCGATGTTCTGGACGACGGTGAGGGACGACCCTTGGGCCACCTGCCAGCTCTGTAGGTAGCGCTGCACCTCACGCTCGCGCTGGGATTCCAAAGAGCTGGACATGGTGAGGATGGGCGGGCGTAAGAGTCGCGAAGGTGATGCATCCGCAACGACGACTGAGCCTGCCTCCGACAAGCGGCTCCATCAGGGACTGGACTGGGGAAGCAAATTCTCCTACAGGTCTCGACGTGGCTTGCGTCATAATCGCATCGGGGACTGAATGGTCTACAGACGCGATTGTATCCGTAAGGTGTGGGCACTGCGCTGCTCCATGCTGTACATGTTGCGCGCGTGGCATCCCCCTGCTTAGCGCCCCCGTCAAAGCCTGGCCATCCACCGCCACAGCGATCGCTGGTTCGCTCCTCCTCAAGCTTCACTGCAGCAATCCAGGCACAGGCTTCTCGCTAAGGATATTAGTTGCCGGACGGAATGCTCCCGAGCCTCCTATTGGTTGATTTTCATCGAGATCCTGGGTTGATACCCCGAATCTCCGGGCAGAATCCGCGGCCAGATTTCCATAATCAGCGTTGTCGCTCTTTCTGTGCATCGGAATTCTGTCCTTCTTCACGGGCTGATAATGCTCACTTGCATCTGCGCGCTCAACTCGCGCCACTTCTGACAATGTCTTCAAGATTTTCGGCAGGGCAGATGTCACAACAGTCGAAGGATATTTAGTGGACGTGTTACTTCCGGATTCAACGTATTCGTGGAGCCGAAAATGTACTTGGTACGTGCGCCTACTCCACATCAGATGCAGTGATTCAAATACCCTGTACACCCACAACTATCTTGCATTGAGTGTGAGCGACATGCGGTAAGATGATCTCAGCGCCTAAAAATTTGTACCCCTTCGTACATGTACGCGATTAGGAGTGATATGGTAGTATTTTACGAAGACTTTGAGCGGGGTACGTGGTGAATGTCCGTGTATTTGCACCGCAGAAACCCAACTGGGTCTGGTCTCGCCGCTGAAATGACCCGTGTCGAAAAAAGGATCACAGAGGTAGATGCCTACCTGAGGTGTTCCTGAACCAGGTATATCGATACCCATTTGTAGGTGGTTCTCAGAGGCTCGCCTTGAACCCTCGAATGATTCACCACCAGACTTCACTTCGAGGCGTTGGTGGTACATGGCCGGCCACAAGCAGGTACTTGGTCGGTCGCGAGCCGGGAAGCAATGCAAAACAAAGGGACGGCATATCCGCCATGGGAGGAAAGCCTTTGAATTGATAAGGAGCAGCGGGATCTTTTGTAATGAGCGCTGTTGTATTGACTGGCGAGGCAACATCTCTCATCCAATGAACCCCATCACCTCACCGAACCGCCTCACTTTAAGCCGTGGGCAAAGACAATGCGCCATCCTAGCGCTGGCCCTTCATGTCCGCCAAATGAGCTAGCCACCTCCACAAACGGGTGTACGCGCCCAAGGGAAAAGATCCTATTCGACCTTTGGCATTGTTGTCTCTGACAAGCCTCGTCGCGGACGGTCCTGGATGCCAAGGGTGCTGGTGA
This sequence comes from Emericellopsis terricola, assembly GCA_027569275.1. Lineage (NCBI taxonomy): Eukaryota > Fungi > Ascomycota > Sordariomycetes > Hypocreales > Bionectriaceae > Emericellopsis > Emericellopsis terricola. Next base: position 636,566 of record JAPDEU010000010.1, on the reverse strand, counting down.
AGATCTTCGCAGGACGACGTGACCGGGACGGCACATGTGATCCTTTTGGGGGCCTGGCCACCTCATTACCTTATAAATCGGCGGGCATACGCCTGAAATGGTCTGACGGACCATCTTTGGAGAACTCTGTTTGTCTGAAAATGTCCTCCTCGTCGGCCTCCGTGAACCGTTACTGGATACCCAGCTGGGGCATCCATAAAAAGATCATCACCCAAGAGTTGCCGTACTATCTGGGCCCTCAAGCAACAGTCCGCCTGTACACGTACGAGGTCTGTTTGCCCTTTCCTCCAAGGATGACAAAGAGCATGGCTGACAACCCTGCAAGGGCGAAGATGGCTACCTCGTCACTACGCTGGGAAACTGTCTTTCCGATGTATGGCCCTCCATTGGGACAGCCCAGCAAGAGGAGCTTACGTGCTAATTTGATCCAAGGAACAGATCGATGATCTCTGCCGAAAGTCGGCCGAACATTGGGATCGAAAGGAAGTGGCTAGAAGCCAGCAGGATCCGGAACGAAGCCTTAAGAGGCCGGCCCATCAGCCAGTGCCAATATTGGGCACTTCTGAATCCTCGAGGAAGAAAAGACTGTTGCAGAGGTAGCCTCCACGCCATATCCGTACCATAGCGAAGCAGGTCAATCCAGTCCCTCGTCGACTGTGCGCTCGTACTGTTGCATGTCCAAACCCGGTCCGGCAGACCACGCCATGAGCGCCTGCACGAAGACTGTGACGCTCCCCGTGCCCTTGGCGCGCTGCAGTTTGGTCACGTAGCCCACGACGTTTACCCACTCCCCATGTTGCAAGGTCTCATGAGGGAGCGTTTCCAGAATCAGGTTGACATCGGCGACAGCTGTAACGTTTGTGTTGGTGGGATAATCGTGGGCGAGACGCAAGCAGCCCGTTCCAGTAGAGTATGCGTCTACACTTGATGGCGGTCAGTCCCAAGGAATCCAATGATGCAACAAGCAGTGAGTCAGTACCAGCCGAGGAAGCGAACCTTGTCACCGACTGAGCGATACGGCAGCGACGAGAGCAGGCACAGAGTAGAGGGGAGTGGTCCACGCGACATTTGCATAAGGGTGCTTTATATTTCAGGGCTAACACCGAACTCGGAAGGGAGAGGCGCAGTGATTTCGACGTGGGCTGGATATCATGTTGAACATGCTCAAGATGCATGTGGTTCAAGCAGATGCACGGCATGAACATGGTGGTCTCGTACCGTGCGAGCTAAGGTGCATGCACAGTTTTGTGCGCACGGAAATCCAGGCGCCCTCGGCGGGCTTTTCACACACGGCTTCACCTACAACGCCAGTCGTCGTGCCGATAGTCATTCCCACATTGCAAACCAGCATTGCTAATCATCATGTCGGCCGACAACCCCCCGCAATTCGTCTACAAGATCGTGCCGGAGCCGGTCGAGGAGCCCATCCCCTCCACATTGCCCCTCTCCGCGCTGGACAAGAAGGATGGCTTCATCCATCTCAGCACAGCGGAACAGGTAGGTTGCCCTGCGTTGCGCGACTTGTGCATGTCGTCTCACGGCCTTCAGGTTCTGGGTACTTGTGACCGCTACTTTAGCCACACGACTCAGGTTCACTTGCTGAAGGTGGAGTTTGCAAGGATCGTCTCGGCAACAAAGTGGGAAAACGAATTTCCTCATCTGTACGGAAACTTTGGCAAGGATGAGATTGTGGATAGCAAAGCCTTCGAGCGATCAGAGTCAGAGACGTGGAGTGAGAGTTTGAAGCGCTCCGAGTGGTTGGCTTAATGGTTCAATTAATCTCTAGCCGTGCATTACTGTGCCTTCAAGCCTTGATACCGAGGTCTTTGGCCACCATTCCCTTGCAAATAGGATGGTAAAAGTCCTTGTTCTTCTCAAAAGTGTCCAGGGCGAGCTGGCGGTCCACCTTGTTCAGACCACGGAACAACGGACGCACATACTTCATGCGACCAACCTGGCCAAGAAGCTCGGCAGCACCGGCGTAGCTTGTCTCGTCCTTGGCCTTGATGGCGATCTGGTAGAATGCTGATTTGAGCTCCACGTTCTGGGACGAGGTCAATTCGTAGACCTTGCCCAGTTGCTGTGCACGCGCGGCGCTCAGGGGCTTGCCCTGTGTCAAGGCATCGAGGAAAACGATCTTCTGGTTAGCAGTAAAGTCCTTGACATCATTGGGGCTGGGGTCGAACGAATCCGTCTCCCATTTCTCGGCCAGGCTGTAGCACTGGTCGGCCAGACTGGTGTCGAACTTGGGCTTGGGCGGCAAGCCTTGGGACAGCAGGCGGTCCTCCCAGTTGATCTCGGCAACCTTCTTCTTGATGTCCTCGTCGCCATAGTTGTTGAAGAAGTCCATGTAGGTGTCGCGGAATTCCCACGAGTCGAGCGACTTGCCAGACCACTTGGTGAAGTAGTGCGGGATGAACTTGTCAAAAGCCTCGCGCCCCACGACGGTCTCGAGGTAGTAGACCATGTGGAAGCCCTTCTCGTACGCGACTTGACTGTAGACATCCTCGGGATCGACATTTTCATGCTTGATGATGAGCTGCGTGTACTCTGGGATATCCTTGAACTGTTCAATGGCATCCTCTACTTGAAGTCAGTAACTGATGTACCACTCAGAGACTGAGGTTGACCAACCCAGGGCTTTCCAGCCAATGATGGCGGAGAAATCAAACTCAGCGTCGCCGTGAATTGCGGCCTGAATGCGGCGCTCAATGTACATTGTCCAGCCTTCGTTCAGCCAACTGTTCAGTGTCAGCAAATACTCTCATCGAGGGGTTCGCAAGACGTACAAGTGCTCCCAGCTCGAGTTGGACACCAAGTTGCCACTCCAGCTGTGTGCCAGTTCGTGGGCGATGACATCTACATTCTGTCGATCTCCACTGATAATGGTCGGAGTAGCGAACGTGTAGATGGGGTTTTCCATGCCTGTCGCGTGGTTAGCCGAGCTCCGGCGCCCCGTGGTTTTTGACCTGCTTACCTCCATATGGGAAGCTAGGAGGCAGAACAAGGACATTGTACTCGCCCCATTTGTATGGGAAGATGAGCTTGTCGGCAATCTCCATGAACTTCTCCATGTCACGCTCCAGCTCCCATTTGCAAGCCTCCAGCTCATTGGGCCCGGTGGCGACCACAGAGCGTGGTCCAATCTTGGCGGTGACAATGTCGCCAGAGGCCACAGCAAAGAGGTACGAAGGGATCGGCACTTTCTGCTCGAAACTGTACGTCTTCACCTTGCCTGGGGTAGCCTCATGATCACCAACAGGCACGCCGCTCGCAACAACAGGAAGCTCCGACGTGATGTTGAAAGTAAAGGTGGATTTGATGTCGGGAGTGTCCTGGCATGGGAAGATGGAGCGGGCGTTGATGGCCTGACACTGCGAGAACATGTAAGGGTGCTTCTGGTTGGAAGTCTGGGCGGGCGTCAGCCACTGCAACGCGGTGCACTTGTCTGTCGTCTCGAGGTCAATGACCAGGTCGATGTTCTCGCCTTTGGCCACGCCCTCGGGCACGGACACGTGCAGTGGCGCACCGAGTGGCTCAGAGAAAGGCTTCAGGTCCCATTTCAACGGCTTTTGATCAATCCCCACTCCTTTCACGTGCACGAACCTGGAGTCGAGGACAATCTCTTTGCTCTGACGGTCCGTTTGCGACTGCAGCGTCAAGATGACCGAGCCCTTGAGCTTCTTGTTGCTAAAGTCCAAGGTGAAGTCGGTCTTGGTGTGCGTGGTACGCCAAGCGTCATAGTTGGAGAAGGTGCTGGGGTCTCTGGTGCCGGCGGTCATATTGACGGTTGCAAAGGTTCGGCGAATGAGGTTGTGCTGGGCGAGGGGATTTGCTTTTTGTCGTGAAGTGAGGCTCACTCGCTGGAAGATGGTGAGCCACGACATGCCCAGTTGCTCTGGTGCTTTTTGCGTTGCACTATCCACTCAGATGGCCGTGTGAGCCGTGGCCAACCGTCCACAGGCGTCCATTTGTCAGGCGGTTCCATCGACGTGACTGCATCGCTGCCAAAGGTCCTTTCGCTCCTGCGCCGGCATGCAAGCCTGGGTCACGTGGCCCTTCCAGCTCCAGTCAAGGTACGTGCCCAGCGAAAACCAGCTGGTCAATTTGGTTACCCTATATCTTCGCCGCACCCCACCTCTGCTCCCCTCCTGGAGTCCTGGGACCACTGGGCCGGCATAACCGATCTCAGCCTTCTCAGGTGAAACCTGCAACTCACTCATCATGGCAGTGGGCGGGGAACGCGCAGTCGCACCAACACGGTAGGCAGCTACAGTTGGTACGCTCTGCTTCCTCGGAGGTTTCTGAGCAACGCCATGTGGCATAATTTTCCGCGGGAGATGTGCGAACCAGATTAGAGTGAGTCGACTCCATGAAGCAGGAATCCAGTATGAATTTCATCACGGGGTAGCCCTGGTGCTGCACGCGTCGATTCCAACGCTTTAGCTGTCCGTCAGTGACAGCAACAAACCCCCGCAACGCGCACCTCGACCGAGTTCGGCGCGTCGGTATGCAAGCTTCCAGAATGAAACCCAGAAGCTGACTGTCTGGGCTGCAATTTCAGGGCAACGTCCTGTCCGGCTGTCCTTTGGTGCCAACTTGACAAAAGGCGATCCGCAATTGCCACCCGCACCACAGGGTCTCCACGCCGTTCACAGATTTGATGCACGCACGGCGTGTAGCAGTGCATCAGGATGCTTGAAGCATACCTAAGCTCCGCTTCTCGAAGCCCTCGGACCGGGGTCGGACTTGGGGCAGCGCCTTGCTCGCTCATTTCAACTGCCGCGTTTCACGTCTTGGAAAATCATTGCTTTTGGGTATCGTCATGCATCTGCCACCTGCACGAGCACATGTCAGCGTCGCAGACCTCGCTGGAGCTGTGGTTCGGCCGGGGAGCGCCGCTCGACTTTCCCCGTCTTCTTGGCGGTAGCTGCATGTTGGCGCAGCGCACGTGCGGTGGCGCCAAGGATATTGAACCGAGCCGGCGTCCTGAGTTGATGTGCGACTGATCCAATTGAGGCCTTTGTCCGAGCGGTGGCTTTGGGCGTGGGACGTGCCATGTACATGTATACCAAGCCGAATCAGGACTGGCTGAAGAAGATTCATGCAGCCTGGGAATGGGTGCGCCGATATTAGGAGACCAACTGACCGCATGGACCACAAAGATACGTAGATGGACAGACCAACGGGTCTTCTACATGTTCTGCAAATTTGCAGTCGGCCAAGCTGGGAGCTTGTGCCGCTGGTGAAGCGACACGGCTATACTCTCCCTGGTCGATAGTACGAGACATGTCATGTTCGTACGTACGCACTATCAAGTGAAGTGTGGGTCACCCCTGGCCCAATGTACGGCACGGGTGACAGGTCTAATTAAGGCCTTGGGTGCCGAGATTTGTGGCACGAACGGTGCACGATGCCTTGGAAGCGGGCCCAAACGCAGCGATTTCCATGGATCGGATGAAAGCAATGCCACAACGCAGATCTGGGGTTCCGATCATGGTGCTCGTACATGCCTTTGCATCGGACTCGGACTCGCTCGTTCTGGTCGTGAACTTACCTACACGGGGTCTAGGCTCTGGTGCACGGGTGAAGCCGTGTGTGGACCGAGTCCAAAGTGCCCATCCGCTTGACCTGAATGCAGGTCATTCCGGCGAACTAAAATTACATCGGTTTCCAGTATTGGCATGACCGAGAAACAGCAGCGCATGGGGTCTCGAGTTAAGCGAAAGGGTCTTTTGGCTGCTGATGACATGAGGCTACGTATACAGTCGTCAGGGGACGCTCCACAAGTCTGACACTCAAACGACCAACCATCTCAAATCGGGACGTCCCTGGGGTTGAAGTACCTCGTGTGTAAAGACCAGAAACGGGCGCTCCAGCTTCTGCCACCACGAATTTGGAATCCGACACGGTGACAGTCAAGAACCGGTTCTAAGAAAAGAGCGGCTGCGGTTGCATTTGATCAACATGGTGTAACATAGGGTGTCCCGTCCTCACTCAAGTCGGCACTTGCTTGCCAAGAAAGAATGCGCAAGCTGCATGCCTGAGCTGCTGAGAACTTGTCCAGGATCAGACGATGCCTGCAGCGACTCCGCATGGTGCCGTATGGCACGCTGCAGAGGTTTGCTGCATGTGCATCGGGTGGCTGAACCGTTTGAGTTGTCAAGCACGCACACGCCGGTGAGGGGGAGCGACTACGTCGCCATGGCCAAATGAGTCCCTTTCTAGGCAGGTCAGACGTGACGTCTCAAATGGAGCCAAAACAACTGCCGAACTCTGGGACACTGGCCAAAAAACCAAATGCCTTCATTGCAAGCTCCCATGAACTGAGATATGACATAATAGGTGCCGAAGCTTGGGCTCGGCTCGATTCCGACATGGTGGGGTCTGCGCCGTCGCGGCTGCTCGCAAGCACTCTCATCGTAGGCCGGACCACCAGGCGTCCTGAGATTGGAAAGCTGTGGTAATTACATTGTTGGGTCTCGGGACTGGCATCCACGCGCTCATACTAAATTTCATGTAGCTGGTTGCAGTAATGTGCAACAGGACATGATAAGGAAGCTGAGTACGTGAGGCTGGGGACGGCCAGTGTGGAGTCTTTGCGGCATCTTGGAGTCGCCAAGAGTTTCAATTATTGTGAAACTGAACTATATTGCCTAGGTCGTTTCTGAAAAGCCAGGAGGACGGGACAAAGCCCACCGAATGGGAAAAAAAAATTAAAAAAAATTCAAAGCTACTTACCTTACCGTTGTTTCTGAAAAGTCTTTGTGCAAGGTGGGTTCGGGAGAGTATTTCGAGTTCCATGCGCAGGCCTGGCGACAGCCGCATGGAAAGCAGGAGCGAACGAACGACCGAAGCTGCGAGTTTGAGGGCAACTCCGACGGACATGATTCCTTGTCACAAGTACGTCAGTCAATCGTATTCCACCTGCAGAAATGTGAGCCTTGTTGGACTCTAACAACTCAGGACGGGGTCCGCGAATACTGAGGTGCAGGGTCCGACTGAGCAGGCCCTGATCAGTCACATCGGCTCCAAGAGTAGCTGCAACGGTAGCACCGAGCGGATGAGAATGAGGTCAGGTACTACCTAGGATGAGGTAATGGTGATTACGATAAGCCAGTGCCTGCCTTGCCCTTCTGCTTGCTTTCTTTCTTTCTTTCCTTCCTTCTCGGATTCACCGTCTGTCTGCGATGCAGGAGCCAGTTCAGTTCAGCTCCACGCCAAGAATGATACGGAAGCTGAACGACGCAGTACTTTCGCTGGGCACCGCAATACCAAGGCACAGACGACGCAAGGGCCCCGTGTCTTTGCTATCTCTGTCATTTTTTTGCCTGTCACTTTTTTTACTTCTTTTTTATGCTAATGCGGATTTTTAAGTGACGAGGCATTGGTGGTGTTGGCCTCTCTGTCTGGGTTTTTGGATGTCCGTGCCCCCGTTCCCCAGGCAGCCAAGCCTTATGGACGGCTGCTACAAGTATAGCGGACGGGTTCTTTCCGGCGTCTCGACCTCGTCTCCCACCGGAGACATGGGCGCCAATCACCGATCTCGCCTGGCCCACCTCGTCATCGCGGCCGTGTCGTCGCCTTTGGCCGCGATGGGTGTAGTGGGGTAGGTGCCCCCCCCCCCCCCCATCTGCACCAAGTGCCTGCAGGCTTCTCAAGGAGTGCAAGAATCACAAAACAAGGGTCGTAGTGGTTTCATCGTCTGCAAGCCAGGCCCCTGCAACCGTTACGACAGGGGGTCATCGACGCAGGTTGCTGTCTGTGAGCAGCCATGATATCCTACTTCGGGGCTTTCAGCACAGTACATCCGCAGAAGTCTGGCGTCTCGGGAGCGTGGAGCGACCCAGAGGCGCCCCATTCGCGGTGCCGTGAATTGGCAGCCATCATGACATGATGCCACTCTCGTCGCCCTGCGCCAAGGCCGTTCTACAGCGAGTCAGAGTGCGGTCTAGGAGATACTCTCCTTTTTCGGGCTGACACTAGAGTATCGAGGACGATCACACTGAACTGCGTGACGGCGATGAGCCTGAGCTGGGTAGCATCGTGCAGGGCCTGCATGCAGGTCAAGCAATGGTCGAACGAGCCGTGTGACCCTCGTGGCCCGGCCAGTCTAACCTCAGATCTGTGACAGGCAGAACAAGACCAGAACCAGAACCAGGATGGCCCGGTCTGGGATAAGGCGACCAGGATACGACAGGGCACCCCAGCAAGCAAATTGACCGTGGCCCCCCCGGTCCCAAACACCTTGGCACTACCTATATCTGGTCTCATACGGCCCATTATGGCAGGGCTAGTACAAGAGGCGCCCATTGACATCCGTACCAAACGACCATTTGGGATTCCCTGATCATCGCCCGCGTCATCTGCCAGTGTGTCGCGTCTTGTTTCAACTGTGCCGCCTCGATGCCTCACCCCTGACTGCCACTTCTTCTTATGGCTGATACATCTGCCCGATATATTACCTGACCACTATTGCTGCACCGGAGGTGCTCTCTCTGCTGCCATGGCACATATCGTCAACTGCATTGCCGCTGGCGGCAACGTGACTCCCCAAGAATCCTCACATTTGGAGTCTTATTATTTCGGGACAGTAAGTTGGCGTTGCTGCGTGAGCCTTAACTTGGTTGCTCACAACGGCAGCTTCCTTCACGGTCAGCCGCGAAACTCAGTCCCTCAAGGATGGAACAGCAAAAGCCACAGCAAACAACGCCCCCGGGCTCAGGAACGGCATCCACGCAAGCGCGATACCAGCTTTTCCCTCGCGAACGGCACTTGCCGGTTCTCAACAGCTCGAAGATGGCCGAGGCGGAGCGATCTTGCTCACCGTCCATGTCCTTCTACATGGATGACAGCTTTGACGAGCTCGCAGCACCGTCTACGCTACGAACCAAGATTACGCAGAACAGCATGACGCGCCGCCGCAAAGTCAGCGTTCCAGAGATCGGTCCCATGACTACCGTCCAGGAGGTCCCCATGGATTCTCGTACGTGTCGCCAAATAGCCTGGCTGTGCATGACTGACCGTCTGTCTCTAGCAACCATTCCAGGACGCCCGCCACTCCATGAACGATCAAGCAGTGCTCCTACACAAGACTGGAAAGCTTCACCCACAGAAACACCGCCTCCACTCATGCTCGTGGAGGAGGATGCGGCGGCGGCGGTGGCAGAGCTTGTTGAAGAGAAGGACAAGGGCTCCCTGTCACAGACGATCGAGGACAAGATCAAGATGTGCACCTCGATGCTCAGCCGGGTGGCCCCAAGCCGAAAGCTGGCCCCTCTGGTTATACCTCTCTCTTCCTCTCGGGCAGCCGCGACTCAGCAACGGGCTCTGGTCCACAACCGGTCTGGCAGTGTACCAACCGAGGGCTGCAAGCCCAACAAACCCGTCGCATCGCCTTATTCTCGAACACCATTTACGCCGTCCATCTCCATGACAGATCTTACTTCACCCTATTCCACCAGTGCACATGCCGCATCGACCATGACATTGCCGACGCCCATGTCTGCACCCGTCTCGAACAACAACTACCGAGCCTCGCCCAAGCCATGGGAGGGGCGTTCACAGACACCTACCTTGATGCGGCGCGCCGAGACCCCTCAGCCTGTGCCAACAAAGGAAGCAGTGCATGGCCACCGCAGAGGTGCGTCCGAGTCGTCGACAGGCATAATGGACCGTGGCCGGCCTCGCAAGCGGCTGGATCGGATCGCCCGTCCCGCTCTCGACCAAAGTGACGGCAGTGATGGCCGGAGCGTGGAGCGGAAGGCTTTCGAGGACTTGCCCACAGGTGTCCAGCCCAAGGATGCCAATGCCAGTATGAACGCGAATGACATGGCAGCCCTACAGCAGCACGCGTACCGACAAGCGGAGCGCTTCGAGATACTCGAGATGAGTGACGTCGAGGCCCTCTCCAAGGAGCTCCGACGTCTGGATGAACGCACGGAATACTTGCGCCGCACCTACACCTCACTACGCGCCGGCCGGCGCAACCTACAAGCGCGTCTGTGCCACTTTCTTCGATCTCCTCGTGCCGAGCATCTGAGCTTCGAATCGATGCTCAGGCAAGAGGAGGCTTTGTCTGAACTCGACGCTTCGATCGACGAGTGGGTTCACAAGCTGGAAATGGCCGAGAACCGCCGGACGCGGATACGCCAGAAGCTCCTGGAACATGTTGCCGCTGCCGCCATCTTGAAGGTACCGGGTGGTTCCAGTCCGTCTCCACGCGGCGAGCAGCCTTGCCCAGCCACCACCATGCAGGCCTCGATTGGTCTTGGCGACATCTCAACGCCCCCACGATCACCAACCAAGCAGGCTCCGGTTCGCCGAGGCAGCAGGTCGCCTTCGCCGCCAAGGGTTGTGGTGCAGGTCCCAAGCATGATCCTGGAAGATCCGCTCGTGGAGGATGCCGATCCCGATCAAGAGACGCGGCCTGACGCGGAAGTGCAGTCACTTCGGAGGACCGACGTGGAGAGCATCAGGATTTACGCAGGGGACGAGATCGCCTCGCTGTTGATGGATGTCGAGAGCGGGATGACACGCCTGAGTCGGTCCCTGGGCGATCCTGCACCCAATTCGGAGTGGGCCTTGGCTCAGGGGACGGCGCTGAACACGAAGCAGTTGCATCGCCAGCGAAGCCACGAAATGCTCAGTGGCATCACATGCAGCTCGACCGAACCGACCATGCCTCCAGGAGGGCGCAGAAGTGCGACACCGGGCTCTCCACCGGCTCCACCACCTCCGATCAAAGACTACCCCCGGAGCAATTCCCCTTCTTCAACAAGCTCCATGCCGCTTTCGAGCGCCGTTTCCTAATCTTAATATGCGCACGCGCATGTTCGGGCAGTTTACGTTCGGAACGTGCACGTCCCGTCTCCGGCAGTTCTTGCGCTGCCACTTTCCTACAGTCACATTATCACCTTTTCCTTGTCCTGTGCAAGCCTTTACGACGAGTTCCACATAACGATCACGACACTGCAGTCTCATTCAGGCTGCTTCATTCATTCAGTACACTTCACGGCCAAGCATCGTCTTCGCGATACCCGATTTGGATTTCACTGCTCGGACAGGGCCATGCAATGCAGGCCGACATAGAGGGGACCATAGGAGCAAGATCACAGCCATCACATGCTAGCAAATAATGTATTCAGCCTTATTTTTACTCGCACCTTCCACACCTACTTTGCCGCGGTCGACTTCAGCTCCCGTTAGCGTCTTCTGTCAAAACGTGTTGGCGATGGCGCCGGTCCAGGGAGCGAACGCCATGCCAATCATGCATCCACGGCGCCGAACCCTTCTCGAACATGAATGCATAATTGATTCCCTGGCCGATCGACTGTGGCCGATGGTTTCCTGTCACAATGCTCCCCCCGCACCCTACCCGATGTGCACTGTACTTTCTGGGCCCTGGCTCCCCGACTGATTCTGAAACAAGATGATTGCTCCTGTGTGCATACAGTACCTCTCTTTTGGTGTGCCGACTAACGTTAGTGCATGCAGCCGTTCTGGCTTTAGCCACCCTCAGCCCGCGGCTCCGGTCGCTCGCTGGTGGACGGTGCTAATTACCGTATACATGATCAGCACGACTCGTATCGATCCTCGGCCGAGAGATATGCACGTTGGCTGGCCTGGCCGGGGCGTTGGTCGCTGCCCACCGTCATCTTGTCAGAGGCGCCTGCATGTGCCCTGATTTACAGTGGCGTTCCTGCACCAGACAGAAAGCGAGGGCTGATCACAGCGGCTGACAAGAGTTCCCACGCGAGCGCCTCCCGTTTTGTTCGTAATACTGGTCTTGGGAACATGCCGGTGTAGCCTGCTTGCCTGATCGGGGCGACCACGGACATGCCTGCATCCGCTTACCTGCACGTGTGGCATGCAATGATGGTACGCTGTAGGCGCGAAGCCCGCTTATCGCTGCGTTGGTTACGTTGGTTGCGTTGCGGTGGACGCAGATCAGCGTCGGATCGCATGCGCACGAGTTCCCCAGCCTGACTGAATCTTGCAGGTTCCGTGGCTCCACGGCTCGTAAAGTGATACAGAAAAATGTACACACGGGCCACGGCCGGGCCCGAGTGGAGTACAGTATGATGATTAAAACATGCTAAGTTAGGTGGTATCGTGAAGATGCGATGCCTTGGCGCCATCGGCCAATGGATGACAGACAGGAAAACAAGATACCCGCCACATCAGTCATACCGCTCGCACCAACGCATGACAGCGGATCGTCTCGACCTCGTGGTGCCTCCCTCGTCGCACTCCCCCAAATGCGAGCACCCCGTTTCTAATTACACATGTATGTACGTACCATGCCCAAAAAGAACAGACCCGCCCTCGGCACCGGCCGCTGATCACCCCGTGACCACGCGAACAAGCTGCAGGAGTATGCCAAACATGAGGCCTCGCGCCACCTCCTCGATCTGCAGGCAATCAAACACACGCCCCAGAGCCTCACTAGTGGCTGCTTGGCCCATGACGCCCATCAACGCTGCTGGCACGCCGCTACGGATGAGCAGCTGCCGGGCGCGCGCCCTCAGCTTCTCACTCTCCTCCGGGGTCAGGGCTGCAGGCCAAGACGCACGTTCTTCCTCGGTGGGCATAGTGTTCGCCCGCAGCTTGCGCAGCTGCTCCGCAATCCCCGCATCGGACGATACTGTGTCCAGGACCGTGGTCTGGATGAGGCTCTGGACGGTCAGGAGAGAGGGATTGCCGGGGCGGAGCAAGAAGGACTTGGCCGCCGCGAGCAGGGTCCGGCGAATATTCCACGCAGAGGATAGCGTGTACATCTCGTTGATTACGGCAAATAGAAGCTCGACCGCCACACGCGTCTCCCCTTCGGACAGCTGCGAGAACTGGCGCGCGGGCTTGTTCGCAGCCACCTTCCTGCCGCTGATCTGCGCACTTGGCGACGTGGCCGCATGGGGCGACTGCATCGACGACCGCGCCTCGGGGTACAGCTGCGTGCTGCCCGTGCGCGCGTGCGCGTGCTCGCCCGCATAGGGGCCGCCGTTGTAGTCGTCCGCAATCTCGTCAGGGTGTGGCGGAAGCCTCAGGTCGCCGAGACTCAGCGTGGATGGCGACCGTATCGGCGCCAAGCTAGAGGCCCGGCTGTGTTCTCTGCTGGCGCGCGCGCTGCCTGGACCCGACAGAGAATCTATTCGGCTCTGCCGAAACGAGTCTCCTTCGTCACCCAACTGCGACTGGTAGCTGGGACGACGCTCCATCGGTGCGACCTTGCCAGGCTGCGTGGACACAATGGAGGAACGCTGGCTCTCCATGCTCGCCCTGTCGGACCGAGCCGGCGACTTCGTTTCCATTCCCGGGGGCGTGGAAATGGACAACCGGCTGGCGCTTGCGCTCGTCGTCAGGTCGACACTCTGGTTCGTCGTCTTCCTGCTCAAGCCTGGGAAGTTGCCAAAGACTCCCTGCACGCCGCCGACGAGCGTCTTGCCGCTCTCCATGGCACCCTTGGGTGCCGTCGCGAGGACGTCCAGCATGTTCTTCCCGACAATGTCCCACCCGAACGACTTGGACTCGCCGTGGGTGTGGCCCTGGGACTTTTCGAGGAAGCGCTTCATGCCCTCGCTCTCGGCCAACGCAGAGTACCAGCAGGCGTCGCGCAGGTACCGCTCGAGCTCGCCTCTCAGTGACTCGCGGCTGTGAAGCTTCCATGCCGGGAGCTCCTTGTGGAGCTCGGTGAATGCTGTGGCGCCAGAGATCATGGCGATGCGCCTCAGGATCTCGTGCAGTGTCTCAAAATCAGAGTACCGTCGGACGATCATCCAGCCAGGGTAGTGCGCGGAGCTTGGCTCGACCTGGATGAGGTAATCCCAATGAGGCTTGCTGCGCATCTTGGCCTGCTCGCCATTGACGTCGTCGTGGACCGTGAATGAGGCGTTGTGCAGCGTCAGAGGCTCCTTCTTTGCCGGAACCCTTGGCTCGTCATCAGTCTCGTCCTTAACCTGGCTCTGGGGTTGTATCTGATCAAAGCTAGTGAATCTCCCGCCCTCCCGCTTGGGCGACGCCTTATCGCTGTTGCTGCCAGCGGCTGATCGCGGCGTGGGCGGCGTCGGAATGGCTTCACTACGCGTGGAGAGTCCATCTGCCGAGTCGTCTAGTAGCGTGTGTCTGACCGCAGCCTGCGCGGCCATGGGAGATTGTTCGTCGTATCCTTCTTGTTGCCTGTCCTTACTCCTAGCCCCCTTGTCCGCTGATGTGCGGACGGTGTCCGCACGCTCCCGCCGTCTGGTTTCCTCCTCAACAATCAAGTCGTTGAGCTTCTTCATCTCTTCCATGGCGACCTCCATCTCCTCATCGGCCTTGCTGAGCTTTTTCTTGTGCATGTGCGCAGCGCCCTTGGGACGCGCGCCTCCATCTGTGCTGCTCCTCGCCGGCTTGGCGATGGCCATGTTGCCCATGTTCCCGTCCATGTCCGCAAAGAGGTTCGGTGTCGGGTCCCGACCTGTCTGCATCCCGACATCAATGGCCTGGTTCAAGTCCGGTTCGCCGGCTTCGAGGAGGTGCACGATCCAGCCATTGAGCCAGTCCGCCTTGCTGCACGATTGCAGGGCTGTTTCGAGCACGGAGTTGGCGAGAATTTCTCGCAGGAATATCCGAGCCGGGTCGCAGTCCCGCGACTTGCGATCCAGGAACGACAAGAGGTCCTCGGCCACAGACTTGAACTTGGCAGCCTGCTGATGTTGGTTGAGGAGGTTGTTCAGGTTGCAATTTGGATTCGCCGCACGGTACTCGTACAAGGCGTCCACGGCAGACATGTCCGAGTCTGGCCCCAGATCCGCAAAAGCCGAGGCCAGCTCAGACATGAAGACGATGACCATGGAGGACGCGTTGGTCAGAAGATCGAGAAAGGCGTCGGCTGGTCGTTTGCGGTACAGGTGGTTCGAGATGGACAACACGTAGGACATCAAGGTCTTGCGACAAGCAAGTGGGAAAGCATGATCGGACGGAACGATGGGATTGTACCACCACTTGACATAATCTCGTATGACGGCATCTATGAGGCCGCCAATGGCTTCGCGAGTTTCAGGCCGAAACTCATCGAGCGCCTTGAGGATATATTGGTCGTCATCCTCGATTTGGAATGCCTCCTCCGGGCTGTCGCGGTTTGTCGACAGCTGAAGCCTTTCCAGCACGTCGAGCCCCTTCTCGCCGCGGACCGCCCTGGCGAGCTCGGGATGGCGGGCCTCGAGGGCGACGAAGCCGAACACTCCTGCAAAGGCACCTATCAACAGCAGAGCCACGCGACCCATCACTACGTACAGCACTGCCGAGACTCCGAGAGCAACAGCGCCGAGTGTTCCCGGGGTCGCATTCGCTGCGAGATCGAGTGCCTTGGTGAGGAGAGGAGGCGGTTGTGAAGGTGAAGGAGCACCGTTGAAAGGGATCGGGTCGGCTTTCGAATCTGGTGTCGTGAGGGGAACTGCTGGTGGCTCGTGATGATCTTGTGGCTTTGCGGTCGTTGTCTCGTTGATCATGTCTTCGTTATTCGGCGGCGAAGTAGCAGCTCTGCTCTGCGAGTGCGCTTGCGCGGCAGCATGGTCGGAAGCGCTCATTGAGGCCTCTTGAGCCCAAAGGCCTCGTGTGAAATAATTTCCTGGGACAACGGTTAAGTGCGCCGGCCGGGTAGTGGGACCATGTCAATAGCGTCGTCGTCGGCCAAGGCTCAGGGTCGAGCAGTCGTAGGGTGTGAATGATAAATCAGTGCGCCCGAGAATTCGCTGGGAGATGCTGCACAGATACGACGCGAGAAGAACACGAAACAGGACGTCGCTGAGGAGGAAACTCAAATGCTCGAGTTGAATACAGGATCAGCCTGGAGCTTGGGGTCAGGGGCTTCCCATTGATGCGCAGATCGTATGGACTGTGGGACCCTCCTGGTGCTAATTTTGGTCCCAGGCGGCACTGCTTTGATACTTGTGCATGGGTTGTTGGGGGGGTGCTTGCTCAGTAATTAATAGAAGATCGATGAATCGAGCCTGGTTCCATGACACTGATGACAGCACACGAAAACTCGCTTTTCAACTCAACAGAAGAAGAATGTCCATCCGTCCAGCAACACTGCCCACCAGTCCGAGCAAGTGCCGGTTCCAGATGGCATCAATGTTCCTTCCCTTGGCTTGTGTCACGTGAATTGGCGTTCCATGCAGGCACTATAATGAGCTCCTGCCGTGCCGAACGCGTCACACGCACGTGAGGCGCGCCATCTCGTCATCGCAGCGAGCACAGTGCACGAATCTCTCTGGAATGATTGCCCAGTGATCGCCTCTTCTTCTCACGCCAAAGCCACCGATTGACCATGGCGCCGTCTAGGAAACGGGCTGCAGACACGATTGAGGAAGCAGACGTGTCGGCCAATTCGCCGCCGGCTGGGAAAAAGTCAAAGAGCGCAGCCGCAGCCGCTCGACCTGCTGGGACAGATGACGATGGGCAACCGTACTGGGATGTGAGTTGTCCTTTTCACGCCGACTTGCACGGAGCTGGCTCCTGATGACGGCAATGATAGCTTTCCGGCAAACGCCGCGTCGGTGTCTCTGAATTCAAGAACAACAACTTTATCAACATTCGCGAGTACTACGAGAAGGATGGCAAGCACCTGCCCGGGAAAAAGGTGAGCCTGGAGCAGATTGTCTGTCAAAAGTGCATCATCTCACGCCTCTAGGGTATATCTCTGTCCGTCGAGCAATACACGGCGCTTTTGAAAGCGATTCCTGGCATCAACGCCGCTTTGCGCGAGCGCGGGCACACCATCAAAGAGGACGCTGAGATGGACGATGCGCCGGTGGTAGCGGCTCCCGCCAAGGCCAAGTCTGGCAAGGACAAGGCGAACATAGATGCTACGAGCGATGAGGACAGCAGTTGAAGGGGTCGCCCGACCGCTGTGATGAGTTACACCATGGATTTCGCTGCAACTACAGTGTGGTCCCAGCTGTAAGAGAGAAAGCAAGAGACAAGTGGCAAGCATGGGGATTTTTGAAGTTAGCACAATTAGCTGCTGAAATATCGCGGCATAATGTTTGAATGCACTGACTGGTCGATATAATACTCGTCGCATCCTTGGAATCAACCCCATCCTGTCGCGTTGTGTCGCAGAAGGCAGATCGATAGGGACAAACACCACTGTGCCCGCACTGGCTGGCATGCACAGTCCGCCGCACCCGCCCTGATGCGCTCCTGCGCTCAGCGCTGTCGCGGCGCGCGCGGCCCTTGGACCCTCCGCCCCACGGGACCATGTCACCCCTTGAATGGCGCAGCTGATTGCGATCATGGCCATTCGTCGGTTTCACAGCAAGATTCAACAGTCCATGTTCGTCTCATCCGCACTCGACGACCGCGTCTTATATTTGAGTCTTTATCAGTCAGTCATTGTAATTACCGTTCTCGCACTCACTCCTCTCACCGCTAGTGCGGTTCTCGCTCATTCCCATCTGTACGACAGGCCGACCCAAGAAAAGGAGGCACGTTCACACCGTGGTGTCTATCAACTGTTCAACAACTCCGTAAGAACGATCTTAATTGAGGACTACTACAGTGTGGCCGACATATCTTGGTGCGGTGCTGCGGATCTTGGGCGCAGAGCCCAGTCATCATAGAAAATCCGCCAGCACGCATTTTCTGAAGCAGCCTCCACAATGCCCTGGGGCTTCCGTCGGAAAGAGACTGTCGATGACTTCATCGGCGTCCTCATTCCGCTTGATAAGGCCCATCTCTACAGCCATGCAGCTAAGCATGGCAAACTCAGCTGCGAGGATGTCGATGACACAGACATGGAAGAGCTCCTGGACGACGTGGAGATGCAGGAGCAGCAAGGCGAGGGTGAGGCGGAGAATGAGACAAGGAGTATGCTGCATGCCAGGGCTCCCGAGTACAGCACCAAAGGCTTGAGAGCAGAGATGCGTCGAGGGCAGGGCTCGGGACGGAATGGATCGTGGACACCCTACGAGAGTGAGTGAAAGCAAATGGGCCCACGAGCGCTGCCGAGACTGACACGGCGCAGTCAAATCAAAACTGATCAACAAGGCGATACAGGATATCGGGATGGGATCATACAATTGGCAGCTTTTCTTTGTCTGTGGGTTTGGCTGGTTTGCCGACAAGTGAGTATCAGTCAACGTGCAACCCGCGCTGCCGTCGGGGGAGCTGGCACTAACCGCAGCAGCTTGTGGTTGCAGGGCGCTTCTCTTACCCTACCCTCACTGTCAGCGCGTTTCGACATTGGCGAGAAGAAGGTGCGGTACACCACGAGCGCCTTGTTCTTGGGCCTCTCGCTGGGCAGCTCTGTGTGGGGGATCGGGTCAGATTACACGGGACGGCGCATCCCATTCAACACCACTCTCCTCATTGCCGCGGTCTTTGGCATGGCCTCTGCCTTTATGCAGAGCTGGGCCGGCGTCTGCCTCACCTACGCTGCGCTCGGCTCCGGGGTGGGCGGCAGTCTGCCCGTGGACGGCTCGCTGTTCCTCGAGTTCCTCCCGGACACCAACAGTGCCCTCCTGACCATGCTCTCGGTGTGGTGGCCCGTCGGCCAGCTCGTCTCGTCGCTCATTGCCTGGTACACCATGGCCAACTGGCCTGTGGACGAGGGCTGGCGTCTCTTCATGGCGACCATTGGCCTCATGACCTTTGCCATGTTTGTCGTCCGCTTCTTCATCTTCCGGCTGCTCGAGTCGCCCAAGTTCCTGCTGAACCAGGGGCGCCAGGACGAGGCCGTGGCCGTCGTCCACGCCATCGCTTTCCGCAACGGCACCAAGACGTGGCTCACGTCGGAGATTCTCGACGAGGTCGCTGGCACGGAGGACGCTGGGGCGAGCCAGCACCGACAGAAGCCTGCCGGGGGACTCCGGGAGAAGCTGTCCAAGTTCTCGGGGGACAAGGTGAACCATCTCTTCAGGGAGCCCAAGCTACGCCGAGCGACGTTGCTCATCTGGACGGCGTGGGCTGCCATCGGCATGGGCTACCCCCTGTTCGCGGCCTTTCTCCCGCAGTACTTCTCCAAGTACAGCAATGCCGCGGTGCAGTCCGAGACCTCGAGCATATCGGGCGAGACATACCGCAACTACGCCATCACATCCATCTGCGGCGTGCCCGGCAGCGTCCTCGCCACGTGGCTCGTCGAGCAGAACTCGCGCTTCCTCGGGCGCAAGGGCACGCTGGCGTGCTCGACGCTCCTCTCGGCCGTCTTCCAGCTGGCCTTTGTGGTCTGGG
This sequence comes from Emericellopsis terricola, assembly GCA_027569275.1. Taxonomy (NCBI): domain Eukaryota; kingdom Fungi; phylum Ascomycota; class Sordariomycetes; order Hypocreales; family Bionectriaceae; genus Emericellopsis; species Emericellopsis terricola. Next base: position 617,351 of record JAPDEU010000010.1, on the reverse strand, counting down.
GCACCTCGTCGACACGCCAGCTCATCTTCTCGTGCGTGGGTGCCTTTTCGCAGAACATTATGTACGGCGTGTTGTACGCCTACACGCCCGAGGTCTTCCCTGCCCCCGTCCGGGGCGCCGGCACAGGCGTGGCGAGCTTCCTGAACAGAATCACCGGCCTCTTCGCGCCGGTCCTGGCGGCCAACCTCCCCGGCGATGCAGCCGAGGGACCGATTTATGCGTCTGCTGTCCTCATCACGATAGCCTTTGTGAGCATGTGTTTTATTCCCATTGAAACGCGCGGGGCGCAGAGACTCTGAGCACGCTGGACCTCGCCAAGGCAGGGTACTCTGTAAGACTAGGCATTGGGCATACAAGGTGGCATAGCAAGTTTTTGGGTACATTACCAGGGTCTAGATTCGCGCCTTACTGGGGAAGAGCGCATCTATCCTACATGGCATAATTATTGTCTATTTCATGATTTACTCTCAGCGATTGCCCCTGGCACCCGCCGGCGCATCTGTCCTCCTGCGCCTGATGGACGTGCCGACCGCGTCCCTCACCATGGGGTCGGCTCGGATCGTGTTCTGGACTAGCCACTCTCTCATCTTGCCTTTTAGATTCGACGTTGCCTCTTCATTCCCCTGGAATGGCGCGGTCTCCATCTCCATCAGTCTCGACGTGTCCTTGTCGATGCTCTTTGCCAACGCGTCCAATCTATCCAGGCCTTGCTGCAGGGCCTTCTCGTCATCCATGGCCGAGGTGTCGGGCCGCCCGTCGTTGAGGTGCAACGCCACGAGAGGACCAATCTGCGAGAGCGCAATGTACAGCGTGACCGTGAGCTTGCGTGCGAGAATGATGGCCTGGAAAGGCAGCAGCGGGGGGTGAGACGAGACGGTCGTCAGGACGGCGTTGATCACATCGAGGACCGGCGGGAAATGGGGTCGCGTGACTGTAGCAATCTCGAATGTGCACAGCGTGACGAGGATCAGCCACCGATAGAACTTGCCAAAGTCCATGTAACCAAATAGCCCCACGACGTAGATGGTCAGGGTGGCGATGCCGTAATGGGGCAGGATGCCCTGCAGGACGCCGCGGGTGACGTAGTCGCGGACGGTCTTGCACTTTGTCCAGTTCAACATGCCCATGCCGAATCTCTCGTAGGCGAAGCGCTTGGTGGCGTCCTGCAGGGTCTCGCTCGCGAGCTTGAGGTGGATGAAGTAGTCTGCCCCGTCGGCCGCGCCCGACTTGTCCGGGTGATACTGCGCGGCGACTCTGCGGAATCGAGACTTGATCTCGCGCTCGGGCACGTCCGGGCCTACGCCGAGGTCGGCGTAAAAGTGGGAGGAGCGGCGGATGTCATAGTCGGCCTCGTAGATGGTGTAGAGGAGGTAGGCGGTCACGACGAGGATCTGTATGATGCGTCGGTGCGAGGCATACCGCGCGGTGCCGGGGACGGGCTTCGGGTCGCCCGCGCGGATCGTGAGGCCGTAGTATATGGTCTGGACCCAACCTGTGACGACCTAATGTGCATGTTAGCTTGGATGGACGGACAGACGGGCGTGAGGGCGGCGACGGACGTTGGGAAGAAAGCTCCAGCCCATAAAAGATAGGAATTGAGACATGGTGATCACGGACCAGGGGGTTCCATGCGCGAAACGAGTGGCTCGTCAGAGGTTGACAGTGACGAGTGTTGAATTGCCTCTAGAGGCATGGAGAGAGCGAGTTGACAGCTTGTGTGACACGTGTGTGTTGGTGCTGGTTGGGCAGGGCAGCTTGGCAATGACAACAACGGCTGGCCCCACATTGAATTCCGACTGTTCGAACTTCAAACTGCCGGTTCGTGTTTCGCTTGGACTTCACCGCCTACTGATTGAATTGTTCTATTGGAGTCTGCCGCAAATGTACTTTATTCTTCTCCCACTCTCTCAACTGAGTGTCATTCCCAGGGCGTGTCGCCTCTGCAAAACGCAAGGTACACGAGGCTTTGGCCTGTATGGCCTGCCTGACGAGCTCCTAGCCTTGTCCTGCCAACTACTCATCGGCCCCTCAGTGTCTTGACCATGGAAGAGCGAACGGGATTTCTTCTTGTCCACGCATCGGGAGTAGGCCGGCCATAGCGAGCTCGGTTCCCCCACGCCCCTTACGACAGGCCAATAGCCCTGGCGGCTAGTGCAACGACGGCCATCAAGGAGTAAAAGGGGCGCATTTGGGTTCCTACACCCTGCCCACTGCTCCTATCCTCGTCACTGTTGTTGTTCGCGCTATCCCCGAGCGTTAGGGCCAGGGGAGATTGTGCAAGAGGGCCTCAATCCACACACGGGATCGGAAAAGTACCTTCTGACTACCTTACGCTGCTATCTATTGTTTTGCATACGCCCTTGCAAACATACCCCGCTTAGTATGCAGATCCACAATGGTCTTCCCCGGCTTACATCCAAGAAGAGTAACAACATACAGACCGCCCTAGTCTGAGCACGACAGACAACGCAGGACATGAACGCTCCAATATACTCTTACCGTCCCCTGAAGCCTGGAACATTTCGCCTCTTCAGACCGCTAGACAGCCTCGCAAAGGCAGCACCTTCCGACGGCTCCCCTGGAGGCCACGCCGTGGGTCCAGCCAGCGATGTACCAACCCTCCAGGGCGAGTTTGTCGAAAGCTCCTTCCAAGAACCCGTCGTCTATGAAGCTCTATCCTACTGCTGGACAGGTCACGAGCGCGCCATTGGGGATGAGGAGCGCGCCAAACGCTCGACCTTTGACCGCCCGATCCTGGTGTGGGAGGGCGGTGCCATTGCGGGCGTCCTTGTCATCACCGCCGTTTTGGAGGGCATACTGGTGCATCTGAGAACACACACGGACAAGCCATTGTTCATTGATCAGCTGTGCATCAACCAGGCCGACAACGTAGAAAAGGGGCACCTGGTCAGGCACATGGGCGCGATCTACTCCAAGGCACAGCGAGTGCTGGCGTGGCTGGGGCCGGCCACCTTGGAAGCGGAAAGGGTCGTGTCGTTCATGCAGCACCATGAGGAGGACGCCCAGCCGGCCTACCTGCGCCTGTGCGAGCATGACGCCCCGACTTTCGATGCCCTGCGCTTGGCAGTGGCCGCAGAGGACCCTGACCACCAGCCCGTTGCCGGTCATCTTCTTGTCCAAGATCGTGACGTGTTGCGAGACATTGTCGACGCGATGCAAGACGCCATGATCCTCCGCGGTTTCATGGACGTCTGCGCGCGCCAGCTCTTTGGCCGCATGTGGATCGTCCAGGAAGCATGCCTACCGGGTGCTCTGCAATTCGTTTGCGGCCACCTCGCGTGGCACGTCGTCCCGTTTGAGCGACTGCTGCTGCTCTTCACCATGTTCCTGGCGCGTCGCGCCAGCAACATGACGGCCGAGGACGTGGGCCGGGATTTCCCACAGGTGGACGACATCATCTTCGCCATTGGACTCTGCCGCTTCGTGAACCGCGTCTTGACGACGCGCAGAAGCATCCACGGCCAGGGCCAGGCGCGCACACCCCTGTTCCACCTGCTGACAAAGTTCAACGTGGCCGACACGGGCACGCCGCAGACCGCGAAGCACGACCTGCAAAAGTTCCGCGCCGGCAACCCACGTGACTGCTTGTACGCCCTGCTGGCGCTGCCAGGGGAGGACGACGTGGCCGCGGGACGCGTCGAGGTCAGCTATGACAAGTCGGCGCAAGAGGTCTTCACGCAGGTTGCAGGGGCGCTGGCGGAAGACCATCCTGACATTCTCCTCTTCTCGCAAAACGGGTCAAAGGAACTCGACGACCTCCCCTCGTGGGTTCCCGACTGGACCTCTCAGCTACTCATGCCCTTTGGGTACGCCCAGTCCAGCAGTCCACTCTTCACGGCCGGCCACGAAGAGGGCGGTCCCATCTGGAGAGGGTCAGCTGATCCCTGTGTCGTTGACGACACGCTGGTAATTTCCGGGACGCTTCTCGACACCATCAGCAAGGTGGGCGCGTTTGTCTACTCGACCGCGGCCTCGCAAGGCGATACGCCCACCGAAGTATCGCACCATTACTTCCTGTGCGAGGTTGAGTATTTCTGCCGACTTGCCAGGGACAGGCAGGCAGAGAATCCCGGATCCCCGAACCCCGGGTCCCCGCCATGTCTCGAGGATGCGCCGTGGCTGATCGCATCGGGTGGTCGCGGCCTGGCAAATAGACCCGGGGCAAGCCACGACGAGGTGTTCGGGCCTGAAGTGCAAGGCGTCCGGCTTCTCGATGCCGCCTATCGGATCCAGCGCGACTACCTCGCGCGGCACACCCGAAAGCACGAGCTCGTGGGCTGGCAGGGGCGTCGGGCCGAGGTCCTGAAGCCGCTGGAGGACAAGTGGCTCGTGACGAGGAAGAAACGCACGACCCTTCTCGGGAACATGGGGTACTGGCTCGGCTCGGGCGCGGACTGGGACGCCTACGAGTTTTGCGAAAAGTTCAACCGGCACTGGGACAAGTTTGGTCCGGTCATGGGCACGGAGGATGCGGGAGATGACGGGCGTGACCTCGAGGCGGAGGTGAGAGGCCAGGCTGCCATTGTGTCTCCGCGTCTGGGGAGGGCCATGGATATCCAGCAGGGGAGGACGTGTTTTGTGACGCAAAGGGGCTATGTCGGCATCGGGCCGCGGGACAGCAAACCAGGAGATGTGGTGGGGATCCTGAGAGGACTGTCAACGCCTGTCATGCTGAGGCACCACGATGAGGATCCACAAGGAAGGAAGAGCTTCAAGCATGTCGGAGAGGCGTATTGCTATGGAATGATGGATGGCAAGGCGCTTGGTCAGCACAGTGACGCCCATGTGTCCTCTTTGCATATCGTGTAGCTGGCGCAGCCGACTGGAGCGCGGCGAGCAATGCAATGGTTAGTTCTCTCCAGGCTTGCGTCACGTCTCTATTGACTGGTGAAGACTGCAGTTCGACGGCACATGGATTGAACATCCTCGCGCAGCACTCACAGGTTGTTCACCTGTATGATGGGCTCTGCAGACTCGAGCAGACTCGGTTTCCTATTTCCACTCGGAAGGCTCTGTTCGACGCACATTGGGACATTTCATGTTGGATGAAGCAAATGACTGCTGGCAACTTCGTGTGAGTGACTAACAGCCATTGAGATTTCAGCCCACATCCTTCCGGGTTGGAGGCCTTGCCAGTGATGCTAGTGATATCAACGACAATGACGTGGCGAAGCGCCTTTCGGGCAATGTGACATGTTGAAATGTGAAGAAGATGGTCTAACCGTTGTCCTGCATACAGGCAGGGAACCTGAGCCCGGCATCCTCGCTCGTCACCCCACAGTGATTTAGTAGCGCCAAATATTCTTCTCTCGCCCGGGCCGAATCCTAAGGTAGGAAGCCGTGATTGACTGGGCGCAGGCGGGGTGGTACCCGGCGTACTGGGAGGTAAGGTAGCTGAAGGGTCCAAGTCACATTTGCTGCCATTTGTCTCCCGCGTTGTGTGCCCGGTCACTTGCAACACTGAAGACGCTGGTTGACCTTCTGTTCGGCTCCAGGTGTGAGATCACACAAGGGATGCGAACGCGTTCTCCATACTTGAGGCAGTGAGCTCCAGCGTGGCAACGGCATCACGGTCGTGGAGTCTTCACGCTGACCAATACCCAGCAGCATATAAACGCGTTGAACTGCTCGATTCTTGGTCGCAGCGCGTCTTGCCCTCTGTTCTGTTTGCTGAAGGTAACGTCTGTGCAGATGACGGAACGAACGGTCATGTGTACTAGTACTGAAGGAAAATTAACCATCGAGAACAGCGGAATCACCAAGAAGAGCAGGATCTAGACCCTGGACTTCAAAATCAAGGATAATATGCCGTTGCTAGGGGTAGCAATTGTCAAGGAAACCATTGCCATCGTGGCAAGGCTGCATTCAGAGAGGCACTGGACATATCCCGCCTTCGCAGGGACAAGTCTTGGAGGGGCTTGTTTGGTAGATGTGAAAATTGAGAGCATGCCGCCAGTGACTTCAGCATCTCCCCTTGTTTCCTAGTACGCATGATTGTGATGCCATCCTGTTGATACGGCAATCTCACGGGTTTGACATGGAGGCTCTGGGCTTAAGCTTGGAGTCGGCAAACTCGGCATTGCCTGCCCGTGTGCAAGAAGCAGCTACATTACGTACGGCTGCACGCTGCAATTGATGCATGTATCTTTGACGCTTTGCGACGGATGCATCCAACGACCACGGAAAGAGGCGCTGGCGGTGGTAGGCAAACACGAGGATGGTGGGGCAGCTCCGGTCCGGTCCGGTCGACACACCTTGTGCACGCGACATCAGACGTAGCCAGGGCCGTCAGCGCGAACGCTGCCTACCCTAGATCTCTAGCCCATCTGAGCAGGCATGAGCAACGCGAACCGACGACTCTTCTTCACCATCAGTGACCCTCTCGAAAGCATGTTATGGACAAAAGACAGACAAGCAAGCTGGTTGATTTTTGCCTGCCTCCCGTAGTGAACCCAAATGCCAGGGCTGGCAGTCCATCTTTGCTTGAGCACCTGCTCATATTAGCCGCATCCCCCACTGCCAAAAGGTCCCTGCGCCAAGTCCTCGACTTCAATAGTCCCCTCGAGTCAAGGACCAGGTCCTCCAGAAGTCCCCCAGCCAAGGCCACCTTCCACCCTCGGGCTCTGGGCGTCTTTCTTCGGTCCAATGTACCACGCAATACAGTGTTGTCGCTCTTGGTATCCCGTTCGTTCGGATCCCACCCCAGCAGCGGGACTCGGCCCACCACCTTCTCCAGTCTGCCAGCGCGCGCAGGCAGCGATCAGCAACACGCGCCTACCTGTGCCCATGGCTTCATAGTGGCACTGCACCAGCGAAAGACAAGTCTGCCGACGACGACGACATGTTCCCCAGGCTCTGGGCAGTTGCGCCGCTTGTGGCATTCGCGCTCTTTTCCGGCGTCCTTGCGCAAGAGCCCGACAACAGACCGTACTCGAACCACTCGATATTTGTCAACGCGGACGGCGCAATTGCCTTCGCATTCGCCATACCCGAGGACAACCCCGATCAGTTCTGGTTCACACTGCGAGTGCATCGAAGCCACGCGTGGGGTGCCGTCGGCCTGGGCTCGGAGGACATGCCCGGGGCCCTATACCTGATGGTCTACGACAATGGGGAACAAAAGAACACAACATTTTCCCCGCGCGTCGCCTACGGCTACTACGAGCCAGCGTACTACCGAGATTTTCACTATGAGCTGCTCGAGGGCACCGGCATCTACGACGACCACATGGTGGTCATGGGCAAGTGTCTGCGGAACTGCTTCACTTGGCCGGCCAAGGGCACAGACGGCGGTCGCATCGACATCAACTCGGCACACGAAAAGGGCATCTATGGCCTGGGCCCTTTGGAGGGGTTCACAAGCGACAACCTGGACGAGAGCCTCAAGTACCACGTCCAATATGGGTCCTTCTACATGGATATGACGAGAGCGCATGGCGCGACGCGAGCACCGGTGCTCACGGATGAGTCAAGGAGCGAGGGCGCGGTCTTGCACGACAAATTTGTTCGCCAGGCCGACATCATGTCCACCATGCACGCCGTGGCCATGGTGCTGGCCATTGTGCTGCTCATGCCCTTGGGCGTGGTCATGCTGCGGCTGGGCAACCTGGTTAGAATGCACGCCATCAACCAGACCATTGCCCTGGTCCTCGTGTTTGTCGGTTTCGGCATAGGCATCGCCACAAGTTACAGATACCAGCGGGTAGGTTCAATCCACACCGCTTCGTGCAGACATCCTTAGCAGTGCTGACGCTGCCGGTAGTCGCGACAGTTCAACAGCTACCACCAGATTATCGGATTCTTTGTCGTTTTCATGATGATCATCCAACTCATCATGGGGATTCTCAACCAGCGTCATTACCGGCGGACCCAGATGATTTCCATCTATGGCAAACTCCATCCTTGGCTCGGGCGCCTTCTACTGCTTCTCGGCATCATGAATGGCTTCTTGTAAGTCTCAACCTATTGTCTTGTACTTGCCGGCGTTGACTTGTTGCGCAGTGGCTTTGTCTTTGCGCTTAACCGCCGGTACGGAATCATCCTCGCCGTCCTCATCATCGCCATGTGCCTTGCCATTCTTGTCACCATGATTGGTCGGCACTGCATTGATGCACGACGACATCGCCGTATTATGCGCCTGCGCAGCGGACAGGGGTCGCCGCAGTATCGTTTCCCAGTCGGGTCACCAGGCGAGCAACCTGGGGCTTGGCCAGCCGGTCCCTACGGCCACCCGGTGTACAGCAATAGCTACGGCTTCCCCAGCGATGACTACTCACCCGCCGCGCCCCGTGGTGTGGTACTCCCACAACGACTCGATGCACCGCGACAGAATATCGGTTTGCGAGACGTTTCATCGAATGGGAGGCAAGATCTGTCGAGCAACAGTCCGCCGCTGCAACAGGGGCCCGAGCGGCCGCAGCTGATACGATGGGGCAGCTCACAGCAGGCGCCGCAGGCTCCACGAGAGCTCTTATGATGATGTATGACTTGGGAATGTGCGATGCAAGCGGGTGGGAACTGACTTGGAAACAGCCTGTTAGCTCCATCTGTTATGTGAATAAGTCTCATGCACGAATGTGTTTCTCGGCACACAGCTCTCACTCGTCTATTCTTCTGCGTCGCCCTCAAGCCATATCTCATGGCCATCACCTTCTCGGACGAACCAGCTCGCAATGACCCCAAGCACAGCGATGACGCTGAGAGACCACCACACCAGGCCGACATAACCAGCGTTCAAGCCCAGGCCGTACACAAACCCTCCGACGACGGGCCCAAGCGTCTTCGCGCCGCTACTCACGCTCTGCCCCATGCCATGTATCGTACCCAGCACGCTTGGATGAGGCGAACAGTTGTTGATGAGGATGGTCTGGGCTGGAAGCGCAAACGTTCGTCCCAGGACCTGAATCATCAAGATGCCCACAAAAGCCATCCACACGGCGAGGCCCGTCTTTGCGTGCGGCGGTGGCGTTGAGCTGGGGACCACACTGAGGTACGGCACCAGGAAATAGGCCACGGGAAAAGCGTACAGGAAGTACCGCCAGCTTCTGACGGTGCCCAGCCGAGCGTTGATCCAGGGGTACAAGAAGAGCTGCATGAGAATGCCAATGGTCCCCAGGATGGCCATGGCGAGGCCTACGCTCTGCGGCTTGAGTCCAAGGCCACCGGTGAATTGGAACGGCAGCTGCATCTTAGTGTCTGACTCTGTTGCATCGAACACTGGTGTGCTAAGGAAGACGAACCACAGCGATTGGAAGGTACCGACGTGGAAGGCCATGAGGAACTGGGCGGTGAAGGTCCACACCACGTTGGGCGTGAATACGCGCTTCAAGGGCAGTCTTTGGGTGAAGCGTCTCTTCGGCGGAGTGTGGGCACCAGCTTCGGGAAGATTTAGAGTTTCGTTGTCGTCTTCGTCGTCGTCGCGGAGTGATGACGGGATCGACGCATATCCGTGGCGCCGTCTTTGGAAGGCCGCTGTCAGTCTCCTACGCAGGCGGATGCCCAAATCGACGTGACCAGTGTCCCGGATCGAGTCCAGTGTCTCTTCCAGCCCGAGGAACACTGCTGCCGCTGCGCACATGAGGAAGACGGCACTGACAATGTTTGGCGTGGCATATGGATACTTTTCGAAGAACGCGACCCCTTTGAACAACGATGGGTAGGACCCCGCAGGGTCTGACAACAACCCACCCAGGATTGGCCCAATGATGACGCCTATGTTGAAGGTCATGGGCAGAAGCAGGAAAGCCCTCGATTGGTACTTCTTCTCGCGGATGATCTCGCTGATCCTAGTTCCTGTCAGTCGCGTCAACGATGTCCATGGGCATGTGTACCCACATTGTCCTCATGACGCCAATGTTTCCATTCGTCGCGCCTCCCATTGTCCTGAAGAACAGAGCCTGCCGGAAGCTCTTGGCAAATCCAAAGCCCAAGCACGACAGGCCCGTCCCCGTCAGGCCGACCAGGAGGACGACCTTGCGCCCAGCGAGGCGCGAGTCGGCGACGCGACCCCAGATCATGCCCGTCAGGAACTGGGCAAACATGAATGAGGCATGCATGATGCCAGCCTGGGACGAGATCTTGGACGAGGGAAGGCTGGGGTCGAAAGATTGCAGCTGGTAGAAGAGGTACGCCTGCAGCGACGTTTGGACAAGTGGCTCACTCAAACGAGCCAGAGTGATGATGATGAGTTGGTCTTTGCGCGGTAGTTCACGCCATGCTACCGGGCGTTTGTGGTCTTGTCCTGCCTCTGCTGGCTCGTCCGGAGGGCTCGATGAGGCAAGAGGACACGTACGAAGCGGGTGATTCTGAACATCAGTCCTCTGGGAAGACTCACCCGCTGGCAAAGCCCTGCCCTCATGTAGGCTGGAGGCCATGTCGACGAGATGCGTTCTCGATTGCAGTCCCATTTTCCTATCCTTGGAGGAATTGTGATATCACAGAGCGTCTCTGGAGTATCTACATGCCCATGCCATGCGAGTTATGGTGGGGTTAGGCTGGATGTCAACCTTATCAGAGTCCAACTTTGAGGAGAATACCATCGATGAGTCGATCGGGCGAGGATGGGCCAGGAAGCACACAGGAAGAAGAAGAAGAAGACTTGTAGAGGAGACAGTCTTGAATTGGTGATCATTACCACCAGCTCAAAGTGCTGTCGAGTCCAGTTTTGAGATTCGCCATAATGCAAGGTGAGCAGCACAGTGCGAGGCGGTCCCTCTTGGCATGGGCCACCGAGCCCGGAGCTGGCCGTGCCGAAATATTCAGGGACCAAGGCCCCTGTCGAGCGTGATAGGCCGCTCGCGCAGGTTCAATCCAGGCGAGATGCCTGCTTGTTCCGGGGATCACACTGACCTTGCGATCAATATTGTACACACTGTGCGCTGATACCGACGAAGCACAAAGTTTTGCGAATCAGCGCGCGAAACCAAGCAGACCCTCACTATATCAGCAGCAGACATTATGAATGTCCGCGTCAAGATTGGCAAGGTGCCCATCACCGTCGTCGCCGAGCCTTTGACTCCAGAGCGCTTTGCTCCCTTTGGCGACGTCATCTCCAACCCACGACGAGATGTTCATCCTTCGGCCTATGCGCAACACCAGCTTCCCTCCAACGCGAGCTCAGCAAACCAGGGCTCGGCAATCCGGTATGGCGACGTGAGTCGTCTGGCCAATCACTATGCGCAAGCTCCAAGCGGAACTGGGGAGCCCAAGATGTCCATGTTCGTCTGCGCGGCTCGACCGCTAGAGACTGTGTCTGATGGCGCCGGACGATTCGCCGTCAAACTACTGGAGAGACACCCTTTCACCACGCAAACTTTCACACCTCTGCCCTCTACCGCCTCGCAATATCTTGTCATCGTGGCGCCCAGCCTAGCTCCCAGTGCGCTGGACAACGGCTTGCCCGTGCCAGAGGGACCCGGCCTACCCGGGAGGGGACTTCCCGATGTGACTCGACTGCGGGCTTTTGTGGCAGAGGAGAATCAAGCTGTCACATATGGTGCCGGGACATGGCATGCTCCCATGGTCGTGCTAGGCAAGGAAGGCACCGTTATTGAGTTTGTGGTTTTCCAGCATGCTAGTGGACGAGGTATCGAAGACTGTCAGTTTGCCGAGTTCGATACTGAAGGACCTGGGGCGAACGTGTCAGTACCCCAAGGGAGGCAGAGAGCGAAGCTCTAAAAATACACACATTTACACGCAGTGATAAAGCTGACCTCTTTTGACCCATGGACGGTCTAGCTGAAACATGCGTTAATTCAACTCAACCTCGTATACTCACAATCATGTTCAGCCTTCACCGTTCAAGTTGGCTCAGCCACCTCCGCTGCTCCACAGCAATCAGAGGCACTTACCGTGATACTGACAAAAAGTTGAGTGGAAAGAACGCAACGAACGTATAATAGTCGGGTGGCACTTTGTGATCATTATTAGCAGCAGCTGCTCTATCTGATCAGCCACGCCCCAGATTGATCATGGCAGCCGAGATCACCACCGACGTGCTGAACAAGCTCGAAGACACTTCTGGCATTGTGGTCGAGCCAGGAGAGAATCCCTACGCAGCGTTCATCAAAGCCTGCAACAACAATCACGTAAGATCATCCTCAATGGCACTGCAGGCCGTGTGCGACTTTATAACACAGAGGGCAGCGAGAGATCGAGGCACTGTACACTGCACACCGCACGAAGCGCAACATCCAGCAGAAGGACAAGTTCCTCTCACCCGAATTCAAAGAGCTCTTCCTCGACCAGACCCTAGTCCGTCTTGAGAAACCAGAGGTCCAGCCCGGTTTCAAGGATGAGAGACACTGCATGGCCCTGTGGTCACGCCCACCTGGTCACATCATTCGCCTAGCCACCCACGTCCAGCGCCTGCTCCTCGAGACGTGCCCCCGTGAGTTCGAGCCGCTGCGAACTCCAGAAGGCCTGTGACTGACCTGAGGGCCGATCATCAGAAATGTGGCTCATGGCGCCGTGGAACATGCACATGACGACTCTCGAGGTGGCCTTCTCCAAGACGCCGGCGGAAATTGCAGACCTGGTGTCCGTCATCCGCCCGTCTCTGCCCGCTATTGTCAGCCACACGCACAACCATCGTGCGCGCCTCGTCAAGCCCATGATCTCATATGACCTGTCTGCCTTTGCGCTGTCCTTTGTCCCTGCGACAGGGGAGCCAGTCCTATCGCCAGCGCCGGCGGCGCCCGACACGGCAGAGAATATTGTCCAGGGCGACGAGTACACCTACCATCATGTCCGCCGGGACATCTTTGACAAAGTGAAGGAGGCAGGCGTCGAGGTCGGCTCCAGGTACCAGGTGCCCAGCGCACACATCACGCTGGGCCGTTACCTGACGCAGGCTGAGCACAATACGCCAGAAAAGAGGAAGGCCTGGGTGGACCGCATCGATGAGATCAATACCTGGCTGGAGCGGGAGGTCTGGAACAACCAGGACAGCGAGTTTGTTGGTGAATGGATCGTTGGCCAGGAACGTAGCATCGATGCCAGAATCGGAACGATCTGGTACGGGGGAGGCAGGACGGTGATGCTAGGCGAGGGCTTCTAAGAATTGGCACAGACGGCACAACAGCAAGGGCACAAGAGATGTTCAAGGATGGGTTGAGATAGGTGTATTCGAGCTTTGGTTCATATCAGCTGATCATAACGCGTGACCTTCGTGAGCAGGGGGAGCCGCTGACACGCATGCGCCGCCATGGTGGTGAGAGGGATATCGTGCTTTATTCATCCCTATGAACCGATCCTCAACCGAGGATTGTTGCCCCCCTTCGCCAATAGATCCATGATGCCCATATGCCTTGCAAGGAGAAGCACGCAACAGCGCAGAGAGAACCCCAAACTTTCTTTGATTTCCGCCGATACGTTTCGTTTAGAACACCAGAGCCGCACCCTTTGTCTTCTTGTCACCACTGCTGCAGTCAGTATCGTCCGATCAGGTATAGAATAGAATGGTACGCACCCAAGCTCGAAGTGCTTGCAGCGCTTCAGCGCAAGCTGGCACTTGGTCTTGCACTTGACGCACTCAAGACGCAGCACAACCTTCTTGGTGGTCTTGGCCTTCTTGTGGAAGACGGGCTTGGTCTGACCACCGTAACCGCTCTGCTTGCGGTCGTAACGGCGCTTACCCTGGGCGAAGAGGGAAGCCTTGCCGGCCTTGTACTGGGTGACCTTGTGCTGGGTGTGCTTGCGGCACTCCTTGCCCTTGCAGTAGGTGTTACGGGTCTTGGGAATGTTGACCTGGGAGAGACATCCGAGTTAGCTTCCATGTGCCTCCATGTGCGCGCTGGTGGCGGGGTTGCTCGGGCTTCTTCGGGGGGTTCGCATTTTCGAGATCGATGGTCTTGTCGCGGCAGCGTATCACTTTATGACGGGTCCGAATCCAGGCACAATGGGCAATCAGTTTCTCGCCGTCGATGTGGCCAAAATCCCCCCAATGGTTCGTCAATACGTATGCGTCCCAGTCCACGCTGAAGTCGTCGAGCTCGTGCGGTGCCGTCATCGATAATCCATCGCTTGCTGCGTCGCTACCGGACAAGAACCATCGATTGTCGAAAACAAAGACTCTTTCGCTTGAAGCACTGAACAACCAGAGCCGTGCAGGCATGTTCACTCACCATTTTGGCGACTGTGTGCGGTTGCCGTTTCCTTGGGTGTGTGGTGATGCGAGGTTCCGGAATTGGAGTGAAATTTGGGTGTTTTGTGATTTCTCTACTTTGTGGGCACTAGGGTCCGCCATCCGCCCAATTCCTGCTGTGGCTTATTATGGGGCTCGTCACCAGCCACATCTCCGGCCCTGCACCGCCACCTTTCCGTGCGACTTGAACGCTCGGACCACTTAGGGGAGACCCCACCATCGACGACATGGCATTCGGTGAGCTCCAGCCGCGCAAGGTGTTCTTTGGAGACACGATCCGACGTCGAAGCTCCGAACCACAATCGCCATCATGGATCCTTACTCTGCCGAAGGCGAATTGATCAACATCCACAACCACTTCCATCAAGGCCAATATCAGGAAGTGGTCGACTTTGACACCTCGTCTTTTTCGCCCGAGAACGCCCTCCCCGCCAAGGTCCTCCAGCTCAGGGCACGCATTGCCCTCGGTCAGGCTGAAGATGTTCTCGCCGAAGTGAAGGGCAAGTCGGAGCCCGAGTTGCAGATTGTTGGAGCGCTGGCCGAGCTCACACTCGGAAAATCTGATTCCGCGATCAAGACTGCGGAGAAGCTGGCTTCCTCCGCGCCAGAGAATGTGACGGTCCAGGTGGTTGGCGGTACTGTGCTTCATGCTGCTGGAAAGCCCGAGGAGGCATTGGCGCTGTTGTCACAACATCAAGGAAGCCGTAAGCTGGCTCTTCCATAAGTTCGGCGAGACAATGGCTAATGGAAGCAGTCGATGCTGTCGCGTTGATCGTCCAGATCCAGATCGCTCAGAACCGCACCGACCTTGCGCTGAAGGAAGTCACAGGTGCGCGCAGATGGGCTCAGGATAGCCTGTTGGTCAACTTGGCCGAGTCCTGGGTCGGTCTCAGGGTGGTGAGTGGCAACGTTTCGCAAGCACCCCCACGCGCTAACGTTGATCAGGGCGGTGAGAGGTACCAGCAGGCATTCTATGTCTTCGAGGAACTGGCACAGGCCCCCGCGACATCATCAGCATGGAGCTTGGTCTCACAAGCCGTCTGCGAGCTACACCTCGGCCGAACAGAGGAGGCCCAGGCGGCGCTCGATCAAGCGCTGCAGAAAGATCCCGAGAACTCGGCCGCCATTGCGAACCTACTCGTGCTGGCTGTTGTCTCTGGACAAGATCCCAAGGAGTGGACCGAGTCAGTACCACATCTGTCGTTTCGCAGAACACTACTGATGGCGACTAGGAAATTACAAAAAGTGGACCCAAACCACCAGCTGCTGGTCGACCTCGAGGAGAAGAGCGAACTGTTCGACAAGGCGGCTACCAAGTACAAGGCTAAAGCTTCAGCGTAGATAAAAGCTTTGGGCGTGCATCATGATCATGACTGGCGTATAATGTATTAGAAGGGCAACCCTGGCGTCATCCAGACTTTCAAACTCACATTTTCCTCTCCCAGATCCGTTGTGCGATGTTTCCCATCTGCCCGGGCTCAGGGGCGGCCTTGCATTTCGGGCTGCGATCTTCATATCAGGGGCATTACATGAGCAGTCACGTTACCGAAAATCAAGATGGCATCAATCCACTGCCAGAGGCCCCATTTCCGTCGCCAGAAGCACCTGCCTCAATCGAACCACAGACACTTGGAAGACCACCTGGAGGATTGCAGTGCTCTCAACTTGGTCCCGCATTTTGCTTCTGTTAAAACCTGATCGAATCTTCCTTTTATCCCCCACATGTAGGCTTCTTCAAAAGAAATTATACTCCTCGTCTTTGGCTGTCATTACTGGCGGTAACCTCACGCCGGGCTGCGCTGGTCTCAACCTGCGTCTAGGCCTGGGGGGTGCTTCCGCCAACTCGATCCTCATTGCCCACTTCTGCTCCTTTGCGCGAGGTCGACCAGTCACCCTTCTCGACGGAACAGCGCGCGTGTTCGTCCTAGGAAAATACTCGACGTTACTCCCAAAGATCCTACTTACGGGCGTCGTCATAGAAGGCGAAGCAATGAGTTGGGCTGGATCTTCTTCGGAGAGAAACGTATCAATCTCAATAAGCTTCTCCTCTGTTGACGGGAACCGCTTCTTCTTCGGAGGCTTGTGTTTGTCGTCGGTACGAGCCTGCGAACACAAGCTCTGTCGAGGCGAAGGCCCAGCGGAACTTGCGGTTGGCGGAGGTGTGTAAAGGCCAGTTCGATTATTCAGGACGGCATGTTCGTTGTTTGCAGTGCATTCTTGTGCAAGATTCTCGGCATCGGGCGGACCAAGCATGTCACCTTCATCGTCGAGTTCCTTATCAGAGATGCGAAGGTAATGGCGGACACTGTTCCAGAAAGCGTTTGCCTGCGCAGGGCTCCGGCCGTGCTTTGGCTGCTGTGTATCAGGTGCTTCTCTTCTGCCCAGTACGTGGCAGTTCTTCGCAGCCGACGAGATGCTCGAGGTAGTGTTGTGAGGCGCAGGCTTGTCTCTTGCAGCCTCGAGAGGGAGCTGACACGCTGCAATGACTTCGGGTCTTTCTTTAGAGATTGGTAGCACATCTAAACATCGACTCAGTGGTGTAGATGTGTAGAAACTTTGGTAATTCAAGAGAGTCAGAGAATACTCCTCGACATCCGGGGCCGCACATGGGACCAACGGAGGTTTTGCAGAGTGAACGGCACTCTTATCCGCGTCTCTCGTTACCTTCGTCCTTGGCGAGCCCTTGATAGTTTCTTTTCTGCTGCTAGCGCTGTGAGTGCTTGGAGATGGCGATTGCTTGCATCGACCAGTCTCCCTGGCCTCGATCCAGGCAACCATAGATTCCACGGACTTTTTCACTCCTTGCGCTTTCCGAGGAGGAGAGGATCGCGGCCGACCAATGTTGTGAGAGAAGCTATCCGGCAGCCCACGACGCTCTCGCTTTCGATTCATGATACTCTGATCAGTCGGCTCAGTGACCGCCGGCGCCATGGCTTTGGGGGTATCATATGCCGACATGGTTGCTTTGACCACGTCAAGAGTATCCCACGAGTTGAGAAGAACAACCGTCGAAACAATTATATCATAGTAATCCACGAGTATGTGATGAGGAAAGTTCGGGATGAGGAGGCCCTCCATAGTAACTTGTATTTGCTTGCTTGGGACGTCTCAGGTCCAGCTGAGGAGATTTTGAAGTCGAGGAAGTCATCTTGATATGCGCCGTGCTTCCACCCACACATTATTCATCTTGAGTAGGCTGGAAGTCTAAATAAAGTGATATGTCAATGCGCCGCAGTCGTCTTCCTGCACAATGCCATGCTCAGCAGATGGTACGTGCGCCAACCACCATTCGAGGTGTATCCGAAACAAAGAGGCCGTCGATAGAATTAGTCGCATAGATGAATCGTGGCTGTGAATTTCGTGGGAATTCTAAAATTGAGAAAAAGATTCTTTGAGAGGAAGTCTTCTATGCACGCGACTCCGCGGTATATGTCTATCATCAATTTCATCATCACATTAGTCTCATTCCGTCTCTACCAGCCGTCTCCCCACGCATCGTCTTCGCCCGTGTCTTTTGGTTTAAGGTCCAGTTTCCTTGTCACTGCTGGTTTTGCGGCTGCCTTGCTCGAAGCCAAGGGTTTCTTGGCGGAACCCGACGACTTTGACAATCCCTTGGGCAAAGGCTTTGCACCTGGTTTCTTACCGGACCGCTCAGCCAACCAGGCGGCAAAGTCCGGCTCTCCATCATCGAATGGTGTTGCAGATGGTACTGCTTGTGGCGGGGGCTTCGTCGATGGGTTCGGGTTGGACACGGCACCATCGTCGTCCATGTCTCCCATGTCCCCCCATGCTGCACCCGCATCGTCATCCTCGTCCTCTGGCAGAAATGCCTTGGCCACTGCATTCGGGTTCGGCGATCCTCCACGAGCCGATTCAGGAGGCGGTGACACAACCGCCTGCCGATGCAGGTTGGACGCTGAAGCAGTGGTAGGTTTCCTGGTATCAGGGTTTGGCGATGCTACTGGAGCAGGCGTGTTTGTGCCGGAACCCGTGGCCTGAATATCGCCAGCCGCAGCAGATAGCTTGTTTGTGAAAGAAGAAATCGCCCAGCCAGTCCACCCGGATGATTCGCCGGTTTTCGGCGTCGCCATTCTCGGCGCTGCTACGCTGGCGCCAGCTGCCTGAGGCGGCGGTAGTACTGTATCAGGCATGTCGGCAGCGGCTTTTCGGATCTTTTGTAGATATATGTCGATGGTCCGGTTAGCCGAGTCCCTCACCAGCTTCTCCTTGTCGAGGAGGCAGGGGCAGACGACCGGCAATATCCTCACAGCACAGTCCTCGTCGGAGAAGTATTCCACTGTGGCCCCGAGCGACATCAAAGCTGCATTACGGGCATGCACAAATGGGTCCCGCAGTGATCGTGTGAACGCGGCTGTGAGGACCTTTGACCTGGAAGATGTTCCCAGATTCTTTGCGATTTTGCCCAAGCAGATGGTCGTGTTGGTGCGGATGCCGGGCTGTTCATCGTTCGCGGTCTTGGCGAGCTGCTTGAGGAGATCTCCATTGATTGTCCGATCGGAAAGCTTGGTGATGATGACGAGCACAGACTTCAGGGTCTGCTCTCGCACAACTGGTGCCAAGTCGGTGAAGCCAGTTACCATTTGCGGGAAGATCTTATCGTTGACAATCTTCTGCGGCAGACGGTCGATCATGAGCGGCAGGTTGTCAAGCAAGCACACACGAAGGGCGCGGTCGGGGTTACCAAAGAGTCGCACAATGACAGGGATCATCTTTGACTCAAAGTCGTCGTTCGACAACTGGGCTGAAATCTTCATGACGACTCCTAGTGCTTTGGGGCCTCCCCCTCCAAACTCGACGGATTTGAGCATCTCGGGCAGCACCTTCATCTTGAAGAACTCCTCCGGAAAGTCGTCTGTGAGCTGGTCGAGGTCGCTTTGTGCTGTTTAGCCAACATCTCCTGCGCTCCGTTGAATTCCGACTTACTCAAGAAACTGCTCCCTCTCCTCCGGTGACTTGACCCCCAAGTTGTCGATGCCTTCCGTCATCTTGATCAATGGGGTGTCGAAAAAGGAGTTTGACCGACTGCCCTGGTCGAGAAAGACGCTGACACTCAGACGAGCCTTGGGGTTGGCATTGCACAACCGCTTGTAGCTCGCCTGCATGGTAGGCGGAACGTTCTTTGTCGTCCCGGCTTGGCTTTGGCTAGTGTAGTCGCCGTTGAACACCTCGTATATCAGCACACCGAAGTCGAACGCATCGACGGCCGTCTGCGGGTTCTTCTTGATCACATCCCAACCACTTTGCGCCACCTCGGGAGGGCAGTAGCGACCTGAATCAGGCACAAGGCCACCATATGTCTAGAAATGTCAGCCTCGACCTGCAAGCCGAATATTGGTACGGACATAGATGACAGAGTCGTCCTCCTTGACGCTGCTTAGCACATCGAAGCCTCCCAGCTTCCATTCTCCACTTTCGGACGTGTAGACTGAGCCGACTTTGAGACTGCCGTGTATCGATGCCGCGTCGCTGTTGATGAACTTCACGGTCCGCTATTGACGAGTCAGCATTGTGTGCCACGTCGCGAGAAACCACAATGTATCCATACCGCAACACTATGGAGGCCCCATTTTATAGTCTCAGGAGTCAAGCTCTTTCTTTTTACGTGCCATCGCAGCGGCGTCACGCGTTCTGTCGCAATATAGATATATGTGTCGGTCTGTCATCCGTCAGTGACGGCGCGCGGGATGTTGGTTGGCTGTGGATCCGACGAACCTCGACTGTGTCAAGGATCTTGATCACTCCGGGGTGCCGCATGGTCTTCATCTTCTTGAGCGCATTCTTGGCTAACGGTAATCGAGCTCTGTTGTTGGGAATATCGAAGGCAAAGATGCTGCAGTTGGAGCCATCTTCCTGTTTCCGAGTGCTTGTCAGATCCCAAAATTTTCAATCGTACATTTAGACAGCAACCGACCTTCCTAGTACCATTATGCAGCGTCCAGATGGATTCGTCCACGTCGATACGATCGCCAAAGCTGTATGGGAAGGGGGGCCCGCTCGCGATGGCTGACGCCATCGCGGACTTGAGGAAGTCCATGGTGAGTTGTGCCAGGGGTTCAGGATGCGGTATCTCCCAAAGCCAGAGATAGCTC
Source organism: Emericellopsis terricola (assembly GCA_027569275.1). Classification (NCBI taxonomy): domain Eukaryota; kingdom Fungi; phylum Ascomycota; class Sordariomycetes; order Hypocreales; family Bionectriaceae; genus Emericellopsis; species Emericellopsis terricola. Next base: position 597,077 of record JAPDEU010000010.1, on the reverse strand, counting down.
GTCTGGCAGGCACAATAGACGTGTTTCGTAGCGAGCCGATAGCTCATTTATCGTCTTGCAACAGTTGCTTGAAGATCCCCCGCGATGACATGTCCTCGAGGGCACTTATCGATAAGGGGACCTCTCCATGTCTGACGAAACAGTTGCGAACGCGTCAACTTCCCTTTTCCTTTATGTTTTACAACTTTTCGTCCTGCCGCTCGCTGACCATGTGCCAGGTACGCGCTCATCGACGCCCTTTCGATGATCCTCGTTGTTAGGTGCCAAGTTGGGGCACCATGGCATGACCCGGACCGCGCTTTGACGCGTCTGCATCTGTTTGAGTACGGCTAACTTTCTCCCGCCAAACCTCGTGAGCGAGTTTGACGTGGAGTCCGGAGTAGCACATGTGCAATACACTAACCGTAAGTCGTTTTCTCTTCATTCCTACACTTTTCCGCGCCCAATGATGAGCATGGTAAAAGGTCTGACGCAACGGAACCTTCTGGGTGCCTCGACCTTGCCTCCCCCATCCGCGCCGCACGAGGCAACCCTGTCTCCATGGTTGTCCTCAATAATCCGACATCAAGCGAGCCCAGATCCTCTTCCACCCCCATGGGATCTGGGCGAATGATCACCGATCATATCAGCGCGATCGCACAATGGAGTTTGCTTCTTCGGTAGCCTCCACGGATCCAGACCAAAGGCCGCGATCTACAGCCTGCGCTTTCTCGCAGGCCCTGGCGGACCACATGGGGCGAGCGAGACTTGGCAACCGCTGCTGTTCCGCGAGTGAAGTCGACATTTAAGAAACTGAAAAGATCTGAAAATGGGCACAAGGAGCACTATTTCAAGCGTTACAACCTTGCCAAGGCACATCGCTGACAAGTCTTAGTCACAGATTGCTCCCCTTTGATTCCTCTTCCCATTGCAGCCTCTCACGCAAGCATATCGTGACGTGCAACCATGGCAGTGGGTATTGTCTTTTAAAGTCTACAAATCTAGCAGATGATGCTTTTTGCCACCGAATAACCTATCCAGAAAACGCCTCGTGTCCTATGTACAAGTGCTCAAACCCCCTTCGACAGCAAGTTCAGCGCGCTACCGGCGAGAATGAAGCCGGCCTGATCCTCCGTGATGGCGTGCTTGGTGTTGATGAGCTTCTCCTCGCCGTTGGCCCTCTTGACCTTGATCTGCACGCTGCCCTTGCCACCGTTCCGGAGCATGTCGTAGAGGCCCACGGTGGACACCTCGTCACCGGCCGAGATGAGGTCGTAGTCGGCCTCGTTCTCAAAGGTCAGGGGCACAACACCCTGCTTCTTGAGGTTGGTCTCGTGGATGCGGGCAAAGCTCTTGACGAGCACGATGCGAGCCCCGAGGTAACGCGGCTGCAAGGCGGCGTGCTCACGCGCAGAGCCCTCGCCGTAGTTGTGCTCTGCGACCACGAGCCACTCCCTGCCGGCATCCTTCCATCGCTGTCCGAGCTCGGGAATGGTGTGCTTGCTGCCGTCGAGGTCATAGGCGACATTCACCTCGCCTGTCTCGGCGTTGATGGCAGTGTTGAGGGTGTTGGTGCTGATATTGGGCAAGTGGCCCTTGTACTTGAGCCACGGACCGGCTGCGGAGATGGTATCTGTGGTGCACTTGCCTGTGATCTTGACGAGGACACGAAGGCCGGAAAGGTCGGACTCGGGGAACGGGGCAAACGGCTCGAGGAAGGCAAGTCGGTCGGACGTAGGCGAGATGGCAATCTCAGCAGAGGGATCAGCAGGCTGCGACAGGACGCCCAGAGAAGGGTTGCCAGACTCAAAGGGTGTCTGGGGTCCCTCGAGACCGTGAGGGGGAGCAAACTTGAAGTCCTTGCCGTCAGGGGTCTTGAGGGTGTCCGTCATGGGGTTGAAGGTGGTCGAGCCCGCAAAGGCCATGGCAGTGACAATCTCGGGCGAGGCGAGGAAGTTCATGGTCTCCGGGTTGCCGTCGTTGCGGCCGCGGAAGTTGCGGTTGTAGGAGGTGAAGATGGCGTTGGGGGTGCCCTTCTCGACACCATCTTGGCGCTGCCACTGTCCGATGCAAGGACCGCATGCGTTGGACAGCAGGATGCCACCGGCACTCTCAATAGTCTGCAGAGTGCCGTCACGCTCGAGAGTGGCGCGGATCTGCTCACTGCCGGGGGTCACGTAGAAGTCGGAGGCGGGCTTGAGGCCAGCGTCGGCAGCCTGCTTCAGGAGACTCTCGACGCGGGTCATGTCCTCGTATGAGCTGTTGGTGCAGCTGCCAATGAGGCCCGCAGACAGAGACTGGGGCCACTTCTGCTCCTTGACCGTCGCCTTGAACTGGGACAAGGGCGTGGCCAAGTCCGGGGTGAAGGGGCCGTTGATGTGGGGCTCCAGCTGGGAGAGGTCGATCTTGATGACACGGTCGTACTCGGCACCCTCATCGGCCCTGAAGCGGAAATAGGCGTCCTTATCGGCGCCAGCGCCGGGGAAGTTCTGCAGGGTCTCGACGTTTTGCGCAGCCTGTCCGCGACTTGTGGCGTGCAGGTAGCGTGCGGACGCCTCCGTATAGGGGAAAATCGAGGTTGTGGCGCCGACCTCGGCACCCATGTTGCAGGCAGTAGCCATGCCCGTGAGGCTGAGGGTCTCGACACCAGGGCCAAAGTACTCAATGATGGAGCCAGTACCACCGCGCACGGTCAGCTCGCCCGCAAGACGCAGAATGACGTCCTTGGGCGAAACCCAAGGGTTCAACTTGCCAGTCAGCTCCACACCGAGGATCTTGGGTGCCTTCAACTCCCAGGGCGCACCGACGAGGGCCTCAACAGCATCCGCGCCACCCACGCCGATTGTGATCGTTGTCAGTCCTCCCGCGTTGGGGCTGTGGCTGTCTGTGCCAAGCATCATTAGACCGGGCAGTGCATAGTTCTCCAGCACGGTCTGGTGAATGATGCCAGCGCCAGGAGGCCAGAAGTCCATGCCATACTTGCGGGCGGCCGACTCGAGGAAATCAAAGACCTCCTTGTTCGTCTGGATACCAGCCTCGAGATCGTCCTGGGCACCCTTGGATCCGACGATCAAGTGGTCGCAGTGGATGCTGGCGGGGATGGCCGGTCGCTCGAGGTTGCAGGACATGAACTGCAAGAGAGCCATTTGTGCCGAGGCGTCTTGCATGTTGACGCGGTCAGGGTTGAGGCGCAGGTTGGCCTTGCCACGGATATCGCGCCCATTAGCCGTGTTGTTGAGGAGCGACTCCTCCACGTTGTGCAGGTGACTGTAGAGGATCTTTTCGGCTAGCGTCAGACGCTGCTTGCCGAGGACTCGGCGCACTTCAGTATACTTGTTGAAGAGCTTCTCGTATGTCGGCGGCAGGGACTGGGCGGAGGAGAGGTATCGACGGCTGGAATTGCTGGACGCTGCGAGAGCAGGTTGGCGTACCGCTCCGAGGCCGGCGCGGTTGCGCAGAGCTTGCTAGAGGGGTCAGCGCAGTCTCGTGAGAAGTCTGGAGCTGAACATACCGCCATGGCACCGCCAGCGCGGCTGGTGAGATGAATTGACGCCATTGTGCCCGTCTTGGACGATTCGCAGACGCTCGTGGAGTTTCTGGGGTGGACTGAGTGGGATTTTTTGGCTTCCCCAGGCCGGCATAGCTAGCAGTGTACGCCTCGTAATCCTGGCGTTGGGATTGGCGGACCCCCAGGAACTTGTGGGGCATGGCTCCGATGCTCGGCTGTAACGACTACTGACCGAGCCTCCAGCGGTCCGACTGTTCTTAGGAAAATCAACCACCACATTCACGGTAAAATGACTGCTTCATGTTGCAGCAATGGTGATCCTGCTTCTTTAGTCTATTAAAATAGGCATTATATTGTTGCTCAATTACATTAATTATATCGTTACCCTGAGTGTGCCAAGCCGCATGCCTTGGTCTTGACCCTGACACCCCAGCACATCTCCTGTTTTGATCAGAGCCCCTGCATCGTGGCACCATCACCTGACGACATCGGACCCAAGCACGTCCAAAATCGAGTGACGCCAACATATACCGGCTCGAGTACGAGGGCTTCTGAGGGAACCAGTACAGCTTTGTGTCACATTCTTCACAGCACCTCAAATGTTTCTCAGTCCATCCGTAGCGTCTTTGCAAGTCCTTGGCGACGTGCAGGGTCTTGCGCCCCTCCATGTGCGCCTTGTGTGGTCTGTGTGCAATAAACGTCCGAACGACTCCCATAGATTCTGGGGGCATAAAGGCTACGATGGAACCTCCATTGGGAATGACAGAAAATCCTAGCTCGGCCATGGCGGCTTCGAATGCTGTCCAGCTCACCGAAGGCCGGTGCACAGACTTGCAGAAGATGTCTGAAAATGTCTTTGCGGTTGCTGCGCTGACTTTGATTTTGGTGCCAGGTTCAATCTCTGGCATCTCTGACTGAGCGGTTGGCTGATCCATGTTCACGTCCAGCTCGTGCTCAAAGATGTCGGTTTCCAGTACCAATGGCTCGACAGGGCGGCGCTTCTTCTTCTCTCGCCGCGGTCCAACCTCAAAGTCCCTTGTAGGCTCCGGAATGCCGGGCCAGAGGGCAAATGGTGCTTTGTGCAATTCAGACACGGCATCTACATCTTGCCGCAGTCCTTGCTCGGTAGATGAGCATGTCAGCTGCTGACTTCGACGAAGCTTGCCCTCGCAGTTGACGGGGTCAGTGACAGCAGTCTTCTGGGGAGACTGCGTGGGCGATGTCCGAGCACCCCTCTTCACCTTTGGAGTTTGGGCCTTCTCCCCCTTCGGCGGGGGCACCTTTTTGTTCTTGTCGGAGGCAGCAAGCTTGCTGTTCTCCACGGCCTCCCGATGCACGACAGACAGGTCGACCAAGCAATCCTCGACCATATCAAAGTACAAGTCCTCCAAACTCTTCCCGTATTTGTCTTTGTACAGGTCTCGAATCATCTTCAGAGCGTGAACTGCCCCTTCTGGCTCGCTGAGTTTGTACGAAGGTCTGCCAAAGTGCATCTGGCTGGCCTTGGCTTGCAGCGCCACAAAGTCCAGTTCCAGTTGATCGAATCGTGAAAGAAACCGCAGTCCCTTCTTCCGGGAGGGAGAGGGCATCGGAACGCAGCTACCTAGTGTCATGATAATCCTGGCGTTCATGTACAGCGTAAAAACATGTGGGCGCAATGCTGGTGGCAAGCTATCCAGAACTTGTTTGCTCGTTTGGCCTTGATCAGGGACCAAGAATTTCGACGCCCAGGACGCCGCATGCTTAACATCCCCGCCCTTTGTGCAGATATGCAGAAGCCAAAGTCTTGGGTCGTCGGGACTCAGCTCGGCCTCTGGGTTCCCAACCAGCCGGTATTTGTAGTTGCCCCATTTGTCCGGGACATCAGAGACACGCTTGAACCAAGCCTTGCCTAGGCCTGTCTGGAAGATTCGAGTCACCATAGCCTTCTCTGAGCGGAAGGACATATCACACGAGTTTGCAAGTTCCTGGAGCATCTGGGTTCGATAGTGTTTGGGCATCTCCCTTCGAAGATCGTTGACGAGGTCGAGAGTGTACGACCAAGTGGCATCCATCTTCACGGCCCGTTGCAGAGCCTCAAGGGCGCCAGCACTCCAGTTATCGTCGACAGCAACTCCCTGGGCTCTCGCTGGCTCTCCGGGAATTTCACCGGCTTTGCTCCTCACATAATCACCCGCGATGGTGTAAAGTGCGATTGAGTCGGACTGCAGTAAGTCCCAATGGTCCCTAGAGGAAATTGCCAACTGGGCCACCATTGCGAAGCAGAGTGGCAGTTGGTTGGGATCCCGAAGCATGTTGACAAGCTCTGTCATCCACTCTTTGAAAGGCACGTTCGTATTTAGGATGGAGGCTTCTGGAAAGGCTCTTGCAAGTTGTTGTTGGTGTTTCGACATTGGGGGTGGTAAGGGCGGCTGGAGCACATGATATTCGTCCTTTGCGCAAAAGACAAGTTCAAAAATCTTTTCCATCCAGATGTACAACAGGGCCTGTCTCGAACTTGCCATGTCTTCGATCAAAGTGGCACGCGTATACCTGGGACCATCGGCCAGAGAGCCGGGGGTCACCCTGTGTGAGCTGAGAGAGGGTGGTGCAACTGTGCCTTCCAGCGATTCCCCCATTGAATTTGAACAGCTCTCAAAGGTAGAGAGTACGGCGTGGAAAACAGGAAGCCTTTGGATGATGTTGGAATCACTCTCGAAGCCAGCGGCGCCTTGGCGATTTTGCTGCTCCAGTGTCGTCGAGGTTCGGTACCTGAACATGTCGATGAGGGTCTTGGGATCGCCTTGTGCAGCAGTGCTTATGTCCAGATCAGGCCACAGTTCTCTTCGCTTCCAAAGCAAGTTGACCGGGCTCGCCAATGCCGCAGTGCAGGCCTCAAAGCACTCTGAGCAGTAGGAAGATCGGTCTTCAACGCCGAGCGACGTCCATAACTGTGCAAATATGTCGCCATGTTTCTCATAGACCGATGACAGCCATGTCCAGCGAAGCCCAAGGTCCTCAATATTCGGACAGTTCGAATCGAACATTTTGGCGTTCTGGTATGACGGGCCTGACTGGCCATAGGCGGGGAGTAAAGGAGGTAGACGACGCAACGAAAACCGAAAACAGGAAGATGCAAGCCCACAGAGGTGACGGAGGACTTATGATTGTCGACCTCACAGCGCGCAGGCCACAAGAATGACTCCTCTCGTGTGACACAAGTCCAAACTTCGGACGGCAAATCACCTGAGGCCTGGCGGTAACGCCTTAGGGTCCAGGTGGCCAAGGACCAGCACATGGCTCGATGTTTGGTTGCCATGGGATGTCGGGTTGCTATTGAAATAGTTGAGTTGAAAATTCGACCAATTCCACCCAGCAGTGGCTCGGCTGGGCCCATCATGTTCATTCACCCCAGTCAGATGACCACGGGCATGCAAGTGTTTGACGTGAAAGTGAGGGTTGCCGTCCCCTGATGGTAAAGAGGCCCTCTGTTCAGTTGCAGTAATGCTTTACAATGCTATCCACACATTCACCGATGAATCCCAAATACCTGGCCTAAAAGACCCCTGTTACGCCGTCCGCATTGTCAAGCCAAAGTGTCGCCAAGTCCTTGGCCAACCCCAGTCGCAAGCCCCTAAGAACGTCTTCTGCTTTAGTCTTGGAGCTGAAGCTTTTCCGCCAGTCCCAACCCCTTTGAATCTTGCCGCCTGATGAGGAGACGGATTTATGCATGTGGTTGGCGAGCATGGAGCTGCCCGTCATGACATAGCTGCTGCCGCTGAGGGAACTTGTAGACTTGAGTAGGTCCGCCGGCGTTGAGCCCTTGAGGCCCTGCGCCGAGGACAGGACGAGATTGAAGAACTCTTCGCATGTATCGTAGATCCTTGATCCAACGGTCTGTATGTCCTCGATAGCCTTGAGCAGCGTATCCATCTGGTCCAGGGTGATGACACTGGGCCGCTGGTTGACGAACACGGTCGCCTCGCCCAACAGCGCAAGCAGGAAATCCTCGCTGACAACCGCATCCCTTGATTCATCATACAGACCGCCTCGAATGTTGTCGTCCGCGCTAGAAACGACCGCCACCAAAGCCGATGCAGCTTGCCGCTTGATCGATGCAAGTTTGTTCGCTGGTAGATTGTCCGTTTGTTGTTGGTCCCTCAACTCATAGAACCTGCGCAGCGTCGCGTACCCACTGAGCATGCGGCCGAGGAGCTGTGCTGCCTCCAAGTCCTGCTTGGCACGTTCCTCGAGGGTCTCTGTGCGTTTTTCTAGCAGGTTCCGGAGCTCCTGGTCAAGGTCCTTGGTCGCAGGGTATGCCGTCGATTGTACGAGCGAGTAGGACATGAGGAGGTTGAGCACCTCTCTCACCTTGTCGGTCCGGTGAGATAGTGCATAGTACCACAGGGCTTCGCCATAACGGTGCGACTGCGTGGAAAGAGTGTCGGCAAATGTCTATACATGTGAGCGACTTCCTTGTCAGCCTGCAGGCTTCTTACCTCTGCTGTCTCCTCGGCGTAGTTGATCATGCCAAGGTCATTCAGAATCGCCCACATTTTGTCGACAGTGGGCCCTGAATGCTCGTCCAGAGTCTCAAGGAGATCTTTCAAGAGCTCTCCTACGATTTGCTCGGACTTTTCTGGCACATCCATCCGGCCGAGCACTTGAATGGCCATCTCCCATCCCTCTCTTTGCGGTGACAGATGCTCAATCCCGGCCAGGTCTCGCGCGTACTTCTCAAGAGTATCGTCCTTCATTCCCAGCATCTCCTCAGGGCCTGGCTGTGAGATGTTTAGCAGCGCCAGGTCCTCCATGTCCAGCGCATCAAAGGCCATTGGCCTCGTAGATTCGACAGGTGGTAGCCAGCCGCCCAGAGCGGCGACTTCGGCCACGGCACACGCCAGAGGCAACGACCATGTGCGCAGAATCCCAATGGCAGCGTTGACGTTGTTCTCGAACACGGACGCCACGGCCACCTCCACCGGATTCAATGCGTTGGGTACCAGGTCCGACTGAATCACCGTGTGGAACGCGTCGGCCAGACGGTCGTAGTATTCGTCGCTGTTGCCAAGCTTGGACGTCGTCTGGAGGCTTTGGGATTGTGTAAGGCGCAGACTCCTAGGGCGCTGGTTTCCTTGATCCCACCAACAAACCATGCCTACGGTCGCTTCGCACCAATCCTCGGCCGTTCCCAGGATTGCCTCGGCATCTCCAAGCAAGATGCTGTGGACGATCTGCAAGTTCTCGTAAATGTCCCACGGGAGTTTGCTCGTAGCCTTTCGCGCCATTGTGGACAGGCTCTCTTGGTCATAGTCGTCATTGTCGGCAAACGTCTGGTCCTGGCCCTCAGCAAAGAGAGCCATCTTGTCAAGGGCGCCGCGGGCCTGAATCCGGAAAAGAGTCCATCGGCTGTTCAATATGTTCCAATCGTTGCTTTCCGAGGGACACTGTTGCAGGAGTTCGCATGTTTTCTGTGTGAAAGCCTTGACGTGTTCCAAAGCTTGCCCCGTATACACGCGCTCCCTCCTGATGTTGCGCACCTGTTCCCAGCCAGCATTCTTCAACAACTCAAGGGCAGCCGGCACATCACCACGCAAGAGGCTGTTCTGTACCGTTTGCCAGTACACGCTATGGCTCGCGGGGCTAGGCTTGTGACGCATCACTGCATCCACTTGCTGCTGGTGCGGATCGTAGCTGCAGTCCTGTAACCAGTGGATCAAGACGCCGGGAAGTGGCTGGATCTTCTCTTCGTCCGAATCATCCATATACCTTGTGTGGTGCAGCCGCAACAACAATTGCGAGACGTACTGCGCTTTCTCGAAAGGATGTGCGCCGGATCCTGGCCCGACACCAGCCAGCTCTTCCTGGGGCTTCTCAAGCGTGTTGACGTGATCGCTCCAAAGCTTGACCAAGCGGTAACTGATGCTCGCCAAGGAATTATCCAACTTCTCAGCATCATCGTTTGCGCCAATGCCCTCATTGTAGAGTCGACAGACTAGATCCTCGGTCTTGAGGATCAACTCGTTGGGTTCGGTGAGAGGTGCAACCTCTGCATGAGCGTAGAAATCTTTGGCAACGGAGCCATACTCGAAAGCCCGACCAGTACCACTGCCACGGTGCATAGCAGAGCGCCTTAGTAAATCCTGCGCTTCCTTGCGCATAGTCTTGGTCGCCGCGGGCGTGTTGAGCATCATTAGGTCATCTTCGGCTTCGCCTATGACGGGCTGTCCGTATTGTCTGTCGTCGTGCCGCAGATTCATGAAAACATCGTCTTCGCTGCCTTCCCCATCCTCCTCCAAGTCGAATTCGGCAGTACGACCGACCTCATCTTCCTGTGACTCAACTTCTTCTTCCTCCTCCTCCTCCTCCCGATCATATCCCAGGTCTTGCTCAATGAGCTTGTCGAGTTCGTCGTCAACTGTGTGCCCGAACCCGCCAACCCTGCCCTGTCCAAGTGTCGACCTAAACAGGCCCTGCGGCTCATCGTCATACTCGACATCGTCCTCGACCTCTGCGTCGTCTTCCACGGCCACCTCGTCGTCGTCATGCGCGTCGATGTCCCCCAGGCTGAACTGTCTGCTCAGCCCCGACGGCTGTCTTTGCGAGTTTCGTATCGATCGGCCTAGTGGCGCATTGGATCTATTGCTTTGGGCACCAAAGAGCTTCCTCCCCGGGCCCGCCGCCGGCTGCGACATTGTGCTATCGCCAAATTGAAGCGGTTTCGAGCTTGTCACTCCGCGCATAATGGAACTACCAAGATATGAGTCTGAGGGCGCGCCCGCCGGCGTGAAGGACTTGGCCGATGATGGGGGTGGTGGGCCAGCAGGCGTTGTGGACGGGTGCCCAAAGATAGAGCCACCGCGGATCTTTGGCGTTTGCGCCGGCGTTGATGGCGCTGGGCTACTCGGCGGACTCGAGTCGGGAACAATGAATCGGGATGCCATGATGGGTTGTGAATGTGTGGTGCTGCTGTGTAGAAGAGTCGCTTGTCGCCGGCTGCACTGCAGCCACTCTGCGTCTGCCTGCAGCTGATGAATTTACTGCGCAATTTCGGCAGAATCAATAGCGTTTTCTACGATTGTGCGGTGTAACCAATGGGTGGAGATTCAGTACAATCAAGCAATGGTATTGTTGATTGACGCCTGTATCCAAGCTAACATTGAACGCGCTCCAGAAATTCTGAAGCTTGCCTTGCAGGCGTCGCAGTCGCGATCCAGACTGACTTCTGCCGAGGATCTGCCGACTACATGTACCCCACGCAGCAAGACCTCATCGCAGTCATTTGATGCCAACAAGAGAACTTGGAAGTTATGTATGCACACGGCTGCGTGGCTTCCAAGGACTCGGAATCATTTTCAGGTCGAAAGAATTCTGTCACTACTTGAAGCGCGACAACCCGACTTGCCTGTGAGCTCAACGGACGGTGTCGTAGCGTTGCGGCCCCCAGGCGTGATCCAAACAAGAGGTAGGAGCGGTGATGGCCAATTATAGAATCAGAAGGGTTGGCTTGCGCGTGATGCAAGACGGATTCGCGGTCTATTCTCTGATGAAACTACTCCAGATAACGGCCACGAGTCGGCTGGTATGCCCTTTGCGAGCGGCTCCCGCATCAGCACAGCCGGCATCGCCTTCGCCCATGACTCGGCATCGTGTTCGAGTCAGTTGTCGTGCGTAGCCAGGGCACGACATGCTCAAATTCAAAGACATGTGATGCCTGGCCAATGAATTGCTATCATCATGAGCTCTAGACGGACATCGCTTTCTAGGCCCACCGCCCGGAGTGAAGATTGGGAGTTGATCCTCGCCGTGATCGCCAGTCTTCCTCAAGTTCACCTGCGCTAGATCTCGACCCAAACAGATCGAGAGCTTGAACTGCAGTCGGGGTAATTGAGTACGTAACGATCTTGTAAGATAATCTCATTGTCTTCTGGAGTTCTGCGCGACGCGTGCTTGGGAGCCCCTCTCGTAGCGGGGTAGCATTCAGCTTCTTTCGGCCCCTCGGAGTCGTTCGGGGATCGGGGTCAGCCAGTCCAATGTCGTCACACCCTACTATTGTTTTCAATCCCCAGCTGATGTGTGCATTGTTCTCTTCAACCCAGAGAAATCACGTCGAAAACCCTCCTTTTCACACTTTTTACACGTACTCAAACGATAATCATGTCTGAAACCGCTGGAAAGGTCAGTAACAAGTCGCATCCGCACACGCTTCTTGCGCTCCGTCAAGACAGCAACGTCATAGCCCCTCACAGCTAAATCCGCCATACCGAGAAGCATTCACATTGTGACCATGAGCTGACGCTAAGCTTCAGACAATCACCTGCAAGGCGGCCGTTGCCTGGGAGGCCGGCAAGGACCTCACCATTGAGGACATTGAGGTTGCGCCTCCCAAGGCTCACGAGGTGCGAATCCAGATTTACTACACAGGCGTCTGCCACACGGGTACGGTCCGATTCCGAGCGTCGCAAGAGACGTGAATACTGAGACACGATAGATGCCTACACACTGTCTGGAAAGGATCCTGAGGGTGCCTTCCCCATCGTGCTCGGTCACGAGGGCGCCGGTATCGTGGAGTCGGTCGGCGAGGGTGTCACGAACGTGAAGCCCGGCGACCACGTTGTCGCTCTATAGTATGGTCCCTGTTGTGGTCAGGCAAGCGGGAGATCGAGTGGCTGACATGAGTAGCACCCCCGAATGCATGGAATGCAAGTTCTGCAAGTCCGGCAAGACCAATCTTTGCGGCAAGATCCGCGCCACCCAGGGCAAGGGAGTCATGCCCGATGGGACCTCGCGCTTCAAGTGCAAGGGCAAGGACCTGCTGCACTTCATGGGCACCTCGACCTTCTCTCAATACACCGTCGTCGCCGACATCTCCGTGGTCGCCGTTCAGGAGGACGCGCCCATGGACCGCACATGCTTGCTGGGCTGCGGTATCACCACCGGTTACGGTGCAGCCCGTGTGACAGCCAACGTTGAGGAGGGCTCCAACATTGCCATCTTTGGCGCTGGCTGCGTTGGTCTGTCGGTCATCCAGGGTGCTCTGATCAACAAGGCGGGCCGCATCATTGTGGTGGACGTGAATCCCGCCAAGGAGGAATGGGCCAAGAAGTTTGGCGCCACTGACTTTGTCAACCCCAACGATCTCAAGGGCCAGACAGTTCAGGAGAAGTTGATCGAGATGACTGACGGTGGTTGCGACTACACATTCGACTGCACGGGCAACGTCAACGTCATGCGTGCCGCCCTCGAGGCCTGCCACAAGGGCTGGGGCCAGAGCATCATCATCGGTGTCGCGGCTGCCGGTCAGGAGATTGCCACCCGGCCATTCCAGCTCGTCACTGGCCGCGTGTGGAAGGGATGCGCCTTTGGCGGTATCAAGGGTCGCTCGCAGATGCGTGGCCTGGTTGAGGACTACCAGAAGGGCGCGCTCAAGGTGGACGAGTTCATCACCCACCGCAAGACACTAAGTGAGATGAACAGCGCGTTCGAGACGATGAAGGACGGCAACTGCATTCGTGCTGTGGTGGATATGCGCACCTTGTAAAGAATAATGTTGGTCTTTGGTTATCGAGGGTCGAGGATAGCGTGTGGATTTAAAGTGAGAGTTCCCGACCCTTGGGATGCCTAGGGGACGATCGACTTTAAGTGCTACCATATTAGTGTGCTTGCCATGCTTGTATGCGACGGGGACCTTGATGGCCTGTGATCCATAAACTTGGGATTCATTCCACTTGCATAATTTCCTTCCTAAGGCTCTAGCGTTAGGGTCCAGCGACAAGCGTTACCTTGCGCAACGCATTCTTCAGTTAGGCCTGTTGCATTGTAACCGCCAGTTGATGGCTCTTGTTGTTTGGAGTTGGATCCTTATTTTCCGCATCATGTTCTCGAATAAGACACAGTTCGTTGGGTCACTCATTCACACATCGTAGCCAATCCTTAGTGATGGTCGATATAAGCCAAAGACTTTCACACCCATTTCTGCGTACCAGAGCGCCCGGATAATGGTAGAAGCGGTTCGTTTATCAAGCAGACACCGACTGTGTAGGGTATGTAGTTATTCAATGACGTCACCGTAGGCCTTGGCGATTACTGACCAGCCGCCGACACCGGCACACAAGAAAACTGGGGCTCATGCAGGGACCCTGTACTCCCAGGCTTGGCGTCAGCAAGCTCGGTTGGCGGCAAAAGTCGAGATGCCTCCTTTTGCTGAACATGACCACCTGACGATTGCCCGACTAAGGCGTTGACAGTCCTGGCACAATGCGCACCTCCAGAGTCTCCAGAGACGCCAGCAAGCTCTTTGAGAGAGCAGCGGGCTCAACCTCACCACCTCGACGAATGACGCGTTCGTCTCTGGCGAGGTTCGCGTACGCGACGCCCTCCACGACGGCGGACGAGACTACGACGCCCGATATAGAAGACATGGTTCCCACGCCTGCGCGGAAACGACGTCGAGTGACCGAGTCCCGCATTATCAAAGCATCGCCGGGCTCCGAAACTGTCAAGATCGAGGTTAGGGAGGAGAGAGAAGAGGAGGAGGAGGAGACAAAGTCGCCGGTGAAGCGGGCTAGAAAGCCGGCAAGAAAGACGACGGCTCCAAATGGTGAGACGACGGTCTCTCCGCCTTCTGACTGGGAGGAAATGTTTGAAATAGTGCGTGCGATGCGCGCCCCAGGCGGCGCCGCTGCCAATGCCGCGGTTGACACCATGGGCTGCGAAAGGCTCGCGGACACCAGCGCTTCACCGCGCGACCAGAGGTTCCACACGCTCATTGCGCTCATGCTGTCGAGCCAGACAAAAGATACGGTCAATGCAGTGGCAATGGCGCGCCTTAAAACGGAATTGCCGCCATGGAAGGAGGGCGAGCCACCAGGGCTGAACCTGGAGAACGTCCTGGCCGTAGAGCCAGAGGTTCTGAACAAGATCATATGGGCGGTGGGGTTCCACAACAACAAGACAAAGTGAGATCCCGAGAGGTGGCCTAAAGTGGCGTTGGGCAGGACTAACACGCGCTTAGGTACATTAAGCAGACTGCCGAGATTCTACGCGACAAGTTCAACGGGGACATCCCCGACACGATCGAAGGCCTGGTCTCCCTCCCTGGGGTGGGACCCAAGATGGGCTATCTCTGTCTTTCTGCAGCGTGGGACCGCACCGAGGGCATTGGTGTCGACGTCCACGTCCATCGCATCACGAATCTGTGGGGATGGAACAAGACGAACAATCCGGAGGCGACACGCGCCAGCCTAGAGTCGTGGCTACCAAAGGACAAGTGGCGAGAGATCAATCACATGCTCGTCGGCCTGGGCCAGACTATCTGTCTCCCACAAGGGCGCAAATGCGGCGAATGCGAATTAGGACTGCGTGGGCTGTGCAAGGCAGCTGAGCGAAAGAAGGTGATTGAGGGTCGCAAGATCAAGGAGGCGCGAGTGCAGGTCGGCACAGACCAAGTCAAAGTGGAAGCGGCGATCCAGGAAGAAATCTCGATCAAGGAAGAGGTCGTCAACGAGGAGGTGAAGATTAAGACGGAGGACGCGACTTGACGATCCTGCTGAACGCCGTCATCAGCGATAGCTGCAATCCTCTGCTCACGAGGCCCAACAACAATCCAGGGACCAGGGTCCGGAGGTAACTCCACCATTGTGCACATGCAGATGCGCTCCACCCCACCTAGGCCGTGGATGGGGGCGTTGGCCCAAACGAGCGAGCGCACCAAGGGGTCTCACGAGACAAGCATGGCCAAGGTGAGCCACCTGGAGGAGACCTGGCAAAGAGCCACGTCGCACATGCCGCATACCTTAGTGTGGGGTTGGGACTCGCAGGATGTGGAATGCATCCGTACCTAACGAAACAGGTAACCGGATGGCTGTGCACATTCCAGATCCCGAAGGCGACACTGGTGGCAATGGATGGGGGTCGGTACACTGGTGGTGGTCCGACAGTCCATCGTGCAACAACAGGGCGCTACGGCTACCAGAATGGGACAGATGAATACGGTTGTGCTTATCGGTGCAGCAAGGCCAAAACTCATAGCTGGAGCGCCTGAGGTCGAGTACTTCGCGGCAGTGCGAGTCAATTGCAGGAGGCAGATCAGTTCGAGTTGGATACTGTAGAAATGTTGAATACATGGAAAGGCACCGATCCGCGCTCAAATCGCGGTCAGAGACAGACTACAACACTCGACTTCATGATTGATCCGCTGATCCTAAATCATCTTGTCGACGAAAGTGATTGAATTCCCTTTTGCTTGCGTGTGATTCATGTGCAGACTGTGCCGTCCGATTCATTGAAGATAACAAGGTAGTCATGGGACTCTTATTGATCAGCGGAGACGAATCGCCGGGGTGGTCGAGAGCCGGGGCTATCTGAGGTCGTTCGAGACGCTGCGAGTCAAGGTGGGCCGCAGCTCACGTCATGTTCCCCGAGTCGCTCAGACGCTGTATTTGTGGCGAACCCATGCATCCGGCCGTCACCGCCCCTCCCGCATTGCCCCGTCACGAGGGAGTATGGGCCTCAACAAATACAGCCGTCGTGGGGGCGTGAGCTTCAAACACAACAAGAGAATGACTTATGCTACCGTACCATGGAACGCCGGGCATCCGTAGAATGAAGAGCAACCGCGCGATCCTAAAATACAACGTCCTCCAGAAGCCGATTGCGCCATCCCGCCCCCCCTCGCCTGGTAATGATGAATGACCCCGGGCTGTCGAACGGACAGGACCCTCATGAAACTCGCTGCTGGCAGCCAAATGGAACAGAACAGAGGACCAGCTGCGTGTGTAAAACTGGTCCTTGCCACGGACGACTGTCGCGCGGCGGTGTGCGCATGTGCGCACGGACATGTATGATGTAGCGGTGCCGGTTTGTTTCACACACCACGGATAACCTGGGTGCGCTCGGACTCGAGTTGGGCGGCGTTGCGCTCGTGGGACTGCTTCTTGCACTGGGACAGTCAGTATCTTGGCGCCATCAAAACTCAGGTCGGGGTACTCACATCCTCAAGGCCGCTGCACTTGTGGTCTTCTAGGAGACGGTGCTTGCCGCAGAAATGCCCGTTGCAGAAGCCGCAGTCACCGACAATGCGCTGAGCAGGCTCGCGGCACTCCTTGGCGTTACACCTGAGACGCTTGCTAGCCATGGTTGTTGGGGAGTTGAAAGAAGTCGACGACTGTGGTGATGTGTGGTAGTGGACAGGCCGACGTGTCGATAGTGGATGAGCTGGCGGCGGCGGTAGACCGTACAGGAAGGATGGGTTGTGCGGTTGAGGCTTGGGTGGAAGTATATGGAGAGGGAGAGTGAAGGAAGAAGTCGGGAGGGGATGGACAGAGAACAATTTAGCCCAAGGCTGCAAGCACGATGCGTCAGCTCTTCTCCAACAAGTCACCAGGCGGGCTAGGTGGCTGGCTGGGGGCGGTGGACGCCGTTCATTCGTGATCATGCCAGCCGGATGGGGAACGACCAACTGACGACTCAGTCGATGCTTGCTGAATCAGGCACAATACATCCACCCCCCCGGACCCAGGCGAGACCAGCATGCGCCACGGCCGACCCCCATGTGAGGGCGCCCGGGCGGCCCATGAAATAGCCTATCTGCGTCCATCAAGTGCAGTCTGTCGATAGGCGATGAGTGAAGCGGCGGCACGTCCTACTTGCGGCGCAAATGTACCAAGTACCAAGTACTGCGGCGGCTGGATCGGTGGGCTCGGCTGGCGCTTTGCCTCCAGGAAGCGCCTGGAAGCATCAAGACGGATGATGAATTACAGCGTGCGCCCTCAAAAACCGTGGCGTGAGAATTAAAATTTTCCTTGGGCTACTTGCTTGGACTAATCTATTCCGGCACGCAATCGTGCGTGCACTTCAGATTCTTCGCCTGCACTCGCCTGCGCGGAACGACGCACGCCTCTCTCCAACCGAGGCGTGCTCAGCTCCGAAAGCGGTGATAAAAGCGGGACTGAACCCCAGCGACGTTGCCGTTGACTCTATCAAATGCTCCGCCGCTGACAGACAGACAGAGATGGACCCTGAACCCGCCGGCCCCATTTCGCCGCCATGGAACTAAGCTAGTGCAAACAATCATTGTCGTCACCGGTGCTCATCTCAACCTCCAGCCTCAGTCCTGCTGTCCTTGTGGCCCGTTGATGGCTTGCTTGGCGCTGCACTGGCGGCTGGCAGCAGATCCAGGTAGAGCGTTGGCGCAGTGCAGTGTAGCGCAGCGCTTGACTTTGCTAGTCACGCAGGCAGCGCTCGGTCCAGCCCTCACCATGGACCATTGTTGCAGCCACCTAAATCAGTCTGTGGCGAGGAGTCGATTCTTGAAAATTATCCTCTGTGAATGGAGCGCAGTGCGCAAGTTGTGAATTGGCCACGAGAGAAACGCATAACATCACTGCCGTGCAAGGGTCTACACAGAAGCAGTCAGGGACCAGGGCACCACAGGTTAGGGACCTACAGGCCACGGCAGCACCTGAGTGAGTCAATGACGTTGGGCCTCCGCAGGGATCCGCCGTGAACTCATGGCGCTCGTAATACCAGGTCACGATTCTCAAGGATCCAGTACCCAGCATCGTCACCAGTGAGCGATGACACTCTCGTCCATCCCTGCGACGTACGTCGTTTGGGGTCTCGTTCTGCTCCTGTCCATTGCATTCGTGGAATCCTACCGTGCGCCCAGGATCACCCGCAACGGGCAAGCATTGCCGTATTGACCCTTCAAGCACGCACACGTCAACATTACAGAGCTAAGATTCGTAACATAGAAAACCACCAAATACACTGCCAATTGTGGGAAACGGCATTTTATTCCTGAGGCCTCGTCAAATCCTGTTCTCCTGGTTTACCAAGTGCATCCACCGCCATGGCCACGCCACACTGCAGATCAGCGTGCCCTCGCTGCCCCCTGGCGTGATCATCTCCTCGCCCGAATGTCTCGACTACATCTTCAGGCACGAGAAGATATTCGAAAAGGGCGCCTTCTTCAAGGACAGGAGCTGGGACCTCTTTGGCAACGGCATCATCAACACCGACGGCGAGGCGTGGCGGGTGCAGCGCAAAGCAGGCCTGGGCTTTTTGAGCAAGAACAACCTCAGGATCCTGACAGATGTTGCGCTGCCCAGGTTTCTGGACGAGGCCTGCGAGGCGCTCGACCAGGAAAAGGAGATTGATCTCCAAGAGGTGATTCACGAAATCACCACGCAGGTCATGGGTCGCATGGCATACGGACGCGAGATGCACGCGGGCGATGACTTTACGCAGGCCTTTGAGTACGCGTCGGGCAAGACGGCGGAACGCTTCCAAAACCCGCTCTGGCGGCTCACCGAGGCGGTCACGGGTCAGAAGCTCCGCAGATCCATCCGGCTGATCCAGCAGTACGGCAAGGACCTGGTGCGGAGCGCGATGGACGCTCGCGAGAAGGGTCGGCCCGCGGAGCAGGACGGCCTCGACGGCATATCGGGCAGTCTGATCAACTCTTTGCTCGACGCCATCCGGGACGAGAAGCTCGTCGCTGACTCGGCCTTGAATTATCTGAGCGCGGGACGGGACACGGTGGCGCAAGCCCTGTCGTGGACCTTTTACCTGCTGATGCGCCACCCGTCTGTCACCGAGAAGCTCCGCGAAGAGCTCCGAGAGAATGCAGAGTCCAACTTCACCCTGGCCGTCTTTTACGAGGTCCTGCGACTGTACCCACCCATCCCGTTTGAGATCAAGCAGGCGCAACAGGACACGACGCTGCCGGACGACACCTATCTGCCCGCCACGTCGGTCGTCGTGTGGTGTCCGTGGGCCATGAACCGGTCCGAGATCACCTGGGGACCGGACGCGGCCGAGTTCAAGCCGGAGAGGTGGCTGAATGCACAGGGCGACGTGATCACCCGGAGCGCAGCCGAGTTTCCCGTCTTCAACGGGGGCGCGCGGCTGTGTCTGGGCAAGAAGATGGCCGAAGCCATAGGCATGCAGGTCATCGCGCGCCTCGTGCAGCGCTACGACTTTGTCCCAGCGTTTGCGGGCGAGAGGGTGAGTCGCAGCAGCCTGACACTGCCCATGGAAGGGGGCCTTCCAGTATTCCCGAAGCGCAGAATCGACTAGATAGACATGGGAGGGGTGAGGGGGTATCGTGAATTAGACGCCTATAGAACTCCTAATCAAATGTAATTTTGGACCCCGAAAACGCCAGCTGCTTCTTCGCCTCCTTTGCCTTCTTGGCCGCCTCCCAGCTTGGATGCAGCGGACCCTCGTCATCGCGACTCTTTGGTTTCGGCGGCGGCCTCGCTGGATGCTCTGGCACGGCACTCTTGCCGCGGAGGGGCGCCTTGACGCCCTTCTTCCACGGTGTGCGTCGGTTGTCGTCGGGGTCGACGGCACCACGCTGCAGATCCCAGCCCGCGTCGCGCCCGCCCTGCTGCTGCTGCGCCTTTTGCTTCGCGAGATGCTTGGCCTTGGCGCCGTACTTTTTCTCGGCAATGGCCTGTCGCTGCTTCTGCCCGAGGCGTTTCTTGCGCGGCGCAATGTCAATGTCGGACGCGGATTCCGAGCCGGACACGTAGCCGCCCATGAGCGAGGGCAGAAAGGCAGAGGATGTAGGTTTGGGTGCAGGTGCAGGCGCGGACTCCTTCTTGGCCTTCTTGGCCTTGGGCGGCGGCGGGGATGGTGACGGTGACCTGGACGCCTCGGGTGGTGTCGCATCCTCGACGTCCGATTCGGCGCCGGACGAGATGTCGTCGAGATTGACCTTTTCAGTGCCTCTGAGCTTTGCCATGGTCTCCTCGTCCAGTTCCGACTCGGAGTCCGAGGATCCACCCAGCAAATGGTCGTACTTTGAGAACTCGTCTTCCTCCTCCTCGAGGTCGGGACCTTCCTCGTCGTCGTCGCTGCTGTCCGCATCTTCACGGGCGTCCCCCTTGTTCGACTTGGTACCGACCGCCGGCCCGGATTCGTCGACATCGCTCTGGAACCCCTCAAAGTCCGTCACCTCCTCTTCGTGTGCCGAGTCCTCTGGTATGTCCACCTCCTCCTGGACTTTATCCTTGGCCGACCGCTTCTGTCCCTTTGGTGGCGGCGGAGGCACCTCCAGCATACCGCAGACTACGCGTATCGCCTCGTCGACGCTCGCCTTGACATCTTTCCTGTTGAAGAGGGCGCTCGTGACGTTGTGCAGGGCCGCCTTCTCGTCGGCGACGAGCTCGACCTTGGGCACGCCGCGCCGCAGCTCATCGGGCAGGTCGCCCCGCGCGCTGATGGCCTTGACCTTGAGCAGGGACGAGGACAGGTGCGCCTTGGCCGTGGTGTGGAGGTCAATGTTCTTGAGGACGGCCACCTCGCGCTCGAGGCGGGCTTTCTTCTCGGGCGTGACGTCGGCATCGCGAAGGCGCTTGGAGAGGCGCTGGCGCTCGAAACCCTTAGCGGTCTTGAGGGCGCGGGCGATGAGGGTCTCGTGCTTCTCGAGGACCTCGGGGAGGGTGAGTTCCGATGAGCGCTTGCGTTTGGGCATGGCGGCGTTGGATAGATGGCATATGTTGGTCGAGCTGGGAGAAATTTAGCGGTGGAATTTACCTGCGTGCGAATTGGAAATAAACACTGTGGGACTGGAGGGCAGCAATGGGGATCAGCACAGTGCGTAGCGCATCGTGATGGACGGTGTCCTAGTGTAGTGACGATGCTGGTGGGGTGTATCCATTGCTGGCCTCGGATCGCGGGGCACCATGCGGTGATCTCTTCAGTTTGCCCTGTATTCACTTCTTTCCCTGCATATATTGTACTGTACATTGCTCTAGACGACACTGCCGATCAACGCTCGCCGTAGATACGCACAATGAGCTCCTCCAACACCAGCACCGTTGCAGCGTCCTCGCTCTTCCACGTCAATGGCCTCGTGGCGCTCGTCACAGGAGGAGGCTCAGGTTCGTCCTCGTAGACTCGTGAGCATCTTTGCTTACATGGATAGAATAGCACTCACACCCTCTAGGGATCGGGTACATGATCGCCAAAGCTCTAGCCCACAACGGTGCCTCTAAAGTGTACATTGCTGGCCGTCGGCTGCCCCTGCTGGAGAAGGCCGCGAGGGAACTCGGCCCCAACGTCGCGCCGGTGCAATGCGACGTGACGTCCAAGGCAGACCTGGAGCGCGCGGTCAAGACCATCACCGAAGACACGGGGTACCTCAACCTCTTAGTGTGCAACTCGGGCGTCGGGGGTCCCCAGGTGTCGCCCCTGACGCCCGAGACCAAGCTGGAGGACTGGGCCAAGGAGAACTTTGAACTCGACTTTGACGAGTACCTCAACACATTCAAGATCAACGCGGCGGCCGTGTGGTACACGACCATGGCCTTTCTCAAGCTCCTGGACCTCGGGAACCAAAAGGGCAACGTGACGCAGAGCTCGCAGGTCATTGTGACGAGCTCCATCGCGGCCTACAACAAAAAGGCGCCCGGGGGATGGGCGTACGGTCAGAGCAAGGCGGCGGCGTCACTGGCTGCGAAGCAGCTTTCGGTGGCTCTGCCGCAGTGGAACATTCGGTACGTGACGCGCTTTGTGTGTGCATGCCATCAACAGGTGAACAGAACTGACGAGTCGCCAGGGCCAACTGCATCGCCCCAGGACGTAAGTCACTGCCTTGACGCGAATCGTGCGCGCCAGAACTGACCCGTTGAGCAGTATTCCCAAGCGAAATGTCCGAGCCGATTGTGAAGCGCTACGCGGGTGAATCGGGGACGCCAGGCGCCATTCCGACGTCCATGGTGCCCATGGGCCGCATGGGCAGCGAGGAGGACATGGCGGGCACGGTGCTCTACTACGCGTCGCGGGCGGGCGCCTACACGAATGGGGACGTCATTGTGGTCGATGGCGGGCGGCTCAACACGTTTCCCTGTGTTCATTAAGAAGCGCGCCTGCCTGGCCGGCTTGTATCGCGTGGCAGGCTGTCGAACAGTCGGACGAGCTGTGCGAGTCCTTGTCTGGGTGTTCCACGGGTACCGGGCAGGAAACAATGACGAAGCAGGTTGTACTGTCCATTTTCTAACACGATGGAAATCACGCACGAGACTGTTTCGTGGTCGGGCTGTTGGGCGCTGGTGTCGCGTTGCCCTTGGTAAGCGCAGTTAGCGAGCGACAAGAGAGCCGTCGATGGCCGGCCGGTCGGACGGACGCAAGACCAGGGTGCATGCCGTCATGTCATGCAGCTCTCGGCGGCGTGTCAGTCCG
Organism: Emericellopsis terricola; assembly: GCA_027569275.1. Taxonomy (NCBI): domain Eukaryota; kingdom Fungi; phylum Ascomycota; class Sordariomycetes; order Hypocreales; family Bionectriaceae; genus Emericellopsis; species Emericellopsis terricola. The sequence continues at coordinate 574,420 of JAPDEU010000010.1, read as the reverse complement.
TCGGTCGGAGTGCATAATGACCTGCAGCTTCCATAGATGAATGCGAAACATGATAAGGGTGCGAAGCGGTCCTAGACACCTAGAGTATGTCGACAGCCTGTGTGTGGTGATGACTGGCAGATGGCAGGCTCGCTATTGTATGAGCTACACAAGCAAAGACCATGGGCTCGAGAGCGTGTCGTGGTTGATGAGGCATCGTCACAATCGGACCCTGCTCCTTGCAGCCAGCGTCCTGTCTTGCAGTTGCAGTTGATACACGTATGTATTGGCGCTCGGCGTGTCTGCCATCTTGCCGCTCGGGCCCGTGATCTGCTTCCCGGTCGGGCATGCTTGGATATGCGTGTATGATGAGTGGTCGATCACTGCATGTCGGATACAGTACCACCGAGAGAGTCGATTGGTGAATGCTGGACTTGGTCGCTGTTGTCTTGTCTTGTCGACAGGCTGGGGCGCCCCGCCTGAGGCGCAGGCGGACGGACTCTTTCCCTGTGGTGATACGTACCATCATATCTTCCGCGCCATCAATCGGCTTTATCGACCTTCATAACCCCTGCCTTCTCATGAATCTGCCAGCAGCGCTGCACCGTGAGCGCAGGCCAGTGCATTGTGCATCCCCCCATTCCACCCCAACACCGAGCACCCGGCCAGCCAAGGCTAGTGGCCATTCCAAGCGCCCACCGTCGGGATGTCCAAAGGCGAGTACGACGGCCAGAACTCAAAACGACCCTCCACGTCTGCCGACCAAACCCCGCACGTAGAGCCAGGCCAGCCCAGGAGCTTGCACGCACCGCAGGCACATCATCGGTGAGCCAACCCTCCTTAGCGGTGGGTGGTGTGTGAGGGCGCATCACGACTGGCCCGCGCACCAGGCCAGGGTCGACAGTACTTGGTTACGCGGTGCGCCCACGGGCCAGGCTCGGGATGGCTGGGAGAGGAGGAGAGCAGAGGCCTAGGTGCAAGAAGAGGAGGAGGAGGAGGAGACGTGCGAAGCTTGGCTGTTCCCCTCATGAACACCAAGCAAGCTTTTGGTGCTCCTACCTCGTCCCTCGTGAGCTTGTCCATCTCCTCATCCTGCCGGTTCCCCCCAACGTGACTTGACTGTCTCCTTCTGCGTCGCTCTGCTGGTCTGCGTCGTTCCACGCGTGCGAGCTACGGATACCTATTTATTCGACAGACACTCGCTTTCCACCCGACAAGCTAGGTGGATACGACGCCTTTGGGAGCTCCCTGCAGCGGCTGCGTCGATCGTCGTCTGTCAACGCAGAGTCCCCGAGCGCACACGCGAGCTCTATCAACCCCGTAAGCCACAGCCAGAGCTCTACAGACGCGCCATTTCTTACGAGACAAGCACGCGACTCGATCTCTTGCTCGAATACAATACAAGACTTGTCTTTTGTTTTCTTCAACCCCAGCTTCAACGGTGAGTTCATCTCGCTCGTCCCCGCGGCTGCTCGTGTTAGCCGGATCCCTGACCTCGCCTGGCTTGACCCTCCCCCATGCTGCACGAGATCCACTTCCTGTTCCTGTTCCGGCCGCCTGTCTCTCGTGGAACAACCCCCTCCCCTTTCCTCCCTACTCCTCCCGATGGGGCACACTGCCAAGCACTGCGTGGATTCCCGAGCGACATCTCGGATCTCGTCGGTATGACTTCGGTGCCCACGCAGCACAACCGCTCGCCCAAACCCACCGCGTCACGCGGCTAGCTGGGCAAATGCAGGCTCAGGCTGCCTTGGCTCCAGTGCATGCCGGCTGGCTCTAATGAGAGCTCGGCTCTTGCGCCCGGCTTCACCATGAGTGGCATGGTTGAGGCTCCGGCCCACGGCTCAGCGGAGCTCTCGCGGCTAGAGTTGCATCATGGCATAGAACCGCAACTGTTCGACTGCTATGCTAGGACACATATATACCACGCACACCAAGCAGACGCAACCATGGAGAGAGACTCTGCTGACCCTCGTCAAGATTATTTCCTGTCGCAAATTCACGCGCAGATCCAAGCTGTCCAGCCAAGGGTACTCGTGTACCAGGATCGCGCGAGACGTCGAAGCACCACTTGACAAACAGGAGAGTGTTCTTCTCTCACTCCCGCTGCAGCATGACGACCGGCACCTTGAAGCAGGCGGCTGAATCAGCGCGGTCCAAGACCTCCGAAGTCATGGGCGTGGCCAAGCGTGAGCCGGCCGCCGTGGCCAACGACCTCCTCCACACGCCTTTCATGCGCGCCGCCCTGCCCTTTATCAACGGCGGCGTCGCCGGCATGGTCGCCACGACCGTCATCCAGCCCGTCGACATGATCAAGGTCCGCATCCAGCTCGCGGGCGAGGGCACCTCGGGCGGGCCCAAGCCCACCGCCCTCTCCGTCACGAGGCAGATTGTCGGCAGCGGCAAGGTCCTCGACCTCTACACCGGCCTCTCCGCCGGCCTGCTGCGCCAGGCCGTCTACACCACCGCCCGCCTCGGCTGCTTCGACACCTTCATGGGCCGCCTGACGCAGCGCGCCAAGGCGCAGGGCCGCCAGATTGGCTTCGCTGACCGTGCCGGCGCGGGCCTCGCCGCGGGTGGTCTCGCCGCCATGGTCGGCAACCCGGCCGACCTCGCGCTCATCCGCATGCAGAGCGACGGCCTCAAGCCCCTCGCCGAGCGCAAGAACTACAAGTCGGTCATCGACGCCCTCTCCTCCATCGCCCGGTCCGAGGGCGTCGCCGCGCTCTGGGCCGGCGCCGCCCCGACCGTCGTCCGCGCCATGGCCCTCAACTTTGGCCAGCTCGCCTTCTTCAGCGAGGCCAAGGCCCAGCTCAAGGTCCGCACGGACCTGTCCGCCCGCACACAGACCCTCAGCGCCAGCGCCATCGCCGGCTTCTTCGCCAGCTTCTTCAGCCTGCCCTTTGACTTTGTCAAGACGAGGCTGCAGAAGCAGCAGCGCGGCGCAGACGGCAAACTCCCCTACACCGGCATGGCCGACTGCTTCCGCAAGGTGGCCAAGCAGGAGGGCGTCCTGCGCTTCTACCGCGGCTTCGGCACCTACTACGTCCGCATCGCGCCTCACGCGTAAGTCTCTCTCCTTGTCCATCAGATGCGCCTGTAATTGCAGACGACTAACAGTGTACAGAATGGTGACGCTCATTGTGGCGGACTACCTCGGCTTCCTGACTAAGTGAGGGCGCGACGAGGATGGGATTGGATAGGAAGTAAACGAACAAGGATCGTGGCGTTTGGCGCAGGTTGCATGTTGGGAATGTCGTTCATATACCAAGATTGGACTCTCTTAGCAGTTCTATGAGAGGTTGTCTGTCACAGTCGGGTGCCATAGGTAGAGTCTACGCGTTCAATATCGTAGTGATAGCTCCTCAGCTAGGTCGAGACTGGCTGTGGTGAGAGAGCCGCAGTGATCCAGCGAATCATCACTTTTCTTTCAGGAGCGTGTGTTGATCTGAGCTTGTCATGTCACAACCGCAACTGTTTGCTGACAAACGCAGGTACGGCAGGGAGAAATCTACCTTGGCGTGACAGGATCCAGTCGACTGGGAAAAGGCTGTTCTTCTCCGACCAGTTCGTTATCAGCCGTGGCACAGTGTCTGTGGACATGCAGAGATCCAAGGTGCTCCTAATCCGATGTAGGAAAACAGGCAAGGTTTTGCTTCCCGTTGGCCGCAAAGACCTTGGCAAAAGCCTCAAAGATACGGCGGTGAATTATGTTGCAGTGTGAACCATACTTGTTGAATCAAACGGGAAGGTTTTGGTTTTCGCTGGCAGCGTTTTGAACATGACCGTGGTTGATGCACGCTCGCCAAGCAGATGCTGGTGCTATAGCGCCTCTGCCGGCCACTTGGCCACTCATGCTTCAAGAAAAAGCATGCGTTGACACGGCCACAAAAAAGGGGAACATAGGAATGGTGATGATCATGAGCAAAAAGTGCTGAACATCGTTACTGACAGCAAAAAGATGTGCCCAAACCCAGACTCGAACTGGGGTTTCCACGGTTCTGAAATGATCCACAACGTGGTGCCCTAACCACCTAGACTATTTGAGCTGTGTGATCAAGCGACAGTGACAGGGGTCAGCTTGCCGTATATATACCTGCCACTTTGTCCAATCCAGCCGCGAAACCGACCTTTCCGACTCACGTCAGGTGACCTCGCGACGCTGCATCGACGTCATAAGCGAAGCAATTCACGACTGTGCACGCCCACGCTTCCAGTGACCGCACGCGAGATTGTCGCAATGGCGCGCCCAAAGCGCGGCGCCGACAAGAATGAAGAGCCCGACATTTACGGCGACATGCTGGCGGAGGCTGGCGTGTCAGCGCAAGCGAGCACGCCTGCGCGCCCGTTGAAGCGACGGCGCACTGGGGCCCAGACCAGAGCAGGCGAAGATCCTGCGCCGAGAAAAGTAGAGTCGTCCCCCGCCCAGGCTAGCCGGCAGCACAGTCCTGCGGTCGAGGCGAATGACACCCCAGCGGCCGTGGTGCAGACTATGGAGAGGGACTTTGACGACGACGATGAGGACGAAGACGAGGATCTAGAATTCGAAGATGTGGGTTTCGAGGCCTGGCTGAATGCTGACACCCACACGCCAGAAGAGCCTAGGGCACCGCAGGACCTAGAGCTCAACTTGACCGCCGCGCTGGCGCCGTCCAAGAGACAGGTGGAACGCCGGAAAGCGTTGACACGCGAGGAAAAAGAGCAGAGGGCCCACGTTCACCAGACCCATCTGCTCTGTCTGCTCTCGCACGTCGCGCGACGGAACCACTGGTGCAACGACGGCCAGGTGCAGCAGCGCCTGCGGGCGCATCTCTCGGACAAGCTGATCGCGCTGCTCAACCCGAGCCCGCGTCTGTCGCAGCTCGGTCGGACGGAGAGTCTGAAGAGGGGCCTGGGCGAGTTGGACAAGTTGTGGAAGGCCAAGTTCGAGATCACGGAGCGGGGCATGCGCCGGGCGCTCTGGGCCGAGGACGTGGATCAATTGCAGCAAGTATGTAGGTGTGCGGAGACGAGCGTGAGTGTACCTGGCTGACGACAGGCTCCAGTATGAACTGCCAGACGACATGGAAGTCTGCCATGACCGGGAGGACTTTCGGGACGCGGCGAGGACGCTCCAGGGCTCACGAGACGTCGGGGCACAACTCTACTGTGCCCTGCTGCGCAGCGCGGGCGTGAGGGCGCGACTCGTCTGCTCGCTGCAGCCTCTTGCTTGCATTTCAGGCGCACCAGCTCTGCCCAAGCCCAAAAAGGGCGCTGCATCGACAAGTTTGTCAAAGGAAGATAGGGTGCGGGCCTCCATGGCGAACCACGAGAAAATGTCTAAAGCAGCGAGGGACGAACTCGTGGCGGCAGCCGGGAGCCCCACAGCGCGCAGAAGACTGGGCAACCCAGGGGCGGCATCGTTCAACTTTGCGGGTGTAAGTGGGCGTTCGCCCGAGAAAGCAGCGAAACCCAGAGTGAAAGCCCCTAGGATCATACGCGAATCGCCATATCCCATCTACTGGGTCGAGATCTTGGATGTGGGCCATCAAAAGTGGCAGCCCGTGGACGCAGTGGTGACGCATACATTCTGGAAACCAAAGGCCATGGAGCCGCCCATCACCGACAAGGAAAACGTGCTGTCCTACGTCGTGGCATTTGAGGGTGACGGCACGGCCCGCGATGTCACCCGACGGTACGCCAAGGCTTACACGGCGAAGACGCGACGACTGCGGGTGGAAGCCAATGTGCCCCGCGGAGGTCAGTGGTGGTCCAAGGCCATGAAACCGTTTCGTCGCAGGCAGCGCGAAGACGTGGACCTGATTGAAGACCAGGAACTTGCGGGCGCAGAGGCGCGGGAGCCCATGCCGCGCAACGTCCAAGACTTCAAAGACCACCCCGTGTACGCGCTGGAACGACACCTGCGGAGACACGAGGTCCTGTTGCCGGACGCCACACCCTCGGGCACGGTGGCCGCGGGCACCAAGGGCTCGCTGGAAAAGGTCTACAGGAGGAAGGACGTGCGCGTGGGCAAGACGGCCGACAAGTGGTACCGCAGCCAGGGGCGCGAGGTGAAGCCGCTGGAGATCCCCGTCAAGTGGCTGCCGAAACGGGCACGGCCGCGAGGCCGGTTTGGCGCCCTGGATGATGAGGATAGGGAGGACGACGGAGACGATGGAGGGGAGAATGGCGTGCCGCTATTCACGCTGGATCAGACGGTGCCCTACGAGCCGCCGCCCGTGAGGAACGGCAGAGTGCCCAAGAACAAGTTTGGGAACATTGATATGTACGTGCCGAGCATGCTGCCCAGGGGTGCCGTGCATCTGCGGATGGAAGGAGCCGCACGGGCTGCGGACATTGTCGGGGTGGACTATGCGCGCGCCCTCACGGGATTCTCGTTCAAGGGGCGGACGGGGACGGCGGTGCTGACGGGCATCGTCGTGGCGGCCGAGTACGAGGAGGCGATTCTCGCCGTGATGGAGGGGCTGCGTGCCCTCGCGGACGAGGCGGAGGAGGAGCGCAGGCGCCTCATTGCGATGCGATGGTGGCGCCGCTTCATGATGGGTCTGAGGATACGCGAGAGGGTGTGGGCCGGCGTGAGCGAGGAGGAGAGACGTGAGGCGGAGAGGGAGGCGGTGCTCAATGCTTCGATGGACGAGGAGATGGCGGCGGGGGAGGAGAGCGATGTCACGGAGGAGGTTAACATGGTGATGGACGACGAGGACGGTGGGGGGTTCCTGGTCGACGACGATGAGGGAGGCGGGTTCATCCCGTAGGCTGGCTCTTGCTTGCGTGAGGCTGAGATGCGCGCAACGGGCTAGGTCTCGGGTTTTGGAGACTATGTGACAGAGTCTGGTATGTAGATGCAAGGCACCCAGCTTAAAGGCCAGACATGTGCCCGTCATCCTCCTACGCCAAAGCGACACGCCTCGTGTGTTTTGTTCAGGGGCACATGGTTTACGCGATGCCCTCCGTCCCCATCCACACCATCCAAGAAATTTTGCATACACTGAGAGCCTGGTGACTCTAGTCCTTGTAGGTTACATGAACCATGGTGCTCATCATGACAGTCAGATTTGCGAGAGACGTCTGATGGGGCCAGTACCGCATCGCGAGTGAGTGGTGTAGGGCAGTCGTAATTGATGGATGCTGGCTGTGCAGACCCTGAGCGGCTTTCGGGCTGTTCTGTTGGCCCGAAGTCCGCTGCAGGGTGCGGCTCGGCAGCAGGAGAAGCTTATTTCGCTAGCCTTCTAGCCGTCATCCATTGCGTGCGTGGGCGGCCCGTGGCTTCGATCACGACAGCCATGTGGCCATCCATGCCCCCAATTGCTGCAGCATGTCCACGTCTGTACAAGCCAAGCTACAGACGCGGCCAGCGGTACCTTTGGCGCGCTTTTCGCAGCAACAATGCAAACACCATGGCATGCCCAGATAGGTCCTAACGTTGGTTGAGGGCTTCCACGTTGGCGCCTGTGCAGAGCCTCGCTTGACGCGCAACGCAGGCCCAATGTGGCTGCTCGCGACTCTGACAATCTCCGCGTACAGACATTACCCGCCATCTAGGCCCGAATCCCGCTCCCACGGACAGACGTGAGTGGTGGAGGGCAAAGTCCATTGCGTAGTGCCCAGACACCCCCCAAGCCTAAACTGCCCGCCAAGCCTCGACGCGCGCCCCACTGCCGCGGGCATCCGACACTGCCTCACTCGACTCGACAGCACACCTTCATTAAATCGTGCGTGCGTGCGTCGTCCCTCCTCATCTGCGCGGACCCAGCAGCTCGACCTCACCACCTCGCCGTCTTGTCCCTGTCGCTGTATCCATGCGCGGTCCCTCCTCCACGGCCTAGCCACCTCCTCCATCGCGGGGTCCCCACGACGTACGCGACGACGACGAGAAAGAACACGCAGCACGACGAGACGACCACGACACCAACCCTCGCTCATACGACTTCGCCCACGACGCACGCCGCGCGCTCGCGCGCCCCGATCGCCGCCGCCATGTCGCTCATCAAGCAAATATGGACGCTCATCAAGAAGAATTGGCGATGCAACGTCCTGCGTCACCCCGTCGTCACCATCTTCATGGCCTTCCTCGTCCCCATCATCCTCTCCTCCTTCTTCAGCTTCGCCCGCAACCTCTTTGTGCCCCCCGCGATCTACGGCATCGGCGAGCCGCGCCCCATTCGTACCCTCTCCGACGCCCTCGCCTCGGGCTTCAACAGCGGTCGCGACACGGTAGTCTTGGTCAACAGCGGCCTCACGGGCGGTGATATCGACCGCGTGCTCGACACGCTCGAGACGCAAATCACCGACGCCCACGATGGCGTCCGCACCATCCGCCTCGCCAACGAGCGGGACATTGCGGGCGAGTGCCGCAGCAGTCTCCGCGGTGTCACCACCTGCTTCAACGCCGTCGTCATGCGCTCCTCGCCCGACGAGGGAGACGGCGGCTTCTGGAACTACACCATCCGCTCCGACGCTGCCTTTGCACGCAGCGCCATCGAGATCGAGGCCGACTCGGGCAGCAACCCCCAGCAGGTCTACCTGCTCCCCATGCAGCGCGCCGTCGACGCCATCATCGCCCGGCTGGACGATCCCGACGCCGACCCATTGGCCCAAGTGCGCGAACTGCCCTTTACGAGCTTGACCTCGGAGGAGCGGGACGACGAGATTCGTCGCCTGTACGCGCGCGCCGTCATCAACTTCATGGGCGTCGTCTTCATCGCCTCCATCATCTGGGTCACGTACCACCTGACGGGCTTTGTGGCCACCGAGCGCGAGAGCGGCATGTCCCAGCTCATCGACGCCATGATGCCCGTCCCCAGGCCCTGGATGGCCCTGGCCGCACGCATCATCGCCCACCACCTATCTTTCGCGGCCGTGTACGCGCCAGCCTGGATCATCGTCGCCCCCATTGTCCGCGCCGGCGTCTTTTCCCAGACCAGCGTCGGCGTCGTCATCGTCTTCGTCGTCCTCGCCGGTCTCGCCATGACCTCCATGTCCATCCTCTACGCATCCTTCTTCAAGCGTGCCCAGCTCAGTGGCATCACGGCCATCCTCGCCAGTCTGCTCCTAGGCATCCTCGCCCAGTCCATCACGCGACCCAGCACGGTCATTGTGGCCGTTCTGTCGGTGCTCTTCACGCCATGCAACTTTGTGTACTTTGTGACGCTCATGGCCCGCTTCGAGAGGGCCCAGGTGCCCACCAGCCTCATCGACATCCCAGAGGAGACACCCTGGGAGCTTCCCGGCATCTTCTTCTGGGTCTTGCTCATCGTCCAGATCTTTGCGTATCCAGCCATAGGGGCCGTCATCGAAAACTCGCTCTACGGCACAACGACAAAGGGCCGCCAATTCCAGTACCCCGCTTCTGGTGTCGACGCACTGGGAGACCACGCCGTCCGCCTCGAGGGATTCACAAAGGTCTACAACCCTGGCTTCTTTTCCAAGATCTTTGCCTCCAAGTCCAAGCCCGCCAACCCCGTGGTTGCCGTCAATGACCTGACGTTCAACGCTGGCAGGGGCCAGATTGTTGCTCTCCTCGGTGCCAACGGCAGTGGCAAGAGTACCACGCTCGATGCCATTGCCGGCCTGAACAAACTGACAAAGGGTGCCATTACCATCGATGGCACCGGCGGTTTGGGCATCGCGCCACAGAAGAATGTGCTCTGGGACGATCTCACCGTCGAGGAGCACATTCGCATCTTCAACCGCCTCAAGAGCCCCAACGCGGTGGCGAGCCGCGAGGAGAACCTCGAGCTGATCGAAGCAGTCGACCTCACAAAGAAGAAGAAGGCCTTCTCCAAGACGCTCTCGGGTGGCCAAAAACGCAAGCTGCAACTGGGCATGATGTTGACCGGTGGAAGCGCCGTCTGCTGCGTGGACGAGGTCAGCAGTGGCATCGACCCCCTGTCTCGACGCAAGCTGTGGGATATCCTGCTGGCGGAACGCGGCCGACGCACCATGATCTTGACCACGCACTTCCTCGACGAAGCGGACCTTCTGGCCGATCACATTGCCATCCTGTCCAAGGGAAGTTTGAAGGCGGAGGGATCGTCTGTCGAGCTCAAAGACCGGCTGGGCGGAGGATACCGCGTCATGATCCAGCGGTCGCCCGATCTGAAGAGCACCCCTGACGTAGAAGGCGTCCGCAAGAAGGTGACGCTCGACCTCATCACGTACATTTCTCCCACCTCTGCGCTGTCCGCCAAGGTCATCAAGGAACTCGAAGCAGCTGGCATCCCCGACTATCGCTTCTCCGGGCCCACCATTGAGGATGTCTTCCTGCAGCTTGCCGAGGAAATCCGCGACGAGGAGGCTTTCCGCTCCACAGACCGCGGCATCGAACTGAGTGAGAAGCATTCCGACCAGGATACCGCGACAGAGACGTCCACGGGCCTCAAGCTCATGGATGGCCAGGTCGTAGGCTATGTGAAGCAGACCATGATTCTCTTCATGAAGCGCATCACCATCCTCAAACGCAACTACCTGCCGTACATCATTGCTTTCCTCCTCCCCATCATTGCTGCTGGCCTCACATCGCTCTTCATCAGGAACCAGGACCCCCCCGGTTGCTCGCCATCGGACCAAGCGTCAAACGAGGGCACCCAGGATGCATTTACCCAGAGTCGTGAGGAGGACGAAGCAGGCCCCGCATTCCTCATCGGCCCTGCCGCCCAGCTCTCTGTGGACACCATCCAGCGCCTGGTGTCGCCCCTGTTCAACAGCTCAGGCAACGGTGGCAACAGTGGTACAAGCGGCGCGGGCATCAACCCTTTCAGCAACATTCAGCTCGCCGACACCTACGATGAATTTATGAACTACATTGAGAACAACCGTAGGAGAACGAGCACTGGCCTGTGGCTGGGCGACAGCGACACGGCTCCCACCATCGCCTGGGTAGCCAACCTCTACGTGACGAGCCCCATTCTCGCGCTGCAGTTCCTCGACATCATCCTGACCAACACCACAATCCAGACGACGTGGTCGCCCTTTGACGTGCCCTTCAGCCCCCAGACGGGCGACTCGCTGAACCTCGTGGTCTACATGGGCCTCGCGCTGTCCTGCTACCCTGCCTTCTTTGCCCTCTACCCCAGCAACGAGCGCCGCCGGTTCGTCCGCGGCCTCGAGTACTCCAACGGCGTCCGCCCCTTCCCGCTCTGGGTCGCCTATCTCCTCTTCGACTTCATGTTCGCCCTCGTCAGCACCGCCATTCTCACCGCTATCTGGGCCAGCATGTCCAACGTCTGGTACCACATCGAATATGTCTTTGTCATCTTCTTCCTCTACGGCCTGACCTCTATCCTCCTCGCGTACAACGTCTCGCTCTTTACCAAGACACAACTCAGCACGTACGCCTGGGCCGCCTGCATCCAGCTCGTCGGCTTTCTCGCCTACCTCATCTCGTACATGACCATCAACACCTACGTGTCCGTCCAGAACATTGACAGGAGCATTCGCATTGCTCACTTTGTCATCTCTGCCGTCGTGCCCATTGGCTCGGCCATCCGCGCGCTGTTCCTGGCCGTCAACCTCTTCTCCACAGCCTGCGACGGGAACAGCGTCTCTTCCAACCCAGCCGGCATCTTGTACTATGGCTCGCCCCTGCTCTACCTCATCCTTCAGGCTATCATCCTATTTGGTACCCTGCTGTATTTCGACTCGGGTTCCTCTGGCTCCTCGTTCCGCCGTCTCTTCCGCAAGGATACTGTCGTCTCCTCCTCGGAGGGATCAGACGAGGAGGTCAACAATGAGCTTGTGCGCGTCACATCGTCTGGCGTCGACGAGAACGGTCTGCGCGTCATGCACCTGACCAAGGCCTTCAAGGACAACATTGCCGTCGACAATGTCACCTTTGGCATCAAGCGCGGCGAGGTCTTTGCTCTCCTGGGACCCAATGGTGCTGGCAAGTCGACCACCATCTCCCTGATCCGCGGCGACATTAAGCCGTCCCGCAACGGCGGCGACGTCTTTGTGGAGAACGAGTCCGTGTCCACGTCCCTGGCCGCCGCCCGTCGCAATCTCGGCGTGTGTCCGCAGATCGATGCCATGGACCAGATGACGGTCCGAGAGCACCTTCGATTCTACGCCAAGGTCAGGGGCATCCCCAACGTCGATGCACAGGTGGCCGCCGTCCTGCAAGCCGTCGGTCTCGAGGCCTTCAGCACGCGCATGGCGTCTGCCCTCTCGGGCGGCAACAAGCGCAAGCTGTCCCTGGGCATTGCGCTCATGGGCAACCCCACCGTCGTCTTGCTCGATGAGCCCTCTTCCGGCCTCGACGCCGCATCCAAGCGCATCATGTGGAAGACGTTGGCCGCCACCGTGCCCGGCCGATCCATTCTGCTCACCACGCATTCCATGGAAGAGGCCGACGCGCTGGCGGGTCGTGCGGGCATCATGGCCCGCCGGATGCTCGCCATGGGCACGCCCGACGACTTAAGGCACCGCTTCGGCGATGCCCTGCACATCCACCTCGTGCACCAGTCGGCGCCGCGCACGACGACCGAGGAGATGGACAAGGTCATCTCGTGGATCAAGACGACCTTTCCCCAGGCCGACGTCGACGAGAAGACGTACCACGGCCAGCTCCGCTTCTCGATCCGCGCCAACGACGTGCTCAGCTCGACGTCGCGCCGCACCGCCGCCGACATTGCCAAGCACGACCAGGTCGACCTCAGCAACAGCGCCATTGGCAACCTCGTCGTCCTTCTCGAGGAGAACAAGGCCATGCTGGGCATCGGCCACTACAGCGTCAGCCCCACGACGCTGGACCAGGTCTTCCTGTCCATTGTCGGCCAGCACAACGTCAGGGAGGAAGGGTACCAGGATGAAGCGAAAAGGTCGTTCTGGAAGAAGATGATGCGGAGAAAGTAGATTCCCCCGTTCTTTGTCATGATCAAAATGTATTTTCCTTTTTCTACTTGTCGATCCACTGCATGATCCTCACACACGCACACATTTTCCTACATAGACGGCGCACATGGATGTGCCATTGGATATACACAATACGATGCACGTTGGAAATGATGTTCAGTGCCTCTTCTCATGTTTCCAAGAAACCATTGTTCACTTGTATGCAAACACGTCGCCTCGTTCATACTCGTGTTAAGCGCCACGTATACCAGCGCCACTGTGATAACAACAACATTATCTGTACGTCTTTCATATATGTTGCCTCTTCGCTTCTCCGATGCAGGTCATCGTCTGCCATACCATTCATCCCCTCTGTCAAAGCAAGAAAAAAAAAATAAATGCAGTCCGGTGAAACATCCCTTTCCGTACCATCGCCTGAACCCCATGCTAATCGTATGCGTGACAAGGTTCGTACCATGAGTCTAATGGGAAAACAACAAAACCACAAAAAAACAAACAAAAAGACAAAGCACCGGGTTTCGCATAACAACCCAGATCCAGGAGTCGGAAAAGTGCGAAACAAAAACAAAACCGTAACCAAGGCCGTGCAGCCCTCATGATTCATTTTCCTGATGCCGATAAACGCCACTCGTTGACCTTGCCCTGCCGCGTGTTCCGTAAATGCCCTTCAAGGCCAGACACGTGTAAGCTGGTCATATTGGCGTGTCGAGGCAGTCCACAGCGGACGCGGGCACCTCTTCAGGACCGACCAGACCGGCAGCCTCCGCCTGCTGATGGCCCGCAAGGGCGAGACCATCCTTGTTCTCTGTCTTGCCAGTGGGTGTGGTTTCCGCCGAGGAGGCTTCCTGGCCCCGTTCACAGAACCACCCACCCCGCTCCCACTGGCCAGGCTCATAGAGGCAGCTCTTGCGCGCCTCCTCGTCGTATATGCCTGTCAGCAACGTATTGAGTCGCTTGAAATCGATGGGCTTCAAGATCCAGCCGTCAAAACCAGCATCCGTGTACTTCTGCTTGTCGGTTTCGATCAAGGACGCAGACACCGCAAAAATGGGAATGTGACCATTCTGGCTCGCGAGTTGCGAGTGGCCGCGGTGTTCCTGCGTCTTCTCACAAGCACGGATCATCTGCGTGCTCGTCAGCCCGTCCACGATGGGCATCTGCATGTCCATCAACACAACGTCGAAATCGCTGGAGCGCTCCTTATAGACTGCAGCGCAGTCCTGGCCATTGACTGCATGAAAGACATCGTAGCCTGTTCTCTCCAAACGCTTGCGCATGATCTTCATGTTGATAGGGTCGTCTTCTGCTATCAACACTCGCAGGTCCTGTTGACCGTCGCCAGTGGTACCGCTGGCGATGCTCTCAGTGTTGGTTCTCGTGGGCGGCTTTTGTTCGCTGGGTATTTCAAAGAGGACACCGGACTTGTCTCCCACCTGTGGCCGAGCTGGCATGTCTTGGTAGTCATCGGGCATCTTCACGGGCCGAATTGGCACTTTGTTGTCACGCACGTGCGCTGTGCCGGGTTCGGGCCTGTTCTGTGATTGTGGACTTTCGGATTCCACGGCACTCGGCAAGTTAAGAGACATCCTGGACCGTGAACCCTTGGAACTACCCCGGGAGCTGGTGCGCGAAAGTGAATACGTAGGCTCCCGGTCGTCTAGGGAGAGTGGGGTTTGGAGCGCATCGATCAGGCGGTCCGCGTCGCTCTTGTGACTTCCCTGGCTGCCCTGAGTATGTCCGCTCTCGAGACTGCGTTGGCTGTTGAGGCTACGTGACTTCTTCTTGCTCAAGGGACTCAGGCCTCGCGAGGAGTTTGTACGGACGTGCATGGCGCTTCCTCTGTCCACAAGCGTGATCTCACCCACTGGAGCAGCAGTAACCGATGCAGGCGCCGTCGACGCTGCATTCGATTTGAGGCTCGCATTCTGCCGGCTTGCTTCTGCGTCCTGGTGAACGCCTTCGTTGCCCACAGCCGCAGTTTCTTCGGGAAGCTGGAACGGAAGCTGCATGAGGAAGCGTGATCCCTTCCCCTCGTCAGACTTGAGACGTAGCTGTCCGTCCATGTTGCGCACCATGCGCGCGACAACGGCAAGCCCCAATCCCAATGCACGACCGCGGCTTGATTCGCTGCCCTCAGACACTGCGTTGGAATCTGGCTCCTCAGTGCTGACTTGTTCCAAGTCCCGGAAGAGAGCGTCCAACTGTGTGGGAGACATGCCCTTTCCTGAATCGGAAACTGCAAAGTCCACGACGGCGACATCGTCTCCGCGCATCTCAGAAACAAAAACATCCACCCGAACAAAGCCCTGATCAGTGTGCGCAACGGCATTAGCGCACACATTGGAGAGGGCTTGACGCACACGACGCCCATCACCGTGAACGAAACGTGGAAGCCCGGGATGCTTCACCACTTCGTAATCCAGGTTCTTCCGTCTCGTATCGCTCTCAAACGGCTCTGTCGCTTCCCTGATACAATTGAGCAAGTCAAAGACCTCATCTTTGACAAGGCTTTGCCCCTCCTCGGTCTTGGTTAGATCTAGAAGATCATTGATTACATAAATCAAGGACTTGGAGGCAGAATGGGATCTAGCCAGATTCTCTCGAGTCTCGCTGTCAAGCGAGCCCTCGAGAGCAATTTCTAGGTAGTTGATGATGGCGTTGAGAGGGGTCCGCACCTCGTGAGCCGAGTTTGCGAGAAGCAAGCGGGTGAGCTTGCTGTTCTGCAAGGCAGCCTCCTTCTGGCGCCAGACCTCGATAAACTTGCCATAGACGAGGCAGAGCACGGCTGCTGTCTCTACTTGCTCCTCGTTCCATTCGCGACATTTGCCCACGACTGTCTCTGACCACGTCTTGAAACTCGTCCGAGGCTCCAGATAGCCAGCAGTACCGTCGCGAATGACCTTCTCGTATGGATTGCCAGCCCATTTCACCTCTTTCACTTGACCTTTGCGGAAGAACACAATAAAGTCATGGCCGCCGACACTCAGCGGTACGTATAGGAGTCCTGCGACAACCTGGAAGCCCGGTGGATACCGAAGATCGGGAAAGTCCTGGTGAATATCCTGCGAAGCAAGCACCGAAGTGAGCTGACGCATGCGAAGATATTCCAGCAAGGCCAGAGCTTCCTGGCTGTGCTCCATGTTTCCCATGATCTTTGTCTCGCCTCTGATGGACAAGAGGCCATAGTCAGCGTCAAAGAGCCGCAACAAGTCCTCGGAAGACGCGATAATGTAGCCAGAGGGGTTTTTATCGGTGGGAGCGGTGTTGATAAGCTTCCGCGCCTGAAGTCTTGAAGCGTACGACAGGCGTTCGATATTGCGAGATGCTGTGTCGCCCACGAGGCGGCACATTTTGCGGATGGGGAACGATACGCGCATACCGTGGTCACCATACGAATGGCACGCAATCAAGCCCCACAGCTCGTCGAATGCATTGATCGATATCGACATGGATGACCGGACGCCCATGTTGCCCAAGTATTTTAGGTGGACGGGTGACATGGCGCGCAGATAGGAGTGGGTCATATCCAGAGGGGTATCCAGGTCTTCCTGCGTCCGACACACCAGGCGGGCCGTTTCTTGATCTCGGTCGTAT
The DNA here is from genome assembly GCA_027569275.1 of Emericellopsis terricola. NCBI lineage: Eukaryota > Fungi > Ascomycota > Sordariomycetes > Hypocreales > Bionectriaceae > Emericellopsis > Emericellopsis terricola. Next base: position 557,995 of record JAPDEU010000010.1, on the reverse strand, counting down.
AGGAGCCGGACCTTGTTGATTTTGTAGAGGTCTCGAGCTTGCCGCGGTATGTCTGATGCTGGGAAGTTGAGGCCGTAGTAGAGATCCTTTGTCGCTGCTGGGTCAACCAGCTCAGTGACCACCTTTCCGTTGTGTGCGGAGTCGAACTGGTAAATCATGACTCGGTGGAAGCCAGTGAGTTCCTTGACGATTCCCACCAGAATTTTCAGGAATGCCTCCAGATTATGTGCAGACGACAGTTGTTCCTGCACTTGCGACATGATGTCGAAGACCTGCATAGCGCCTTGTTCGCCTCTACGCCTGCGAGCGCTGCGTAGAATTCTCAATGGCTTGCTGAGCACCTCGGTACTCTGCTCCATCTCCTCCGTACTTGGATTCGTATGCAGTGTATCGTAAGGCTCTCCAGGCACCGCTTCGTCTGGCGGTCGCAACGGGTTGATGTGATCGTCGTCGAGCTCAAATTCACATATAACAAGGTCTGGATGAGCAGGATTGATGTGGATGGCACACCATAACTTGGTGCTTCGCTGTTTCGGTGGGCGAATGGAAATGCTGAAAACTTCCGGCCCGTTGACCGAGGGGTCGGCATCTTCGTCCCGAATGAAGTCAATGTGGTCGAGCAGATTGTCTTGCTGTTCCTCAGTCAAGATATCCATGAAGTTTTTGAGTCGAAATAGTTGCTTAGGCGTGTATCCTAGCATCTTCTGTGAGTTTTCGGACGCATACCGGACGACAAAGCACCCATCACTGTCTTCGCGCAATGCCACGAGGGCGCCAAAGCTCTGAACTGCGCCAGGGGTGTGGATAGGCTCGTCCTCACACCTCTGCAGCGTCCCATCGCGCCCTGTAATGACGGAATGCCCATCCTCCGTTTCCATGTGTGTGAACCGGAAGTGAACATGCGCGGGATCGACCATGGAACGTGATTGAGACGTCTCTGATGCGCCGGTTGCCTTCTCGATCTCGACCTCAGCTGGAGCGGCTCCCAATGCGCCCGATCCCTCGCTCGTCTTGTCGGAGGGATCCAAGTCAAGCTGGATCGGGGCAACATATCCAGCAGATCGAGACTGTCGGCCGCCTGCCGCGGGAGGCTCGTCATCTTCCGCCGCGTCCGTCACCGTAGCTCGCCGGCTGAAGGAGCGGTATTTGCCTGCGGAGGATGTTGACTTCGGCGACCAAGGACCGGTATCGGTTCTCTGTAGCCCTTGGCTAGTCTCGATTCGATTCTGGCTTGGCCGGTGAACGGGGATTCCTCGAGTTTCGGAGTCGGATGTGGTTCCTGTGAAGTCTTCGCCAGACGTCCGGCTGTTATTGGGGTCGACGCTAATGACCGATCGAATAGGAAACACACGATCTCCAGACATGTCGGAACTTCCAGATATGTGACCCAGTTGCATGTCCGAGCCGGCGCTCCACGATGAGAAGGGAGCATGAGCTGAAGCCACGCTGCCCCGCTGGCTGCTGCTAAGTGCAGATGGCTGGTTGGGAGCGCCTTGACCTGCCGCGTACGGTGCAATCTGAATCTTGCCAGGAGGCCCTGCCTGCCTCTGATGAGGATGCTCGGTCACGGCACCTTGGTCCTCCGGGGGCACATCCTGCTGCTGCTGCTGCCCTGTTGATTCTTGCGCGTGCGTCACTGTAGGCGTCGTAGTCGACTCGGAATCGGACCGCTTAGGCTCGTTGCCCTGATCCCCTGCGGCGGACTGTGCCGACTCCTCGACCGTGACGGGATCCTCGTTTGGCGGACTCGTGTTGGGCGGAGGAGAGTGATCCCGTTGTCCTGTCATGGCGAAGAGTGGCAAAACCCAAGAACTTCGAGAACGGCAGTGGCCTGGACCGGCCCAAGGAGTGTTCTCGAGGTCGCGTCAGGTGAAGCGAGGGATCTGCTGTTGCACGCAATGAAGAGGGGAGGCAAAAGTCCAGCACGACTTGGCTAGCGCAGCATCGTGCCCAGCAGCGATTACCCCCGCTGGAACAGGCCTTGAGTTGAGTGGGCCGACAGGGGGTGGACAAGGAGCCGGACGAAGAGGAGGCGAACAGGGAACGCGTGTAGGTGGCAAAGTCTTGAGCAGGTTGATGGCAGTGAATGACAATTAGCACTAACCGCGGTCAAGGACAAGGACGGCAAAGGCAGGGAAGAACAGAATTCGATGTTGCGCGAGGAGGGGCGGTTGGTTGGCGGCGACAAGCACACCCGCCTTGGCTCCTCAATTCGATCCAGCACCGCACAGCCAACCACATGCAAAGGCCGCTGGATGAGTCTAAGTTAGGAATTACAAATTGACCGTGGCCTGGTTTCGCAGTGTTCGAGCAGCACTATGTCATGATGGGGGCTCATTATGGACAGTATTCATCACCAAGATGCACTGGGCTGCGACTGAGAGGCGACACTGTGTCCCTAGAGGCCAGGCGCTGCCCTTCCTTGAGGAGGGTGCACCCGGCTGCTGTACAGTGGGTCAAGGCCCTGGTAATTCCGTAGAAGGTCCGCCGTGCCCTCTACGAAAGTTGTTCAAGGCTCCCCGATGCACTGTGCCAGTGCCATGCCGCTACGAACTTGTGGAGTCCTCGATGATTCCCTGGTTTTTGATCTCGCCCGACGCCGATGATCCACGCTTTCCTATCCCACCTGTCTGTTCATGGCGCTTTTACTACGACGCCAGTACAGACACTGTTATCCGATCATGGCATCGTCTGTCGCTACGTGGCCTTTTTCTTCTTCTTTCGACTTGTAGGAACTGCGCCGTTCAAGCAGTAGGACAGCCAGCTGGGGGCCCAGCCACGAAAGCATGGCCCACCACACTTTTCAACAGCCATAGCAATTAATCTCCGTTAGGTAAGGTACCTGTATGCTCCGGTCGGGATAACGCCACGCGTGACGCGGGGCGAAGGACCAGGGTCGCTGTTCGAGAGTTTCCGGTCCAATCCAGGCACATGTACGTGATGACTCCAGCACAATATCGGGTCTTTTAACTCATTGGAATCCAACATCGGCATCATGCCCAGGAAAAAAAAAATGCAGGGACTCGCCGCCACATGGAACGAGCTTATATATCTCCGCAAGCCATTTGTTTTCCTTCACCCCCTAGCCTCATCAGCTTCACAGTCGTTTCGAGGTCAAATGCATTTCTTGTGCAGCCTCAAGGGTACCATACGCTCAGATATCCCAAGTCAATTTACTTCGGAGCATCAGCTCCGCTCGCCTTGTTTCCAGAGCTCATGTCCAACCATGCGACAGAAGGCCCCTGGTTTTAGTTTGGCGCTAGGTGCTTGAATTTTAGCATGAACAATGCAGCAGCTACGCTGGGTAGCAACCCTTGAAGCAAATGTATTTGCCCAATAAACACTCTGTCTCACAGAAGCCTCATCTAGATCACTTGGTCAGACCACAACCACGTCATTACTTGACAAATGGCTGATCTTACCAGTGGAATTCTCATGAAGGCCCGGCGTAGGGAGCGTCCGTTGAATCCAAGCCTAACCAAAATAGAGCTTACCACATCCGTCTTTACAATTGGGGTCCCGGTCGGACCTCTGGTGTACTCCACAGCCGTGCCTCCACAGCCGTGCCTCCATAGCCCAGGGACTCGTATGTGTCGTGAAATTTATTCAACTTCACGTTCCTCTCGCGGCGCCTACCATGGAGGACGACCTTTTCTTTCAATATGGTTATCCGGCACGCTGCCAATCATATCAATATTCACAAAGACATCTCCAAGTCCTGCACTCCACCCGAATCTTGCCTCGCGCCGCTTCTTTCAACCTTCCTGAACTAGTGCCAGGTGCCGAGTCTGTTGTAAATTGCCCAAAGCGTCATGCCACTGCCTGCGTTATTGGCTCGCGTCTAAGTCTGGACTGTCGTTGATGCATATGCGTACCGCCACCAATTTGTTCGATCCGTTCTTGTGCCATGTCATTATTCTTTCAAGCCACCATCGGGCATTTCTTCAATCAGAAACCAAACAAAGCAAAGAGCAGAGGGTCGTCATGGGTTAGCAAAGCCGCAGGGAGCCCCCATCGAGGAACAGCACGTCCGTTGGTACTGTATCTCGCAAGGCCTGACCTGCCATGCGAACTTCAAAGAAAAGCGGTCGACCAGCAGTTTGCGGAGGTCATGACAATATCCTACACGTTAGCTCCTTCGCTAACACTAGCAGAATCTATTTAGCTTTGTCTAAGATGTAGTCTGACAATTTGTGGATACTGATTGAGTTCAGTTGAGTGCCATGTCCCTGTGCGATCTCAGCTGTTCCTTAACGAGCTCATTGCCCTTATGGTTGGGCACTACCACAACATAGCCGTGGCGCTCCTCAAGATGCTGTCCCTAGCGACCGCTACATCCACCTCCACCTTGTACTACACGTGCAACCTCAACCTTTGGAGCATCATGCTGGCATCGCGCCCTATTTCGAGCCGCCAGACCCGTCAACTTCGCCGGATGCGCCACAGGGCTGCGTCTCCGAGCGTGCTGCCTAAGGTGCCTTGTGCGCCACCCAGCCGCCTGTGCAAACGACTTTGATTGTGAGACCAATATTGATCCCTCAGTCGAGAAGGTCAAGAACAAAACAAATATCAAGTGGAACGTGTCCCAGGCCTAGCTTTTGGGAAGACGCCTTGATCTGTGAACGGCTACACGGCCGAATGTGTACGCAGCATGACACTCATAGAATTTTTGTGAAGCCTGATAGACTTACGATGCTCAACCACTATCATAAAATGAATCTTCTCGTACACACCACATGCGTCCAGATTCTCAGTTGAGATGTGATGTGTCGATTGAGCCAAGTGGGATTGTGCGAATCGCACGGCAAGCGTTTGCCCACGACGCGCGCAAATGGACGGAAGCAATCCTTCGATATTCTGCTTCCACGATGATGCAGCTTGCAGAGGCAGACTGCAGATGGGGTTCCCATGATGACGGCATGTGACTTGACCCCCTGGCAACTCAAGCTGCTGCAGATAAGATTGATGAGTGGCCAGCGCATGCCGGCTAATCCCCGGCGCCAGCCTTGGAGCCGCTTGTGGCGTCGCTGGCTCGGCCGCCCAATCAGCCACGGGGGGTGCCTGCAGCACCAGCCGCAACGAGCAGTAAACCATCTGCCTCGAGAGTCCCGCGAACCGCGCAATCACGAGCCCGGTTTGGCGAGCCACTGCTGAGCAGCTGCAGCCTCAAATGATATTTGAAGATAAAGACACGGATAACAACTTTTAAATCTGCGCGAGATCGTAGAGCAAATTGTTGCGCTGGTTGGCTCCGTCGGCTTCCTCACCGACTCGCTGGCCTACGAAACCGAAACCGCTTGAGAGACCGAGACGACCGGACGCCTACAACCTTGCGCGACTTCGACTTGGCAATACAGAAGATGACACTGAGAGACGACTCGAATTTCTTTCGAAAAGTGTATGATTGAGAACATTGCACATACGACATAGCAAGCCCCACTCTCTTCAGGGGCCCGGCAACCGTCCATCCTGCGCAAACACACAACCACCGCCGCCGGGCCGCTAGGGGACCAGTCTAGGTCCCCAGCAAAACATCAAGCAAGATGCCGCCAGGCGGTGGAGGCAATATCAAGGTGGTGGTGAGGGTGAGACCCTTCAACGGGCGAGGTAGGCTGTTGAGGCATCGGAAACACTGTGGGATCTGTGCTCACTCGGAATAGAAATTGACAGAGGGGCTAAGCGAATCGTGGACATGAAAGATGCCCAGACCATCCTTACTATACCGGACAATCATCAGGCGAAGAAGCAAGGCGAGAGCGGCGCAAAGACCTTCGCCTTTGACAGGTCGTACTGGTCTTTCGATAAAAATGACCCCAACTATGCTGGCCAAAGCAATCTATTTGATGATCTTGGCTCTCCGCTTCTCGACAATGCGTTTGACGGTTACAACAATTGTATCTTCGCCTATGGACAGACGGGCTCAGGAAAATCGTACTCTATGATGGGCTATGGCAAGGAAATCGGCATCATCCCCATGATCTGCCAGCAAATGTTCGAACGTATCAAAGACATTCAGGCAGATGGATCTACAAAGTGCACGGTCGAAGTCTCGTACCTCGAGATCTACAATGAGCGAGTGCGCGACCTGCTCAACCCCGCAAACAAGGGCAACCTCCGCGTGCGCGAGCACCCCTCCACTGGCCCCTATGTGGAGGACCTAGCGAAGCTTGTCGTCAGCGGCTTTCAGGAGATTGAGAACCTGATGGACGAGGGCAACAAGGCCAGAACCGTCGCTGCCACCAACATGAACGAAACATCGAGTCGAAGTCATGCCGTGTTCACCCTGATGCTCACGCAAAAGAAGATGGATGCGGAAACGAAAATGGAGGCGGAAAAGGTGGCCAAGATCAGCCTGGTCGATCTGGCGGGTTCCGAGCGAGCCAACTCCACAGGTGCTACGGGTGCTCGTCTCAAGGAGGGCGCGGAAATCAACAGGTCCCTTTCTACGCTTGGTCGTGTCATTGCTGCCCTGGCAGACATGTCGACAGGAGGCAAGAAGAAAAAAGGAGGCAATCAAGTTCCTTATCGTGACAGTATTCTCACGTGGCTGCTCAAGGACTCGCTTGGTGGGAACAGTATGACGGCCATGATCGCCGCCATCAGTCCTGCTGACATCAACTACGACGAGACCCTCAGCACGCTACGATATGCTGACTCGGCGAAGCGAATCAAGAACCACGCTGTCATCAACGAGGATGCGAATGCCCGGATGATTAGAGAACTCAAGGAGGAGCTGGCACTACTTCGAAGCAAGCTGGGTGGTGGAGTGCCCGGTGGCGTGGCGGGAGCAACTCCTAATCCCGACGAGATCTACGATGACAACACACCCCTCGAGAAGCAGATGGTCAGTATCACGGGACCTGATGGGACTGTCAAGAAGGTATCAAAGGCCGAGATTGCAGAGCAGCTAAGCCAGAGCGAAAAGCTCCTCACCGACTTGAATCAGACATGGGAGCAGAAGCTGCAGAAAACCGAGGAGATTCACAAAGAGCGCGAGTCTGCACTGGAGGAGCTCGGTATCAGCATTGAGAAGGGCTTCATTGGGTTGTCTACCCCGAAGAAGATGCCTCACTTGGTCAACTTGTCGGATGACCCGTTATTAGCCGAATGTCTCGTCTACAACCTCAAGCCAGGCATCACCACCGTTGGAAATGTCGACACGAACGGCGAGCATCAGGCAAATGTTCGACTGAATGGCACACGAATCCTGCATGATCACTGCAAGTTCGACAATGCCTCGGATGGGACAGTCACGCTTTTGCCGTCGGAAGGCGCTTCTGTGATGGTGAATGGCAAACGCATCGATGGGCCAACACAGCTGCACTCTGGGTACCGTGTCATCCTCGGCGACTTTCACATCTTCCGATTCAATCACCCTATGGAGGCCAAGGCGGAGAGGGCTGAGACAGGCGGCAGCACAAGCTTGCTTCGGCATTCAATAACCGCAAGTCAGCTTCAATCACTCGATCGAGGGTCGCCAGGTCCGCGTCCTGGCCATGAGCGAATGTCTAGTAGAGCATCCGATTTTCTTGACTCGAGACCAGATTCACCAGCTCCCTTTGGCCGCAGTGGACGAGACTCGGACTGGTCCTTGGCCCGAAGGGAAGCCGCCGGGGCCATCCTAGGCACGGATCAAAACCTCAAGGGACTTACAGACGAGGAACTCAACGCTCTATTTGAGGATGTCCAGAAGGCGCGGGCCGAGCGTGTCAATGCGCGCGAGGACGGCGACGACTCTGAATCGTCGTATCCGACGCGCGACAAGTACATGTCCACGGGGACGATTGACAACTTCTCGCTCGATACAGCCTTGACAATGCCCTCAACCCCTAAGCAGGGTGAGTACGACGACAAGCTCAAAGAGGCCCGCGAAGAGCTCCAAGTGCAGCTCGAGAAACAGAGGGAGGAGTTTGCTGAGCAGTTGAAAAGTGCGGAGGCAGCAAACGTCGAGGTTGAAGAGATTAAGAAGGAGAAAATCCGCATGGAGACCGCACTGCAGGAGCTTAAAGAAGACATGCAGAAACAACTGGTCTTGCAGAAGAAGAAGTATGAAGAGAAGTTGGAGAAGATGGACCCGTTAAAACGACCCAAGGCCAGTCCGAAATTGTCGGACGAGGAGCAGACACGAGCGAAGAATGTGTTGAAGCATTGGCGAGGTCGTCACTACGTCAAAATGGCCGAGTCGGTGCTCCAAAACGCTGCCATTTTGAAGGAAGCTCAAATCATGAGCAATGAACTGGAGGAAAATGTCGTTTTCCAGTTCACGGTCGTCGACGTTGGCCACGCCGTTTGTTCATCCTACGACATGATGCTGAATGGCTTGACCTTTGAGGGTGATGATGTATGTCTTGAGGAAGCTCAGAAACCATGCATCGGGATTCGGGTCGTCGACTACAGAAGCAATGTTGTGCATCTTTGGAGCCTGCAGAAGCTTCACGATCGTGTACGGCAGATGCGGCAGATGCACCAATACCTTGATCAGCCGGACTACGCGCAGCATTTGAGCCTCGACAACCCCTTCCAAGAGTCTTGCATGCCATCATACACCCTAGTGGGCGAGGCCGACGTGCCTCTGCGCGCGGTGTTTGAAAGCCGTGTGCAAGACTTCTCCCTCGACGTGTTGTCCCCTTACACGTCAGATGTGCTGGGCATTGTCAAGCTCTCTTTGGAACCATCGCATGCCCGTGCGCCGTCAAACACGCTCAAGTTCAATGTGGTCATGCACGAGCTGCTTGGTTTCGCCGAGCGAGAGGGAACGGAGATCCACGCACAGCTCTTTATCCCCGGGGTATCGGAAGAGGATGGCATCACGACGACTCAAATGATCAGCGACTTTGACGAGGGCCCGATTCGGTTTGAGAGTGTCCACAGCATGAGTGTGCCTCTTTTCGCGCCACAGGACGTGACTCTGCGCGTCGCCATCTTTGCGAACGTGTCGGCCATGCACCTGGATAAATTGCTGAGCTGGGACGACATGCGGGACGGAGCCCCACGGAGTAACGGCAACGGCCAGCGCATCAACGAGTCGCAATTTTTTACGCAGGAGAAGCACGACCTGCTGTCAAGGATCCAGATCAAGGAACTGGACGAGGCTGGCGAGTATGCACCCGTCGAGGTGGCGCAGACCAGCGAACTTGATACAGGTACCTTTCAACTCCACCAGGGTCTGCAGCGTCGTGTCAGCATCGACATTTCGCACAGCTCCGGCGATGCTCTGCCCTGGGGCGATATTACCTCTGTGAGAATTGGCCGCATCCAGTTGATCGACTCTGCGGGTAAGACCCCCAACATGTCGGCTGCTGAGCCCGATATCCCACTGAAGATGGCGTCGAGTCCTGTGTACCGCGAGAACGCCAACGGCACACGCAGCATCACGGTCAATGCCCAGTGGGATTCGTCTCTACACGGCTCGCTGTTGCTCGACAAGGTCACAGCTGAGAAGTACCGCGTGCAACTCACTGTGTCTTGGGAGATCAGCTCGGAGAAGCTCGCCGAACCCATGAAATTCTCCCAAAACGTCCACGTACAGGTGATGCCCCGATCGTTCGTCCGCCAGGCATCAATCTTCTCGTCCATGTTTCAGAATGTGCGGTTCGTCAGGTCGTCGACGGCCATCTTCACCCTGACGATGCGACCGGCTCCCATCAAGCGGGTAGGAGATCTCTGGCGCATGAACAGCCAGCACGACTACGTCAAGGGGGAGGAGAATCTGCAGAGCTGGACGCCACGCGGGGTGTCTCTGGTGAGCGACTTTATTCGATCGCACAAGAGGAGACGCCGGGTCGCCGAGATTGGCACGATCCAGAACCTGCTGAACAAGCTGGGCATATCGGCCGACGGCAGCAAAGCCACCCTCCCAGAGCCTGAGGCCGCGCCGTCCCCGGAGCTGAAACCAATCATACCCAATGACGACGACCTGCTCAAAGACACACCTGAAGCATCCCCGGAGCCATCTGTGAATGGTGACGACGAGGGTCCCAAGGAGGGCACGGAAGCGGGCGAGGGCGGGTCGCCAGCTGATGAGCAACAGGGTGCCGAGGGTGGAGATGCGGCTGCCTCCGCCCCAGAGTACTCTGAGCGTCAGGCGGAGCTGCTTGAGAGATGTCTCAAACTATGGGTCAAGTACCCAGACCCGTTGTCCAACATCCTCAGCCCAGCCAACACCGCCCCACCGGCGGATGCAGCCGCGGCCGAGGCGGCCGTCGCGCCCAACCTCATCACGACCATCATCCGCGTTGCCAAAAACCCCAAGGTGCTGAAGGGTGGCTATCTGCTGGTGCCCAACGAGGACTCGACACGATGGCAGAAGCGCTTCGTGGAGCTGCGAAGGCCATACCTGCACATCCACTCGGCCACGGATGGGGATGAGGTGGGACTGGTGAGCCTGCGGAACTCGCGTGTTGACAGCCAGCCCGGGATCCTGGGACTGCTGCACGGGCCAGACGACTACGATGCCCCAGCAGGGCGGAACGCGGGTGGGCCGACATTCACCCCAGGCCACCGGCGAACGGCTTCGGGCCGCGTGATCAACACCATCTGGACGGGGGCCAGCAACGGGTCGGCCAATGGTGGCAGCCAGTCGCAGCAGGGGATCACACGGCTGAGCGAACGCATGCAGGCTGCCGTCTTTGCCATCTATGGGACCGACAACACCTGGCTCTTTGCAGCGCGCAGCGAGAAGGACAAGATGGACTGGATATTCCGCATCGACCAGACGTACATGGCGGCCGACGACAGCGGAACCAACAGCGGCATGATGAGCCCTTTTCAGGGGAGTGAGTATTGAGGCAAGAGGGAACAGATGCAGGCGGCCGCAGCAAGAGGAGGGCCGATCTTAGATGGGATGGGAAGGCTGACGAAGGAAAGAAGTTATGGGCCCACGACACGGACATTGGGTGAATCCGACTGACGGGCCAGCGTTGCATGCATGCGCTGCTCCCTCACACGGACCAGTCGCATCACCGCTCCTTTGTTCCATTGCACAATGTCGACACTGGCGAGCACGAAATTTTTATATACCCACGCGCAATGACAGCGGCTGGAGTTTCCAGCGCGAAATGAGCTGACAAGGTAATTCATAGAGAGATTGACGAATCGAAAGACGACAGACACGTCACAATGACCGGTCAGGAGCATGACGACGTGCTATTTACTTGATGTAGTGAGACCTGCATGTGGGACACGGACAGCAGCGCGGCTTTTTCAAAGATGTTGACTCCATGGACCTGGGAACGGGCCATGATCCATAACATGCATGACGCATTCCATGTTAGGCGCCCGGACGGATGGGAACGCAGGTCGGCATTGCTCCGTGCGAGGACAAGCCAACTATGAGACCGACTTGTTGGGCTGTGCGCGCGGTTTCTGGATGCATTTCCCCGAGGTGTGCCAGCGCAGCTTCTGCTCCACGCATGGCTGGGGCTCCTCCGCCTTTCCTTGCTTGCTACTGAAACGTACGTAACGTTCCTTGGGTTGCATCGATTGTTCTCGTCTGTCATTATAATAGTGTCGGACCGGCACGAGGTGCATTTTTACGGGACGGCCATGCAGTGCGGGAGGGCAGGGCAAAGCAACCATGACATGGCATGTGAATGGGTCCCATCGTGCTGGGCCGCACACAGCAGAGCCCGCATAGCCGGGTCGTGCTATCGAAGCTTGCCAGCAGCGACTCTACCCGTCTGTCTGTCTGTCTGCCTGACTGCCCACGACACGTGTAGCCCATCCGGCCGAATGGGGACGTGGACCCCACGCATAGCAAGCCGAGCTACGACGATCCCTGGACATGTGCACCTTACCTTTGCGGACTTGCAGACGAGTCATGGGAGACGGAAACAGAAACAAGAGACAGAAAACAGCGACACGGGCCATGGCCTTGTCGGATTGACCCTGGAATCCCACACACGGTTGGTGCCAGCCAATGGACGTCTGTCTTCAGCCGTCCGGGCTGGCGTTCCGTGGCCTGTCCACCCTGGTGGCACAGAAGCTTGATCCCTGTCGTTTATCCGAATAATCGGGAAACCGTCAATCTGAGTCGCGCGGCCTGGTGCGCGCGTGCCCTCCCTCCCATCCGCCCCCCCTGCTGTCGTTCCCGCCGTGTGGCTCACCGCGTTTGGCCCTGGACCGCCAGCCAGCTCGGTGGTTCTCCATGCACGCGCATCCTCGCTAGCGCTGTAATGGATGCGCATGCTTTGCTTCTGGCACAGCACGGTGCATGGCGTGCCCCAGGGCCCCCAGCCAGGCCCCCCCCCCAAGGACAGGCAGGGGTGGGTTGGGAAACTTTGGTGCCTAGAGCGCCAGCTGGGGACGGAATGCTGGGACTTGGGCCGCCTGGCCGGGGCGGTGGGACCAGGTTCTTGGGTCCTTTTGACAGAGCCTTCTTTTCGGGCCTCGCTCCGCACGGGGTTTCTCTTGTCACGAGCTTTGCCTGGTGGCCTGTTCCATGTCGGTGTGTGTTCCTCTTGAACACTGCGGTCCCCTATTTCACCAGCCAGACTTCCCACCACCTCTGTCCATCCTCATCTGTGCTTGTTGCCCAACGCTGGTGGACTTTGTTGGTGAACGTGTCGATCTGCACTTCACGACTGCACAACTGGACCCCAAGGGCTTGCTGTGAATTGTCGACATCTGCAGTGCCTGTCCCCCCCCTCCACCCCCGTTGAACCCAAGCTGCCGGGTCGACCGTGTCGTACTTTTTTCGGGTTCTGACACAGTCACCAAGAAATTCGGTTGTGCATGCATGGCGACCAGCGGCGACGAGAAGGAGCAAGGGGAAGGGGACGTCGAACGTCAGTTCACATTCCGGTACCCGTCGACCGCCATGGCCACCAGCGGTTCCACGAATGCTGCCGTGAGTTTGCACCCAGCCTGGGACAAGAAGAAAGGATCCTGTGACTGATACTGAGTGTAGCCGTTTGTGTCCAGAATGTGCGTGTGCGCAGCAAAGCAAGCCTGTCCTGAAGTCTGACTAATGTCGCAGATACGACGATACCTCGATCTCGTTGACAGAGAGCGTCCAGACGTACCCAAAGCAGTTTGGTCGCACCTACCACGCGTACCGCGCTGGCTGTATGTGCTATGGAAAGGCCCCCTGGCAGGAGACCGAGAACTGATGAGAGACGCACGCAGCCTACGCATTCCCCAATGACCTCCCGGAGCGTGAGCGGCTCCAGCTCCAGTATGACATTGTAGACGCGTGTTTCCACGGGCACCTCTTCTTCTCGCCTCTCCGAAACCCTCGCTACATCCTCGACATTGCCACGGGCACGGGGGACTGGGCCATCCAGATGGGCGATCTGTTCCCGCAGGCCACCATTATTGCCACGGATCTCTCCCCGATCCAGCCCGTCGAGGTGCCGCCCAACGTGGAGTTTTACGTCGAGGACAGCTCGGAGGAGTGGGAGTACTCGCACAAGTTTGACTTTATCTACACGCGGATGACGGGCGGCTGCTGGTCCAACTACGAGCGACAGATCCTGCGGCAGGCCTTTGACAACCTGACGCCGGGCGGATGGATGGAGAGCCACGAGGCCGACGCGTCCTTCTCGTGCGACGACGGCTCGCTCAAGCCCGGCCACGCCCTGTACCGGTGGGGCGAGGACCTGCGGCTCTCGTCGCAGATCATCGACCGGCCCATGGTCTTTGCAAGCCGCATCAAGGACATGTACGCGTCGGTGGGCTTTGTCGACATTCACGAAAAGGTCTTCAAGATCCCCTGCGGCACGTGGCCCAAGGACGAGCGGCTCAAGGAGCTCGGCAAGGGGTGGCAGCTCAACGTCCAGAGCGGCCTCAGCGGCTTCACCTACGCCAACTTTTTCCGCGCCTTTGGCGTCAAGGACGACGCCATCGAGGTGTACCTCGTCGACGTGAGGAAGGACCTGGCCAACAGCAAGATCCACGCCTACACGGCCGTCTACGCGGTGTGGGGGAGAAAGCCGTTCCCAGGCGAGGTCACTGGATCGTGACATGGGGGGGAGTAGAAGAAGAAGAAGAGAGTGGCAATTCTTTTTGGCATAGCGGAGGGCAAAGCACACACTGGCATCTCGCTCATTGGGGGGGCGTACTCACGAGTCATGCATCACAGCGACATTTGAATTTACATCCGTGGCAGCGCAGACTGCCATGTTTTCTTTCGCGAGATGAAAGTCCTTTTCCGTGACGATGACCGCAATGGTACGATGTCTAGGTAGAGTCCGCGGTGCCGTGATCCTGCTTGACGAGCCAGCCCAACTGTCTCCTGTTGTCCTCGTGGAGAACTGTCCTGTCAAAGACCTCCTGGCTCATAAACTCGTGATCCGAGTAGTCGAATCCAGGGACGACCGTCTCTGTGATGAGCAGCCCCGCGTTATTATCCACGCCACCATCATGGCTGTCGTCGAGGAGGAAGCTGGCCTTCCAGTCGCCGCCCTCCACAACCCACTGCAGCCTCTCGCCCTTTTCGATATCGTGCCCGACGACAAACGTCTCGATGGACTTATCGCTGCGGATGACAACGTAGCGCCCGCGCCCTTTGTGGAGCGTGTGGATGATTCTCGACCTGTTCCTGTGGAAGCTGCCCTTGGGCGACCGGGGGATGAGGTAGTAGAAGATGCATGTGCTCATGGGGCGCTTGTCGTCGCCTTGAGGCTGGAGGCCAACGGCCTGGAGTGTGTCCCTACTGAGCGGCTCGGACGGATAGGGTGAAGGGATGGATGTGGGAGCCTGATCGGTTCGTCGATAGTATCCGCCTTCCACATGAGGCGCCAAGTTGAGCGTTTCAATCGTCGACCGCACGCGCGCATTCTCCTCGCTCCCTTGCGCAGGCATTGCCGTCTTTTCTAGAGCAGGCAGCGGCGTCGTCGACGAGACTTGTGCTTCATACATGATGGCAAAATGAGTGTTTATGTAAGGCCTGGTTTCAAGGACCGTTCACTGGGGCTGCAAGGTAGTGAGGAGCATGTTGATGTCAAGGTCCAGGACTTGATAAGCTGATCGGCTGATAAGGGTGCGAGACGCTTTCTTTCGTGCTACGATGTTCTTTACGATATGGGCTGATCCAGATGCAATAGGTGACGACACAAGTGGACAAATCTAACTTAGACACTGACAAGAGTTAGTCTCAGACATTCTTTGCTCTCTTCCGTGCAAGTAAAACGTGCAGATTCGCGCGCATGGTAGGGCATCCACGGGATCAACCAGCTAGCCTACCGTGCGTCAGGCTGTCAACCAGCCCGACCAGATGAAGACGGTCAGCGATGCAAGTGATACGGGCAGACTCGTCCTCTCTTCCCGCGCCATCCAAATGAAGCCATCGAGCCGAGCACAGGACGAGCGCTACGAGCATCGACATAAATTCATGGCGGATTGCCGTTGTAGATCCCGCTGCGGGTAACATCGAAATGTCCAGGCCAATCGCCCAGCAATTCTACGCGGCTTTCATCTCGCTGGGCTGGGATTCAAGAAGTTGTGCTAGAGACGAGGGTCCAGGGCGGGAACCGGAGAGCTGGGCACCGACATGCCGACGCTGCAATGCCACTAATCCAAACCCGTGTGGGTGATGATGGCATTGACCTTTCACTCATTCTACAACATGTTTCGCCTCAGGTCCGCACATCGAGTTGCTGTCCCTCGTTCGACACCAACGCCTTCACTGCTGCCATGCGCCGTTGCTAGATACCCGATTACACACGTCCAACGATCACAGCCGTCGACATGCCGCTCCTATAGACAGATTCCCGAGGAAGAGCTGCGGCGCCGCCTCGCGCAAGCACAACCTCTCCTCTCGAACCGACGCGCACAGACACTCGAAACGATCGGCACGACGAAGAAGCACCGGACGTACATCCTTCTCTGCGTCGCGGCCGCTCTCGTCTTCTACTTTGCCAACTCGCAAAAGGTCCCCGTGACGGGGAGGAGGCGCTTCAACTTCCTCAGGGAAGAATGGCTCAGTCTGCTCGGTGAGTCGGGCGACTCGTACGAGCAGGAGCTCAGGAGGCAGGGTGTCCGGTTCGCCTCCAAGTATGACTGGCGGTATGCGCGTGTCATGAGCGTGATGCAGAGGCTGGTCCCCGTCAGCGGGCTGGCGGACAAGGACTGGACAGTCCACGTCATTCTCGATGATGGTGAGGCCCCGTGGTGCATCACAGGCGTGACACTTTTTTTTTCTGACTGCGTGATCCTGTAGGGGCCGCCAACGCCTTTGTCACACCCGACGGGCACGTCTTTGTCTTCAGTGGCATCATCAACCTGTGCGGGAGCATTGATTCGCTCGCCACGGTGCTCGGACACGAGATTGCACACTGCGTCGCGACACACTCTGCAGAGAGGCTGTCGGCGGCCATCGTTGCCAACTTGACCAGCGGGAGTCTGTTCCTGCTCTTTGGACTCTTGCCGGGCCTGACGCTGGCCGGACTCTGGACGCTCACGGGCGGACGCTATGTCCAGAGTCTCGTATACGATCTGCCCATGAACCGAAAGCAGGAGACAGAGGCAGACTACATTGGCCTCATGATGATGGCCGAGGCCTGCTACGACCCCCGCCACTCCATCGGGTTCTGGGAGCGCATGAAGGTCGTCCAGTCGCAGAGCCGTGGCTTCGAGGTGCCCGAGATGCTGAGCACCCATCCATCGGTGAGCAGCTTCACGAGGCCCCCACCCGTCAGAAGGATCGAATGAGCTAACCGCAACAGGACGACTCGCGCATCGAGAAGCTGACCCAGTGGCTCCCCGAGGCCATGGACAAGTGGCAGGCCAGCGACTGTCAGGGCGGGCGAGGCGCGGCAGCGCGACAGTTCAGGGACGCACTTTTCAGCAGGCGCCTCATGGGTGTCGCGTGGTGAGGTGGGTTGGGCGTACGAATTCCATGTAACCAAATCACCTCTGTTGCAACTGGTAGCCTATAGCCCAGCGGTCCTGCAGTCGGAGCATCTAGTCAGACAACGTGCATGCCTCGATTCCTTGTACATGGAGCTGACAAGTAACACCAAACATTTGAAGACAGTGACTCCGGCCTCGGCTGCGTCCAGCTCGGAGCGAGCCCACCTGTCTGACGAATTGCGCCGACGCTACTGGCCAAAGCGTGGCATGGCGTTGATCCACAGGCGCCTCGCGGGACCCCCCCCCCCCTGTCACCCACAATCCTCAGGCGCCTCGTCCCCAGATTCCCCCAGGAGCCGAGGTCCAATGGGGCCCTGATCACATTCATGCTGTGAGCATTTCTTGACGACTTTTCTTCGCGAAGCAACCAACGTCTCTGCCACCGCACCGTACACACCACACGTCGCCTTGCCGCTCTCACGCACAGAACCGCCATCATGTCCAAGACCTTCACCACTGCCGACGTGGCACAGCACAAGGACGAGGCCAACGGCTACTGGCTCATTGTCGAGAACGACGTGTACGACGTCTCGAGTATGTTGCGCCCTCCTCTCTTCCTTCTATCCCTAGCAAAATAAGTAAAGGCATCGGGACGGATGGGCTGACCATGACGGGCAGAGTTCCTCGAGGAGCACCCCGGAGGCGCCAAGATCCTCAAGCGCTTCGCTGGCAAGAACGCCACCAAGGCCTTCTGGAAGTACCACAGCGAGGGCGTCCTGAAGAAGTATGGCGGGAAATTGAAGATTGGTTCGGTTGGCGAGAGCGCCAAGTTGTGAGGGCCGGCCAGGTGCGCGCGTGCGGTACTCGAGGGATACAGAGGGCCGCATGGCGCATTTCTTTCGTCTTGCGCGTCGGGGAATCTAGACCTCGCAGGTTGGGGACCAAGCTACAGGAGGACCATAGACATCAGACTCGGGAGAATGGAAGCTGTTTTATCATGTCCAATTCTTTCTGCGAGAGCCGTAATCATGCCGGATACTGTCCGACCATTCAGTCTTACTAGTCACAGGGCTACTCGACTCGAATTGCCGTGTGCCGCGCGCGCCCATGCATCACCGCCAACTCCTGCCTCATTTCGTCGACAGACCACTTGGTGCCGAATCGCAAAGTGGGGCCATTCGAGCTATAAGAACCACGACTTGGAGACATTGGCCGTCGCAATTGCAAGAGCTCTCTCGTGCCAGACAAAATGGACGACATATTCACCCCTCAAGCTGAGCAGGCAATTCTTGCCTCCCTCGAGAAGCTACACGCTCCGTCGGCTGCGCACCCGACGCTTCCCACACAGGAGCTCCTGGCCACGGGCTCATCGTCTCTCATCTCATCCTGTCTCACCAACAAGTCAGACCAAGAAGTCATTGAGCACATCACATCGACCATTGTCCCTGCTCTCACCGGGCAGGCTCTGAGCCCGCGATACTACGGCTTCGTGACGGGTTCCACCCTCCCGATCGCAGCATGGGCCGACACGCTTGTCACAAGAATCGACCAGAATGTCCAAGTTCATCTGCCGCACCAGACTATTGCGACAGAGGTCGAGGACAGTACACTGGGTATGCTGAGTGAGCTTCTGGGCCTTGGTAGCAGCTTCGCGGGCCGCACATTCACAACGGGTGCTACCGGCAGCAACATCCTTGGGCTCGCCTGCGGACGCGAGGCCATCATTCAGAAAAGGGGCGGCAACGTGGGTGAAGATGGCCTCTTGGGAGCATGCATGGCGGCTGGCATCAGAGACATACAGATCCTCACAAGTGGAGGGCACAGTTCCCTGGCCAAGGCAGCGAGCGTCGTGGGCCTCGGCAGGCAATCTGTGCGCGAGTTGAGTGTCAGTGTCGACGAGCCCTGGAAGCTGGACATGGACGCCGTGGAAGTGCATCTGCAGAGAGAAGGTACCGCCACCATCATTGGCATCAGCGCAGGAGAGGTCAACACGGGCGGATTCGCAGTGGATGGGCTGGCGGGCATGAAGAGGCTCAGGGCGCTGGCCGACAAGTATGGCGCTTGGATACACGTGGATGGCGGTACGCGAACCCGTCCTGGACAGAGGAAGACAATGGATACGAGGGCTGACAAGTGTAGCATTTGGCATCTTCGCCCGCTGTCTTGATGGCACGACGGAATTTGCGGAGCTCAAGCGACGGCTGGATGGTATCGAGCTAGCAGATAGCATCACCGTCGACGGGCACAAGATTCTGAATGTGGTAAGTGTGCCGTGGCACCTGCGAAGACAAAAGCTGACACAGACAGCCGTATGACTGCGGCATGTTCTTCACCCGGTCTCTGTCCACTCTATCGTCCGTCTTCACCAATCCCAACGCAGCATACCTGTCCGCAGGGTCTGCTGCAGCGATCCCCTCGCCTCTAAACATTGGTCTCGAAAACAGCCGTCGTTTCCGCGCATTGCCTGTGTATGCCACGCTTCTCTCGCAAGGATCGACAGGCTTCGCGGCCATGATCTCCAGGATGGTCCACCTCGCCCGTCGACTCGCCCGTTGGCTCCGTGCGTCAGAGCATTATGACCTCCTCCCGGGGAACAGCTGGGACATTGAACAGGATACATTTATCATTGTCCTCTTTCGAGCGAGGGACGGCGAGTTGAACGACAAGTTGGTCGAAAAGATCAATGCCACGAGGCAGATGTACGTGAGCGGGACCAAGTGGAAGGGCGAAAAGGCCGTGCGCATCGCCGTGTCCACATGGAAGGTGGATGCCGAGAGGGACGGTCGCATTGCAGAGCAGATTTTGACAGCGGTAGCCGAGGGTCGAGACTTTGACACGGCCCGGATCGATTGAAACGCGCACTTCTGTCCTTTGGCCTCGCGCACAAGGACCATGGACTGTTTAACCAAACTTCTTGGAGCCACCCTTGCCCAATCCCATCTTCTTCCCCTTCTTCCCCTGACCGATCAGTTCCAAGTGGCCCGCACGCTCGCCTAGGATGGCCTCCGTCTGGGCCACCATTCCTGAAGTGAATTTTCTGTTGACGCGGTCGGCGTTCTGCTTGGGCGTCTTCTTCGGCTTGGAGATCTTGGAGGCCTGGCGCTTCGAGTGGACGACCTTGGCGGCGCTGACCTTTACGCGGGGTTTGACAGCGCCTTGAGCCATGGCTGTGTTCTTTGTGTGGGAGCGAAAAGGGGAGGTTGAGATGGCTTGAGTGTGTATGTGAATTGGGGTGGGATTTTGTCTCCATGGGTGGAGATTTTCTCACTGGACCGGCTTATCGTGCAGCGCCGATAACACTCCTATGGCCTACGGATACCTGGCATGAAGTGACACCAGTTTGCGTGAGTGCAGCTGCTTCTGGCACATGCGAATAAGTCGGATTCATTATTATAGGCACGCAATTCATTCAGTGTCGATGACCGCTTTTCGCTAGAGTAGAATCGACGTGCTGTAGACTTCCCATTCACTGTTCATCATGATGCGCCCGGCCAAGAGCCTCTTGTCAAGGTCAGCCAGCTGTTGGCTTGATTCCAATCTGGTCTTTTTATAGTCTATCCATTTACAATCGTCAAGTCATGCCCATCCCAGCAATCATTCGCCCCACGCTATGCTTCGAACTGAAACCTGGTCTTTTCATTTCTTCGCCTTGTTGGGGAACTTGGGCTGGCCAATGTCGGAACCCCGCAGCTTGACGTTGAGCACGCGCTCCATCGAGGCGAGCACCTTCTGGTCCGGCGTGGCGGTCCCGCGCTCAAAGTCGGCGACGATGGTCTGTGTGGTGTTGCACTTTGTCGCGAGGTCCTTCTGGGTCATCTTGGGCTCCATCTTCTGCCGCGCTTGCGAGATGGCGTCGCCGACCACCTTGCCCACGGTGTTGGGCTTGATAATGTCGTCGGCGCGGTCGACCTTTGTGAGGCGCTGGCCCTCGCCGGTGCCGGTCTTGTGCTGGTTAGTACAGGGAACGGACGGATGACTCCTGAAATAGAGGCAAGACATACCGCGTTGGCGCTGCCATACTTCTTCTCCGTGCCGATGATGCCTCCGCTGCGCTGCGCAGCGTTCAGGGCGGCCTTGCCACGGACGACGGTCTCGCGCTGCACCTGGCCCGGTCCGCGGACCTTGCTGCCAATCTTGGTGACTTGATCCCAGTCAGACATTGTGAATTTGATGTGCGGCTGTGATGCGTTGTCGAAATACGTTGGCGAAGTTGTCGTGCGGGTGGGAAGATGGTGAGAAATTGGGCTCGCGTGCGTGTATGACGTTGAAGGATCGGTGGTGGATTTTGTAGCCTCGACCGACCGAAGGGCGAGGATCAATGGCTGGACCGCAGCATCACTGACTCAATCGGCGGGGGGTGATGGAAGGTGCTAGTAGAGGGGCATTGGGTGAAGAAAAGGCATTATGATAAGTGCCCGTGGATATGGGGTCATTCTGTTAAGCCCTGCTCGACTTAATCTGCGCGACGTGTTTGGGAACGTGATTGGCTCAGGCAGTCGCTGACTCCACAGAAGCAGGGAGCGCTGTGCTCTCTGGAGAAAGGTGCCAACGCTGCCCTTGGCGATATTGGCACGGATTCAGCAACTACAAGTACCGTATGTACAGAAAAAAGTCTACAGCCCATAAAGTACCACGAAATTAAAGTGATGATGCCTTAATCAGTCCCGAGTATGTACTCATTGATCAAGCCGGTGGTTTTGTCCTTGTGTCTCCCATTTCCGCCCCTTCTGTTCTGGAACAACGTGCACCTTGATGGACAGTGACCCTCTCCGAAACATCATCAGTCGGTCCAGTCCTGTGATACTCCCAGCACTTGGGGTATTCTCCGCGCATGGACAGCCTTCACGACGATTCTCCCCTCGTGCACATTCTAAATGCTTGGGACCATGTCGAGACAGTCACAAGTGACCATGGCCGCACGCTGTGGCTTCTGTCTGTGGTGCTTTGGTACGCGTACCTCTTCCACCATCGATTGGACTTGATCTTCACCTTGCTCTTCTTTCTGTGGCAGAACTCGCATGGAATTTGGCAAGCGGTGGTGTTGCACCATGTCATCTTTCAGGTCCTCGCCGTATCCTTCGTTTTGACAGGAGCACTCGCTGTCGCCAGTCTGTATCTTCCTGGCCAAGGCCATGGAACGAGGAGGGCAAAGGATGAGATCTTGATGCGTTGCAGAATCCAGTGGCATCACGCGTACCGGCTACACAGTCTTTCAGCGCCAAAGTCTTTCCTGATTGGCAAGCTCGTGCCACTTCGGGCGCCAAATACCGCCCCGGCAAGGGCAACTTTGTCCCCATTCTTCAATCCCCTCGCCTGGATAACTGTTCGTCCAGAAGACCATCTCATTCCTAGCGCTTCGCCGGAGACATTAAATGCCAAGCTCAAGGCCTTCCTCAGATCCCAGGTATTCTCCCCGCCCTGCCGCGTCGCTCCCATCTGACAACTCTAGGAGATCGATCCAGAATACTTCACACATGCCTACTTGGTGACGAGTATTCAGACTGATGGCCTTCTTCTTCCACCACGCGTCTCCATCTGGTACCTTTACTCTGTGGACGGCGTGCTCTGTGCACTCATACTCGAGTTCAGGGGGGCCAATGGGGAACACGAACAAGTTGTTGCTTTCCCAACGCAACGCAACAACTCCGAAAAGCCCTTCTCAAAGGCTTCCAGCCAAGATGTGTTCCAGTTTGAGCTGAGCGTCTCAGAATACTTGGCCACGTATGTACTTGGTTCCGAACCTGGCACACACACAGTTCGAACAACCAATCCGTATGACTACTCTCGCGGCAAGTGGCAGGGGCTGGATGTCGCGATCGGGCTCTCCGATGATGTTTCCAACGACATGCGTGGGCCTGTGCTGCTCCTGCAAGTCTCGAGAGAATTCTACAAGCCTGGAAAATTGGGTTTGTGCAAGAGACTCTCCCTCTTCTCCAGCATCTTGCCGACGGTCGCCTATACTCTCTTCATTTGCTCCGTCGAATATTTTCAGTCTTCCCTTGGTCCAGGACGTACTCGCAAACAACACCACCAGCACCTCAATCATTTGGTTGAACGCCCAGCTACCACTCTCGAGCAGGATATCGAGGCTGCGTTCAAGGTGTACCTATTCTCCCTGATCGAAGCAAGCAACGCAAACGTCGTGGTCCAGTACAATGGCTGCGGTATCAAAGAAAATCAGCAAGAGGAGCTTACCACATCTCTCGCGCGAAGTTCACCGGACGCGACGCATGTGCAGTGCAAAGTGCTGACGCCGGAGTTTTATACACGTTTTGTTGGATACGCTCACGACATGGAGGCTTTGTTCTGCGAGCTGCGCGAGAGTCAAACCATATGGACGGACAAGCCCGATGTCTTGGGCCAGCTATTCCTGAGAAAACCAAGTCCAGCACTGCGTACCCAAAGCCTCAGAGACTTTGCCGCTTTCAGCTTGATTCGAATGCTGCGTAGACGGCCATCCGCGATCAAGAAACCAACGTGCGCCGCCTGGGGCGCACCCAGTGCCTCGGAGGGCGTCGATATTCGACGGCTCCGCATGTCCGCCATGGATGCTTTTATCCTCAGACAGCACGACAATGACCTTAAGCGAAGGTACTGCTCGGCTGTACTCCAACTGTTTTTTGCCAGACGCTTCCTTCAGGGCTCCATGCACGCGCTGCGCGCGATGCAACTCACTTTCCGACTGGGGGCGGCTTGGGCCTTTGCGACAGTCTGCTCCAGGTTGCTCTCCGTGTTCCTGAACTGACAACCGGGCCGTGGACGAGGAACAAGGATAATCCTTCTTCTCTCGGCGTTGGCGTTGCAGGCAAGCTCAACGCTTACAAAGCTCCTCCCCGATCAAGCTGCGTTATTTTACTGCTTGCCTTGCATTGTATGCGTTGAGCGTTGCGTGGGCCCAATTGACAGCCTCTCTGCCGAGTCCATGCCCCGCCAGACAATTCCAAATACTTCGCCTTTACGCATCTTGTTCATCGCACTGGCAGCCGGTATTTCCAATGCGACTCGATTCAAAACAGTTGACACATCATAGTTGGGGGCCCAAACCAGTTGGTTGAGACCCATGATTTGGAATACGCACTTACAAATGCGGTCTTATGGGCCACGGCACTGTTGGCTCGACACGAGGTCCAAGCCAGACACGATCCGTACCCCTACACCAGCCCCAGAAACGGGAGCTGGACCCCTAATTATGAGTTTCTCTCCTGCAGACAACGACGCAATGCAGATGGCCCAATCGGCCCTGCTATTGGCGGCATGCCTACCAGCCCCAGCGCAAGTCAACTTTCGACCCTGAGACTTCAAACCTTTCGACGCACGTCATGCCGCATGACGCTGATTTGGGTTGGAATGGCCGGGTATCCCGTTGACTTATATCGAGTTAGATCTCAGCTAGCGGTGTAGAGACGGGGATGATGCATATGCGTTTTCGACAAGATATACGCCGAGGCGCAGAACAAACTGCGTGGTCATGAAGGACTGTGCCAATCGACCCCGCTCCCTGTGCCACATCACCATGACAGCTGAGGGCCAGCTCCGGTTCCGATACATCTGACGGCTCTATTTATTACCCCGCCAAACCCCTCGAGCGCTTCGAAAGATCCAAGCTTGCCATTCCGTCAAACAGCCACGAATTCACGATTATCACCAACTTCATCATGCCTCTCACCGGACACTGCCTCTGCAAGGCCGTCACCTACTCGGCTGACGTCGAGGCGCCTCTGCTCACTGGCTACGACCACTGCGACGACTGCCAGCGCCAGTCCGGTTCGACCTACTGTAGGCCCCTCCTATGACGTCCTCGCCCATGGCTTCACGCAAGACTCATGCATCCTAGCCCTCGTTGCCGTCGTCCCCAAGGACAAGCTCACCATCAATGGCCCCGTGAAGAAGTACTCTTCCAAGGGCTCCTCTGGCAAGGACGTGCACCGTATCTTCTGCTCCGAGTGCGGCTCGCCCATTGCTCACGACCCGGACGCCGCCCCCGAGATCATTGCCCTCAAGGCCGGTACCCTTGACACCGAGATCAAGAAGAACCTCAAGCCTGTATGTTTGAATTTGGATTCCGATGCTGCAGGACACTGACAAGAAAACAGGATACCGAGATCTGGACAGTCGGCAAGCTGCCATTCTGCAAGGAGAACTTGGAGAAGCCCTTCAAGTACATGCCCGAGTAAATAGGGGTCAGCATGTCGCAAACAAAAGAATAATGAAAACAAAAGCAATGCAGCGTGCACGCTGGACAGTCACAGCTTTTTCACCACGTGAACTCGATCTTGAGATGCAAAGTGACCCCTAGCACCCAGGTTCTCTACCTCAGTGCTGCTGAATCAGACTGGCTTGGCTCCATGGATGTGAGGAATCCTGCTCATGGTGTACATCAATGTTTCAACAACGCAAAATGACCACTGTGGAACGAGATTCATTGGCGATACACTTCTTCTTCTGCTGCCCAATTCATGCAATAGGTAGCTGAGCAACCGACGAGCACAGGTTCTGAAGGAAATCCTTGTTGATTGTATTTCTATGTGCCCTAAGGGAGGTTCACAACTGCAACTGTTTATGTTCTTCCGTCTCCTCCCCCAATAATCGGCATCGCTCGCTCTCGTCTTCCTCACAGCCCAAAAATCGCCAGTAGAAGAAATGCGGCGATTGCAAATGAGGAGCTACCTATGCCGGTGGTAGCTGCATTGTCCGAGTCCTCCGCAACGGGTGAACCTGTGGTGACGAGACCTGTCTGTGCGGCAGAAGTTGTCTCCTGAGTTGTACTAGGGTGTGTCAAGTTGAATGCCTTGGTCATGTTGTAGTGCGGTATGGGGTTGCCCACGACGTCGAATGTCGAGTCACTGGGAGCAGCAGCGTCTGCCTCCGCGATCTCCGGCTGTACGCAAGCCCAGCGATAAACGTCGTCGGCAATCCTGTCCCACAGCTTCTTGTCTTTCTCCTCATCCTCAGTGTCCCATTCGTGGCCAAAGTACTTGGCCAGGCTCTCACCAGTCAGCTTGGGGTGGTCATTGCGGGTCTCGACAGCATATTCATTCATGTTATCGAAATTGTCGCCTTGAAAGCTGCCGGTGTCTTCGCAAACATCGTCCAAGTCTTGCAGCAAAAATTGGGTAATGTCCGAGCGTTTGCGGATGGTGTTTCCAAGGAAACCATAGCTCTCATGCATGGGGAAGTACTGCGTAAAGGTGGCAGTCCTTGTCTCGGGATGCCCGAACACACGTGTGAAGATGTGTTTGGTGGAAGTCGCCTTGTGCCCGGTGTGTTTGCCCATGGTGATGGAAGTCGGTAGATTCAATGGTGCAATGATGAGTGTAAGATTTTTTGTGTGTCAAGACAGCCAAAAAGAACTGATGTTGTTGATTCTGCGATGATGTGAAGTGACAGGTTCAAGAAGAGAAGAAGAATAGATGGGCGCGGGTCAACGATTGTTATGAGTCCAGTGATGACCAGTTCCTTCCAGCAAGAGCTACTTTTCCAGTGGGTGTTACGGAAGTTGCTTGCTCAGATTGTTGACAGCAGCTCGTGAGCGAATACAAGACAAGGCAGGCAAGGTAGGCAACAATATCCCTGCTATGTGGAAGGAACAGAAGAAAGTGAACTTTTAGGCAGGCGTGATTCCAGTACAAGGGTGCTTCAGAGACGCACTTTCTCATATCCAAGTCAACAAAGAGACACACAACCGGGGCTGACTACTTCCTTACATGAACTGAATTATCATGACTCCAAAATCTGGTCGTACGGGAGGTGCGAGCATCTTGTGACAGAAATCAGAGGATTTGGAAATAGAAAGAGTACCTGCTGATAACTTGCCGTGCGGCAGACCTTGCCGTCCAAAAGCCATGAGCAGAGGCCAGTATGTTCTGATCAGAGCAATGGCCGGATAAAGCGTTATAACTTGAAACTATTGAAAGCTACCACTCCGGCCGCCATGTGACGCCTGCTTCAAGTCTTCGTGATGCTTTACTAGGAGTCGCAGTGTCAAAGTTGATTGATCCAGGGGTCGTCTTGACTGAGCTATACAAGAGAAAACAAGGTCCAGGAGAAAAACCTCAGTATCTCAGAAATCTATGTCAGCGGCTGCTCACTTCATTTCTCCCTATCCAAGTGCGTCCGGGGCGAACGTGCCCAGTCGCCACACTTTCCTGCCACGAAGCACAAATTGGCTGCCATAGCCCAAGTCTTCATCTCGCCGTTCTCGATACCGTCCAGTGTCACCCAATTTGGGTAACTCTGCGTTGTCATCGACGTCCAGACCCGTCTCCTGAACTCGACCATACTCTGGCGTGCCGCTGTGATCAAATCCTTGCTTGACATGCGTAAGAATGCCGGCGTGCCCAAACTGAGAATCCACTGCAAATCAAAGAGCGTGTCCGTGGGTTGGCGGCGCAGTTGTTTCATCTGGCTGAGCTGATTGATTGCCATCTTCATGACATCGTCGGTATCTGCCCACCGACCGGTGTATGGGAATTCGCTTCGCGTTATGATTCCCTCCTTTGCAGACGGAAAGTTCTCCTCTGACACGTCTCGCTTCCAAGCATCTGCAAAAATGACCAATACAGCAGATTGTCCGCTTCCAATGAAGCGCTGAAGAGGGACCTGCGTACAGTCACGAAAGCCATCTGCAACTGCAGAAAGATTAACGCGATGGTTGAGGCGCTGTTTCAGCATATCAAAGACTTCCATCTTCTCGTCTTTGCTCAGGTCACGAGTGAGCGCATTGGCTGGTGTGTGGCTGTTTCTCCTGTCATGTACAAATGTGTTCTCGTGGAACTCCCAGATGATCATCTCTCCAGGGTATTCATCGTTGAACTGGTTGATTGCGTCGATGATTTGAGGCAGTGAGTTGCCTACCGCGCCTTGCAAGCCAATATTAGACTTGAAACCGTGGAATTCCACAAAAGAAGTGTTCAGAGGCAGGTCTGAACACTTCCTTTTTGCATAAAACTTTGCCACGCGGGTGTCAAGGACACGCACACCATCACGTCGGAGCTGCTCTGCCAGAGGGCGTGTCTGTGTTATGGCATACTTCTCGATACCAAGCACACCCAAGCTGGTGCTGTCTCCAATATGCAGGGCAGCATGGTGTGATCGCGGAATAATGATCTCGCGCAACATTCTGTGGCCAATATGTGGAAGCATCACTTGCATCTAGCCTGCACTTTCAGTGGTTTGTTCCACGTCCGTTGTCGATATAAACCCCTCCTTCTCGGTCCCAGCGAGAAGGAATGGTATACCACCATACCCGTCGGGAAGGGATGGTTGCACGAACCACGTTTGAGAGCTGCCAATCATTGTTGATGCCTCTCTCTGAGTGTACAGAGATGTGAGGTTCCCATGGAATCTGACGTGCGCTTCCCAACGATGTCTGCGCTTATTGTGGTTGTAAGTCAGCTCAAAGGACATGGGCGTGAGTGTACCCTGTAGACTGTAGATGAGCTCCCCGCCGCTGTCAGTCGCCTTTCTGAAGATCCCTCGGCTCTGTTGGATGGCAAATTGAACCGTCTCCCCCGGCCTGACCGTTGCGGGAGACCCTTGTTCCCAATCGGCCATTTGATAGGAGTGGGCATAATCACGATGCCAAGTGTAGGGCGTGCCATTTATGAGAGTTAGGTAAATGATCCCACCGTAGTCTGAATGTTTCCGGCGGACGAGAGGAGGAAGCTCGTGAGAATCGACTGGAGAATATATCAGGTGTTCGGTTCGGCTTGCCAAGGCACCACTGCCAATATTGGCGTTGGCCCAGGGCCCCAGTTGCTGGGAATCTGTCGGCGCTGCATGAGCAATCATGAGATTGCTGCCCAGTGCAGCGAACAATGTTCTATAAAAATGCATGAGATTATCGATTCAAGCATAGGCGAGATGAGCAGGTACGGGTTTGTAGGTGATCCGATGCCTGCGAGTAGCAGTACTACACTGAACGTGAAGTGAAACGTTGTTGAGTTCAGAAGAAGGCAAGTCCCCATCGAGCTCACGGGACCAGATAGCTTTGAAAGTCATGAGGGAAAGTTTAATTGAAAGTCCAGGCTCAACTGCCAGGACATGCAGGATATTCGCATCGTACCTCAGCCAGTGCCAACTACCACGCCAGCGAACGCCTGAAATGCAGAAATGAGGGTTGCATGCTTGAGTTGCTATGGATATATCGTGCGCCCAATTGTGTCTCCGCCAGTTATTGCCATACACGATCGAAGTAGGCACTTGCGCATACTTCATGCAATGGGTAACTCAATCGCCGTTATCGATTTGCATCACCCCCGTCATAAGATCTTCATCATCCTCAAGAGAATGTTCGGAATTCCCTGACATGTGATCTTTCTCCTTCTCCGCCCGCTTCTTTTCTCTGGCCACGTGGCTAACATACTCGCGATTCGTGCTCAGTCGCTCGTTCACGAGCTTGTACTCTTCAGTCAAGGCTGTGATTGTGTGGTGCGACTGCGCGATCTCACGCGCAAAGTCGGTTTCTGAGAGAAGAGCCCTGTCCTCTTGGAAAATGAGATAGTCATCCTCGCCTTCCGTTCCCCTTCGCAACTCCGCCTTCAGAGACCCTGAGGCAATCATTGACTCCAACAAAGCTATTACCTCTTCTGTGGTCGAGGCCGTCCCGGCATTCTTGGTCTCCTTTTGTATCTGAGAGATGGGTAGTCGCGAGTATACATGGCGGAGTTTGATAATGATCCAGCGCGGATAGGCGCTGATGACCTCCTGCACCAGTGACTGTGTGCCGTCCTCGTCCCAGGTCGCAGCATTCGTGGACGCGGCATTCATAAGAGGCTCAGACGTCGTCGCAAGAAAGGCCTCTGCAAGGAGGGTGTAGGCGGCAGACACCCGAGGAAATAGACTCTTGGCGGAATTCGAGGCGTAGCTGGGAAGCGCAGGCGCTGTCCCTTCTGCTAGCAATCCGACCAACAGCCATCTTTTGTATGATGCCAACGAGATCCTGCTGAGCCCGCGGTCTTTACCAGGATATGTCACAGCGCGCTCAAATGATTTGCGCGCCTTGGACCAATTTCGTTTCGCCACGTACAAAAGCCCGCTGACGTAGTAGTACTCGAGCACGTGTGCCGGATCGACCTCGTCGGTGAGGCCACTGGCCTTTGTTATGTAGTGCGGCGATGGTAGTTCGGAGTCACAGTGTAGTCGGCCGTGGCGCGTGGTGGGTGTGCCAGGGAAGAACGTGAGATCGCGGTCTATGATCGGCAGGACAGCGTCAACGCAGTCTTCGGCCAGGGCGAGCTTAGCAACAGGCAAGTATGCAGAGGTGAAGACAGATCCACTCGGGTCCAGTCGGGAGATGGCCGTGCTTGCGAGTTCTACTGTGAGGATTGACTTGTCATGTGAGCTAGACTGCTACAGTCCGACAGTGCGGTTTGCTTACGGAGAATGGCTTCGTCGAAATCACCCACTGTAATATTGAGCGGAAGAGCGAGCCGACGTAGCGGACTTGAGGCACATGGAACCGGGAGAGAAGGTTGAAGAGGGCCTGCTGCAGCACTGCTTGATCGATCGCCGGGGAGCTCCCGGGCTGGACCGCATCGATAAGAATGGAAGACACAAAGCAATAGCCTATGGTGTTGGTGGCAGCGTCGATAATCTATGACCCGATCAGCGAATTGCCCGTAGTTGTTGCGTTGCGATCGCAGACCTCGAGTGCTTTCTGGGGATTCTCTAGGACAGTTTTCTGGAGCCCAGGCTTATTGGCGTTGAGAGCTTTTATGTATTCCTTGATCGCTTGGTCAAGCTGTTTGTCGTCGATTGTGAGCTCCCCGGTCGGGGGGAAGCTGTCGAGGAGGCCGAGAACCTTCTCCATGTCGACGTCGGCCCGTCAGCGGGCGCCTTCAGGCTAGCAAAATCGAGCTGCTCAGGACTAGATCTTGTGGAGGTGTAATGCTGTGCTGTGGCGCCGTGACTGTCGATCGCGAGATGGGATGTCGAGGCAGCTTGGCGGTCGTTCAGCTGCGAGCGCAACGGTTCCAAAGGATCGCGAATGTGAGGTCTTGAAATGAAGTGTGGGCAGCTGGTCAGCTTGATACATGCAGAGTTCGATTATTCGAGCAAGCTCTGGGATGGCAGTATTTGGGCAACGAAGTGAGCTCGCGTCGCGCCACTGTTTAACCGAAGGCAGCTTGCTGATGCCATCCGATCCTTCCCCGCCATGGGCGTCGCGGGGTCACCGAGAGCTCACCGTGGCTACGGGTCTCCGACAGCGGAATACTCAGAGAAACGGCAACATCATAAAAAATGGGCAATGAAAAATCCATCATCCTGTCCGGACAATGTCCAAATTGGTCTCAGTATCCAACGAGTCTGGTCAGACTCGTTGATTCGTTGCCAAACCTGAGGTCTCAGTAACCTTTTTCTAACGTGATCGTCACAGTGACGAGCCCATCTTGCTTACCCTGTACACACGCACAGATAACTGCTGAGCAGAGTTGGGCGGTCATCAACAGCTCGTTTCGTTCTTCACTCAATTGTGTAGTGAACTGTCTTGATTCGAAATAATTTTGATGTGACGTAGGCTCATCATTCTGGCTCAAAGTCCGGACGCGCAGTGCGTGGTGCGTTCAGCCTCGAAGCGTAAGACTGGTACCCCTGCCCAACCCTAGAAGCTGGCAATGCTCCCTCTCAGATGGTGCAAAACTGCAATTCGAAGTTGTCGGTGGAAGAGACAGAGAGTCGAGGATCTACGATCGACGTAATTCTACTATCGACACTGCTAAATGATTGAAAATCTTTTTCCCGCCTGCATACCATTTCAACCCTCAGCCTGAGCCGTGATCATGTCACCCAAGAACCTCTGCTAGGCGGTTTGATGGGACCGAACGGATTCGCCGCGACGGTTCCCGTATGAAGCGAAGCAGGGCGTCTCCCTTGACGTCGATTAGCAAGATCAATTCAACTTGCCTCCCCCTAAACACTCACCAGGTCGCATAGCGCCATTTTCGCATCGCCAGCTCACATCAGCAGGTGCGCTCCCCATGTTCGCAGCCTCCTCTCGTCGATCATCTGCCCTAGCCACTTCACCAGACGACTTTGGCATGCTTGCGCCCGCCGATTGACGATTCTTCTCAGCCTGGTGTTTCCTCCACCACATGGGCGGCATGCCGTTGTAGAGGCCGAGGCTCTGGAGGGTGTCCTTGTCCTGGGGCATCTCGTGCTTGAACCGGCAGCCTTGTTGCTCAAAAGCACAGATCCCTTCATGGATCCACTTGTCGCAGTATATCTTTGTCTTTTTCATGGTGACGGGGGGGAATCGGCTGGAGTGCTGCTCGAGTTGATTAGTCCCATTGCTCCTCATCGCATACGCAACATGGCAAGACGTACAGATGAAAGGGGTGAAGCCTTGAGCCACGTTAGTAACGTCCAATCGAATCGGTCCTATGGGATAGAAAGGCACGCACCTGGATCGTGACACGTTCGTCCAACCCCGAGGCCCGGACGCTGGACACAATCTCCATGCCGAGCCGCAGATTCTCGACGGCGTGGACGCCTTGCAGAGGAGGCAGGCGGTCCGCAGCCACAAGCCTAGTCACTTTGCCACATCCACGGTCAAGGTAGACGTGATGTCCATCAGTCCTGAGAGTGAACTCGGGAAAATGCGTCGAGGTCGACAAGGTGGGCATCCGCAGAGGTCGAGAACCTTGGTGTTGACTGGCGATGGTGAGACTTTGTAGGGAGGGCAGACCGTCAAAGTCGGCTGCTGGAGACGGGTGGTTAGCAGTGTAGTCGTGCCACTGCACGTTTGGAACCGTGGACCAGATCGACTCTCCCGCTCGAAGCGGCATGTTGGACACGTCAGGGGCTTGTGACGTTGCAGCCATCGACTGCAGTCCCGGCGCGAGCATGTGAGAAGTCAATGGATACCCACGGTCCGTGAAATTGAGGATGCCATGGTTATTGCGGTGCTGGGTATACGCTCTGGTTGGCGGGCGACGATTGAGAGACGTTGTCGAGGTGAAGACACTTGTGCTGCTGTCCTGGCGTCTCGAGTCCGGCCGCTGGGGTGTAAGAGGAGGTGACGGATGGCCCTCGCTCGCTCGGCAAGGTGACATGATAGCGGCATCGACGTCGGGGAATGAGCTCGTCATGATTCGTGAGGATGGGTAAAGATGTTCAACGATGTATACTACATGCAGGTGGCACCAGCCTAGAACAGGGGTCTTTGGTCGAGGAGAAAATCATGCTGAGAAGAACAGAAAGACTTGGCTCCTTGGATCTTTTAGTAAATGGAAGCATGCTCCCCCTTGTCGAGCCGGATCGACGTTTGCTTGCTCACTTTCACTGACCGTCGGCAATATGCATGAAGCAAACGGCTAGATCTCAGCGATCCCGGTCATTCATTCCGCTGCACGTCAACGAAGCGTATGCAGGAGAGCTATGCAGCATTGCACCTGGGCCAAGCTACATATGTACTCGCGCCGGCTCGGCAACTCCGCTTGTCTCGCGTCCCGGTGCCGCATGGCGGTGAGTGCATGGTATTCATCGTCGCTGGTGCTATCATCCTCCCTCCATAGCCAAACTCAGGGTATCAATTCCTAATGTTCCATGATGCATCCGTCTATGATCCCATAATCTCAATCAGTGGTTACCTCGGCGTGCGCCGTGCCTGTATTCTTCTCAGACCCTCTAGTAAAATTGCGAATTGTGGTTCCTTCTTCTCGCGGGGCCATGCCGCACGCTGGAGTGAATCCATGGCCAGCCGTATCTCTGCTTCTGTCGTGGTATGGTCTATTGTCATTGTGCGAGTTTGCTGTGCACTCCCGCTTGTGGGAGAAATGTTCCTCGCTCCGTTTCCAAGCACCTGCTGCGTTGCCGTTGTATACCCAGGAGAGGGCATGGGCGCCTCCACGTATGAAGACGGAGGCGGGTAGACATGCTGCACGTGGCCACTCACTGCGTTGTTCCCGCCATATCCAAGGAAGCGGGGGTCGGCGGCTGCTCTGCCGTATCCGTGGACGCTGGGGTGGGACTGCAAGTTGTTGTTGATGAGGCCACCCGCCGTTTTTTGTTGCTGGCCGGCGGCGTTGGTCCCTGCCGACGCTTTTTTGGCGTTTCTGGCATCGCGGTCGACGCTGTTCTGGAAGGCGTTCTGCCGGGGGTGGGAAGCTGTCTTGGCGATGTCGTCTGCTTCCCCTTTTTGTTTGCGCGTTTTCGCGGCGTTTGCGCTTTGGTCACCGTGGATGAGGCGACTTTTGCTGCGGGACCCTTGGCCTGAGGCCTGGAGACCTTGCGCGTCGGACATGGCGTGCTCTTCGGATTCTGCTTGTTCTGCTTGTTAATGGATGTTGCTTGCTTCCGGGGGGTGGACTTGGAAGGGGTGGATGCTGATGCTGGTTTTGCATCGGAGGCTTGCTTTGGCTTCCTACCTTTGGTAGCCTCAGCTTCATCTTCGGATTCTTCACCGTCAACAGACCCAGAATAATCGTCAGACGAGTCCGCTGAATCAACTTCGGCCTGGCCCAGCAGGGCCGCCGCTTCCGCAGCTGCATTCAAACTGTTGTCAACCACCTGGATGCCGGTCAGCTCGTGTCACACGACGCAAGTGGTCAAGCGAAACTCACCGCTCGCCGTCGACCGCCACGACCCAGGACCTCCTTCTTCGCCTCTGCTTCTCTCCGTGCCTCTTCTTCACGCTGTGCCAGGATCTGATCCCAAACACTGGACTTGAGTGGCTCGGGCGCTGCTGTCTCACTCATGCCGAGAGAGTCGTCGAATCCTGCCTTCTCGTTTGCCCAAACCTTGGCGTAAGAGAACTGTGTGTCAGCGGAGCCTTCTTCTGTGGTCTCGGTCTGCTCTACGGCAGAGCGATCAAGGAGCTTATCAACAGAGGCCGAATCGTAGACGATGGCATCTTTCTGGTAGTCTTCGTCGAACAATGCTTTGGCACCATGCTGTAGGATGGACTCTAGGTCATCACCTGCGATATCATCATCGTCCATGCTCTCAATGAGTGCATGGTCAAGGGCCATCTTTTTGCGTCCAATCTGCATGATGCGCTCTTCAACAGAATCCTTCGTCACCAGTTGGAAGCAGAGAACCTTCTTCTTCTGGCCAATGCGGTGGGCGCGGGACAGAGCCTGTATGTCCTGATGGGGGTTGAAGTCAGGGTCCATGATGATGACAGTGTCCGCCGTGGCGAGATTGATGCCCACACCGCCAGAACGAGTGGAGAGCAAGAAAGCAAAAAGCTCAGAGTCAGGTGCATTGAAGGCGTCGATCCGTCGCTGCTTTTCAAGACTTGAGATCTGTCCATCAAGGCGTCGATACCCGAAGCCCAAGCCCGAGAGAAAGTCTTCCACAATGTCGAGCTGCTGCAAGAACTGGCTAAAAATGAGTACTCGATGGCCACGCTCCTTGAGCTTGGGTAACATGATTTGTAACAAAATTAACTTGGCCGAGGCCTCAACCAAATTGCGCTGCATCACCACCGGATCGTGATGGCGCTCCTCGATTGCCTCGGAGTAAATAAAGGGGTGGCAGAGACATTTGCGAAGCTGCATCAAAATGTTGTTCAGGCTTCCACGTTCCTTCTTGCTCATCTTGCTGTTAGCAAACATGGACTGAATGAGTTGTGGGTTTTTGGCCATGATATTCTTGGAGAGTTTCTCCTGAATCACAGTCATGGACACTGGCAGGATGATCTGTGCCATGGGCGGGAGGAATTTGAGCACACCGGCCTTTGTGCGGCGCAGAAAGTATGGGCGGATCTTGTCATGCAGCTTTGGTAGCGTCTCCTTGTCGAGCACGGCGAATTCTTCATCGAGCTCGGCTGCGTTTTGAGAGTCGTCGATGAATTGTAGTAGGTTGAACAGCTCACGCTTGTTGTTTTGCAGAGGCGTGCCCGTGAGCAAGAGGCGAAAGGGAATTCTCATGGACTTGAGAACACCGTATAGGATGTTTGAATCATTCTTCAGTCGCTGTCCCTCGTCGACCACGAGACCCTGCCAATGAACGTTCTTGAAGAGGTTTTTGGTGTTGGGATCGGCAGCCGAATCGTAGGACATGATCACCACATGGGCCATCATGTCGTTCGAGCGTTCAGGGAAAAGCTCGTACTTGTATGCCAGTTCTTGCGGCGCTCGACCACCGTGGTATGTTACCACACGCAAATCTGGTACCCAGCGCTTGAACTCGCGGCGCCAATTGGGGCAGGTGGCGTTCGGTACAACGATGAGGAAGGGCCAGATCTAGAGGGTTGTGAGAAGAGAGTAGTCGGGAAAAAGAGGCTGGATAGCTCACCTTGGGCTTGTCTTGGATCAGTGAAGTCACCAACGCAACCACCTGCACCGTTTTGCCCAGTCCCATTTCGTCAGCCAGCACGACACTCCTACCACAGTGGAAGTTGCCCAGCATCCAGTTCAGACCTTCAATCTGGTATCCCATGAGGGTGCCCTGCTGCAGACCTTTTGGCTGCTGAGTTATCTCCTCGTACGGCGCAGCTTTGTACTGCTTGACCCGTTCTTGGATCTTGCGGTGAGAGACAGGCTCAAAGTACTTGCCCTCCAAGTAGTCATAAAAGGCATCCATGAAGGCCCCATAGATGTCCTTGCCGCTCTCTTCCGTGGGCGGCCGATCCCAGACGACATCATCATATCCAAGCCCCTGGAATTTGACAAAGATCTTCTGTAGATAGCCAATGTTTGCGATTTCCTCTTCGCGAGACTGGGGTCGGGGCGCGGATTTGTCCCACTTGACATGTAGGATGATCTCGGGCATCAGGTACTCATCAGGGATGGCCTCTTTCTCATCTGAAACCAAAAGACTCCTCTCAGCATCCTTCTTTGCGAAAGCATTGCGTGACGAGGTAGCAGCCGTCCCATACACCCAAGCACCTGCTTTCCATATGCAGTGGGCATAAGATTGACCTTCGTACTTGACAAGATACTCCTTGTCGTCTTCGCTCACTTCCGAGTAG
Organism: Emericellopsis terricola; assembly: GCA_027569275.1. NCBI lineage: Eukaryota > Fungi > Ascomycota > Sordariomycetes > Hypocreales > Bionectriaceae > Emericellopsis > Emericellopsis terricola. Next base: position 521,289 of record JAPDEU010000010.1, on the reverse strand, counting down.
TATAGATGACGTGCAGTCTCCTCTCCCTGTGACTTAGCAAAGTCAGGAGTTGGTCGCCATGCCACGAGCCGATGAATGCTGTGTCGCGCTGTTCTACAGTCGTTACACTGCCAGTCAATGGAGTAGTCCTTTAGGCGCTCAGATCGGATATCGCTTGCAGGGGATCCCGCTCCAGTGGGTGGTAGATGCTCAAAATGCCAACCACGATGGCATTTGACGCAGCGGAAGAGAACGAGGTCGCTGTTGTTGATGAGGGCTGAATCGACAGGCGTGATGGGATCTATGCCGCCATTCTCTTCTCGAAGTTTCTCCTCCTGACGCGACGTTTTCTTCTCCGAGAACGCCTTGCAGGCTTTGCCGGGCTGCTTGCATCCCTGGCACCGGTCGTACTTGGGTGCATTGGCGTCCTTCTTTTCGTACAGTCCGATACAGAACTTGCATTGTAGCACAAACTCACTGTCGCCCACTTTGGTAACAATGTGTTCTCGTCCACTTCGAAATCCTATGCAGATCTTGTGATAGGTCAGGCTGCAACCCTGGCAGTAGATCAACTGGCTGCTTTGATTCGTGCGGCAGACGTGACAAGTAGTGTTATGATGCGTAGAAAACGGCGACTGAGGGTCAATCGAACGATACACTTCCCGAATCGAGATGGCTTTCGGCGGAGCTATTGGCTTGTCTTGGACCAAGTAGAAGGACTCTTCGTCAAAGGCATCGTCGTCGCCCATGCTGAACTTGTTTCGTGTGCTCCTGTTTGATCGACGCGGGGCATCGAACTCAATGTCTGAGACAGGCGACTTATTCCCAGAGCGCCCTGGCAATTTGCCGCGAACGGTGAGCCTCCGTGTCCTGCCTTTGTGCCCGGGCTTGAATACCGAGACATCGGAGGTGATGAAAGGGATGTTATCCGGATCGTCACCAGACTGCTGCAATTCGTCCACTTTCTCGGGTTGAGGCGCCAGTGCTATCGGGGGACGCTTCCTCTCACGAGTACTGCGGCGCGGAGGTTGCATCACAATATCATTGTCTTCCTCTTCGTCATCCAGGTCCGCCTGAGAGTGGTTATCAAAGTCATAGTGAGTGGTGGGACGAGAACTGCGGAGGGGTCGCCTGAAGGCACGACCATGATCTCGGTCGCTGTCGACTTCGTCAATCATGCTATCAGGAGAGGAGGCACGTCTGTCGGGTAGAAAAGAGTCACCGTCGGCTCGCTTGCGCTTCCCCAAGCTTGCGTTCGACGTGCTATGAAAGTGTTGCAGCGCAACAGGCCCGTTCTTGTGTGAGAGAAGTTGATCGTGTGTAAGCTGGTTGAATTAGCAGTGTATCTCGTATTGGCAGGCTGCGGTGTAGAATGGGCCTGTGGGGTATGCGAGTTTCTCAGTTCAGGCAAGGCTGACGAGAGGCAGAGAACGAAAGGAATGCCTGAGGCCGAGCTCATTGATTCATTTTGAATGAAAATGCGGGACGAATTGGTGTTGGTGAGAGCAGGCTGAGGGGACCCAAATCATCAGATTGTTGTAAGGGTTGTTCAACGAGCTGTGCTGGTGTCATGAGACTAGCCGCTGGGCTGGGCATCCTGCGCGGAAAGGATTGAAAAGGACAGGCGATATGTGAAAAGATATATTTACCATTTGTTCTCTGCCGTCGGTGAACTCAACAGCGAAGCACGGGAGCCCAGCAGAGTTGAAGTCCTCCCTCTTCACGACATCAACGACATCGCTCACCACTTCCACGTACTCATGTTGCCGCGACGGTGACATGGAACGTATAAGCACCTGGATGTTCGGTAAGCGGGGCTGTTTCTGGGCATTGTCTTGCGCGGGCTCGATCGCTTGAGAGTCGAAATTGTCCGCATGGACATGTGGTGTCGGCTCGTGTGGAGGGGATGGTACTTTGCTTGTGTCCAGTGTTCCCAGAAGCTGACTTTGAAGCTCGCCATTACGATCTTCTTCCCGTGGCGCCGGCATTGTGACGTCCGTTGCCTCATGCGCAGTCACCTGCTTCTCTGGCGCATTGTTCGTGTCGAAGTCGCGCAGCCCGAGTGACGCTTGTATCGCTCGTAGTGCTAATTCCTCTGGACCTAGATCCTCATACACATGCTCAGATTCGTGCCCATGCACATGTGCTGCGGGGTCCTCATCGTCGCTGGCAACGCGATGCCCATCCCCTTCGCGACTGAAATCGAAGGCCATGTCCATCACCTGGTTGTCGTCACCAAGCTCGACCGGCAGGTCGACGTCTTCTGGCAAACCGAGGAAGGTGTCGCCGAAATCCATGTCGATACAGAAAGAGGATCAGAAAGATCTAGATTTGCGAACGAGTTCAAGTTCGAGTTCTCCACGTGAAGGCCTCCAGTTCACCTCAGGCTTCGCGATTGGTGGGGTCGACGACGAGCAAGGTGGATTGTCAAGAGCTCGGAGGTGGTATTGGCGCGCCCATATTGCGATAAGAAGAGTCCAAGAGGAGGCCGAGAATTTTGCCTAGTAGTAGAAGTTATGGTCAGGGGCGCTTCACTTCATGGTGAGGTTAAAACAGCGAAGTCGCATTTGACGTTCGGATTTCAACTCTGGAGACGCGGTTCTGGCAGGCGAAGTCGCGTCGTCCATTAAAGACCCTGGCGCATTATTAGTGCCATGCCGCTGTACCTTGGCACTGGAATCCTACGCTAGAGCCTTCACCGCCCACTAACTTTTGGATTAGTGACTTGGCAGAAAAAGACGGCAAGGGCCCACAAAGCGCCATGTACAAGATTCAGGACGCTTCCGCGACAATTGCATCGCAGACAACTCTGGGACATCGATAATGCAATGATAAGGACTCTACAGCTGCAGACGTACGGTCTGCATCGGCCGACTTTGCATGTTCAACATTCATGGGCAGCCAAGGTCGTCATCCGGCACGCCAGCTTGTCAGCTATCCATCGAGGGCTCCGTCAGTCCGAACGAGCAGAGTATGGCGAAGCTCGAACCCGTGCGCCAGCTCGCCGCCCACGAAACCCCAGTGACCGCGTCGTCAACTCGTTCGGGCGTCCTCGGACAAGGGATCAAGATCAACGCGCGCGCTCGGAGATACAGTCACTCACACAAAAGGCCCTCGAGGGTGCCGGCTCCAAGAGACAGCAAGCGAAATTGCTGTCAAAGCTGAAGAAGAAGCAGGACGAGGTCGACGGCACGGGCAAGAAGACACGGAGAAAAAGGTTCAACGATGAAACGACCGATTTTGGGAAGAACAGCTTGGTGTACCAGTTGAAGCATGGGCACCTGCAAGGACTGAAAGACATCATCGAGCCACCGGTCAAGCCTTCACCCAGGGACACGCGGATGACACATAAAGACTTTCAGGAGCGCATGGACAGCAGTGCGGCAGATTCCTATCCCTCAAGACGGGTTCGCCATGATGCTGAGTATAGGCGCCCGGAGCGATCTTCCCGACGGCATGACGACCGAAACGGCCGTGATGACCAGCGCGCCGACGACGGCAGCAATCGCTCTACCCGTCACGAGCCTGAAGATGGCATAAATCGGCCTGCGCCGCGTGAGAGGAGGCACAACATGATGCCACTCCAGGTCAAGTACACGACTGCCGCCTCTCAGTTTTTATATGGAACATCGGTCGTCAAGTCAGCGCTTGATCAGGGCCGGCGGAAGCTGTACAATCTGTACATTTACGGTGGCGAAAACCGACGCCAGACCTGGGAGACCGTCAGGATCAAGAACCTTGCGAGGCAGAAGAACGTACCCATTACTATAGTTCCTGCCGAGGATCAGCGGCTCATGGATAAAATGAGCCAAGGGCGACCACACAATGGATTCGTGCTGGAGACGAGCCCGCTTCCTGCGATGAAGGTGGCATCCTTGGGTGCTCTTGAGGAGAGCCCCGACAAGCTAGGATTCCACGTCGAAATTGGCTATCAGACTAAAGAGGAGGCCAAGGTAAATGGCACGGACACGTTCATTGAAAGGAGGGCTGCCGTTACGGCCCGGCCGCTGGTCCTCTTTCTAAACGAGATTGTCGATCCCGGCAATCTGGGTGCCATCATCCGCACTGCCAGCTATCTAGGCGTGGACGCTGTCGGGATATCATCGAGCGGATCTTCGGACCTCACCCCCGTTGTGCAAAAGTCTGGCGCTGGGGCCATTGAAGAGATGACGATATTCAAAGTCGACAATGCCGAGTCTTTCCTCCGGGACTCGAGCAGTGCGGGCTGGAAGACATTTGCTGCGGTCCCGCCCATCGACAACAGGCTCGCCCGGCAGAATCGGGAAAGAATCATCACGACCGACGACGTCGAGCGCAGCAGCCCCGTCTCTGAACATCCATGCGTCATCGTTCTGGGCAACGAGGGTATTGGTTTGCCAAAGCCCGTCAAGGCTGCGTGCACGCACTGGGTCTCTATTCCCAAGTTTATGCAAGAGACCTGCGTAGACAGCCTGAACGTCAGTGTCGCAGCGGGACTGCTTGTGCATTCTTTTGTCAAGAAGCCAGTCTCCTCGGCCACTGCCGTGAAGGAGGTGGAAGAGCGCGTGGGAGAGGCAGACAACGAGCCTCGCGAGGACCAAGCGGAACCAATGTTCTAGGCGACGAAGTCGCTTCATTGCACAACATGCTGTAATAAAAGAAAGGGCACGAAATCTGTATAACATGAGCAACATGGCGGGAACTCACGATGGTGGGGCTTGATTGTTTGGCATTGTTGCGGAGTTGGTCTCGGCATTGAACATCCATCAATTCATTCTGTGTACATGTAGGAAAGCTTACCAATATAATTCGTCATTTTGCAGGAGCCTGTATTACAGCTTCGATGTCAGACAATATCCCTAAGGACAACATCATATTCGCACCAGATGGAATTTGTCAAGTTTCAGCTTTGCGAAGACGAAGGCCGTGCCACTACAAGGCGCACATGCGACCCGCAGCCTTCATTCCATACCACGACGTGCAAGGATCCCGTCAGCAGCTCTTCTATTGAGTGAAATAGAAGACAGCCTCAATTCGCCATTTGTGTCGAACCACTGGAACGGCATCTTGATGACTGTTCGATGAAGATGACTAGAATCGGTGTCGTGACAGCCAACCCACCACTCCGTATGGCCATCTGGACCAGCCACCCTATTTACCAAGCGACTTCATGCCCAATGCTGAGCAACGCACCCTAGTCAACCATGTGATACTTGCGGTTTCTTAATGAGATTTGAGAACCAAACGCTTTCACTTACAAAGCCACGGAGAATATGCGCTCATTACTGCTCCTAACGCCCTCGATTCTGCTGGCACTCGGGGACCCCTCACACTCACCGACCGCCGTGCGCAAACTACGCCCAGATGCATCAGAGAAGCTGCTCGCCGAGCATCTCGCCTTTTCGCCCGCCTTCAACCTCCCCCTCGTTCTTGATCTTGGTGAAAAGAATGCCACAGAGCGCCTCTACACACCAGCCTTCTCGGCTCACTTCTCCAACGGGGTTGGCAGCGGCATGCTGGAAAAGAGGTCATCCTGCCCCGTGGACACAAGGTCATGCACCAACACTGGCAATCCCGCCAAGTGCTGTCCTGTAGGCACAAACTGCGTCAATGTTGACGACGTCTCCGTGGGCGGGGTCGCGTGCTGCCCAGAGGGCTCAGACTGCGGCGGTGGAGTGGGCGCGTGCCCAGGCGACAGCATCACTTGTCCCGTCGAGTTGGGCGGTGGTTGCTGCATTGCGGGATACATTTGTCGAGGCGTGGGCTGCATCAGAGCAGGGGAGGAAAACGATGGCTCTGGGACCACGACGGCACAGACAACCACCGTAACGGTGAGCGAGACGAGCACAACGACCGAGGAGGAAGAGGGCACCACCACCACCACCACCACCACGGAGGAGGAAACGACTACTATCGAAGCCTCGACGACTTCACAGGAGGAGACGACGTCTACCACCCGAGCGCCTACAGATACAGGGACTGGCGGCGCGCCTTTCCGACCAACGCTGACTTCAGAACCTGAAGATACCCAGACAGGCTGTAAGTATCCCATGATGTCTGTGTGAAAGAGGACAGAGGCTCACGGTGGTTCTAGGTCCCCAGGGCTTCTATGGCTGTCTTGCGACGCACGGTGGCGGTTGCTGCCGCACCGACCGTAATTGTGACGTGCAGTCCTGTCCGCCAAGTTCGTCCACCACGCTTGTTTCGGACGGCGTCACTGTCGTTGTCGAAGCAACTGATGTTCCCGAAGAGAGCGAGGGAACGTGCGCCGATGGCTGGTCGCTCTGTGGCGACGAGGGAGGCCCGACGCCTGGATGCTGTCCCAGCGGATATCGCTGCGGAACAGCAAGCTGCTTCTCAGCGCAGGCGGGGGGAGAAACGGGGGCTGTGCAGAAGGAGTTTCCCGACGATGATTCTGCAACCATTGCACGGCTGAGCCGGATATCGATCTTGGTGGCCGTGGGTGCCTGGTTAATGGCTTGAGTAGGATGTGGACAAGAAGCCAAGACGATTAACGATAGAATGTAACGCCGATAATGACATGATAGACTATCTATGCCTTTTACAAAGACTCTGGTACCCAAACGCCGGCTATGTATCATAATGGCCCTAATTATACCATAAATATGGAAAAGGCCACCAAGGCCACCAAACCAGTCACGCTGACGCCTAGCGATGAGACCCCGGATCCTGCCATTACGCCGCAGCATTCTCTGTCGTACGTCACATTGTTCATTTCTGCCGCGACTTGAAACACGCTCCCAGGGGGATCGCCGTAATTGTAGTAGTCCACGTTCAAAATGTTGGGCGCGCGGCCCCAGTCTCGCCTGCACCCCTCTGCAGCGACGCCCAGGCTGCCGAAGCCAGTGGCGCTGTTGGTCTCGTTGAGCAAGCTGACGGCTGGCACGAGAATCGACGCGCCGAACACATTGAATTCGACGTTGAGATTATGGTTCATCAGGTACAACCTGTCCCTGGCGGCATCCTCGCTCAGGTCTGGTGGTCGTTGGACCGTGCAGGGAAAATTGCGGTCTTGGGGGTTGAATGGCGTCTCCCACATCTGGGCAAACTCATCCAGGAGCCAGGGGTACTTCTCCTGGTCCGCATTGTAATCCATGAACATGATCACCCTCTTGCCTCGGAGGATGAGATTCTCCAGGGTGGGCCAGTCGTCGAGCTTCATGGGTAGGTACGGTGCTTCGTATGTGTACTTGAGGATACCCGTCTCCTCGATGTACGGCGCGTACACGGATGGCTCAGAGTAGTTTCCGTTGCCGAGCAGAATGGTGACGACGTCGTACGGGTGGGCTTCGACCCAGTCTACCACTTCCCCCAACCAGTCGGTGATGGGACCAGCATCCAGGAGATCACAGCTGGTGTGGCAGAAGTGGGGGACGTTGCTGCCCTCCGGGTAACGAATTTGGGCCTGGATGAAGCGGACGCCGTCGTCCAACTGCTTTTTGACGGGCAGCTCCTGGTTGGAGCCCGAGTTGCCGGGGCGAACAAAGGGGGAGTTGTGGCAGCCCACCTCGGTAATGTTTGAGTACTTGCGGGTGCAGAGCTCAACGTAGTTGTTGCAAGGTTGGGTGTTGGACGGCCTTGCGGTCGTTGCAGTCGTGGCATTGTTTCCGACGGTACCAGTGGGCGTGTAGGAGGCCGTGTACGAGCCGCTGGCAGGCGTCTCCGTCTCAGGATTTCCAATCGTCTTGCGACCAGTGAAGGTCCTGTATGGACCTGTTGGCACTCCGGTTGGGATCCCCAGTTGCTCAGTCTTGGTGCCAGTGTAGAAGTTCAGGCTTGTAGTTGCAGTGAGGGTGGCGATGGGCACCGTTGGACCGTCATCGTCGCCACTTTCAGTGCCTGATCTGGTGCTTGCAGTCGATGTTGAGTCGTCCGATGCCGTAGTCGTCGCATGCACGTGCCCGAGAAACACAGCACATGCCGTGAGAAGCGCGACAGGGTGCATGTCGACAGATGAAGAAGTGTGCGACGGGCCGGCCGTGGCACAGGGGTGTGGCACTAACTTAGTCCTCAAGCCAGATGTCTGCAATGTGATGCAGCTCCGCGATTGACTTTATGTGGTACGAGTTAGACGAGCAGGCAGCTGATCCCAGAAGATGCGCGGGTTCTTCAACAAAGCACATCGAAGGAAACAGCGTTCCATTTCGAAAGCCGATGACGACGTCAGAGGTCGGTCCCTTGAGCTAGTCGTGGGTCTTGCGCACGCTAGTGAAAGGCATTCAAGTCGGTGGCTGAACGACTGGCGGTCAGTAACGAGAGTACTAGTACAGTATGTACTTTCGCAGTAACCGTACGTTGGAGACGTAAGCTATTGGTCTTGGAGAGGCACGATGCACCGACCCATTGAATCAAGTGGAAAGGGACCACGTAAGACATCGTATTTCCGCGGATTCTCCCCAAGCGACGCGGCCCAGGCTTAGGAGACGCTATGTCCTTGTGTTAGCTGCATCATCAGCCCACGACAGCGCATACGGACTGTTGTGTGCAATGATTAGTACATGTCAGGATGGAAGTGCTCGTTTGTGTTCGCATACAAACAAGATGAACCAGCCAGCAGTGCATCCGATTGTCCGCCAGGCGTGTCCGAGCGCCCTGTTCTGAAGCAACTTTCACTTGCGGGCAGCTCTTTGCGTCGGCCACGTTCACAGAAAGGGATCTGCAGAACCCAGGGTGATCCCCTGGGGCCCTGGCGCTGTAGCGGCTGGATTGAGCCCCGTAATTACCCACTCAACAGCCCCAAGCGCCTGTACACGTACGTGCTGGCATATCTGCACAGGCCGGCACAGGGGGCCCCCTGGCCAGCTGGCGACGTGGGCCATTTCGTCATTGTTCCACTCAGAAAGTGTGCATCTTTTAGGAGGCCTGGTTCATCATCAACAGCTCCCTCTCGCTGCAACTAGCTCTCCGGTTGTAGTTCCCAACTGACTGCTGCGACCAAGGCCACGATGGTTGCGAACATGGCGCCTCACCGTCGCAACACGGCCATTGCCGCCAGCGCCTTCTACCTTCTCTCGCTGCCCTTCCTCATCCTCGTCAGCATCGGCAACACGCGCATCAACGGCACGCTCAACACCATCTACTTCTTCAAGCTTGATGTGTCCCAAATCATCCCTGTCAGTGTCGCCAACTCCAACCTCCTCAACTCGGTGGCGCGAAGCCTGGGTCTTCATGACTTCTACTCGGTTGGGCTATGGAACTACTGCGCAGGGTATCTCGGCGAGGGGGTGACAGAGTGCTCGCCAACAGAGAGCTTCTACTGGTTCAATCCCGTCGAGGTGCTTGTCTCGGAACTGCTGGCGGGCGCGACGATTGCGCTCCCGGCGCAGGTGACAACGATCCTCAACCTGCTGAAGATGGGCTCCCAGGTCATGTTCGGCTTCTTTCTCACCGGGACGGTGCTCAACTTTATTCTCATGTTTCTCTCACTGCTCGCCGTGTATACACGGTGGTTCAGCCTCGTGCTTTCCATCTTAAGCCTCCTTTCCGCGATCCTGGTCATGGTGGGTGCCATCATTGCGACCGTCATCACCATTGCGGCCAAGGTCGCCCTCACAGCGCAGGACGAGCTCAACCTCAACGCCGAGATTGGCGTCAAAATGTTCGTCTTTATGTGGCTCGCCTCCGTATTCACCATTGTCGCCTTCATACTGCACGCTGCCATGGTCTGTTGCTGCAAGCCCGAACGAGCCCGCAAGGCGGAGCAGAGGGAGATGGCTGAGGCCAGTGGTAGCCAGACGGCTGGCAAATATTCCCTTGCCAGCTTCGTGAAGAGGAGGAAAGGAGGCCAAGCACACGTTCCTCGTCATGTGTCTTCGTCGGAGTAGATGGAATGGCTGTAAATATCTGGGTGCGGCACCATAATGACGCACCTCGTGGTTTATCAATGTGATTGGAAAAGCTCACTTTTTTTCTTTTCAAAGGCCTTGCTGCGCAATTGCATTTTCAGACAGTAATGGACACCACACAGCAGTACGATCTGCCAAATGCCCAGGGCCAATCTCCAGATCAGGCTTCTCTTGTTGTCTTCAGAGCCCTCAGGTGGAGATGGCGTGCGTGTCGTACGCGGTCGTGTTGAGAGGCCACAGTCTGCAGATGAAGATATCCTGCCACCTGTGGCGAATGAGAGCGCGCGGCATCTCTTGCGGTGGTCTATTTTTGGTTCACATCCAACGTCGTCGCATCGCGCATGGCGGAGCTTCAGGCTGGCTGCTCAGGTACGAGACTGGCGGACAGCCATTCTTACGGCTCCCGCTCATTTTTTGGAGTGCTCGTATGGCGTATGCCAGTGTAATCAATCCCTGCTTCACGCCCGCACACCACCCGCCAGTCTTGGAGACTCTGCCATGTACGACCTGTGCAACCACGAAATCCAGCCCTATGAGGCTTGCAAGACGCACGCGGAAGCGCGGAAAGGCTGAAGCGGCAAGGATGACCCGACGCACCGTTGGCTGGATCGCGCTCGAGTGGAGTCACCTCAGCTCGGCTTGCTCCTCTGCTTACAAGGATGGCTCGACTGCCGTCTTTTCCAGCTTCCTCCATCTGCGGGCGTCTCGCGCCCCTTTCTTTTGCAAGCTGCACCCAAAAGTCTTGCTCGATACTGTCAACCTGTCATTCGTTTCCTTCTCATGCTTTTTTGAGCGGACGGCTGTCGCGTCTGCATTCCTCACCCCTTTTTACACATTGCGACATCCGTCCACGTGCCGTGCTAGCATTGTGGACCAGCTGAGCTCCGCGCACGGACACTGGCGACCACGCAACATGTGCGACAATGTCCCATTGGAGTGACTCAGGAAGAGAGCCCCTCCGCCAGCACGACCAACACCTGTCTCATAGGGTGTCGGATCTCTCCCAGAATACCGACTTTGAGAATGCCTCCACCGATTTGTACGACAGCCCTGGCCGCCTGCGCGGTCGCGAGTCACTCCTCAGCCTAGACTCCAGAGCATCCTCCACCTCCCTTCATGCAGACCACGAGCTCCACGACGAAAGCAGAATCCAACCCTCGCCGATTAGAACATGGACGGGAAGCCTAGGATACACTGGCACATCGGCCGCAGGGTACGCCCCTGTTGGGGGACCTCCGCCCGCACGAGCACCTTCAAAGGGGAGGAGCTACAGAGCGCGGATGGGAAGCTCGATACGGCGACCGGGCCCGGCTACAATCAATGAGGAAGAGATTGATCTTTCGCTCATGAACGCTGCGGCCCCCATGGGTGGTCATGCCGAGGCCATGGAGGAGGACGATGAAGCCGTCGCGCCAGGCTTCGACTTGGGGTCCGCGCTGGGGCCCATGGGCGCGCAGGACGAGGCTTTCATGCGCAAGCTCGAGGAACAGGAGGCCATGGGCAAATTGACAGGCGGGCTTGGCTTGGGCTTCCGCCCGGACACGACTGTTAGCGACGCGGATCTCCTGTCCTCTCCCACGGTCGGCCAGCGACGCTTGTCGAGATCATTCAGTCGGCGCATGTCGAGAAAAGGCGTAGGACGCGTCGAGACCATCGCGAATATCGGCCAAGACGAAGCGAACCGTCGTGGTGAGGTCATTGAGGTTGTTGTCGAAGAGCCAGCGGGCGCGGACCTGAGCACCATGGAAGGACCAGCGGGCATCTCCTCCGAAGAGGCTCGACGTTCCACATTCAACCTGGGCAAAGCCGCGACGACGCAAATATTCTACCCCCAACCGAATTGGAAACCATTCTCGATGCGCTGGCCGTACCTCATTCTGCTCATCTCTCTATCCATCGGCCTTGCTGGGATGGTGCAGTTCCTCTTTCACCGATACACGCGTGACAACCCCATTCTGCGCTTCGAGAGGCCAGCCGACCTTGACGGGGGGATGTATTTCACTGTGCGCTTTGGACCGACGATTATCGCCGTCGTGTACGGCGTCCTGTGGCAGTTTACAGATTTTGAAGTGCGACGGTTGGAGGCCTACTTTCAAATGTCGAAACCGGGCGGCGCGCTTGCGGCCGAGTCCATCAACGTCGACTATGTCACCATCTTCAGCTTCTTTCGGCCATTCCGGGCTCTCAAGGTCGGACACCATGCCGTCGCCCTGTCAAGCACGGCCACAACGTTCGCGGTGTCTCTAGTGCCCACCTTGGCTGCAGCGGCATTGCAATTGCACAGGAAGGACAAGGTCTATGAGATTTACTTCTCGCCTGCATTCACCCACGGGTTGACGTCCGTGCTGGCGCTCAATGCCGTCGGCGGTCTGGGGCTCTTCTACCTCTTGCAGACTAGGCGGACGGGGCTGGTCGCTGACGTTCGCGGCATCGCTGGCCTCGCGTCCATGGCGGTGGTCAGCCACATTCTGATGGACTTTAAGGACCTGGATACTGCCAAGCCAAAGGACATTCACCACAAACTCAAGCACCATCGGTACCTCTTGCGAAACTCGTCTCTGACACCTGACAATGAGAAACCGGCATCGCGCAAGGACAGTGAGAAGTACGAGGACACGCATTTCTCACAGAACCCGCACCCTGCAATGCTCCGGTCGACGGGAAGCATCCCATTCATCATTGCCCTGCTCCTGTTCACAGGCTTCATCCCGGTTTTCCTGTTCACGCCCGGTGCTGTGATCGCGGAGAAGGTGCCATGGCTGGTCACGGCCATGGCAGTCGGTCTGAAGCTGAGCTGGACTGGCCTTGAGACGGCAGTGAGGATGATGGAGCCGTACTATATCCTCTCGAAGCGACATGCGCCATCAAAGACGCTGACTTTGGACTATACTGCCTTGCCCTTTGGGTATCTGCCCCTGAGAGCGCTGTTGAATGGGCATTTTGTCATGTTCCTCCTCGGCTGGGGCAGCGTCATGGCAGAGTTCCTCACCATTCTCGTCTCTGGTCTGGCGACTGTCCGTGGGAAAGAATTTATGGACCATCCTGACACTGATCCCGAGGACATGGAGTCGGGCCAAGAGACGCGGCTGTCCTTTTTTGTGTCTCTGTCCATTGCGCTGTTCATACTGCTTTACATGACCGTCGTCTCGACCACGGTCTTCGTTCGCCGGCGGCATCCCTTCCTGCCCCGACAACCCAGCACTATTGCTTCTGTCTTGGCCTTCATACACCAAAGCAAAATGGTGTACAAGTTTGTGGGGACGAGCAAGTTGACCAATGCGCAGATGGAGCGCCGTCTGGATGACGGCACGACCTACGGCCTGGGCTGGTTCAAGGGACGAGACGGCCAGGTTCATTGCGGCGTGGACCAGGAGGAGCTCATGAGTGATTACAAGCATGGCGTGGACGCTAGCAAGGGCAGTGAGCCATGGAACATGCAATGGGATGTTCTTTGATGACAGATACAGCCAGCGATCCCTGTTGAATATGCGACCAAAATAATACATGATTTAGTAACATCCTCCTGTACTCTCGCTGATCCCCGCCTAAGCGTCCGTATCGTGTCTAACAAATGCAAAGTCCGCTTCAATAGTTTCAGAAACAACCACATATCCCCAGCGCCACGCACAAGTTACAAGACCAGAATGTAAAAATCCGCCCCCTTCTAGAAGCAAGTCCTACAGCCAAAGACACAGCTTTCCGCTCCCGTTGCCACCAGCAACCCATCTCTGGCTGGGATGGAAATGCGCGACCGCCGGCACGGCCGTGATGCCCTCGCCATCGAGCTGCGCGAGCTGGCTGCCGTCGCTGGCAAATACATCCACAAATCGATTCATGTTGCCAATGACAAACTTTTGTATGCCGTCGCTCGGGGCCCTCTGCCATTGCGGTTTCAGAATCGTGACCCAGCGCCCTGTCTGGTTATTGTGACGGATCGTGTGCGCGGGCGCCATGTCTTCCGGCGCGATATCATGGCCAGCCTTCCACGTCGAGCAGTCCGGGAACGAGTGTATCTTGATTGTATCGTCGTAGGAAGACGTGGCGAGCTGCCCGCCGGCTGACCATGCGGCGTGCGATACGGAGAGACGAGACTCGTGCTCGCCTATCAAGGCTGGGTGGCGGAGGTCGCCTTTACCTGTGATTTTCCGGCAATCCCATATCTTGAGCGTGCGGTCCAGGGATGCTGTGGCTAACAGGTGCGGCTGTAGCGGATGCAGTGAGAAGCCGCCAATCTTGTGGTCCGACAGACGCCATAGCTCGGTAGACTTGGGGTCGCGAATGTCATATCGTCCGCAGGATCCATCGAGCGTGGAAAAATAGAGCATGTTGAGGTCATTGAGTGGCATGTCCAGAGCAGATAGGGGCAAATCCTCATCCTCGTCTTTAGGTGCCCACACTTGGACCGATGTCCCTTTCTCGAGGTCCATCTTGCGGATTGACGAGTCGTATGATGATGTGTACACAGCGTTTGTGTCGTTTGGTGGGAAGACAAATCCCGTGATAGTTCGTGCGTGTGTCTTAAAGGCCGAAATAACGGGGTCAGGAGGCTTCGCACTCTCGTCGTCATCCTCTTCGGCGGGACGTTCTTGAGACCCGTCAAAGATGCCCATGTTGCCCTCCTTGTCGCCCGCAAAAACGACTGGCTTGTCCACAGTATGGTGGAATCCCAGCGCGTAGATGCGCTGGGGGCATATTTTGATTTCTGGACAAGTTCAGTCATTTGCGGTCCCATGTGCATGCGAAAAATCTCACCATTCGGGAGCCAATGCTTATACAACTCAAGAGCGCTCATCTGCTCCCTGAGTTCCTTGAGTGCCTTGTCATCCGTGTCTTTCACGTCGTCTTCCGTAAAAGTCCTCACTCCAGGCTCAGCGCCCCGGAACAGATCCTTGATACCAGCAACACCATTGCCAAACTTGCGGCCCTCGACCGCAATGTCGCCTAGATTGAGGTCTCCACTGTGCCTCATCCTTTTCACCTTTGCTTCCAGAGCCTGGTGCTCTGCCTCGACTTCAAACTTTCTTTTCAGCGTCTCATCGTCTGCTCCAAGACCAGCAAGTCGGGAGCTTGTCCGGGTTGCACGGGGAGTGTTCCTCCGCGTTGGTGTTGAGTCTGCCTTTTTCCGTGATCTTGGGGCAGAGGGCTTTGGTGCAGGCTTTTCGGGCATCACCTTCTTCGCCGTCTTTGCAATGTCTGTCAAGACTTCCTTGTTTGCCTGGATATTTTCCAGGCGGCGGCGTTCAAACATGGACATGCCGCCACTATCCTCCTTCTTTGCGACCATGTTGAGAATACTCGATTTCTTCCAAAATGACGGGCGTTGAAGCTGTGTAACGATGCGAACGGCACAAGCGATGGCTTAAATTTGAGAGCGAAGCAATTGATTCGGGCAATCGCATTACAAAGTGAACGCAGCTTGAGGAATGCGACGACTTGGGGTCTGTCATTCACGGTTCACTCACCCATGACGTGCACTGCTGCCTGAGCGCGTTAATGACCGTGATCTCTGACGCGCGAAGTCACGCGTTTCCGCGTCAAACTGATCTGCTTAGTCATCCAAAAATTGCCATTCTCCCATTCATTGTCGCTGATAGGAATTTCGCATGTCCAGACCATCGCATATTTGCGACAATGTCTCTGTCTTTTCTGTACCAGACTCGCACGATACAGCGAGCATGGCGTCTGCCAATCGCGAGATCTCTTGTGCGGCGCGCCAGCTCGAAAGCAGAGGAGAGCGACGACGGCAACATCCCCTTTGATTTTGGTGACAGTCCCTCGGCAAAGCGACAATGGCGGTCCGGCAGCGACATGACGCACGAAGCGCTCAAGGCCTCCAATCGTACACTGTCGCCCAGCGAAGCGCACATTTTCAAGAGCATCTTTGAAGAAATCACGGCAGGGAACATGCCGAAACCACGGCGCTCCGCCACCGCCTCAACGGAAGGCGGTGCAGACAGCATTCTGCAATCGGGCGCCCTGGCACCGAAAGCTGTACCAGAGCGGATGTCGGAATTTCGAAATAAGTACTTGGAGGCATTTCCCCAATCTGTCCGCAACGCGGCAAAGCAGGCATTCAATATACTCGAGACCCCAAGCGAGGAGGAGCTAGAAGAGATGTCGCCCGAGGACCGACAGTTATGGGAGAAGCGCGTGCGTTACAAAGAAATGCGCGATGCCGAGAAGCGGAGGATGGAGACATTGATGGAGACCTGCCAGGATGACTTTGAGCTCTGGCAGGTGATGGAAAAGGAGGTGTTTAGCTTGATGGGCAAGCTGGGCGTTGTGCAAGGCGACAAGCAGAAAGAGACCAAGAAGCGCAGTGGGAAGAAAGCAAAGCTACAAGACATTGCAGAGCGCGAGGCAGTGGCCGCCGCGCCGAGCGAGACAGAGGGGGGAAGCCAGGATGAGCACATCATGGACATACACGGTGCCCTGTACTCGCACCACCTCCTCCACGCACTCAAGCTGTTCGACAAGCAGTTTGCCGTGCCATCCCCTTACACCTTCCTGATCCTGCCGCGGGTCAAGGCGCTCGGGCTCACGTCTTACATCCTGGGCGTCTCCACGCCCTTCTATACCCGCCTGGCGTCCATCTACTGGGATCGCTTCGGTGATGCATCGTCTGCTTTGGATCTACTAGAGGAGATGCACAACACTGGTCTGTACGCGGACTACCATGCCGAAGCCTTGCTCGGAAGGATTCGGCAGCACGTGGCGAGCTGCCAGCTGGGACTCCAGGGCCCCTTTGTCAAGGCCATTGTGGAGGGCGCTCCCTTTGATGCGGCGTTTATGGGGCGTTTGGAGGAGGTAGAGCACTTTGTACGATACTCGATGAGGAGGGACGAGTGATCCATGGTGGCACAGCCCTTGTACTATCTGTTTGTATCACTATTACTTTACGAGAGCATTGGCGGAGTTATGCCTGGCGCAGAATTACAGTACCGGTCATCTGCCCTGGGAATGGGTCACTGCATAGTCTTTCAGCTGCTAATGTTGCAGAGACATGGTTTGTCGATGGGACGACCGGAGCTCTTGGAACAACGTACAAGCTGCCCAGTAACACCCTCTGTCCGCATGAACGCCCGTTGGCTCTACCTGCTTGAACCTGCCGGGGTTGGATAATGCTCCGCTCGTGGTTCCTGCGGCGGAACGCGTGCCTACAGCTAGGGAAGGGTGTTGGTTAACCTGCAGATATGAAGCTTTCCGTGCCCAGCCTGCACTGCCTGAATGTAGTCAGCTCTCATGGAGCAGGCACCTTGACGTCGCTATTCACAAGTCTTGCCAAGCTAGTTCGTTCTCAGAAGTCTCACGCAGCGTCGTCGATTGCTTCGGGGCGGCTTGGCAGTTAGTCCGCTCGGCCTGAGGAGTCCAATGGGCGAGGACGTGGAGGGAGGAGAGAGGGCTACCAAGGTCGCTGAGACCATGCTGGGCATGATGAAATCGACTTCACGACGTTGGAAAGTCTGTAATGGAGGGAACGCGGCATAGCTTGACCGCTAGGCTGGTTCGCAGGGCAAAGTAAGACATGGGGGGCGACCAAGGGCTGGTTTCTTTGGAATGAGTGACGACGTACGTAGTGTGACCGTACACGAAGTTTACATGCGACAAGTGGCTGTAACCACTTCGGAGTAACGTGGGTTCTTATGTGCACTATTTCGACACGAGACTCTAAGCTCTTGTCTGCACGGTTGGGATACGCAGCAATCGATTTCTAGTGACAGCTCCAAACTTGGCAGATCCCCCCAACATCATTTCTCACCTTGCGCTTCGGAAAGGGAATTCGGTGGCTACTTTCCTAATAATCCGAGAATTGCAAGACTGGAACACAAATTCGTAAGCCAAGAGACTAGAGATCGCGATCCAGAACGGGAGGAAAGGCAGCGCAAGTGCTCGAGAATGAACATTGAGGCCAAGCCTGGCAGGGAAGCCCAGGCAGACTGCTGCCTATCCCTCTCCCCTTGAGAAATGACTCGTCTGGCCTTGGCTACATGTATGATTCTCAGGCTTTGAGTATCGTACATGGAATGCGCGATGATGACTTGAGCACGCAGAAGGGACCATAGCACGGCAGGTGTGAACTTTCATTGGGAGCGTCTGATTCAATACGTCAAATGTCCGAAGGTGACACTCAGACAGATTGCGTACTTGCTTACCATGCGTTGATACTGACTACATGTATGGTCGGAGGTACATATATAATCGCGCTGCGAGCTCCGTGGTTTGCTGCTGCACCATCACCACTACGATCATCATCAATCCTCAAGACGAAAAAAATCTTCCTCTCATCCACATCCCTTCGTCGAAAATGAAGTTCCTCAACGTGCTCAGCCTTGCGACTTTGGCGCTCTCCGCTCCTAGCATGCTTGCCGCTCGCCAGCAAACTGAAGTTGGTAGCCTGTTGGACTCGGTCAATACTTTGAAGGAAGAGACCAGCAAATACTCTGAAGAAATCAGTATGTGGCAGTTTCGAAAAAGGGAGGCCTTGGACAGAGTTGATGTCAGCGCCGCACAGGACAAACGATCGAGAGCGCAACGAACAGCGCGGCTCCAGAAGCAGAGAGCCAGGCCATTGATGCATTGAAAGGAAGTTACACGGCTATTTCCAATGCCTTCAAGAGAGGTAGTGAAGCCATTTCTCAGGCGTCTACTCTTGATCCCGCCGCCTTAGCGGCTGCGCCAGGCTCTCCGCAGGACGGCATCAGCAAGCTCGTGGAGACTGTTCGCGCCGCCAAGGACACAGTTGACGTCCTCAAGACCGCGTTGGAACTCACCAACAACGAGCTGCCCCCCTCGATCAAGGATGCCATTCAGGGCAATGTCGATACCGCCACTGCTTCCATTCAACCCTTTGTTGAACCGATCAAGAACCTTGCGACTAAGGCTCGCGACTTCTTCGCCGTCGATCAAACGTTCGATGTGCAGGGTCTCAACTCTGTTCTATCGGAGCTCAACAGTGTCATTGGGGCCATTGTCAGTATGTTTGGTCCCAATGTCCCTGAGGCTCTTCAGGGGCTCGTCAATCCTGGAAACCTCCTTGGGGACGAGATGGTTGTCCCTGTCGCTTGAGGGATACCAGTTTTGAATCGTGTTCGAGACTCGCAGACGTGAAGCAACTTCATGTCTCTGTTCGTGTGTGTGGAAAGTAGGGCAATTAATCGAGCGATGTACGATAGTTCAAGAAGCGGAATCACATGCGTTCTCAATAAATCCGGTTGTGCTTTCAGCCTTTCTCGATATTTCCCTGAAAGCACTTTTTTGCAGATTGCAAAATACTTCATCATAAACTCTACCATAGCCTTACAGGGCGAAGGACTCGAGACTTGGCCGCTGCTATGGCGTCACCTCTCTGTCACTACCGTCGCAGTCCGCACTGTGTTTTCGTGTCTTTGTTGCAACGGAGGCATGAGATGGTGAGACATCTGAATGTTCCTCCCCCCATGCGCATGAGTATCCGAAAAATATCGTAAGCATGTCAAAGCTCCGAAAACGAATCACTGTTGAATCATAGAACACGGCCTGAAAGAAATCGTCAACGCTGCACCCGGATACCTACCCCTCCTCGACTCTGGCATCCCCGACCTCGTCGTCTTACAAGAACAACTTAACAGCGCTATGTGCATTGTAGCCCTTCTTTCAGACCGAAGGAGTCAGTTTTTATTGAAAAGACCATTCTGAGATCGATGCTATGGCGCCAACGTTCAAAGTGGCCGTGATCCAGTTTGAGCCTAAGGTGAGTTAGGCCTAAGCTTTTCCGCAGGCCCTTGCTGAACGATCTCAGGCCATGGACATGGAAGGTAACTTCGCCACGGCCACGAAATACCTGCGCCAGGCTGCTGAGCAGGGCTGTCAACTTGCCGTTCTTCCCGAGTTCCACCTCACATCATGGGTTCCCGAGGACCCAGCCTTTCGCGTTGCCTGCACAGCCCCTAATCATTACCTGCAAAGGTATCAGGAACTGGCGCAAGAGCTCAAGATGAGCATCGTTCCCGGAACGATCTGCCAGCTTGGCGGGCAAGATTATGAGCAATCCGATCAAAACGTGTTCAACACGGCGCACTTTGTCAGTGGCGAAACCGGAGCAGTCCTGGGGGAATATCAGAAGAAGAACTTGTGGCACCCAGAGAGGCCGCATCTTAAGTCATCAGGTGATGCGCCACATCTAGCATTTGACACCAACCTCAAGCACGACGATGGGAGGCCTGTCCGGGCCGGCCTGCTGATCTGTTGGGACCTAGCCTTCCCGGAGGCCTTCCGCGCGCTGATCGCCGACGGGGCGGAGATGATCATCATTCCGTCCTGGTGGTTTCCTAACGATGTCTCCCCTTCAGCCCAAGTTATCAATCCAAACTCAGAAGCGGCTTTCCTCAAGAGTGCCACAGAGTGTAGGGCGTTTGAGAATACGGCTGCCATTTTGTTCGCCAACGCGGGCGGCATGAGCAGCATCAACATGCCACTCCAGGGTTGTCTGGGGCGGATGGAAACAGGGGACGAGGGTCTGCTGGTCAGAAATATTGATATGGCGGTGCTTTGTGTTGCTGAGAAGAATTACAAGGTGAGGGAGGACATGCGTGACGAAAATTGGCACTACAGATATACTCTGAGTAAGGAGTAAAGTCTTTGTAAGCAGTCTCGTGGCGAGAGGAATCGTATGCGAGGGTCTGTACAGTCCAGCGATTGTCGTTTGAAGCCTGAGAGGCAGCCACATTCTCGTGCATGTTCATTTTTGCCGAGACCACGTTCAAAAACCCCAGATGTCTCGAGAGCAATGCGCGGCAGGAAATTATGAAAACGGTTGTCTCATCACCGACACAGTGTTCATACGCTGGCTTTGATCGGTATTGTCTAGGACATTGAACAAAAGCTCTGGGAGCATTATGAATGAATTTCGATTCTCGGTCTCAAAAAAGCCCTCAGAAGGGTTCCTATGAAATGCCCACAGATTTTTGAAGCAGGGCAGAGGGTATCCCGTGACATGAGCTCGCACACCTCGCTTAGATGATGCCACCGATGGCAATGCAGGGGAGGCCGATGTTGATGAGACCACCGGACTGTAAATGTTAGCAACCGGTTCCGCGTTATTCCATGAGCTGGTGAATGAACCTACCACAACGGGGTTGCCATCGCAGCAGGCGACCTTCTGACGGCAGTGATTTATTGACAAGATCAGTGCCACCGATAACTGTTCTTTGTTAGTGATCCGAGAACTCTCCAGGGTGCAGCCCAAGTTCAGCGTGCGTGTGACTTACGGCCAGTGACAGAGAGAGGGGAGCACTGGTCAAAGATGCCCAGGCCTCCCTCGCCGAGGATGCCGTCAAGCAGGTTGCCAATCAAGCCGCGGTCAGGTGTCTCGACACCAGTATCCGAGCTCTCCTCGTTGCAGCACTTGAGCTGGAGTTGGAACCGCAGATGCGGCCAGCCTCGCCAATGCTCATGGCACCCACGGCAGTAGGGTCGAGAGCCTGGCGGGGGAGAGGCACGAGGGCCATGGCCGAGGCGGCGAAAGACAGAGCGAGAGTGATGCGGACCATGATGGCGGTTTTTTGTGTGACTTGGTGGTTTGAGGGTGTGTGAGTGAGTGTCGGCGCTGATATCGAAAGCTGAGGGTGCTGGTTCACAACCCCGAAAGAGGCGAGGTGTAGTGGCCTTTATACTTTCGAATCACCCGTATCAATCTCAGTAGCCTCATGCTCGCGGTCTCTGTCCTGGCATGTATCTCCTCCCATTGAACGTTGATTGCCGCCGTGCAATCACTGGTCCTGGGTGATCGTGATGCAGGGCAGAACTTTGGAAGACACTGCAGCAGTGATTTCATCGTGTAATGTGTTAGAGGCATACAAAAGCTGTCGTTCATGAGAGACAAATGAGTACAAGGTGAAGGAATTACAGATCGAGATTCCACTCTTGCAGGAGAGCTTGGCCCAAGTCTGTGGTACGCGAGTGCTGGCCCTGCCATCCAGTGCCCTGGGTTGCGAGTTGGGTCAGGTGTCTCTCATCCGTCGGCAAAACGGACAAACGAGGCTGGGGTAGCGCCGGCCGAGGCATCGGATAATTACCATCTGCGACTTTTGACCCTTGCACACGCGAGAATCGTGCATCTATGTACGTGTCCCATCAGGGGAGGCATGCTTGCGGTGAGTTTGCAAGCACCAGCAGGCTGCAAGTGGTTGCACTGCGCAGAGTCGTGGACGACTTCATGCCGGCAATCTGACAGGCTCTGTGTCCGATCCTACAATAGACATATCGTCTGCTTGGGTCATAAAAATGTTCATTCTGTGGTAAGAAGCAGGTCCTGCGGTGTTGCAGAGAGGCTCAAGTCAGGAGGAAGGACTGGGTGCGGAGTGAAATGTCCGGGGATGGAATGACAAAGTGGAGGCACAGGGCATGTTCCAAAGAGGTCATTTCAGGACTGCCCTTTCGTCACGCATTTCATACCAAGAACAAACCCTACCTCCACGGGAAGGTGTGGTTTTTTTTTTTAGACAATCACAGTGAGGCGCACCAGAGGTCAGGAGAAAACTGTCGGGGGATAATTCTACTTCATCATATTGCTCCTTACCGGTATTCTGCTGGCCTCGGCTCCATATTTGTTAGTGATTTGTTCGAGGCAGGATTGGCTTGACGATACCGGCCCCAATTGCTAAAAGGAGAGTACGCACCAGGGATTCAGGCCCGCCCCGCATCAATTGCAGGGCAACAACACCCAGTGACCCAGACGGCCCGCGCACGTGGAAGCCCTCGCTTGTGAGGCTGCAAGCAGCAGGGCAGGCACCCAGGAACCATGACGGCATCATTTTCGAAACCGGCCTTCCAACGAAGAATCCAGGCAGCATGTCGCTCCCTTGACGGATTACAACATCCTTTTCTCGCTCAATCTCTGGAAAGGCAATTGGTTTTGTCTGGTTCAATCACGTCTTCATCCTTCAGCATTTTTGTCGATGTCACTTCGTTACCGGCCACAATCGCTGGCTCAGACCGCCTCTGTTGCGGACGATGGATCCCAAACGCAACGCCCTCGAGCACTCAGATGGGCCCCTCCAAAGCTCCTCACGGCTGACCAAGTACCTGAGTGGTACTCTACCCATAATCTGACTGTCACCGGCTACCGACCCGTGACGCACTCTGTCCAGCGTTGCATGGCCAGTCTGCGCTACATGCACAACGAGACAATCAACATATACACACATCTCGTTCCCTCTGTCATCTGTCTGGGCGGGAATTATTTACTACACCTGTGGTTTGCGCATAGGTACCCCCAGCGCGCCCTCGCGGACCAGCTCATCTTCCACACCTACCTGACCACCTCCATGGTATGCTTTGGTGTCTCGGCGACTTACCACTTGCTCATGTGCCATTCCGAGAATTTCTCGCGCCTGTGGGTTCGACTTGACTATCTTGCAATTGTCATCCAGATTCTGGGCTCTTTTGTCTCGGGCATATATGTGTCGTTCTACTGCGAGCCGCGTCTGCAGCTAACGTATTGGGCCATGGTGAGATAGCAACGGACCCCCCCTGCACCGCGCTGCAGCTAACACGTAGAGATCGCCATCCTCGGCACTCTGGCGGGAGGGGTCAATCTGAGCCCCCGTCTGCAAAGCCCAGAATGGCGTTCAGTTCGATTGGCCTCCTTTGTCGTCACCGGCTTCTCAGCGTTCGCCCCCATTGCCCACGCCGTTACAATATTTCCCTATAGCCAGCTTGATCAGCAATCTGGTTTGAAGTGGTATTACTTGGAAGGCCTCTGCATGGTGGCTGGCGTCTTCTTCTATGCTGTAAGGAGCTGCGTCCATGTGTGTGGCAAAACAGCAATGCTAATCACGACTGGTAGTCGCATTATCCCGAGTCGCGATATCCAAAAAGGTTTGACATTTTCGGCTCTTCACATCAACTTTTTCACTGTCTCGTCGTCCTTGGCTCCGTCCTGCATTTTTACGGCCTCTTGAGCGCCTACAGTTGGAATTATCTCCACCAGCGCTGTGATTGGTGATTCCCTGCGTTAGTGGAATTTCCGTTTATTCATCCTCCTCAACTCGGGATGACTTGAACTCCGACCAGACCGTTTCGAAATTTCAGAAAGTACAAAAGGCAGTTTTTGGTGGCTTGCATTTGAAACCCATGACCTGGGAACGGGACAAAAATCGTCACTGCACGCATCGATTCCAGAATGACTTCTGATCAGACCCGCCGCAAGACCGTCTTGGTCGTGGGCGCGAATGGCTACATTGGACTCGCGGTCGGAAAAGCGTTTGTAAGGGCCGGCTACCGCGTTTTTGGGCTCGTCCGACGGGTGGAAGCCACCAGGGATTTGCTTCTCAACGAGCTTACGCCAGTTGTGGGCACCTTGGATGACTTGGCCTGGGTTCCCAAACTACATGAGCACAGCAGCACATTCCATGTCATTGTCAGTTGTCTCGAGTCATTTCCCGACTATGAATCTGCCTACGACAAACTCATCACATTATTCCGCCAAGTCGCGACCAGGAGTAATGAGAATGGCGTTCGCCCTTTGTTGTTGTGGTCATCAGGTTGCAAGGACTACGGCCTAGGCGCACTTCATGGCGATCCCAGCCTCGTGGCTTTCACTGAGGAGTCTCCATTGAATGGACCCGCCGAGGCGATCCGCTGTCGTACCGAGGTTTCGCTTCGAATTTTCAATCACAAAGAACTCTTTGACGGTGTTGTGCTTCGTCCAACCTCTGTCTACGGCTATTCAAGCAGCTATTACGGCGCCATGCTGGATTACGTTGCCGAACAGGCTCAGAATGGCGAGCAAGCCTTGCGAATCCCCGTGAACCCCAATACACCAATGCACGCATGCCACATTGACGACTGCGCCGAGGCCTACGTCTCGCTGGCCGAGCATCCTTGCCGCGCTGATGTCGTTGATCAGGTGTTCAACATCTCCGCCCACCGTTATGAGACGGTGCAGGAGATTGGCGAGTCCCTGGCTGCTGCTTATGGGTTTCCAGCGGGCGCAACGTTCTCTGCAGACGGCGGCGAATCGTTCCCAAGTCAACTCTACGTGATATTCGACTTCCCTCAAGTAGTGAGCAGCGACAAGATTCGAAAACTCACTGGCTGGACGGACAAGAGACCGCTTTTCCAAGAGGACGCCCGGGTATTCAGGGCTGCATACGAGGCAGCAAAGGCCCGAGGGGACGAGAATATCACAAGTTCGACGCAGCGACTGCTGGAGATTGGTGCATTGGTGGCTGGGGAATGATGAGGCTCGAGTCACTGGATTCGCTCAGGCGTGCGTTGGCAGTGGAACCAATGTAGCAGGATCTGACCTGTGTGGTGATCAAAAATAGAGACTCACGATGACCAAGAAACAAATTCTCGCCTGTCACGCCAGAATAGGCTTAAGACTTTGCTTATGATGCCATCTTTAGCTCGTCCGACACCCTTTTGCAAGGATTACTGTTCGGCCCCATCATCGGGACGTTTGCCTTCCGTGAATCTGTGCGGCTGATTCCGATTAGTGGCGTGTACCTTTTTTTCCTTATTGGGGTGAGAGTGAGCAAAACAGCCAATCACGATATTTCTGGCTGCGCCGGCCTGGATGCAGACTTACCCGCTATTTCAGACAGCTATTTTGAGCTCGCTCCGCCCCGTCCCACCCATAAGCCAAGAGGCAGTGCCTTCGCTGACTTGACATATTGCACATGGTGGAATTTTCAGGGCTTCAGCAGCTCGGAAGATCAGATATCCGACTGCAGTGGTGCGTTGTCAGACCGTGGTTCATCTGGGCATCTGGATGATGATGGTGGATGATCTATATAAGAATCATATGGACAGCAAGTCCAAGATAATACTATCACCACAAGCAGCATTGACCACACTATAGCAACAACAACAACACCACCACAGTTTCGAAACAAAATCTCACAAGACTCCTCCCCTCAACATCAATTTTCTTGCACCACACTCCAAAATGTTCTCCAAAATCCTCTCCATCGCAGCTCTCTCCTCTGCCGCCCTGGCCGCGCCAACATCCACCGTGGGCGGCCACCACCCAACCCGCACAGACACCCACCTCACGGGCGTCACCCACACCATCGTGGCCGGTCAGGGCGGTCTCAACTTTGAGCCTGCCAATGTCGTCGCTCAGGTTGGCGACATCATCCAGTGGGACTTTCTCCCCGCCAACCACAGCGTCGCCCAGTCCAACTTTGCCGACCCGTGCCAGCCCCTCGCGGACGGCACCGGCTTCTTCCCGGGCTTCGAATTCGCGACGCAGCAGGGCAAGAGCGACCTCGTGTTCCAGGTGGTCGTGGAGCACGACAGGCCCATCTGGTACTACTGCCCGCAGCTCAAGGGCGAGCACTGCAAGAAGGGCATGGTGGGCGTGATCAATCAGAACTTTGACAGCAACGATTTCACCCTGGCCAAGCATAAGGAGCTCGCGGCGCGGGTTGAGGAGATTGTCATCCCGCAGAGGACGCAGGGTGGGGACATTCTCGTGAACCCCAATCCTTAGACGGGTGACCAGAGAGGCGATACTGCATTTGGGCGAGCGTTTGGACCAGCTTGCGGCGGCATGTGGACGGGAATGATATTTTCGTTGATTGATTGAATGTAATATCATGGTTCTCAATAATAACTGCGCATTTGACCTTTCACGTTGGTTCTTTTGGGAGTGAGATTGAGGGCAACACATGTTGGTTGGATGTTTGTCACACTCCTCGACAGGATGTTCAATGAGAGTGATTGACACAGAGTCTCTGCGGAAATTTATGGCTGAGCTTACGAAATATCGATTTCTTCTCGAGATCCTCACGGTTTTCAAATCTAGTTCACGCTGTCGACGGCGTTCTTGTAGGAAGCGTTGCAGGGTAGGCAGACTTGTGGTCATAGTTAGGGAGGGCGACACCAGCGGGAAGCAAGTTGCAGCAACAATGACGCATATGGAACGACCCAGCAGGGCTTGAGATGTTATTTTCTTTGTAATGAGACTGTTGACACAGGTCGATCACACTATCAGTATTGTCAAGCATAAAAGCGAAGGAGGGTGAGGCTGCCTTATGTAAGCAGTGTCGTTGGTCTGCCGCCAGTAACCGCAGGCGGCCGGTGTCGGACTGAACCTTGGCTGTGGACTAGCGCTGGCGTCAATTCACCAACAATCAAACATGCCAGCGGCCGAGTGAGCGTGCAATGCCTCTCATGCATAGCAGCAGCCTGAAATGGATCCGCCCAAGGAGTCGGGAGAAACAGAGAAGAATGCTCCTATGAGCGAGCAAGACAAGAAGTGAGACAGCCACGTCCACATCCTTGTCCACGTTTGCTTGTTGCTGACGGCTGCCTCGAAAGAAAGCTCCGCAATCGCCTCTCACAACGCGCTTTTCGCCGTCGACAGGCAGAATGCATTCGAGAACTGCAGAACCGGGTCCAGGCCGACCAGAGGCCTGAGAATGAGCGCATCGATGCCCTGCAACGGGAGAATCGGATGCTTCGGCAGCAGCTCATTGACCTACAGACCAACATGTCTCGCATGATGGCCACCATGCAATCCCTCAACGACTCGGTTACAAAGGTGCTTGATGGCACGGGAACCAACGAAGAACCCCAGCAGATGGAGGGTCAGCAGATAGAATTCGGTGTCCATGAACGCTCATTGCATAGGCCAATGAGCCAGCGACCACCAGAAGCGTCCTTGTCAGGGTTAGAGCTGAGCGATTTCGAACGTGCCACCTCGGCGACTGAAACTTCATCAGCCGAGATGATCTTCCCAAGTGAGAACGAACGTCTGGCTCTAGGAAAACACACTGACGTACACACCAGCTCCTACAACAGATGCCAGTGGTACTTGGTTCGAACTGGTGAACACGGCAGGCACCAGCCCCATCTACCCCCAGATACCAAACATATGGACCCACGAATATCAGATGGGAATGGAGCCATATCTATCTGCCGTGAACGCAACCGAGCAGTCTAGGATGGCTCTGGGAAAGTACTATCCGTGCACCAACTCGCCGTTCTCCGACCACATCCAGCTCCTCCAACGGATGCTCAAGAACAAGCTGGACACATCGGGGTCCATACAAAGGTGAGAGCAGGTAGAATGTTTCCCCCCAAACCCCCGGCTCACATATCAGCAGCGTTTACCAGCCAGTGCTCATGGTCTTGTCCATGTTCAACAGCATGACCCGACCAGATGTCATGGCTTGGTACGCCAAGACGCGATTCTTCCACATCATTGAACTCACAGCCTGGCAGCTGTACCCGTCCTCCTCTACATACAGCAAGCTTCACCCGAGGTATCGACCAATTAAAGCGCAATTGGAGAATGCGCACCCGCTCATCATCGACTGGATTCCATTCCCATCGGTCCGCGATCGTCTGATACAGCTTCATTCGGCCAACCCACACATTGACCAGATTTTCTGCGATGCCGTGACAGGCTATGTCGTGGAAACACTCATGTCGGATCTTGTTCTGGGAGCGCCGCCAATTCAGGTGTATGTCCGAGTGACGGATCTGATCAACACCATGGCCAGCGCCGCGTCGGAGAATGAGGAGACAGTGGCTGCCCTCCCTGCGCCCGATATCGCAGCATTGTTCTCATCCCCGGCCCATGCTCGTGCCGCCTTCAACAAGCTCAACATGGACAAGGGTGCAGGGTACTACAAGATCGACCCAGCATTTTTTGAAAAGTACCCAGAGCTCTACGACCAGGCCAGCGAGCTAACGGCAACTGGCACACCGCTCAAGCCAAGGCTCCAGAAGATACTCACGTACCCGAAACCGCTCAGCCACTCGACAGTTGAGACATACCGCAGCTTCATCGACTTTTCACTGGACGCCATCCACATGATCACAACGTCTCCTGGCTAGGACCTAGGGACTAAGGCGAGATGACTTTCCGGCAAGGCTCGTAATGTCCGATATGCGACGGCTGTGGGATTGAAGCATCGCTGGCGTCAGCTTGATCTGATCCGTGTACACGCGGCATCCGGGATCCCGGCGGGTGTCAAGTGTTGGTCTCGAACGCGTCTTAGCAAGTCGACCACGAGAAGGCAACGTGTGACATTGGTGAACTCTACCGTCAAGCAAGGTGCAAAGACGACCGCAAAATCATTCTTCCACGCTCGAAAAAGAAAGATTGCCGGCATGTCTCCATCTTCGCGGTTCGTTGTTGTTGCATCCTGTAACACTAACGACCCACTAGCGGGTCGGTTGACTAACCGCCGACTTAGTAACAAGCCCATGTGTACCAATTGATGCGTTTGTGTTACGTTACCCAAAAGGAGATGGATCAAAGCATATAATCCTATGGAATCTGGATGCTGCATCTGTCATGGCATTGTTTGCTCTTGTCGATCCTTCACCCCCGTCCCAAATTCGACTTGGCTCGCCCATACCAAAGTACAAGATGCCGTCCCAAACAGCCAGAAAAATGCCCTCGTACAGCTTCATGGACGACTATAGTGAAGGCGCCCATCCAGCACTGCTCAAGGCACTCGTATCCAGCAACACAACCCAGGAGATCGGATACGGCGGCGACACATACTGCGAGCTTGCACGGCAACGGATCCGTCGCCACCTGGGCCGAGACAATGTCGGCATCTTCTTCGTGCCCAGTGGCACGTCAGCCAACGCCATCTCCATCGCAGCCTGTCTGCGGCCTCACGAGGCGGTCATCGCCGCCAGCTCCGGACACATTGTGACCAGGGAAACGGGCGCTGTCGAGGCTAGCGGACACAAGATCATCAACGTGGCACCACAGCAGGGAAAGCTGACACCCCAGGTCATTGAGAGAGCTCTCAACGACAACTGGCACTTTCCCCATATGGCCAAGCCTCGGCTCGTCTACATTTCCAACGCCACAGAAATCGGTACCATCTACACAAGGGACGAGCTGGCTGCTATCAAGGATGTATGCGAGAAGAACGAACTTATCCTCTTCCTGGACGGAGCTCGCATCGGAACCGCGCTCGCCTCCAAAGCCAACGACATGACTCTGTCCGACATCTTGGAGTTGACCGACATTTTCTGGATCGGAGGCACCAAGAATGGTGCCCTGCTGGGCGAGGCCGTCGTCGTCAAAGACCCTCGTCTCGCGGCCGAGTTTGAGTTTTACGTCAAACAGCACGGCTCCCTTCTCGCCAAGGGTCGAGTGATTGGTGCGCAATTTGCCGAGTTATTTGCGGAGAATCTATACTTTGAGCTCGCTGGCCAGGCCAACGCAGCCGCCGAAACACTCTCGAGCGGCATCGCGGCGGCAGGCTTCACGGTGTCTGCGGCGACGGAGACTAATCAGGTGTTTGCCGTGCTGCCTCTTGGTCTGATCAAGGTGCTGCAGGGACACTTTACATTCTACGTGTGGGAACAGTACGGTGACGAGGAAGCGGTCATCAGGTTGCTGACCACCTGGGCAACGGATCCAACGCAGGTCGACCGATTTGTTGAAATGGTGCACGAATGGAAGTAGATGTTTGCATCGAGTGGTCGGCAAACGCATCGACTTGAATTCATTCCTCTCCCATTCGGTGAGAGGACCGTCCATTGACTGGGAACCATGGCGCAAGTGCAGAGTATCATGAACCGGAGTTTCGAGAATTTTCAAAGACAGCAAATCGGAAAAGGGAACAGAAACTGCACCGCGGCGCATCCACGAATTCTTCGAAGGAGCCAAGCGCGGACGCAACAGGGACGATTTTAACGCGTGAGCAGCACCGGATCATAGGCTTTCCCGACTCAAACTCGACTTATTGAGAATATGCATTTCATCAGGCTGGGCCTGGGAAAAATTCGCTCGTGCATTTCGCGCTGTCCATCGCCTTGGGGCCAGGCCTTGGTGGAATTTCCATCCTTCGCGTGGAAGGCTTCAAGCGGGCCTTTCTCCAGCTTAGACTTGGAATTATTGGGTGTTCTGTCAGAAACCAGGAGTTCTTTAGAAGGCTCGAAGCAATCAATTATATAATCAGCAATAGCGAGTCATTGTTGCGACTGGTTATGCGTCATTGTCGGGATCATCCCAATAAAAATGCGGACCACAAACAGCGCAACGCAGTGGGATGCAAGCAATTTTCGTGATTCCTTCCTCAGCGTGTAAGCAAGCCGATAAGAGACTCGGCAAGACGCATTGCAATATTGGATGCTGTGTGTGACAATACCCCATCCGATGTTTGCCTCAGCCAGGAGTGGCGCCTTTCCGAGCGGTGCTTCTCTTCTCCTACCTCACCTTGCACACCTCTCATTACAAGTCATGCTATGACGATTCTATTCTCTCTTCATGATTCGATAATTTCCCATCTTTGTGCAAATTCAGCATCTCGGACTCTCCTCTGCGCAGCTCCCTGCTTCATCCTGCATCCGGCACTGCAGATTTTCATCATTGCGCTCATCATGGCCGGCTCCCACGAGAACACGGCAGTCGTCCCCAGCGTTGAGCTCACAGATGATGATGGCCCTGTCGTGATCCCAGGGCCGTATGCTCCTGGCTATCGGACACCTCGCAACACAGACTCGACAACCCAGCCGCCATCGTCCAGACCACCCCGCCGCGCAGCGTCCGCCGTATCGCACGAACATCCTAACAAGCGCAGCAAGCAAGGCTACGGAGCGCTGGAGCGGAGGGCCTTCTTCAATGCGATCGTCGAGTCAGCGACAGATGACCAGACCATCAGCCGCGTCATCACCAGTCCTGATGACCTCGAACGAACCGAGCTCAAGAAGTGCTTTGAAATTCTACATGCCTGTGGCACGGCCACCAATACAGATGCCACTCTCGCGACGACCAACGAGAGTATTGAAGGATACCTGAGAGCCATTTTCAAAGGATGGGACAGCGGGGCGCCCGTAAGCGACGAGTTCGAGGCGGCGCCCGGCAGCGTGGAGGAGCTCAGGGACGTCAAGGTCCAGGTGTCAGCCGGCATGATCTGCAGTGAGTACCACAGCTCTCCGAGTGAATCTGAGCGACAGGTAAATGCTGACGAGAGAAATTGGGTAGGTCACAAGCCGCAGCACAAGAGCGCCAAGGCCTGCTACGAATGCGACGATTGTACGTGCGAGTTGCTCGCCCAGGCGCAGGTCGACTTGAAAGAAAACAGCATTCGGCTCAACTTTGTGACCATGGACCCCAATATTCCACCGCCCACGATCAAAAAATATCTGCCCTGCAAGCTTGGCATCGCGCCAGCCTCGTCGTCCAAGCTCCTGTGGAAGACGTCCCCGCCCTGGCGCAACGAGCTGATGGAGACCATCGTGGAGGGCGTCAAGCGTGAGGTTCATCGCGTGAACAAGATGTACGCGGTCTGGCTCGGCCGCCAGGTTGTCGCCGCGTGGGCGCAGGGAAAGGAGTACAAGCATGGTGTCGGCGCGAAATGGGGATACATGGAGATGGCTCACATTCAAGCCATGATCAAGGCTCTCCACTTGGGTTGATGCTGCGATTTCCAGTTCATTTCACGGAGAAATAGTTGCAGACAGCTGGCTCCAGTCTGCGGCCAAGCATAATTGCGTTTTACAGCATATCAGGCGTTGCGGCGGATAGCGAATCTTTGACAGGGAATCCGGTCATTATTGGGCTGCAGCTAGAGAAGCGGCAGGAACACGGCTAAATCGAAGCATATGACCATTCGAAGAAACTTTGCAGTCGTATTTTACACGCGTCTAAATGAGAAAGATGGTGATCATTTTGTCTAATATCGACGTCTTGGCTGGTGAATGCTGCTTACACTCAAGACACTTCCTCGAGCTCGGTTCTGTAGTCACTCATGTTGCGCTTCTTCCTGGGTGGCTCGGAGTGATCATGGCCATGGTCGTCTTGGTCACCGTGGTCGTGGTCATGATCGTGGTCGTGCTCTTCGTCCCAGTCGGGGAATCCATCGTCAAACAGATCGTTCAGTTCATCAATCTTGTCCTCCACGCCCATATCCTTTCGCATCACTGTTTGCCATGCGTCCCATTCTTCGTCGTTGAGAAGACACTCGTCGAATAGCTTGGCCAGCTCCTCTTTTTGCAGCTTGATTCCGATAAAGACGAGTTCCTGTGCGCGGTCGCCCCATTCCCCACCGGCCTTGATCTCATACTCAAATTGCGCATCAAAATCCCCATACTGCGTGGGCCAGTCTTCCTTGGGAAAGGTGCACCAAAAGGGCCCATTGGGTGTCATGGAAATCATTGCGCCGGCTTGGGACCAGTCACCCCTCGTATTGGGGCGGGTGGCGAGCCAGATGCCCCCCTTGGATCGCAAGAGATCCTTTAAGAGAGGGTGCTTGCGGCGATTGGCAAGTATGGTTTCATTATCAGGGATCTCGAATTCTTCGCCTTCACTGTCATCCCCAGCCGGAGTCGTCTCGCGGGTGGATGCCCGCTGGCGACAAGACGCTTCGTCAGATTGGTTGTCCTCACTGGAATCCTTCTCTGAGCTTGGAGGCGCATCATCCAAGGGCGGAGGAGATGTGGCATCTGCGCTGACTTCATCATGAGCTTTATCTTGATCGTCATTGTCTTCTGTCTCGTCATCGCCGTGCGTCAACTGCAAAATGAATTTATCGTGAATCAGCTTCATCAGCCTCGAGGGGTGGAAAGGACGATGGCGCTTGTACACAAAGTTGCGCACGTTGTATTCCTCTGTCTCTGGGCTGGGCGTGATGACCATGCGTCCATTGATCTGTGCAGGTCAGCGTACACTTTCTGACAAGGACAGGGGGACCGTACCTCACGAGGAATCAGTTCGTGCAAGTCCTGTAGCCACCCGACGCTGACTTGCGCCTTGGCTAGATCAAACAGCTTCGTGTTGATGATTTTGGAGACTTCGAGCTTGCCAAACTTGGTTTCATACACCACCGCGCCGCGATTGAGAGTCTTGATCAGTTTGTGGAGTTCCTTGA
Organism: Emericellopsis terricola; assembly: GCA_027569275.1. Taxonomy (NCBI): domain Eukaryota; kingdom Fungi; phylum Ascomycota; class Sordariomycetes; order Hypocreales; family Bionectriaceae; genus Emericellopsis; species Emericellopsis terricola. The sequence goes on along the minus strand of JAPDEU010000010.1, from coordinate 487,631 downwards.
GTCGTGTTTGCGTGACCTTGTCGCACTTGTTGAGCAAGATCACATTGGCAAACTCGATTTGGTCGACCATGAGGTCGGAGACGGTGCGCTCGTCCTCCTCGGGGGTGTCGTTTCGGCGAGTGGAGAGCAGGTCAGCAGTGTCGAATTCATTGAGCATGGTAAAGGCGTCAATGACCGTGACAGCGCAGTCGAGCTTGGCGAACTGGTCAATGCCACCAGCATTCTTGCTAGATTTCTAAGTCAGAAAATGAAGCATCTGGGAAGCTGGGATACGCACATTGCTTGGAGGGCTTCAATAAGATCACTGTCGACGCCCCCAATGCTGGCCTGGTCAAGCATTTGGTCCATCAGGCGCTTGTCAAAGCTCTCGGCTACTTGCGCGGGTTCACTGATGCCGCTGCTCTCGATGACCACATAGTCAAAAGCCTGGAGTTTGTGCAAGCGAACCAACTCGGTCAGCAGATCGCCGCGTAGCGTGCAGCAGATGCAGCCGTTCTCTAGTGCGACGACCTTTTCCTTTGTCTGCTTGATGTTATGCGTGTTTTTGATCAGATTGGCATCAATGTTGATGCTTTCTTGCGTCAGAAAATTGTGAGGCAGCAGAAAAGGGGGCGATCTTACGCTCCAATGTCATTAACAACGACTGCAATCTTGTATCCATGATCGTTTGTGAGAATGTGTTGGAGGAGAGTCGTCTTTCCCGCTCCCTGTGGCTGTTAGTGGCTGGACAGATCAACTTGGATGAGCCCTTACCAAGAAGCCTGACAAAAGCGTGACGGGAAGCGGTTTGTGGGCGACAGACAGGTCCTTGGACCCGTCTGAAGAAGCTTTCGAGGATTTTGTCATGTTCAACGTTTACAGATTGAGCTCAAGGATTTCAATGTGAACAGGCGACCAAGCAGAACGGTTGGAGGGAACGCGGAAACTCATGCGTAAAGGATAAATGTTTGCTCAAATCATATTATTAGGGTTCTGGACGATTTCAGGCTTTTGTGTTCTCTTCATCAGCGAGCAACTGTCCATTTGATGGCTGTACACGGTCTTCCTCGTCGTTGGCACACTCAAGCTGGCCATCAGGGTACCCAATCCAGGGTTCAAGTCACGTCAGCATGGGCCGGCGTTGATAATGAAAGGCTTATTATTGGTGCTTTCCCAAGAAAATTTGGCTTATTGAGTAGAACTGCCGGTGTTAGCGGGTTGTCATTGATGGGCGAAGTGGTGTTGGCGGCCATCAAGGTTCACAGATCGCTCTGGCGTGCTGTCCTCGACGAGCCCAGCACGCCGAGTCAATATCATTTACCTTTGCACAAATAACCAAGCATTCGAAAAATCTGAACAAAAATATTGAAAGAATTATGGCGGAACGTTTTGTTCATCTGTGGTGAAGAAAGGGTATGGACTCTGCTGATTGCTTGTCCTGTATCAGCGCGATTTGGCGACAAAAAATCGCAACCATAGAGTGAGTGATACTAAATTATTCTTCCGTTCATACAATCAGCGTATATATGGGACCTATCAGCGTAGCCAACCGATAAATAAACTGGGCTCTGGCACTCGGATGCAGAGGTCTTCCCCAACACTACTTTTGCCAAGGCTGCCCCGGGCGACTGAATATGAAATTCATGTATGATCAGAATCACTCGCCGATGAGAGTTTGTCCGAAATTCACTATGGATGTAACTGCATTGGCGGCATGATGTGTGACCAGCGTGTTCGGTGCTCTCCGATGACTCTTGCTCACAGAGCGAATGAATTTCGTTCCTACAATCTCTCCCTTATTTCGTAGGTTCCACGGAGCGAGTGAAATCGTAGAGTGTACAGAGATTCAACTAGTCTCTGCTAGTCCTCTAGATGGGACGAGGACTGCGTCGTGTTGAAAGGGAACGGTCAAACAGTCGTTGGCATTGATCAAGCCGGGCTCAGCGCCATTTCATCATTTCTCCAGATCACCAAGGGACTCTTTCATGGTTTTTGCACTTGGTTCTGTTGTCCTTGTTGCTTTCAGGCGTCTAGCAGCCTCCGGATAGATCTTAAAGGACGTCTGATAGTGCATCCTCCAAACTTTTACAAACTGAAATCAATTCTTTGATTACCGAGAGTCACATGGCAGCCCTTTACGGATCTGGTCGATCCAAGACGAAATATAATCGAGAGCGCTCTTCTTGAAGCTTACAGTTCTTCCCACCCGGGAATTCCAACCATATCTGCTCCTTGGTGTGAGCAGTGAATGAAAACTGGTCAGAAGGAGCAGAATCGACATGTAGCAAAGTCCATGTTAATCAAAGCATACATTCGCTCCATGCGTCGCCATTACTGACAGTCTCATGAGCACCGTAGCCATGCGCACGGAAACCATGTTTCTCACCATTAAGCAGAGCAATGGTCAACTTTGTATTTGAATATTAAGTTTTGAAGTGTTGACGCTACGCTTCATGACTGTCCACAAAAGCTAGCAGGGCGCGATGCTCCTGCCATGAGGTTCTGTCCTTAGTCGGATGGATTTGAACAAACATACGCTTTTCGCATGGTACAAGAGGAATATAATGACCAACCTGCGAAATGGGGGATCAATCCCCGTCGAGTTCGGCCTCCTGAGCCCTGGCCCGGTCTGATCCTGGTCGTCGGAGCCCACCCTCCGAGATTTCAGAGCATGGTGCCGGTATCCGAGAAGCAAGGGGGTTCACATCTTTCCATTCTTTCACGGATGAAAGCGAGGGTAACATTCGTAATGGTTCATTAATGAATTCGGAATGCTCATGTCGAAGGGCGGGCAGCCTACGCGATTAAAAGGCGCTCAATGTCCAGCTCATTTCATACATGTATTTGCTGCCCGTTCCTTGAGCAGGTTCAATCACCCAACGCTCTACACAATGAAGTTTTCTCTGCCTCTAGTCCCCTTCCTGTCGATATTGCTGGCTTCGCAGGCTGCCAATGCGCAGAATGGCGCCTGGCAACAATGTGCGTACTGGTTCCTCCAGGATCCTGGCTCATACTCACCGCGGTCACACTAGGTGACGGCAAAGAATGGACAGGAGAAAAAACTTGCGTGAGTGGCTACACCTGCAACATCATCAAGTGAGCTTTACTTCCAGAAAGAGACGCCGTCTTTGTACACCGAGGCTCACACTTGCAGCGAGTGGTATCATCATTGCGTGCCTGGGTCGGTTGGCCCAACGTCAACAGCCAAGCCAACCTCACAGCCTCCAACCACCATAACCACCACTACGCGTCCAGCAAGCACTATCCCGCCTACGAACACGAGGAGCACAGTGACCACCACTGAAGCTACGGGGGGCGGTAATCTGCCACCGTTTCCTTCCACACTTCTCCCTTCTCACTACTTCGTCCGTGCTGTTGCCTCCCCCAACTTTCGTTTCTATCTCCAGGCAAAGCCCATTCGTACACCAGGCACAGTCTACCTCGACACCAACACAGGGGCCGGTCAGTTCCGACTTGAGTCAGGCCAGCTCGTCCACAATATTGGACAAGGCCTCGAACCGCGGTACATGAACGTGGAGAAGCCAGCTGACCTTACTCAAAGCAAGCTCGCCACCTCGTTCAAGACCACCAAGAACACGTTTGGCACCTTCAAGTTCCAGGGCGACACCCTGACCTGGAGCACTCCGGAGATCAGCAGGCCCAACGAGGCGGCGTGGCTCGTGTGTGAGAAGCAGGAGCTGTTCATCAACACGGGAGCGTTCCTATATCAGACACCGGCCGGGTGCTTTGACCAAACGGTACGCAAGAGACCCTTTCACCTACTTTAACCGCTGACTTGGGCATACAGATTCATTCTTATGGAGGATCAACCCCAGATGTCTAAGTCTCCTCGAGACGACTCTGCGTGGAAGGTTCAGAAAAGGACCACACAAACACAATGCTTTCACCAAGAACGCAAGGACCTTCCGTGGCCGCCTTGGAATTTTTTGTCGTGGAATTGAGTTAATATCTGAATTTGCCGCCCCAGAACTGGGCAAGGAAGCTCTTGTCGTAGCTTTGAGTATGAAGAAACCGTATCTTTGTTAAATCATGGCTCCCGGTCTTGAATTTATCTCTCTCAATAGAATTACTCGAGAGAACAGCCCCTCAAATTGAGGCACAAATCAGTGTGTCAGTTTGAGGCCAGGCTCTTTGGTCCTTCTAGGTGGAGAATCCACTGATGCTTTGGTCGAAATTGTTAAAAGAACACATATATGATATCAGAGGCTGCATATTGCATCCCAGCGCGTCACCGCCTTGCACTTTGCATTCTCTCCAGTCCCCTGCAGCTCTATTCCAGCCATTTCAAGTTCGAACAGCAAGAGAGCCTGGAGAGGGATGACGATATGATTTTCGAGCAGCAAGGCCATGATCAAAGAAGCCTCGATGGAAAGCTCAAAGTCGTCCTGTGGCGCTGCCGCGTGAATACATGTCCATGGATTGCTCCACGGAGGCGATGAGCGATGAGGGTCGATGAAGTAAAAATGAGGCGCTTCCTATCTTGGTGAGACCTGGTCGTCAACGACGGGGCAGAAAAATGCGGTCATTCAGTCAATATACCTCAGTCTTCCTTGTATCCCGGTTGGAAAGGATATGCGAGTAGCGTTCATGTCACCAGCCTCATGGCTCAATGTTTTGATGGCAGTGGAATGTCGAGCCTGCGACAGATGACGTTTATTAGAGCAGGGTTGGCGCTGGGCTGTCCAGCAACACCACTCCTCCACAACTCCGCCACGACACTGGCATACCGGTGGTGGCATCCATGAGATGTGCGGCACGTCAAGTCAGGGCGTCCACTTCCACAAAAGAAGTGGACAGGCGGGCCAGAGCGCCCTGGCACACTGCCATTCAAGCACCTGCTCGTCGTTTGATAACATGCAGATAGCCTGCCAATGTGGCATTCCCCTGTGGTGGCTTGCACGTCTTTCGCCCGCCAAGGAGTTGCATAATGATAGAAATTCAATGAAACTCTACATGCTTCTATTTATCTTGTTCGCCAACTCGGGCTTGCCGTGCGTGTGGTTAAATGTACGTAGCTGTTTTCCACAGAGTGTCAGACTCGGAGCTTTCACATTCACCTTAGTCTCTCGTAGTTCTGCCGATGTATGACTCCCAGGCAGCAATGCGTTGCACGTGCACCAGTGTGCACGGTTATCGAAACCACCTCTGTCTGATCTGAGTGCCTTGGGGCCCTGCTGAACCGCACATGGCCTTCCTCCAGGTACCCTTATCTTCAACCTTGCATGTACCTGGACCCCAGTGGCTCTTGCGATCACGGCTTTAGGTTTCTCGGCTGAATCTCTGCTTCGAAAATCCTGCCCCAAGTCCAAATGATTTCCATATCTTTCCACCAGGCTTCTGATTCAAGAAAACGAAGCCATGGGGATGCTTTCCCCGACGAGGCAAAGGTCGACACTAACTCGAGGCACCCGCGGCGTCGACGACGCCCTCGACGACGCCGACCCCATCGACATCCAGAGCCGCCTCCGTTTTCTATCAAGATCAGCTTCGCATCAAAGCCAACTAGGTGGCATCGCAAGGATGCCCGGAGGAATCTTGACTCTTCCAGGAGCGGAGCACCCACGACAAAGCGGATGCGATTCAGTACTCCCGTCAAGTCTGAGAATATGGACATGGATCAAAGAGTCATTGTCAGCCCCGATGATCTCAGCGTCGTCGAAATCCGTGAAATATTCCGCATTCTGGACAGTGGCCTTCGCGCTGGCTTTGGCGGCCGTGTATATACAAGTCAAGTGATGGATGCATTCCTTCGTGCTGTATTCGACTCGGGCAGATGGTCTCCGGGCCATCCGGACAATCTTTCTCAGATGCCTGACTTGCGACTACCCTTCACCGCTGTAACATTCAACCCTACAGTTTCTTGTGTGGGCTCTCTAGTCCCCATTGAGGATCCTTGTCAGTCAGCCTTACGTTCTTCTCCGGGAGGTCTGCTAACAAGTCACAGTTGGCTTGCCCCACAAGTTCATGCTTCACCCGCAACTCACAGTGGATTTGGTACCCAACCCCCAGCTGTCGTGGTCGTTCATTTGCCACGGCCGAGACCTTGAGAATGACTATACGATTTCCATGGATGATACTTCCAAGATAGACTAGGAGTCTGTTGAAGATAGCGGGCTTGTCGAGAGACATTGCTTGATTCACGCAATGTCAGTCACCCGTTCGTCTTTCATCCAGCTCAATGTTCTGAGGGCCATGCGATACGCCCGAAAGTATGTGGAGGAGCGCGCCAAGGGCAATACAACTCGTCCAGTCCATGAGACTGTGCAATTTTGCGACATAAACCAGTATGCCTGGGGCTTGCCGCTGCACTTCGCCAGACCAGAGGAGCCTTGGGTGCTTGGCGTCCGCGTCGAACCCTGCTACTACTGACATGAAGCGGCGTTGATCGGACATGATAAAGGGCCGCTCAGGCCGAAAGGTTCGGCGTTGAGGCTGTGTTTAAAGATGTTTCAACGAGTTGGCCGCATGGTATCCCGAAGCCGAATTTGGAATCTGCCGTCGTTGCTACGAGAGCCCTGTTACAATCTGAGCCTGTTGCTGAAGGGGACGCGTGATCGCATCAGCCGGGAAGTGACAGGGGTGTTGCCCAGATCATCTCGTGGGGAATGATTTCTCGGGGACAGAGGGTCTGTTTGGCGATCTGGTTGCACATGTGCTGATCTATGCGGAAGATCGAAATTTGATGTCTGGTTTCATGGAATGAGAGCTTGGTAGTTTGAATGCATTGGAGAGATAGACGAAGTCATTCGCAATGGTCATGGGCATCGCCAGTTGTCACCAATCCGCCCACCCAGCGTGCATCATCCCGCGCGACCTTGTGGCGGACCCCTGAATCTCCCGCACGGGCTATGCCCAATACGTGCGGCCGTTCCTGATCTCACATCCCACCGCAATGCGAATCCCTGCGACTTCCGAGGTCTGCTTCTGCCAAGCCGATAAGCTATCACCCCAAGCCTCATCCCCAACCTCAGCCCCAGAATCCGCCGCGTCAGACTTTGCATGGTCATTGGCAATCGCTGCTGGACCAGACCATCGTCGCCCGACACTCTGCGAATAAAAAACCAGTCACCCTGGCTTGAGTAGATAGATAAGAAGATGCGCTCCAGGCCATACACACCGCCACCGCCTCTTCCGCCTCTGCTTGTGAGCATCGCAGCAATGCTCCCCATACCAAAGCCTGCGTATCGCTCCAGGGATGACGCGGATATTCAGCTCCATGAGCTCGATCCTGAGTCCAGCCGACTCATCCCTCGGAAGAAAAAGTCTCATCGCGTATGGGTGCAGGGTACGCTCGCCCAAGTGAGGAGCGTGTCAGTTTCGAGAGGCAGGACGCAAAAGAGACGGAGAGACAAGGGAAAGGGCAATGCGGCAGAGGAGGGCGATGGAGGACCACGGAGACGGAAGTCCGTCGGAGATGAGGAGGACGCAGACGTCGAAAGTGAGGATGAGGAGACAGCTGCTCGAGCACGGCAATTGAGAGGCTATGGCATCGGCGGTAGAGGCAACATCCGTGAGCGCTGATCGCTGTGATTGCAAGCTCCTCGGCTGACAGTGCATAGGACGCCCAACGGAGGTGATTCATGGGCCAAGCCCGCCAAAGGGCGACGGTGAGCCTGGTACTCCGTCCTCAAGCCGCACAGCATCAAAGTGGAACTTGAGGGAGATGCTCGCGCTCGAGCCCGAGGCTTCCAGTAGGTCAAAGAGATGACAACCGCTGCCGGGTGCTGATCCGCGGGCATTATGGGGTTGGCTGGCATCTCATCCTGGCTTGTTGCTCAAGGGTGGTGGATGTTGGGGACTTGTCCAGAGGGCGGACAAGGTTACGACAAGGGACCATTGATACCGCTTGGTGGCCACTCTTGACTATTATTTGGCTATCGCAGGGCTCTTGGTCGTCTCAGTGGCGATTGGGTCGAGCAAACATGCAATACGTGATATCATTGCGCTCACAGACCTTTATCCACTTGGTCAACCTGTCCACAGGTAATCGCCCTATTGGCGGCCAATGTATCACCCGCATCTTTTCCCGTGAAGGTTACATGATGAGCAAAATGAATGTCGTAAGCACCAGCAGTCTTTTCCTTGACGGAACTGCGCAGCTACTGAGTGGCCCCAGGATTCCACTGCGGTGAATCCATGACAGATTGCGCAGGTACCAGAGCACAGGCGCGTCTATGTTAGTATCAGTGACGAATTTTTCACGTTGAATGCTTATTTTTTGATCATCTTCCGGTATTGCAAAGGCGGTGCAAAAAGCTTGTGCCGTCATTTAGGCTCAGAATGTACATGTCCTTGGAACCACCAACACTGAACACACGTCATGCTCAACCTTCTGTGCGTAGTGAATCTGCCATGGTACGACAGCTCCGTTTCAGTGTGAGTTCAGCATGAGAATATCAATTTGAGAAGCCTTTGATCCACATGGTGAGCACACAAGGATAAGACGAGCCTGAGACTCGCCAGTTTGGACTCTCTGCTCCTCAGCACGCCTCACAAGCAAGCCCACAGCACAAGCAACAGAACAACCACTCTAGATCCTTGCTTAAACTCCAAACAAGACGCCAAAATCTAGTATCCAAGCCTATCATACCAACACAATGTACCCCACTACTGCGGTCGGACCCAACACCCCCGCTGTCGCCAAAGACGGCGTGGAGCCTGCCCCCGTCGACCAGAATCCTTGGACCTGTGGCAAATGCAAAACCAACAACCCCGACGGCGTCACAATCTGCAATGGCTGCGGAAGACGTGGCTGAGAGGCAGACGCCGTTCGCCCGGGACAATATCGGCCCCTCGTGGCGCAATCCTATGCCGCCAGCTAGCAACCGATTCGGCCACCACGACAAGTATACGGACTGATGTGTCCCGGGTGGAAGAGGGACAGAATAGTATCTGGAGTCACTTTATTTGACTGGAAAGAACCCCGAAAAGCTCAAAAAAAAATGTACCACCGGAAAACCACAAAAACATGTTGACCCCTGAAGACTCCTGGAGGTAGTGAGATACGAGAAAACAAGACTGTTCCTCACCTTGTGGTGCATAACTGAACAGTGATATGAATGAAAGTGTTTAATTTCCTGAATGTGTGAAAACTGCATAGACTGTCTGCTACGACTCGACGTAGGTTCCCAGTTAGAACAGCCTATGGGCACTAGGCACCGCACGCCCAGTGCACTCATCGGGTGGCCGGTACGCCGTCCCAATCAGCAAGCAATGCTCAGTCTCGCCGAAACTGAGTTGATAAGCACATCTAGATGGATATTTGGCATTTTAAATGAAGCGTGTGGCTGAAGCATTTTCACAAGGAGGTCCTGCTGAAGATATCATCAACCAATTCCCCTCCTTTCAAAAACGTCAAATCTCCACGGAGGCAGTTCAACATGGAAAATTTAACGTGATCAAGGGAAGCTCAGTGGTTCAGGCCATCGAGCTGGACGAGTTGACGGGGGCTGAGAGCTTGATCTCGTGACAAACAGCCCCTTTTCCCAAACCACGCCATGCATCAGGGTAGGTTGGATCTGCAAATCACCACCATCAACACTTCAAGATCTCAATAGGTATTATATGATTCTGTTCATTATTTATTCCATGGAACTATGCTGTTCCATGTCTCTAATCGTCATCACTCAAGCCGGGGCGTGGGCGCGAATACTCACGCACGGCACATCTTGCCGTTGTCCGCCACGATCCACTGGTCACTGGCGACACCCTTGAGCGTCCAGAAGAGACCCAGGGGGTCCCACTCCTTCTTCACGTCCAACAGCTTGTTGTAGGACTTGCCGTAGAAGGCGGTCTTCCAGTCGGGCTCGTTGAAATCAGCCTCATTCATGTACGCCGCACCATCGGGCGTGACGGCCTTCATCCTGGGAACAAAGTCCTCCGTCATGCGCTTCTGGTTGGCCAGCATGGTGTTCCAGTCCTCCGGTTTGGTGGACCACTGGGTCAAGAGCTGCAGCTGGACCAGAGTGGAGCGCCATTTGGGGTTGACCGCGTTGGAGACGGCGTGAGGGGCGGTGAAGTTGCCCAGCGTGCCGACGGCGATCACTCTGTCGGGCAGGAGGGACGTGATGGCGGCCGAGACCTTCTGGGGCTCGTTCTCGAGGGTCTCGCGGGGGATGAGGCGGCCTCCATACTGGTAGTTGGAGCTGGAGAGGCTGCCCCAGGGCAGGGGGCCGAGGTAGCGGTCGTAGTGGTCGCGGAAAGGCAGCGTGGAGAACTGGGCGGTGTACTTGACGCTCTTCTCGTCGAGGAAGGCAATGAAATCGCCCAGAACCTCGTCGCGCACGTATTCGCCGGTCGAGTTGACGACGGTAACGGGGTTCAGGGTGAAGTACAGGCCGTTGAGGATGTACAAGATGGTCGCGCCGCTGTCGGCAATCTTGGGGGCCAATTCGTGGAACTTGGCAATAATGGCGCCATAGGTGGCAGGTGCCACGTCGCTGGCGAGGATCATCACGCTGCCACCGCCAATGTTGCCCGAGTTGTAGGCGCGGACAGTCATGCTGGTGACGACGGCGTAGTTGCCGCCGCCTCCGCCGCACATGGCCCAGAAGAGATCGGGGTTCTGCTGGGGCGAGACGGTGAGGACGCTGCCATCAGCAGTGACAACATCGTATTCGAGCACCTGGTCGGCGCCGAGACCGTAGGCTGTGCTGAGAGTAGAGTGGCCACCTCCTTGGGTGAAGCCGCCTGCGACACCGACGCTGGGGCATCCGCCGACGAGGACGGTCAGGCCAGCCTTGTGGGCCGCTTCGGCGGCCTCTGCGCCTGTCACACCAGCACCGACACGCATGGCAGGCCCAGAGTACGACTTGGAGGAGTAGTTGGGGATGACCTCGGTGGACTTGAGGTGATGGGTCCAGATGGAGAGGGCACCAGCGCCCGTCGACCTGCCAAAGAAGCTATGTGTATGTCAGCCACAGGTTCACGGAGAATCTGCAGTCTGGAAAGGCGCTATACTCACTCGTGGCCGGTGTTTCTGATCACCAGGCGGACATTGTTCTTCCGGGCGAATCCTACCGCCGCAACAACATCCTGGGGCTGGGACACCTTCACAGAGTAGGCGACGTAGTTGCCTAACAAGCAAGGCTGGTCGCGGGATGTGAATGCATCGCATGACTGGTTGGCAAAGTACATTTGCATGGGGCTGGAGTCGGTGGGAAGGCTACGCTCTGGTTAGCTCAGGTGTCAAGTGAGCCTGGTACGGGCCAACGCGAGACGTACTGCAGGCTACCTTGTGTCCACTGTTGCTGGAGCGCGGCGCAAGCTTCAGCATCGTAGTTGGGGTCGTGGCAAGGCGAGCCGATGGGCACTGTCTTGATCAATTGACCGTTGACGGTGGCGTTGAGACTATCCCACGTCTGCGCGGACGGCCAGCAGGCGTCCTCGGGAAGGCAGCGGCACGACGAGGGACCTGGCCCAGGGGCTGGCTGCGGGATGCATGTTGCAACTGTCGCGCCCAGGAAGGCGAAGACGGTGGCTTGAACCTTCATGGTGGTTGGTGAGAGAGGTCTAGCCAGGTACCAAGTCCAAGTGGAGGGAGCGCTGGGTGATCTGGAGAGATCAAGTGAAGAACCAACGTGCCTGACGAGCCAGACAACACTTGGGCCAAGTAATTATGCAAATGAGTGGCCGGTCGGAACGAAGGAGGCAGTGTCTTGTCCGACGCTGCGACTGTCGAGTGCGACCTTGCCTCTCAATGTAGGAAGCCTTGTTGGTCAATTATACGGTTGGCGATCGAGATGCCCAGCGACGTGGACCCCTTTCTTGCCCCCTCGCTCGATTCCGCATGCGAGTCAGGGGAAATTTGCCATTCGTGTGCAAAAAGGTTCATCAGCATCCCCAGTGTTGTCGGGGGCCGAGGTTGCTTGGCGTCCCCGTCAGTTCGAATTGGGACAAAACCTCCGCGCTGGGTGGCCGGCGAACGCCACGCATCCGTGCTTAATTTTGTACACTCGAGGCCTATTGGGGGGGCATGAAGGCCACGGGTGAGCGGCCTGGTGGTCCACTGGTGGTTTTGTGTGGTGGTACGGGTACCTGGCGGGGAGAAGGCGACGCCTGGTGGACGCTTGGAATCTGGTCGGTCCAGAGCACGATGATCAGGGCCACCGCTTGGGACGAAAGCGACATGACTTCGCGACCTGCGGAGAATCACCATCATCTGAGGTCTCCACGTGTGTCTGTGGCCTCAATGTGCTGCGACAGCGGCAATGGTTGGGTGTCCAGGGAGCCCGTTGGCCTAATCATTCCAACCCAAAACCAAGTTTGCGGTCTCTTCCACGCATCTTCTTCAGTCTCCACCGTGGAGCAACGTGGATCATGCAGGTCAACAACGGCGTGGCTGCTGCAGCCGGCGAACCTCGCAGGGGGCTTGACTTGCGCCGAGCCTAACGATGTTCGAACCCTTGGCTGACTGCCTTGGCGGCTCGTAGCGCCGGAAACAGTGCGGTAGAAGCGATCAAAGGTCGGCAGTAACCATTCGCGGCTGATCCATTGAGTCATGCGTGGGTGGGCATAGATTTGTTGGTATTGCCAATGTCGGGAACATGGCCCATTTGGGACAGTGAGAAGGAAAGGACGAGACAGCCCTCGTGTCGGATACGTACGCCAACATGCAGTTCTCGAAAGATGCATCTCGCTGGCAAAGGCGGGTCGATTCAATGACCCTAACAATAATGCGTAGCAACCCTGTAGAGATCAAGAATCAGCGAGGCATTGCCGTCGCGGTGCGTCGCACTGCAAGAATGCTCACATCAGAGGGGTCTGCTGTCGCAATGGTTGGAAAAGGTTTTGTGTGATCCAAGACTCCGGTGGGTGGCTCGACGGGAAGTCAGGGTTTTCCGGCTCGACTGGAGATTGCCCGCAGTCGGACAACGGTTGCTCCTGCCTGCGCATTTCTCAGACATTGATTGACGTGGGCAAAGGCGGCGGCGAGTCTTAATCAATTAGTAGTGATCGCAGACATGCGCAGGCAAGACCAATGACCTTCAACAATAACTGCTTCTACATGTGAATCAAGCAGTCCCGCGGCCAACCCCGCCTGCCACACGGACGAGGCGTGGGAGAGGCGTCGGCTGGCCAGACGCGGTCGGGCGACCCTGCATGATTTGGAATCGCCGAGCAGCTCCTACAGACGATATCCAGCCGCAACGCAACCGACGGACCTGGCGGCCGAGCAACTGGGATGGGATGGACAAAGGGCCAACCTGCGACGACTTGGCGTTTCGGGAAGCCCTCTGGGGCGCGCACACGCACTTCCATCTTTGTTGCCAGAAAACGATGATCAGCCTCCACGAGGGGTAGCACTGAGGCACCCCCCTGGATGGCGAGAACACATGGCTGTTTCACCGACGTTTTCGAAGCCCAGAACTGGAATGTGGTATTCCCGCTGTGCGCCCGCAATGCGACGCCTTGCCACGTGAGCAAAGCGCTGTCGTCTGGTGTCTGTGAGTGAGCGCTGCTAGAAATTGGCCGACCACGGAAAGTGAACCTTAGGGTAGGTAGGTAGTCCGCTGCTACGCCGCTGTCTGCTGCCTACGTAGTACCTTAAGTAACGAACGTACTCAATTGTGATGCTGCCATCATCAGGAACACGGCGAGGCCCATTCGCGACATCGATTCCAGGCAGCTGCACTATTAATATACTGCAGAAAATAGACTCGGAGACGCCTATGAACTCAGCTGCAAGCAGGACGCGGGCGGTGCGGTGAGGTGCTCCTGTGCCTGTGGCTGGGGTCCTGGGCGGGCGGATCCGACGTCCTTCCCCCGCGACGATCGCCTCCCGGCGGGCGCCAGAGCGGCCGCGGCGGCCAGACCAAAGCGCGGGCCATACCTTATCCGTCCTCGTCGTCATCTGGAATCCTCCATGTGTCTTCATTCACACAGACTGCACATTCACGGCGGAGAACGACCTCAAAGGGTTCAACAACAGACGAAATCGACGTTCGAGCCAACGTTCCGTCGAGGCCAGCCCTTCTAGATGATCGGATCTTGTCCCAGGCCTGGAGATGGAGCCTCGTTGACGTTGTCGTCGTGCCGAGATCTGAGCTCATGCATGCAAGTCGCACCCAATCGACGCGACATGCAGACTACGATATTGAGAATTCTTAGTCGGAGAGACCAGCGATCATGTCCACGTGCAGACTGCAGAGTCGCATCCTCCGCCTCGACATGGAACGGCGCACCCGCTTCCCCCAAGACCGTCTGCTTGCTCATGTTTGTCTTGCTCGACTTGTTGCGGCGACTTGCAGACGCAAACGCAGCAATGGCTGCTCAGATCATCTGCCGTCCACAGCGGCTCTCGCTCTCGCTCGACTCGATTCCTCTGAAGTGACGGACCGACATCTCCACGACTGCGCATATGCATGTGGTCTACCAGGAAGGTTACCTCCCCAGCACCATTGTTTGGCAATGCAACTGGCCATGCCGCTTGTCTGCGTCTTGAGAAGAAGCTGAATTGCGCATACTCTGTTGCCTCTGCACCCTGCGTTTCTTTTCGACTTGGCAGCTGGGACGCGTCCATACATGACGGCTGGCATCCCGCTCAATCTTCCCATCAAACGCTGCGACGCTACCTCAACCTCTACCCTCTCTCGCTGTCCCCATCCCTCGTCCCTCTCGACACCGTGGATCGGTGTCTTCCCTCCCCACAAATTCGCCTCTCTCGCAAAGGGAAAAGGGAATTAGGACTCTCCTCAGGTCGTGAAAGACATCCGCAGGCATACGGACCATAACCAGCTGGCTCTGCTGTGGTCTGGTGCACGCAGACTCGGTCTATCCGCAAGCGTGCGAAAAGGAAGGACAACCCGCGAATACAAGAACCAAATCACCGACCGAGATGAGGAGAACTGGATGGCTTGCCGGGCTTATGCTCCTCATGGCCGGCATGCTCTCCCTCGCCAATGCGCAAGATTCTACTAGTGGAGCAGACAACAGTGACATGGATTTCTTGATCCAGATGCCCAGCTGCGCAGTATGTGTGCTTCCCGTGCCTGAGAGACAGTGCAGAGACACCACTAACACCAATTGCCAGATACAATGCTTCTTGCAGATGCGGGAGACCCAAGAGGCACCCTGCGAGCCCAGTGAACTCGACTGCCTCTGCCAGTCTGCAGAGTACGGGAACAGCGCTGTGTCGCAGTGCGTCGTCGACACCTGCTCGACCAAGGAGTCCCTGCTAGCCCGCAAACTCGTGTCGACGGCATGCAAAATGCCCGTGCGGGACCATTCGCGCACTTACACCACTGTCGCCATTGTCTTTTGCGTGCTCTCGGGACTGGCCGTCCTACAGCGCTTCATGGCGAAGCTACTGATGACGGACGCCACAATTGGCTTGGATGACTACATGATCCTGCTGGCGACCGCTATCCAGGCGCCCATGGCGGCCATTGGTGTCGAGATGGGCGTGGCCAACGGCCTTGGCCGCGACATTTGGACCCTTGAATTCCAGCAGATCACCAACTTCGGCTATGCCCTGTACATCTTCACCAATCTCTACTTTGCCAACGTTGCCGTCATCAAGCTGGCCTTTGTCTTCTTCTACCTCCGCGTCTTCCCCAACAGGACCGTCCGCCGCTATCTCTGGGCGACGGTGTGTCTCGTCATCTGCTTCGGCGTCGCATTTGTCATTGCCGGCATCTTCCAGTGCACGCCCATCAGCTACTATTGGACCCGCTGGGCCCAGGAGGGCGAGCACGGCACATGCGTAAATGTCAGTGCCTTGGCGTGGGCCAACGGTGCCATCAGCATCGGACTGGACCTCTGGATGATCGCCATTCCGCTCTCGCAGGTGCACAACCTCAACCTCGACTGGAAGAAGAAGGCAGAGGTGGCCTTTATGTTCTGCGTAGGCCTTTTTGTCACAATCATGGCGTGCATCCGTCTCGAGTCGCTCATTTCCCACAATGTCCACTCGCCCAATCCCACCTGGGTCAAGCAGGAGGTGGCCATCTGGTCGACGATTGAGGTCAATGTGGGCATCATCTGCGCCTGTCTTCCTTCCCTGCGCACCCTCGTCGTGCTCCTCTTTGGTCGCATCCCCTTCCTCGGCAGTTCTTTCACGGGCGCCCAGCGCACGTCCCTCTGCCAGCGGGAGAAGAGGGTCACGTTTGGCAAAAGCAAGGCCTTTGGCACGATCACCAGGTCGATCGCAGAGCCCGTCGAAGGCGGGCGATCGAGGGCGCGCGTGATGCATGACAGGGGCATCCGCATGGAGACCGAGGTGGCGGTGGAGTTTGAAACCCTGAGCGTCCAAGACGACAAGACAAACTTGATGAATCGGGATGCGGAGCTGGGCTTTGCTCTCTCGAATTCAGGGCTGTCGTACGACTCGTCGAGTTCGAATTCCCTGGACAAGGCCAAGGAAATGCGGCCTTGACGCTGGTGCCGAGTGAGCGAACAAGTGGCGGCGGCTAGATAGATTCATACAGTGGATTGGAGTTTCTGGAGTTTTTTTTTGCATAAACTGTTTACTTGGCCATAGACTAGGTTTCGGGAGCAGACTATGAATTAATTGCAATTGTATACGCAAACGAAGTGTGATGAATGACGAAATTTGCAGTGTGAAGATCGTGTCAACACATCTCAGCCCGCCGTCCTCTCTCCCCATGCCACGGCTTTACTTCTTCCCCTTTCGCTTCGCTGCCTTGTTTGACTTTTCCTTCGCCTTGGCCCCATTTACGCCATGAACCGCACATTGGGCGTTCGTCCCCGTCTTCTCCCTCCGTTCCTCATCCATGGCCTTGGCTCTCTTGCTCACAATGCTTCGCGCTGCAGCGATGGCCAGCTCGGCCGCCGCCTGTCGTTTCTTTGCCTCGGCACCTCGGTAAATCATGTCCACGACTTCCTGATTTCTCCTTCTCTTGTTTTGGTACGTGATCCACTCCTCCCTCGCGAGGGAGAACTCGACCGGTGCGTCAAAGTGGCTCCAGTCGCGCAGGAACAGCTCTCGCACGTCGGGGTCGGTCAGCGCGTCGCAGTCTCGCTTGTGTTCTGGCCAAGACTTGTTGAAGCATTCCTATAGTCCTGAGTTAGACTTGCGCGTATCTGTCGATCAGTTTGACGCACCTTGCTGCAGAAGCGGAAGAAGCCGCATCGCGAGCACTGTTTTGTATCCTCCATCAGCGTGCGGCACCCAAAGCACTGGCGGCGTTCCCCGTTGATGCGAACAGGTGGACAAAACTGTTGGATTCGGTCATTGAGCTCCATCAATTCTTGGATCGTCTGGATGGGAAGAACCTGCCAATCTCGTGTAAGCAAACCAGACTTGCGAAAAGCAGTCATCCTCTTCGAGTGAAATACGTACTGCCAGTTGTCCCTTTTCGTGGACTTGTACAATCGGGTTTCGGGAAGATGGGCTGTGTCCTACCGCCACGGGGTACAGAATCACACCAACTCTGATCTCGCTGTGGTCTTTCCCTAGCTTCTTGTGCGCAGCCGTCTCGTTGGCCCTCCACACGGGGCTCCAGAGATCCAGCCTCTTCCCGTCCTGGTCAAAGCAGCTATACGATGGATCGCTGGGCGGCGCCCAGTGGTTGACCTGTACAATGATCATCCAGTGCGCGCAAGGTTCTCGGTCGACTGCGTGCTCTGCGTTTTCAGCGCCGTGATTCACGGGTACTTGGTCTATCGACCTGACGACTCCTTGGTGGCGTCGCAGATTGAAGAACTGGAAGACCTGCGAGGGCCTAGGGAGAATTTCGTGACAGTGGAACAGCCACTGCCGTAACGCTCCTGGTGGTGCCCCTTGCTCAATAGTATTCAGTTCGTCTGCGACGCCCGGAGGCAGATTTCTCTCAAACTGCCTCAAGAGACGTCTGAGGCCCCGGCAACGCTTGCCATCTTTCCCATTCATGTAGCCTTCGATTTCCACGACGACTTTCAAGAAATGGCTGGCGCGCAGATAGTCCTCGTTCCGGAGACAGTGCTCGGCAGCGAGGCGGAACAGCGCCACTTTGAGCTCGCTGTGCTCCAGACTGGCGACCTCCAGGAGTGTCGTAGCTCTCTGTACCGCGTTCATCATGGTCGCCCTGGACACGTCACCATGTCGCAGGCCATGCAGGGTCTTCTCCACCGAGGCTCGCGCCGTATCATGGACAAATCGTCGCTCGCGGGCGGCTTCGTCGTGGTCATCCTGCCAGCAGCAGTAGTTGCAGCAGCAGGACTCGCCCATTTTGGCGAGAGAAAGCATCCGGCGTGTGTCGAATGTCGCGCCTTCCGAGTCAAAGTAGTTGATGAAGATTGGTTGTCCACTTGGTATGGGCTTGAGAGCACGCACGACCATGCTGATGCGTCCATTGTGGTCGTACGGCTGGGCAATGGCGTTTGGGCCGCAGCTATGACGGAAGAAGCGCGCGATGAAAGGGAAGAGGCCCAGAACGGATGGAGAATTTTCAGCTCCCTCTGTTGGGATCATGTTTTGGTCAAACGGTACCTTGACGCCTCGGATCGGTAGGCCGTAGGACTTGCACAGGGCGTACTGCTTACTGACGGGCTGCTGGTGCAGGAGGTTCGGCAGACCTTTCAGAAGAGTCCTTCCCATGGGATGCAGCATTTTGCAGAAGGATTTGATGACGTGCGTATTCTGTGGCGTGGCCTTCATATTGCCGTCGACGAAGAACAGAGGATGGTCGGTCAGGATAGCCTGGCCCGGTGCAATATTCTCGCTCGCAAAGGACATGTACAGGTTCTCGGGGGCGCCCTTTTCCATTCTCTTGCATATGAGGAGGAGAGACGTCGATCCTGCCCCGTAGATCTTTTCATAGCGCTCAATGGTCGTGGTGTATTCCTTGGGATATGTCTCTTTGGTAAGGAGGACGGGGTCGTCAGACCCCTGAAAGCATCTGCTCTCGTCTGCACCGCACATTGCATCCACTTGGGTGTGTTTCGTGGACAAGCCCTGGAAGCAGTTGCACTGGAGCTGATGGGCAGCCTTGGAGAGAACGGCGGCAGCTGGCTCGTGGTGAAGCTTGGGTTCCCGAGATTGGCTTGCAACCAAGTGACAATGTGAGAAGCTGTCGGCCGTTAACGAGAATTCATATATGCGTATCTCAGTCGCTTGTCACTTTGCAAAGAGTCAGGTCGCTTCTGCCTGGAGCATTGACCTGATGCTCTGAGAACCAGATAGCACGTGATGTAGGACGGGGCATGGCAGGCACATAGATCCGATGAAAACATGACCTCGCTTCGGGAGACGAGTTGCTTCCATCGGTTTTTACATCGATTTCTGAAGTTCCGGTGATTTGCTAGCCCTAGCCAGCATGATTGTCCTTTTGGATGCGTGCAAATTGGAAACCGAGATATCAGCCAACGACAACTCTGGTGCAAAAGAGCTCTATTCGACTGGATCGCGTGTATTCGCTTGGTGTATATGAATGCTGGCAAGCAAATTTCGCTTCATACGGTATTGTGTTTGCTCGGATAGGTGCTTCGGGGGCGGGACTGGGGCAAACGACGCCGACAACAAGCAGCAACACATCGACTCGCACAGGGAGCTTGGTTCACTACCGTTTGATACTCTGAGTTTATGTGCCAACTTATTCGCAAAGGCCAGCCTCGATTGTCACCCGCGTCACTTCTCCAAGCGGCAGGTGGTAGCGATAAGCAGCAAGTCTGGCTCGCAGGTACGGTTGCAACCTGAGCCGCGAAGAGTTGGCGGGCTGACCTTGTGAGCAGAACGGTGTAGATGACAGGGGGAAGAATCTGCATATGCATCACGCGGAACGGCTTGCGGGCCAAAATATAGTCTCCCGCGGCACCAACCTGCAATTCGATATGGGGGGACACCGCGTTCTTCTTGCAAGGAGCTGTACGAATCTCCGACTCCACCCAACAGCAACGGCAATCACGACTGTCTCAGGGCATTTCGAGGAACACGAATTAAGAAAGACCCTTTGGATGAGTTCCGAGGTTTGAGGTCGTCGTCAAGTACCCCCACCGACACTTGCAGTTAAGACACCCAACGCAGAGCTTAGCGAGGCCCAGCCAAGGCCGCAAGCACATCATTAAAAGGCTTCCAGAAGCATTCCAGGTGAGTTTGTTGGTCGACAGGGCTGACAAAAGTTCGCGTTCGCGGGCCAATAAAGCCCAGGGGTCCATGCAGCGCCATTCACGCAGCATATTGCGTGCTCCCGCTGCGACCCTGGCCACGGACGAGGTAGGCAGGTGTTTGAACTTTGGTCGACTCGACGATTCCAAAAGGCTTTCTTTGAGCTCTATGTTGACGCTTCAAGGTCTCGTCTGTGGTCCAAGCTCTTTTTCGACATACATGGATGCGATGGCGACGTTTGTGGATTGCAGGACCAACACGCATGATCTGGTCGCTGCAGCTGCATCTATCGGTAGACATATAATGCTGAGCAATGCCGCGGGAATGTGCCTCTAAATCTACCTCCGTCGACTTCTCTGTGTCTTCTCGCGTCTTGTCTTCATATCAGGGACGTGGCAACCCTCCAAGCTACCACAGGCACCATGGTCCTCTCCCTGTCTGGACTCAAGGCTGGGCCACCAGCCTCGACAGCACCGGTAGGCCCGAGTGCCACAGATGCGTACACGTCGGACTCGGAACCCTCTGTGATCCACGATGGCGACCTCGCCTTCACCCGCGTCAAGGGCGGGAACCAGTCGGGCGCAACGTACCAGGAAGCGGTTGGCGCGCCCGTCGAGTCGCAGTCGCCCCTTGGCTACCACGTCGGCTGGCTGACCATCATCTTCCTCAACGTTAACCAGATGATCGGCACTGGTATCTTTTCCACCCGTACGTACTTGTGTCCCTGACGGGAGAGTTTCACTCACAAGATGCAGCTGGTAACATCCTCCGGCGTACGGGGTCCATCGGCCTCGCCCTCATCTACTGGGTCATCGGGTTCATCATGGCCGTGGCTGGTTTCGGCACCTGGCTCGAACTGGCCAGCTACTTCCCCAACCGCAGCGGCGGCGAGGTCGTATACCTGGAGCAGGCCTATCCGCGCCCTAGGCACTTCTTCCCGATCGCCTTTGCCGTCCAGTCCGTCTTCCTGTCCTTCAGCAGCAGCAACGCCATTGTGCTCTCCAACTACATCTTCCGCATCGCCGACAAGACGCCGTCCGACTGGGAGACAAAGGGCGTCGCCATCGCCGCCTACACCCTGGCGGTCATCTGCGTCATCTCCCACAACAAGTACTCCCTGTGGGCCGTCAACGCCTTTGGCGCCCTGAAGATCATCACGCTCGTCTTCATCAGCATCACGGGCTTTGTCGTTCTCGGGGGCCGCGTCAGCCGCGTACAAGACCCCCACGCCAACTTCCGCAACGCATTCCAGGGCACCACGGACAACGGCAACGATCTCGCGTCCGCGCTGGTCAGCATCGTCTTCTCCTACACGGGCTACTCCAACGCGTTCAACGTGGTCAATGAGATCCAGAACCCCATCCCCCGCATCAAGAAGTATGGCTTCATCTCGGTGGTCGTCACCGCCATCCTGTACATGCTCTGCAACATTGCCTACTTTGCCGCGGTACCCAAGGCCGTCTTTGCCGACTCCTCGGAGCTCGCGGCCGGTGTCTTCTTCACCACCGTCTTTGGCCGCGGTGGCGCCGAGACGGCATTGAATGTCCTCATCCTCATGAGCGCGTTTGGCAATCTCCTGGCTGTCTTGATCGGCCAGTCGCGCATGATCCGTGAGATTGGTCGCCAGGGCGTTCTGCCCTTTACCCCTTTCTGGGTGTCCACCAAGCCCTTTGGCACACCCCTGGGTCCATATCTTCTCAAGTGGGTCATGACGTTCATCATGATCGCAGCACCGCCGGCTGGCGACGCCTTTCAGTTCGTGGTCAGCCTCAAGACGTACCCCGAGGCCATGTTCTTCTTTGCCATGGCCGTTGGTGTCTACGTGCTGCGTCGACGTCGCGCCCGCAACAATATCCCCCGCTCGCAATTCCGGGTCTGGGATGTCCTGCTCGTGTTCTTCATTCTCGTGCAGGTCTATATCCTGGTCATGCCGTGGTTCCCGCCCAAAGGAGGACCATATGCTGGCGACGTCAGCTTCTGGTACGCCACGTACTGTGTGGTCGGCATCGCAATCATCCTTTTCTGCGGGTTGTACTATGTGGCCTGGATCTATCTGATCCCCTCGTGGCGGGGGTATCGCATCCGGACGCTGGTCCTCGAGGTGGACGACAACGGTGCCAACACGCACCGTCTGGTCAAGGTGCCACTGTCCGAGTTGCCTGCATGGGATGAGACGCACGACGAGGCTGGGTATTTGCGGCACAGGCGAGGTGCTGCGGTCGATTCAGAGACGTCTTCGGCACGCGCGCACCAAACGAGCGTCGACGGTGTGGGCAAGGCGTGAGCTGCACATGAGGATTGCTCAGTGGAATTTTGACAGGGCCGACTCCGAAAAAGGGTGATTCTCTCTTTGACGTAGAACCTACCGGGGATCTGTGTTTGTTAGACAATATGTGTCCAGCAGATAAGGTCAATAATGTCAATAGGCAAGGACATGTGCCACTACGACCCCTTACCACCAGTCGCGAGTCTTGGCTCACAATTCAATCCATAAAAGGGCCTCCTTTCGAGATTCACGCTCGGATGTCCTCACGCCGCAACTGATACACGGTGATGGAGTTTCGAGCTGATAAAACTCGGACACCTCCAGGACTACGACGGGCAGTACTTGGGGAGCGTGGAAACTAGTCATGCAACTGCCGGTATTCGCAGCCGCACCCCCAGGTTGCTTATTGTTACTCGTACATATACAGAAGATATAAAACAAGAAGATAAAGACCAAATCCATAGTGTAACGCCTCCTGGACCGCCAACCCGCGCCTGCATGCACCGTCCCGCGTGGAGACCCCTGATCAACTCGACTCGCTCAGGCATGTTCCTGGTGCGAGGTCCTGTCTCCGCTCACCAGCCCGCCGCTCATCCCATTGTCCTCCTTCTTGGCGCCGTTGGCGCCGCGCAGTGCCTCGTCACTGCCATTGGCGTCATAGGCGGCGCCGTCGAGCATCTCTGCTTCCGCGCCCGTCTGAGCCTCGCGGCGGATGCGGGCCATCTCCTCGGCGCTGGGTGGCTGCCACTTGCTGCTCTTCCAGGGAACGACGCGCTGCGACCCGTTAGTCTTCCTGAATGCATACTCGTAATCAACGGCTCTTACCTCGAGGTACATGGTGTCAATCTCCTCTAGGGTGCGACCCTGCCCCTCGATGACAAAGAAGTAGACCAGGGCGGCGCCGACGAGGTTGCAGCCGGCAAAGACGTAGCCGTAGCGAAAGTCAATTTCCTTTGTGATAAAGGGGGTGAAGAAGCCGATGCAAAAGTTCCAGATCCAGTTGCTGGCCGTGGACAGGGCCATGCCCTTGGCACGGTAGCGGGTGGGGAAGATTTCGGCCTGGATGGTCCAGATCATGGGGCCCCAGGTGGTGGCGAAGCCCAGGATGAAGAGGCAGGCGAAGACGATGAGGGCGATGCCGGCCGAGGGCGTGCTGGCCGGGTCCTCGAGGTCGAGGCTAAAGTGGCCGACCGAGGCGAAGATGATGAAGCAGACAAACATCCACAGGGACCCGGAGATGAGCGACCTGCGGCGGCCAAAGTGCTCGACCATGTACAGCCCGATGAAGGTGACGAGGAAGTTGATGGTGTTGAGGATGATTTGGGTAATGTACGAGTCGATCTGGACCGAGCGGAAGATGGTCGTGCCGTAGTAGAAGAAGTAGTTGGCGCCCGTCAGCTGCTGGAACATCTGGAGGCCCATGCCGAGGAGGACGCGGTACGCCATGCGCGGGGCCTTCCACATGCCCATGAACTCCTGGAGGGCGGACTGCCGGATGTTGTTCTCGAGGCGGATCTTGGCTTCAATCTCCTCCACCTGGGTGAAGACGGACCAGTGGTTCATGTTGGCGGCGTAGACCTTGCTGAGGGTCTGCCGGGCGCGCTCGCCCTTACCGACCTTGTAGTCGTATCGAGGCGTCTCGGGGAAGAAGAGGATGCCGACGCCCAGGACGATGGTGAAGATCCAGCCGAGACCGATGACGATGCGCCAGCAGGCGGAGCTGTTGGGGAGGTGC
This sequence comes from Emericellopsis terricola, assembly GCA_027569275.1. Taxonomy (NCBI): domain Eukaryota; kingdom Fungi; phylum Ascomycota; class Sordariomycetes; order Hypocreales; family Bionectriaceae; genus Emericellopsis; species Emericellopsis terricola. The sequence goes on along the minus strand of JAPDEU010000010.1, from coordinate 463,586 downwards.
GTGACCGTGCCGTAGTTGAAGCACGCGGCGAGGAAGATGCCGCAGGTGATGAAGAGCTGGTAAGCACAGACGAGGGCGCCGCGGATCCAGTACGGGGCCGTCTCGGCCTGGTACATGGGGACCATGAGGCTGAGGCCACCGACGCCCAGGCCGGCGATGAAACGGCCAATCATGACCTGGTACCATGCTGTCTCGGCCGCGATCTGGACCACGAAGCCGATGGACGTGACGAGGCACCAGAAAGAGATGGCCTTTTTCCGCCCGATGCTGTCAGCGATTGGCGAGCCCAGAAGGGCACCAAAGAGTGTTCCGATGGAGAGGAGGGCGACGATGAGGCCTGAGCGGACCGTGGCTATAGACGTGTGAGATTCTGTGTCAGGGGGAAGGGATCGCACAAAGGAAAATAATAAAAAAACGTACAGAAGTAATAGGTGCCATCGGACTTTTGCTGGCCGAATCGTTCTAGAAAGTCAGGCATCTCCAGGAACCCGGAGATTTGTCCCGTATCGTATCCGAAGCTTCCCCTTGTCAGATATCCAACATGGCACGGCCATTCCATCTCAAAAGGAAGAGTATACTCACATGAGACCGCCCATGGAGACCAGGACGCCCATGCCAAGCACCCTGGGCGATATTCGGGGCAAGGGCGAGTAGTCGAGGCCACCGAGGGAGGCTCTGAGGCCTTGCCTGCCCTTTTCCGAGTTGGGGTCATGCTCGTCGAAGCGGACCGTGTTGCCTGGTAGCCTCATGTTGGCGGCAAGATTCGGCTTTTGCTTCTGTTTCTGACTTGGCTCGTTGTCAGCGCTTCTGCTGGCTCCAGCGTGATGATGACCAGGCTGGGGCAGCTCGACTCATATACCCAGGCCAGCCTCGTCGCGACTGATGACGTCCATGGCCCCGTGCCCACCCATTTCCTGACTTACAGATTGTCCCCAGATGGGGACCCAGAGTCCCCCAAGTCGGTCCGTGTAAGCTGGAGTGTGGAGGAGAAGCCCCCCATTGCCTTTTCTCTACACGCAGCCAATCACGCGGATCGGGCGTGGCGAGAAACGCCCACGATCTCGTCAGTGGTGGAAATGCCGGGTTGGCCGGAGAGAAGAGAGGTGGAAGAGCCTAGCGGCTTGTGTGCGTAGTCGACCGTCATGGGGGGGGGCTGAGCTTCGAGCCAAAGTCCATCTGCGTATTCCCGTCCATCTTCGAAGCTGCTTCGTTGTGCCATGGATCAAATTCTGAACTTCTGGCTGCGCAGACTCCTCCTCTTCCTCCAAGGGGGCGCAGAGAGGTCTTCATGGACCTTGCGCGGAGTGAGCTGTCTCCATGCCCCCATGCCCACGAACGGATGGCCGATCACCTCCAAAAGAGTCCCTGACTCGATGCAGAGCCGCATCCTCCGGCACTCCGTCTCCAACAGACAGGAAAAGAGTCTCAGACCCCCCACAATACGTCAATCGACTAGCAGCCGAGACGCCAAGCCGGCTGCTAGAACCGAGCTGCTATCGGGCCGCCATGACGTCGAAACACGTCCTGCTCGACGAAATCATGTGGTCACTTTTGCGGCTCTTGGACAACGCCCCAGCCACGTGCTTGTGCAAGGGAAGGGATTCCTCGTCTTTTGGGGTGTCGTGCCGTCTTGTTTTGCTTCTTTTTCCTTGGAACAACATTCCGGACGCTTCGGGGACAGACCCAATGGGCCAACCCCAGCCTCCAGCATCCGTGACCAGACATTATCAGCCCACACAGGGTCTGAGACGCCTGTCGCATGGCACGCTGTTCCTGGCGACCTCGCCGTACGTTCTTCGTGCTGTGTACCCTGGTGCGTAGGAAATCGGGCAAGATTGAACGCGGCCCAGATGGAATGCGAAACCAGGTCGTAGGCCCCAAGGAGCTGTGCATCCCCCCGTGGCAGACTCTAGAGGCCAATGGCGTACTGCACTCATGTGCACATGGTCTATTGCTGTTGTCCATGATACATCTAGCGCTGCTGCGGCTGCTGTGCATCCTCTCACGATTGCTACTGCCCATCTCCTGCGACGCGCACATGTACCCGTCTATTATCCGCCATGCCTCCGTTTTGCATCATCCCATTGCCTGCCGTGCCACCCATGCCTGCACCCGTAAATACGTATGCCCGTGCGGGAGAAAACCGCCGAACCGCGACCGACTTGACTCCATCCATCCATCCTCTCAGACTATCAGTGTCCGCCCGGGATCCGACCCTCCACCGTGCTCAGGGTGGCCAGGTTCACTTCGCTAACCTGCTGAATGTCATCTGTGCCCGCCAGCAGCGCGACGCTCTCAATCACATCCTCCGGCTCGAGCAGATGCCACCTGGCCAGCGTCACCTTGGTGCTCGCGCCCACCGTCACCGTGAACACATGGTCCGCGTTGAGCACAGGCCCAGAGAGCGCATTCAGGCTCCGGAACATGTCCTCGTCGGTAAAGTCGTCGCCCATGCACAGTGCAAACTCCACAGGCCCCGCGTCCGTCGCGTCCGCGGCAGCCCCAGGGTTGTGGTAGGTCTTGACCAGGCGCTTCGCGATTTCGCCCTTGTTGATAAACGTCGGCCGGACCTCGAGGTTGGCCTTACCCGTCATCACCTCGACTTCCCAGCGGTTGCCCACGCCCTCCACGAGCTCCTTGTGGCATTCCCTCGACATGGCTTCGCCGAGCTCAGGGTCCGCACGGCGATAATGCCATGTCAGGGCGCATCGTTTGCGCTCAATAAACGACCCTGGGTCCGTTAGCGTTCCGCGGCCCCCCGCCTCAACGACACCTGGGTCGGGCCCTCTTACCTTGCGCTCTGTCCGTATACTTCTGAAAGACGTCAATGACCTCTTGCTGCCAGCCCATGTCCAGCTTCTCCGCCAGGTTCTCCCACTCGTCCGAGTGGGGGTTCTTCATGAAGCTTCCGTGCTCCGCCGAGAAGCCCATGGCGCTAATGTCACCGAGATGCTGCTTGAGGAACTCTTGGTCCCGACCGGATATTATCCAGACGAGATTCCGGGGGTCGTCGGCAAGCAGCCGGAGCGACTTGATGATGCGCTCCGACGGAATCGCGGCGCTCGGGTCCTGCACAATCGGCGTCAACGTGCCGTCGTAGTCGAACATGAAGAGACGCTTCTTGGCCTCGCGGTAGCGCGACAACATCAAGGCACGATCCAGCAGGGGCGTGGCGATGGCGTTGTTCGAGTCGCCGAGAACCGTGTACACCTTGCGGATAAACTTGGTTATCCAGGACTGCACATTGTGGCTCGTGACATGGCTGTAGAGGCTGCTCTGCATCGCCATGCGCTTGGCGTCAGACATGGTCAGCGCCAGGTTGATCTTCTCCGCCACGCCGCTCACATCCCACGGGTTGATGTGCAGGGCATCGCCCAGGCTGCCAGCCGTGCCACTGAACTCGGACAGAATGAGGGGCCCGTGGCCGTCCTTCTGGCACACAATGTACTCGAGGCTGGTCGTGTTCATGCCGTCGCGGACCGATGTGATGAGACCAATGTCTCCCGCACGCAGCAACGCAAAGTACTCGTCCTGGCTGAGGTACTGTGGGTAGTGTTGCACCGGGGAGAACCCCAGACTTCCGTACTGGCCGTTGATTTTCATCACCAGCTCGTTCACTCGGCTGCTGATCTTGTTCTGGGGGTCGCCCTTCTCCGCTTCCACCAACGTGGGCGTCGTGACCTGGATGAGAACGACCTTTTCCCGCCACTCGGGGTACAGCTCGAGGAAGCGCTCAAAAGCTTGCAGCTTCTGTGCTACACCGCGCACACTGTCGAGACGGTCTCGACCCACAATAATTTTCTTGCCCTCGTACATGGACTTGAGCGCATTGTACTTCTCCGTAACACTGTCGTTCCAGGCAAACGACTCCACTTTGGCGGCGTCAATGCCAATGGGAAACACGCCAACCTGCACTCGGGCTCCATAGGCGTCAATGCCGAGCGTATCTGATGGGAATCCCAAAATGCGCGTACAGCAGCTGAGGAAGTGACGCGAGTAGCTGTAGGATTGGAAGCCGATCAGATTCGAGCCCAGGACACCCTGGAGCACCTCCTTGCGGCGGGGCAGGCACCGCAGGAACTCGCTGCTGGGGAAGGGCGAGTGCAGGAAGAACGAGATGTACATGCCAGGGGCGCGCGAGCGCAGCATGCTGGGGAGCAGCATGAGATAGTAGTCGTGAACCACCACAATATCGCCAGGCTTGTAGAACTCGATAATCTTGTTGGCAAACATCTGGTTCATGCGGTAGTAGTCGGCCCACTGCACCCGTTCCTTGCGACCATCAGACGGCTCATGTTGCTTGTAATGGAAGAGCGTGTACAAGTCGTGCTCAGCGTATCGCCTCCATCTCGTCTGGTCGGTGAGTGTGATACCCTCGGGGGTCGACTCGGCCTCGTCCGATAGCCAGACCGGGATGGTCGGCATGCTCTTGTCATGGCGGAGCTCATACTCCAGTCGTTCCTGATCCTCTTTCGGTACCCAGAGCCCATCCGACTGCACAGGCGCAGGATTGCTCGAGCCGTCCACGGGTACGGGTGCGGAAAGGGGGTTGAGCGAAGATGCGCCAACTGTCGTGGCGGGCGGTGTGTCGGGAGGGGACAGGGGAGCGTCCGAGGGATGGTCGATTTCGCCTGTCCACGCCACGACGGTGTGGTTCCACGGTGTGGCATCGGAAGACAGGTAGGCAAACGAGTCGATGAGCGCCGATTGGCCGCGGCGGGATTTCAAGTCCTATTGCTCAGGATTAGTATGTGAGACGTGCATGCTGGCGCCGCCGCAATGAAGCCTACCCATTGGCCTCCTGTGCGATACGTGAACGAATGAGGGGCATTGAAGGTTGCGGAGATGATGTTGCCGCTGAGCGACAGGTCCGGATTCGCGGCGCGGATGTCGGAGAGCGACTCGCGGCGCTCCATCTTGAAGGGAAGAGTAGTTTGTCGAGCGAGGGGATCGCGCAGTCCCAGGCGTGAGGAGATGACCACGTCGCTGAGGGAGAAATAGCTGGCACTGGGCACCCCGCCGGTGGTTGTTGTGCGATTAGCGAGATAACTGCGAGGGTCGATGCCCGGAGTGACGGCGTCAAACTCAAGATCAGTGGACGCTGGCGGCCGCGGTGTCTCAAGGTCGTCGTGGCGGACGTCTGATCTGGATAGAGTTGTCTTCGCAAAGGAGATTATACCAGGAGGCCTTTGTTGACTGCGGTCATTACCACCTCGAGCAATGGGCTCGCCCGCGATTACGCCGGGGTGAGGGGAGCGGTCTTGGTCTTCATGGGGGGCTGTTCTGGACGCCATTCCGGCACAGGCGTTGCCGCCGGACGCGCGCTGCAAGGAGGCAAGCGGGAAGTGCGGACTGCGGGGCGGATTCGGAGTCTAAAATGGGTTGCGGTCAGGGTACGAATGCAGCCGCCTGGTTGTGCGCATCGGAAGCAGGAAGATGCAGACAAGGAAGAGAAACATGCGATGGGGAGAGCAGGAGTCGACAGATGGAGCGAACCAGACGGGAGTTTTGAGGCATTACGGGCACCAACGTAGAGTGGAAAGCTCAAGGCGCACAAGCTGGAGCTCTTGCCCCGTGGTGAGTCTGGCTGCCCTGGATTCGAAGCCGGAAGTGCACGGTGGGGCCCTAGGACGATTTACTCCTGCACAGGCACCTGGGACTTATGCCGGTCAATGGTACCTGGATAAGCATCACCCGAACGGGTTGCAGCTTCAGAAAAGCGCGCTACTCAATTACATAACCCTGACACAGACGCCATGTCTGTTGGCGGTCAGGAAAGGCCAGTTTCTGCACAAAGCAGGGAACCTGATGTCGCTGGCGGTCGGTCATGGTGGGGGAGGGGCAGCTTCCCCTGCTGTCGATATTTGCTTTCGCGTCATCGTGAGCTCGCACTTTGTGGGAGAAATCTTGAAGAAGCACAACTGCGACATGCATGCAATCGCTCTGGATTGCTTAGGACTGCCATTATATCCCTCAGAAAAGTGCGGGCAATAGAATGTTACAATGCCCAGTTGACGTGACCATCGAGGGTTGAGGCTAAAGCAGCCCCCACGTGCAAGCTTGAGCAAACCAGCTCTCAAAAATGGAGCATTCTGCACGATAGCGAGGTTGTCAAGCTATTGTGTCCGAAGCACGTACAGGAAGAGTCTTTTTGTTTACGAGCCTTGCCAGATACTCTGAGAGATTTCTGTCGAGTGGTGAGCTTGCTTGAGATCACCCGTCAAGCGTCTTGCTGAAGCTCACCAAACAGTAAGGTACCTTACAGAGCGACCGGAGTTCAGGACTTGGCGTTCGATGCGCGATCTCAGTATGTACCGCACACCCCTGGATGGGTCCACACGTTCTCGATGCATCTCAACATGCATTTTCGAGCAGTCAAGCTGCACCGCCTTTTCACGCACACGCTAACTGCAGACACCTTGCTGCTCGAGGACCTCTACTTCGCTTTTGCTTTTAACAGGATCACTGTCAATTGGCCGCCGAACCTCACAGTCAAAGCTGGCATGGTCTGCGAAACTACGCAGATGAAGCGTCCAATTATGATGTCAAGGCAGTGGATCGGATTGGAGCCAAGAGCGGAAACGTTCGTGGCAGGAAAAGCGGGCACTCTTCAATGTGCCAAGCATCACTGCATCCTTGGTCCGCCGATCACGAGCATATGTTATCGAAATTGAGAATTGACGCACACAGCTGATTGCAGCCAATGTACCAGTCTGAGCGAGAGGCTTTCGTGACAGTGCCAGGTGGGGGTCCGGTCATCGTACATGTCTCTAATGCTTAGCACCTACCCTGTACTCTGGCTTTGGGCTTGGGAGCGCTGACGTGCTACGAGCGCATCAAGCAACTTTCTAGATCATGTCAAAGTGATAGAAGAGACCCTGCCGTTCTGTTCAGTTCGATATAAGTAGCGCTTGCACGGTGTGTTAAGGCGTTTATTTGAGCGGCTTTTAATGCAGAGCACGACCCAGGAGTCGCCTACAACTTCGCCGCTTGAGGCCGTCACAATGGCATATCTAGAAAGCAAAAACGGGAACAGAACGTGCAGATTCTGCGGAACAGATGATTCATCATATTTCTTCGATATGAGTTCTCTTGGGGATTGACTCAGACGTGGGAAGAAAGTGAATGTACAGAGGCGTGGTCACGTGACTCACATTTGCTCACAACGCCTTGCATGCATCCAATCCGTCGGGCCATCTACGGCTTCCACGCATCAACGTCGGTAAATACCACACGTACATCACGACGCGCCGCGCCGCCATCATGTCTGGCTCCCCACAATCACCGGAGTCGTCGGCGTTGCAGCAACAACCCGCCAAGGAAGAGGCGGCCAACCACGACGACGTGCACCAGGCGTTCGTCGACCAGTCGCAAACCGATTTTCAGGATCACCAGGACCCCCAAGAGCACCTCGAGCACCACGCGTACGAAGAGCCGCCGCAGCACGCCGATCCCGATCACGCCAATGTCCACGCCTACGCCAGCAATGGCCTCGAAATACTGCAGGCGGCGAGCGACGCTGCGCAAGCCATCGCAGCGCACTCGGACCTGCATGCGCCAGACGTTGAATCCGTCATAGCACCCACGCTCGAGCACCATGGCCTCTCCGATGCCTCCACTGTCGCAGCACTAGCGCAGGCGCACATGTCCCAGACCGAGACGCAGCACCCTCAGCAGGCAGTCAGCATGACGCCTCCCAGTCGGCCGTCAGAGAACCGCGATCCCACTGTCAATCCCAAGCTTACGCGACTCCGACGCGCATGCGATATGTGCAGCATGCGCAAAGTCAAATGCGATGACGCAGGCATCCCCTGCAAGCCCTGCCGCGAGCTAGGAGTGGACTGTACGTACCAGCGCGAGACCAAACGACGAGGCCCGCCCAACAAGCACGCCGAAGCCGCCAAGGCTGCGAAGCGCGCACGAATAGAGCCTTTGCCGGCCGCCAGCTTACCCTCGCAGTCTCCGCAAATGGGCCCGAAATCCTTGCTGCATCTCACGGCAGAAGGCGTCCAGGACGCGGAGACGATCGCGCCCATGCCCGTATTGGAGCTCCTGATTGACGACTTCTTCACGTACATCCATCCGCTTACGCCTTTTCCACACGAGCCCACGTTTCGGCAATCCTTTGCTAATCGCGAGGATCGCACACGGCCAGAGTTCTTGGCACTGACAGCGAGCATGATTAGTGCGCTGGTCGCGTCCTTCCCTCGCAGCGCTCGAGAGCATCTCAAGGCGCAACATAGCACGCACCTTTTCCCCCGCGCCATTGTTCTGATCGAGAAGTGCCGGGACATTGCGTTGAAGGCTCGTGGGAGCACATGGGCGACAAAACAGCCAAAGACGCTCGACGATGCGGCGACCAGCTACTTCCTCGGACTAGCTTCCTGCTACGTCCACCAGTGGACGCTGTCGAACTTTTTCATGTCGGAGGCTATGGCGTTAATACGTGAACTGGGCTTCAGTCGCCCCAAGAACCCAGGCGAGCTGCCCACCTTTGGCAATGACCCATACTCGCCAGATCCGCTGCCCTTCAACCATGTCAAGGATCAAGTTGGGAAGCGCATTTTCTGGTGTCTGCTGCTCGGTAGCAGGTCTAATGCGCAGCTCGGCGACATCCTGACAGGCGCGGTCATTCCGCCTTCCGTGCCCAACTTCCCTTACCCATCATATCCGGAAAATATTGACGACATGTACATTCTCGCAAACCAAATCAACGATCAAAACGAGGGGAATGCATCACTACTTACTGGTTATCGATTCGCCATTGACATCTATACGACCATGAATGGCATTATCAGCACGGAGCTTGCGTACGGCATGAGCGCCCTCCAGTGGTCTGACCAACGGTCTTCGCTCCGATCGGCCCTCCTTGCCGTCAAAGGCATAATTGACGATCTCCCCCTGGAACTGCAGCTTGGCAACCACGGAGAGGTAGACCCGATGGAGGCATTCGAGGAGACGACCATGCAGTATGTGCCGCCACTGTGGCCTACGGCACAGCCAGCCCATGATCTGCGCAATGTGTTCAAGACACAGCCACATCGAAGGCGTCAGCTCCAGTATGAGATTCAAAAGGCTAACATCTTTACTTCCCAACTGGCAACCCGGTCCTACTTTGTGGAGCTGTACTTCAATCTCCGGGACGTGCATCTGGCCAACCCGCACAGCATGGCCCACCTGACACCAGAGCAGAAAGCCATTGACGACGAGGAGGATAAGGAAACACTGGCGTTGATGACGACGGAGCGGGAGCTCATTGTCGAGAACCTGCTGACGGTCCTGGGGTCTATTTCGCAACGCAATTTGGAACCGAACGGCGGTTCCATCATCAATAAGATCCGCCAGGTGGCGTCGACCCTCCTCAATGACGCCCCCGAGCGCAAAGGGCCCCTTGCTATCAAATCGGAGGAGGCTCTGTCCCATTTGATCGACGTCCTCATGAAGTTGGAGAAGACGGGGCCTGCCGGCACCACGAGGGCCAGTGATCCGACGCAGATGACAGCACAGGATGAGGAGGAGGAGCTCCGGCATTGGGCCGATTTGAGAGATTACCAGCTCCGGTTTGCGGCTCAAAGCGGGTTCACTGGGAACATGTTGACGCAATGAACGGAGGGCCGGATGGCATGTGTACGTGTACGAATGCTTGTACGATGGATCTACAACGTCGCTATTCTGGAGGACTGTGAAACGAGACGCCACGAGGCAAAGAGGCAGTCAAACTCGCTGTAATGAAATTGGCACTTGATGCTATAAACCAAAAATCTCCTCATTACTCGCTCTCCTCGTTGCATACCATTCATACGCCGCATACCCCGTCAACACCCAGTTGATCGCCCTTGTGCAGTTAGTATATACAGTCCCAATGGGAATAAGGGTGACGAGACGTACGTGATGAGGGAAATCAAGGCAATCATTGCGCCCTCGAGCGAGCTCGACCACCACCAGTCCATAAAGACGGCAAAGTGCCAGGCCAAGAGACCCAGGCACACGGACGCTCCACACGCAATCAGTGTCTGGCCGCCAAACAGCAGACCCGGTGCGAAGCCCGGTCGCTGATGCATGATCCTCCTCGTCGAGATGGTCGCCGCCATATTCCAGGCCAGCGAAACCAGCGCCTAGAGACACGCGCGTGATGAGCATTTCGCAGGTTACGAGGGAAGGAAAAAGCTTACCAGCGGAAGGGACAGCCACAGGACCCAGAAGCACTCGTCCATCACGCTGTCGGCGTACCCGCACAGCCTGCCCGTCGAGAACCACCAAATGTCCATGATGAGCGCGACAAAGGGGAGCACAATGGCCCAGGGACGCGTGATGCCGTACCACCATTGCAGACGGTGGTTGATGCGCGGCAGGTGCGCGGGCTCAGGCGTCGGGGGCGCATAGTACGGCTGGTACGGCTGCTGGTACGGGGGCGGTTGATGTTGGTAGCCCTGCGGAGGCGGCTGTGAATTCATCGCCCTCGACGTCGGGCGGCCGGTGAGGGGGTAAAAAGGAGGGGGGAGAAAGGAGCGGGCGCGCAAGCAAGAGTGAAGATCTGTTGAAGATGTGATGAGGCTGTTCAATTTGTTTCAAGGTGGAGCCAGGAGAATGAGACGTCGGGCAGGGGTCCTTTGGTTCACTGTCACGCGGACGGGGCTTGGCGCGGCGCTGAAGTCTGGGGCCGCTGAGACGAGTGGCGGGCGAGGGAGCGCCGTACTCGAGCTACCGGCCTGTACTGGAGGTCTACCGGGTAAGGTGGTTGAGGCGGTCAGAGCTGGGACGGCCGAGTGAGACTTGCGCCATGCACCAGTCACCATTGCACGGTGAAGAATCTTCACTCATCACTTCTTAATATATGTCGGTCGTGCCGGGCTAGCTGCCTGCACGCTGCCTCGTGTCCGCTGTATCCAGCGGGCGCCTCGCTCTGAAGAGCAGGACACGCCCAACGACCCAGGTCTCTACCTCTCCGAACAACCCTCGCAACTTGTCGTCAATCTCCTGCTGGCTGTCCCCCCAGTTCCCAAATATACCTTTCCAGTTGTACACCACCATGAGCAGGCGCGCCAGAGGGTTCATGGGCAACTCGTCGCCCAGTATCGTCGCGCCAACCAAGGTACCCCCGGGAGCGAGACGCGGTCGCAACGCGTCCAAGACACGCAGCTTGGATGCTGTTGGCCCAGGCATGCAGTGTAGAAGGTAAAAGATGGATATGCCGTCAAATTGGCGCCCCTCGAGCGGGAGAGCCTGCATTGCATCCCCAACCACAGTGTCGACGTGGACCGCGTCACCAGCGACGCGTTCTACCCTCGTCTTGGCCATCTGCAGCGTGTTTGGGTTGAGGTCCAGCAGGGTCAGCTCCTTGCACGGCACGTCGTCCTTTGAGCCGCGTGCTATGGCTGTGGCAGGAAAGTAGCCCGTTCCGACGCCCACGTCCAGATGCCTCTGCCCAAGAGCCGACTGGAACAGCGGTAGGAGAACGGATTCGGTGGAGCATTTCCATGCATAGTCGTTGCTGAACCAGAGAACGAACGCGTCGTAGAAATGGAGGACAGAGGGGCTGTAGATGGCCTGGCCAGCCTTGCTGTCCGCCTCTGACGTGGAAGGTGCCATGATGATGCCCGGCGACTCGTGATGGATCCTGTCCTATATACTGAGACGAGGATATTCTTTTGCAAAGGAGAAGCGGTGTGGTCTTAAAAAATCCATCGCAATCTAAGACAAATCGCACACGTGATAACGTTGGCAAGCCGGCAAGGTCTGTTCAGACGACGATATCACGCTAGCTTCGATTATCAGCCTGTCTGATCAACAGCACCTTAACCTACGTCTCATAAATAGTCTCGGCCGTGCAGTGATTCCATGTACATTAAAGAAAAAGACCAGTCAGGCCGGGTATTCTGTTCCCAAAGTGTATGCAGCCAGTCAAACCATCCACATTCGCCCTCTCTCAGATTGTCAGACTATGCCACCTCTGCCTTCTCACACCCGCGTCGCCCACTCGTACGTTCACACCGGAAACCTTAATTTTTCGCAGGCTGTGACTGGGGTGCTCCGGCAGCGGGCGAAATCTCGGGGCCTGGGTTGTTCTGGTGCTCGATGGGCACGGTGCCGGCGCCGGGCGCGCCAGCTGGCGGGGACACGGGCTGGCTGGGCGCAGGCACACCAACTGCCTGGGGGTTGACGTGAGGCGGCGGGCTCTGGGGTCCTTGCCCTTGTGGCTGCGGCTGATTTGCGTATTGGGAGGGCACGTTGAGCGCATGGGGAGGAGGGAGGACGTGGACAGGCGCGTCGGGGGTGCGCGTGGCAATCTGCTTGCCGCACCCGTCGCAGTACCAGTTGGTCTGCTCGAACCAGTGGAGGCAGCACGGTAGAGGGGCCAGGCAGATGCAGACGAGGCAGAGGAGGAAGCCGGTGACGCTGGATCTTGTTAGCTTTTTTTCGCTGTCCCTGCTGATGGCGACGACGACGACTTACAACTGCATGCCTTGGCCCTTTGTCTCGACGCGCGTGCGGGTGCGCTTCTGGCACATTTGGCAGTCCACCCACTCTGGGGTCTCGCTCAGCAGGTGCAGCGGCGTCACCTTCTGTCCAGAGGTGTCCATGCCGGGCTGGCCCATGGGCTGCATGGCAATGGGCTCCCCAGGGCTATGGTCATGTCAGCCGTGCTTCTCCCGCCATGGACGCTCGCGCGCAGTTCGACTGACAGGTTGGTCGCGGGCGCCGCGCCATGGTTGTTGGCGTTGCCGTTGGCGTGGTAAGGCGGAGGTGGGGCGGCCATGGCTGCGATGAATGTCAATATGGGGAGTGAGCGACAGAGAACAAAAAAGGACGAAATGGAATGTGACTGGAAGATATACAGGAAGTAGTGTCGAAGAGCAGGGAAAAAGGGGACTGTTGGCTGGTCCCTTGGCGCTGAGTTCCTGGCTTTTGGCGGTGGATACTGGGTGCCTAGCCAGGCTAGCCGGACGCTGGCATGCATGCCTGCAGGCACGCGGGCATGTGAGTGGGTGTAACCGGAAGTCAGGCGCTGCAGGATTGCCTGCTAATTTACCCCCAGAGCAGGCCCATGCCTCACAGATTGGATAAGGGTCCAGGCAGGACGCATGGGACGTACAAGCACAGTATCGGATTGCGCACCATCATGCCAGCTGGTGAACATAGTGCGTCCTCACGTCTGTCAGCTACTCGACCGCAGAGCGTGATGATTGCTGCCACGACGTGACTCAAGTTGCTGCGCCCTCCTAGCTAAGGTAGACCGTGGCATCGACCAACAGGCCTCGGTTGCGGCGCGTGTATGCATATCTCAACTGCTCTACACAGCCCTACAGGGCAGTGCGCCATCCCCACTTGCTTGCCCTCCCGCACTGCTGGGCGCAGGTCATGGGCTTTTGGGTCTTGGCCATCATGCCGGTTGTCGCTCTCTACTGTACATTCACGGCCCTTCCACTGCAACCCGTGGTTGGAGCACTCGCGATTTCATCTCCATCTGTGACAGCATGCATCCACTGCCCGGCAACCCTCGCTTGGGGGCCGTTGCAGCAGCGCAGTCCCCCTCTCTCTGAGGCCCTGTCCCCTGCACCGCCTCTGCCAAGTACTGACCGTACGGCCTTTTGTAGCGCTTCCCCTAGGGGCTGTTCACAAGGCTGAAAGGGTCGGCTGGATGTGGGCATGACCGGGTAGATTTGTGCCAGCATCGGGTTTCCCACCTACTGTGCATCCCTAGTAGAGCTCAAGCCGGCTGTCATTCTTATTCATCCTATCCGTACCGGGACACGGGTCAAGCCTAGACCGACCAAAGCGCGATGCGGTTAAGTGCACTTTTCCAGATAAACTTTGCGCGCCCCTGTTGTTACCCAATTCGCTTGGCGAACAATATTGGGCCGAACGACATGACCAACACCTCATGTTCGATACATGCGTGGCTAATGGAATACGGATTGTCCTATTCCTTGGCCCGCCGCTCGTCTGCGACATTCCTGGTACCTCAGGGATCCTCGCAGTCATGACCAGACCTCAAAAGCGTCCGCTTTTCCTCTCCATCCACCAAAGCATGCAAAGTCGGTCTGGGAACTGCAGTCGTTCCCGACAGCACGATTCCACGCACAGTCCACACTACTCTGGTACAATACTCGCCTTTGAGACTGACGCAATACTTGCAAGGGCACACGTTTAGCCCGGGGCTGCAGCAATCCGCCAGCCCTTGCTGTTGATCCGCGCCTCAAGCAAGTCGGCCTGGTGGCATGCCCATCCCATCCAAGTAATTACGGCCCCAAACTGGGCCCAGGCTTTGCGTCTTCCAGTCGCCTGTGGCGCATTTCAAATCGACCAGCACGGGCCGTCCGGGTGGAAAGCATCAAAATGAGGACTGCCGGAGGAGGTCGCAAGTGGGAAGTGTGTGCCTCTTCCGTGACTACGCTCCGATCCACGCACATCTAGAAGAAATGTGTCCCAAGCACACAAATGGCATCCGAATTTCCTGCGCCGCGAAACAAATCATCTGTATTCTGGCTTTTGAATTTGCCACGGTTGACGAGTATCTGGACGAGGCCCTTGCTGTCAAGGGTAGAATAAAGCCTTCGCCCCTTATCCTGCTGATTGACAACAGCCTACATGGCAAACACGCAAAAGAGTCGCGTTACACTTTTCCGCAGCTCTCACAAGCGAAGGGTTCTTGTGTTCGTCATCGACCTAACAGCCTCCGCGCGCGGCGACAGTCCAGGTGATCCCATTGAAATCGATGGATCCTTGACCTGTCCTCCCGTCGACACTGATAGCAAAAGTCCCCCCCATGTTCTCATTAAGGTTCGCCCTGGCGGTGATACCTCCGACCCTGATCTCGCATGCGGAGTTGCGGCAGCAACATACCTGGGGGTTGACGAACCGTGGGGGCCCACCATCGACAGAGTTTGGGGAGGCGAAGATCTGGAAGACCCGTCTGACCCGACAGTCTGCTTGACGTTCTTCCGAATGGCACGCGTTGTTAGTTTTGGCGAGCAACATGCGGAGAAGACACGTGGGATGCGGAA
This sequence comes from Emericellopsis terricola, assembly GCA_027569275.1. Lineage (NCBI taxonomy): Eukaryota > Fungi > Ascomycota > Sordariomycetes > Hypocreales > Bionectriaceae > Emericellopsis > Emericellopsis terricola. Next base: position 448,581 of record JAPDEU010000010.1, on the reverse strand, counting down.
TACCTTCCAGACCGCTGGGCATAGCCGCAACCGTGGCCACAAGGGCGGTCAAAATGATCCAAGGACCTTGCATGTCGGGCTATTGAGATTGATATAGAGATTGGGGAGGTGGGCTGTTGGTTGAGAGTAGCTTGGGAAAGCTGAGTCTGCGGTCAGAAGCAGCCTCTTTTTATACACAACGCGAGATCATAATTTCTGCAGCCCATCTACGTATGTTACCACTACCAGCACAGCCTTTTTTTTGCCAAGCGAGAAAACGAGAGAGGTGGAATAAGCCAAGCATACCTATGCTCCTACAGGCAGTTCCATCCTGGCCGTCTCAGGTGGACGGATACACTTGTTGGGTCCGGGGTCGACGCCACGCCAAATCGGCACTCGTGCCGATACCCTACCTCCTTTCATACGGTGGGGCACAGCACCAGTAAGTGCCGATACCCTTGCTTGTTGCTATAGTAGACGGCATGTACACGGGAGCACGAATGCGCCGAAAGGCCTCAGAAATACGAGTCAGGCATGGGCCGGAGTCACCGAAGGCCACGTCGGGCTATATGAGTGCCAGTATTGAGATGCGCGGCATCTTCCGCAGCGAGGCGCAGCAGGCATAATCAACAATACATGTCCCTGTCCTCACGTAAGGGCATACGGTCGAACCAAGCAAATCGACGGGAGCGACTGTAGAGAAGGGCCAGGCGTACGAGGCGTACGAAGCGATGCGCTCTGCTTGGATAGCGGACCGCTCCGCCAGTGGCCTGAGCTCCTATGCTCGCAAGCTCAACCTTGGGGGGCTCATAGCGACCGGAGACGGCATGTCGAGCAGAAAGTCCAAGGTGTTAGGCAGTCAGCGAGGCGATGGGGGAGGGTACAAATGGAACTAGAAGTTGGAGGTGGTTCCCCTTTTTCTCTCCCCAAGTAGCAAAAGTTGTTGTACTAACGATAGTGCCTGGGGAAACCGTCGGTCGTAAGAGTGTCTTACGAGGGTTTGGCGCGCCACAGTGGGTTGACCTCACACTCAAGGACTCGGAACAACTTTTGTGGGATCCCCCTGCCATGACCCGTCATTGGGTTTTCGGCACGCACTTTGGCCTCTGCCAATGGATGCAGGCGTGCAAGTTCCTCGAGAAAACTCATGACTCTGCACTCAGGACAGAGTGCCTTCGCGATCGACCTCCTGCAAAGAAGCGCAGCTTGCGGCCCAGAGGGCCCCAGGGAAACCAGTCGTTACTTCATCCCATCGGTCGCCGTCGATACACAGTTTCCTTCATAGGGCGATAATGCGGTGGTCATGTCCTTCGATACATGTAGCAATTGGTCCCTTAATCAGATTCGCCCACGTGACCCTTGATACGAAGTGAATAAATGTCCTCGTGCTGTTCAGTCTGTCAAGTTGACCAGACACGAGTCTTACGTACGTCGTGGACATTTCAACACCGAGTTTGACAACTTTTGCTGAAATAACAACTCTGAAGACGCTGACTGTGAGGTTGGCTTGCGACCCAGACCATCACTCAACAGGGGTTTCCCGGGTCGTTTCCCTCATCCAGTGCATGCTCTCTGTCTCTTGTTACATGTATCGAGTCGCAAGGTATGCCCGCGTATCCAGAACGTGGCCATTCCGCCCGATTCAGTGGCGCCCATGGGCAACCTATTTGCTTTCAAGGTTCTGCCCAGAACTTTGAGTGCCTCGTTCAAAAACAAGCAGAGCCAGAAAACTCTGCCTCCCCTAATCTGGCGCTGCAATGGCACAGTGGTCAACGCCGGGGAGTGAGACTCGAGCGATCTTTGGTCTCGAGAGGAGAGCATATGCTCATCACACTTTACTCTACCCCGCAGAGGAATCGCAAAGCGCGGCGTCTGACAGTCGTAGAGCGAGCAAACCGCTCTCATGTGGAAATAGCGCGTAACGGAGGAGGAGGTTCGAGGGTACTGCTAGGATTGAGATTGAATAGTCCACACGCGGCTCGAGCAAGTTCCAATGAAACTCGCGAGCCTGCCTTACTCTGCGCACACACAAGAGCACAGTCATGGCATCCACGAACAATACTATTCAGTCGCCCGGAGTGGAGAACGTACTGCAAGCCTCGAATTACTATCATCGCGCTGAAGAACTATAATGCAGATAAGCAACTGAGGCCACACAAAAGAATACAACATTTGCACGGGTATGGATAAGGTAGTGTGCACCACCTCATGCCTACTCTTAGCCAATTTTATGTGATCCTCAGTTGGTAGTTGCCACGGAAAACGCAAGCAGACAGCTTCACGACACTTCCTCGACCATTTTCCCTCTTTTAGCTTCGCCAGAGGGTGGACCAAACATCTTGCCAGCAGGTCCCTCGAGCAGCTCAGTGGATACGCCAACGCGGCTGCCGCTTTTAGTACTCGTCCATCGAATAAACACTGGGTTGTTGCGATTGCCGCCCTCGGCCTCTTCAGGGTTCGCCTCCGCTGCCGCAGCGGCTGCCGCCGCTTTCTTGTTGACCTTGGGCGCTTGCTTCTTTAGAAGCTTGTTGATCGTCTCCATCTAAGCCGTATTAGCCACGTAGAACCAACAAAGGCGCAGCGCGATGACAACGTACCTTGACTTCTTCATTGCGCTTCTCGCTGAGGTTCCGTCGGCGGCGGGCCATCTCTTGCCTTCGCATAGCATGCTCCTCCGCTGTGAAGTGTTTTTTCGCTTGCACCTCTTCGCGTGAAAGTCAGTGGACCGTCCCCAGTCATGCATAGCCTGTACTGACCATCCGAGAGTTTCATAAAGTCCTGTGGACCATCCTCAAATCGTGCTCGCTGGCGCTTGGTCATTTTGTTCAGGTCAGGCTCTTCGTCGTCGCCGCTCATGTCCTCACTATCCAGACCAGCAGCTGTCGCATCGCCAACGTCGTCGATGTCTTCGCCCTCGGCATCCTCATCACCCTCGGCGTCCTCATCCTCTTCGTCATCGTCATCTCCGTTCCGAGCGCCGATCCCGAGCGTGTCATCCCCCATATCGCTGTCAGCTGGTTCGCTCAGCTCGTCGTCATCCTCGTCGTCGTCCTCATCGGGAGCAGCACGAGTGGTAGACGGCCGAGCTCCTCTGGATATTTTGATGGTAGTGGCTCCTCCAGAGCGCGTAGGGTGGGCAGCCGATGCGGTCGACATGTCCACATCGCCATCCGCGTCCTCCTCTCCTTCGGCATCAACTTCCATGTCGTCCTCGCCTTCGGCATCCTCGTCATCCTCTGCCATGTCTTCGTCGTCATCATCGTCCAGTTGAACATCCCCATCGTCGTCATCTTCTTCGTCGTCTTGGCTAGAGTCATCCACGACGTATTTCTTCTTGCCGCCACGGTCGCGCTTTTGATTCAGGACCTCGCCGCCTCCAAAAGCGTCGGCGCGAGTAGAAGCGCTTCCGCGCGTGGCCTGGCGCAGCTTGTTTGATGGCACCTTCACAGTCACGTCAAGGTGTGAAGATTCATCACCGGAGCTCGCCGCTTCACGAGCGCGATTGTTCCGACGAGAAGTCATGGTGACGAATGGCCTGGACGTGGTCTTGGGATTCTCTAGGGGTGAGTTAGAACGGAGGGCTTGCGCAGTGAGAGCCTCTGATGCCTTGGCGGCTGCATTCCGACGGGGGCGAGTAGCCATGATACGAGGAGTGTGGTCTTTTGCAAGCAGCGTGGAGCTTGATTGTGATGGGGGAGATTCAACAAAGAGTTTCGGGTGAGGACTGCGCAAGTTTGCAGACCTGAGCGGATATGGGACGGTTGTGCTGTGTGATACCTGGCATATGCCAGCGCTGCCTTATGCAATGCCCGGGAGGTGGTCCTTGTCAGGTGTGGTGGGATGAATGGGAAGGGGCGGGTCAGCAACGTGATTGGAACATGAGGCAGGCGACGACTGAAGTTCCCGTGGTCGGGAAGGTGGTCGCAGATCGATCTTTCCGCCAGCGATGCGACGTGTCTGTCCCGGGTGCAGCTGTGCAGAGGATTTGCGCTGCTGCTCGGGGTTCAGGGGCCATTTCGGCGTGGCGCCCAGCCAGATGCCTGTCTGGGAGTGCAGCAACCTTCAACCAGACCGCAGTGTGATTCTTGGCTTTCCGCTTGGGGCACGCTGATGCATGGTGGCCGTGGCGCGCTTGGTTTTCATCCGTGCCGGTCGCATCAAACTTAAACGTGACGGCCTTTTGGAGGGGATGATGGAGGATAACTTCCTCGACTTCCCTCACAAGGACGACTGTGAGCGAAATCTCAGCTCCCCCAGCAAGCCTCGAGCAAACATTGCGTGCCATCTATGTCTATCTCCAACCAGCACTTGCTGAGTTGCTCGTCTTCAATTGCCACAAGGCTGGTGATGTCAGAATGTTACTTGCCTGAAATTTGGATCGAGACCTCGCTGAACCAGCACAGACAGGCAGCGGCAAACGCGGATCTTGCAGTTGCCAGAAAATCCTCAGATGCTGCAAGGAACAATTGACCACGCTCAAATATGTGCTAGGAAGGCTGCCGTGGATGGTCGTTCCTTGGCCTGTCATTCGGGGGCTGGAGATGCAGCAAATGCTCGTGGATGGCGCGAGCGCGCGTCCGCCAGGTCTGACTGGACGTTGAGGACGTTGTGAACGTGGAAAGACCGCACTTCTGAAAAAACCTGATGATATGACTCAAGCTCCTGATGGTAATCTTTGCTTTTCTTTTTTCTTTTCCCTGATTAGAATTCGGGCGATATGCGTGAACTCTCAGCTTGCTCATCCCGTTCTGATGACCCTGCCGTGCCAGTGTTGGTGGATGCGAAGGGAGCACACCACGTGACCCACGCTTCAAGCTTCTGCATCACACTTTGGGATGATCAATGAAGTGATCACGGAGTATGGACGTCGGCGTTCTTTGTTGATCGAAACGGGTTGACAGATGCTACAGAGAGCATGTGATCAGAGAGGCACTCAGTGCTCCATTACCCATGCAGGTCCATGTCGCTGAAGCAGCACAGAGACACAGAGTACTGATTACCTATCCTACGCTGCTCCAATACCAATACGGAAGGAACGTTCTACGTAGTACTTACTCGAGGACTGCTGCACGAAATGACTCGCCATGGCCGAGGCCGATCACAGTGATATTCCAGCAAAATTTCACCCGATTGGACGTTTTCTTTGCATTTGCAATCCTGTTCCCTCTGGCAAAGCGCAGCTCTCAATCCGGGCTGAATCCCTTGGCCTTCGGTGTCGGCGCGCGCATCCAGTGACCCACAACCCCAGACTCTGTCAGCCGAGGCACATGGCGTACCGGAGTACGGAGTTCACAGCTGCGTCGCACTCTTGCTCCCAACAATGCGGCAACCCATGAACATCTTCAACCTTTTCAAACACCGGCATCATGGCAGATGGAGACGATAAACCCCAGGATGGTATTCCCAGCTGGCAGCGCCCAACTGAGGCAGGGAACGATGCAGAAGACAGCCTTGCGGTTGCGAGGCGCTTTCTCGCCGACGAGCAGGTGAAGAACGAGCCGCGCGAGAAGAAGGTCGCCTTTCTAAAGGCCAAGGGAATCGACGATGGCGATATCGAGGCTCTCTTGAATGAACAGCCGGAAGCAGCCGCAGAATCAGAAACCTCAGAGGTTCGTTCTTTGCACCCATCGCCCAGCCTTGACTGACAAGTCTAGCCCAGCAGCACACCTTCGCCGACGCCGTCTCCAGTAACAACTGAATCGCATAGCGAAATGACCAGCGACGTCGCAAAGTCCGAGCCAGCGTCCAGTCCGCCCGTCGTCACCTATCCCGAATTCCTTGCCACTCCTGCACAGCCTCCACCGCTCGTGACGACTTCACGGTTGTTGGCCACGCTACAGATCACGACGTTGCTCTCTACGCTTGTCGTTGGCACATCGAAATTTGTGCTCAACCCAATGCTCGAAAGCCTCACGGCGTCTCGCGTGGAACTACATGAGGACGTGTCGGCGCAGCTAGACAAGATGCTGAAACTTCTCGAGGGCACAGTCTCCACGGTGCCGACAGCAGGCAAGCCCAAGCGAGACCCAGACGAGGACGACGATGATCCTAGCGAAATGTTCCATCGCGATGTCGGCACCCAGACCTTCCTGCCCATCGCTACATCTACGACCACGCCAAAACCACCAGCATCAGAGATCCAAGCAACACGATTGCAGGGCTTCACAAAGTCGTTGGGCGAAATAAAAGAAGGACTTCGATCGCAAAGCGACGACCTCAGCGATATCAAGACCCTGGTCGACGTGTTCCGGGACGACCTTGACGTCTTGACCTACAAAAGCCCTGTGGAGATGGACTTCTACTCGGGCAAGAAAAAGGCAGAACCAGATGATGAGACCAAAAAGGTCAGAGATAACATTCGACGCATCAAGGGTACTCTGTTGAGCACGAGGAGTTTTCCCACGACAGCAAGGTAGTTCATGTACAATACCCATCTAATACAACTGCCATGTCCTATTTCAGGGGAATGCCCAGCTCTGGGAAGATTTTCTCATAGTCATCCACGATTATGTGTTTATAATCGCTGCCGCGGTTCCGTTGCTGACCATACCATGCCAACGTAGCTGGCCCGTGGACGTCGACCTCCCGGCCTTGCTTTGCAGCCTCGCATGTCCATTTGTGAAACAGGTTCGTTATCTTCGGACCTTCGCCAGACCCCTGGGGGCGCGGCGGCTGGAAAAGTATTCTCCCATCCGCCGAGTCACGCTCGTCGTGCAAGCTACTGGCATCCGCATCGCGCATTATTGTGTCACCGGAATGACTCTTCAGCTCCTTGAGTGCCGCTTGATCCCGATCATCAGCCCTCCTCAGCTCTTCGGGAGATGAGGGTGCCGCGAGTTTCCACCCACGCTGAGGCACCAAGGATGCCGGCGATGGGGCATGCGTCCTGGCGTCCACCACGATATTGGTCAGTTGCTCCAGCACAACATCGAGTGGGTCGCGGTAGCGAGACCTCACGTTGTCCCAGCCGCCGATCCAGACCTTCGCCAATGGCATTTGGGGGTTTTTTCTTCCGTTTTCCTCCCCAATAATCTTCACAAACTCCCGGTGAATGGGTGCCATGTCCGCTTCGGTCAACTCCCCATCTGACGATACCTTGCCGGCATACGCAGGATCCCAGATAAACAGCTCAGAGCCGTTGCGCCAAGGCCGTGAATGAGGCTCCACTGGTCGGTACAAGGCCAGCCACGGTCTCCTACCTTTGACACTTCCGTTTTCCACTAAAGACTTCCGCCAATCTCCCTCGGGTGTGAGGAATAGGCCAGCGAGTGTGTTCTTAATGACTCCACGTGACACCTGGACCTGAACACCTTGAGGAGTGATTGGATGCAGCCTCCTGAACCACGCGGCGAAATCTGTAAAGTCACCATTGTAGTGACCTAGTAATTTGGAAACTTCATGCAAATCAGGATACCCGACGGGGTTGAAGTTCAGAAAGACGGCTTGACTAAGGTATGCATCGTTCTGCATGACGGATTGCATATATGCACGAAGAGAAGCAGGAGTGTCCTCTCCTGCAAGCTCGCTGGCTGCTGGGATGCGGGCTTCGTATCGATCGGTGTTGGCAGATGTCTCCGCGGATTCAGAAGGGGCTGCAATGTTCTCCTGCCATCTCACCGGGGCGATTTTCCGCTTGAGCTTGTGAGAGACTTTGGAGGTGCAGATGGCGAAAAATCTCGAGTACTTGTCCATGTTCGCAATTGACCACCATCCGTACCAATTCAGTAAACTCTGCTCATCGTTTGGATCGATTACGGCCGGAGCATATACCAGAGCGAACCCTGGTTGGACGTAGGGCGAGCCAACATCACTGTCGTCCCTGGGATACATCCGCATTAGTTCTGTTGCGAGGGCCAAGGCTTTGTGTAAATTGGCCAAGTCTGCCTCAGCAACAGCCTCGTTCCTCTCCACAGGCCAGCGCTCACGTTCTTCGGCAAGACTCATAAGCCATTCATCGAGATTTGCAGGGACAACCAGCCGTCCCAGCCGTGTGGGCCCGTCATGCCGCCCATACTGATGCATGAACCATTTAAAGAACATGTATGCTTGTCTGGGTTGCGCGACGAAGACCGTCGGGCAGACGTGATAGACCCATCCCCCTTGAAATGCTGGTTTTAAACAAATATTGCTGATCGTCGGAGGTTTGCCTAGCCAAATCGAGGTGACGGATGTGGATAGTGCTCTGTCAAACACAGATATGGTGTAGAGACCACGAGCGGCGTCTTTGAGAACTTCTGCCATCTTGGGGAAAAGTCGTATCTTCCACATGAGATCCTCGTGAATGATAATCGTGCCACCACCTTCCCCAAGGAAAGTCAGCCACTCGCCTTTGGATAAAGAGTCAAAAAATTGACATTGTGTCTTAGAAGACATGGACAGCCAATCCGCTATCATGCGGGCCTCTTCCACAGCCGATGGTGGAAAGGCAAGAAAAACCGCCAAGCGAGATGTACTGTCGGGCGTTCTGGGTAAAACAGCAGCACAGTCGAGGTGCAGGAGCCGGGACAAACCCTTGGGCATGCTACGTGGCCCCATATCGTCCGCTTTGATGGAAGCAGAAGCAAGCTCGCCAAGGTTGAACGAGCCAGGGGTCGGCACATCCGCGCTCTTGCCATCATCCGGGTTCCTGGGCGCCAAAACGATGTATCTCAGGGGGTCTTCGCTATCGGGAAGGCCGAACTCCACTAGATCCCACTCCACGTACTTGGGCGGAAAGACTGCGATCATAAAGTGTTGATTTACGCATATGATGCATTCCGCATTCGCGTACAATCTCTTCCCGACTCTTTCCAGGATTTCGAGGTCAGCCGGCGCGCATAAGGTGCCTTTCGCAAGGGGCTCACGTTGGGCTAACTGAGGCAACTGAGCCTTGAACTCATTCACTTCACACCAGTGGCTGAAATCGATATGATTACACGTTCGAAATTGTCGTAGCCAAATTTCATCGTGCTCAGGCAGCATAGTGAACACAGCTTTGACCTTTTTGGAAGCCTGTGAGCCCAAGAAACATTCCTTGGCTAATCCTGGCTGTGACTTTGACAGGGCCTTGTGGCCTCGCGGCGGAGTCGGAGGCCGTTCAATACCATTTAAATTGGACGTGGGCGCCGTGCCACTTGGGACGTCTGGGACAAAGAGCTCTGACTCAGTGTCATCATCCTTAGAGATAGCATCCAAGTTGTCGAAGCATTTTGTCGTGACCTCCTCCGCAAAGGTAACACTTTTCCGAGCTCTGAGCTGGGGCCGAACACCGGTCTGACTGGGATTCGAAGCATCCGTAATGTTTGTTGCAGATGTTTTGAGGGAACTTGAGCGGACCATAGCATGAGACGTCCTTGGCACCTCTCTTTGGGTTGCTGAAGCCGCTGGTGACTCGGCGGCGCTGTGTATCCTGTCGGCTGAGGCCGATGCCGATGGTTTGGATGCTGCAGAGGTCTGAGGCTGCGCTCGGGGGTCTCTGTCTTCTGCGCTCCGAGAAGCCTTATTGAGCAAATTCTGCTTGTGTAAATTGAGCTTTTTCGCCGGACGCGATGGATCTATAGCAGCGTCCTTGAGCGTCGTTCTTTGCTTGCGCACCGTACCCCCAACGAACACATTGCTGACGCCGGCAGTGGGCGGAACCTTGCGAACTACTGCTTTCTTTACCGCTGCTGGAAGTGAGCTTGGTTTATTTGATCCGGACGTCTGGACGTTTCGGACATTTCCCATATCGCTCTCCGTGCTATGCGGTGTACGCTTAGGGTTTGACATCCTGCGGGCTAAACTTGTTTCTTGCTGACGATCCGATCTGACTGATTCCTTGGTGCTAGAACCCGCGGACTTGCCATTTATAGATTCGCGTGTCTTATTTTCTGTGGCCATGTCAGGCTCTTTCGATGTCTGTACCGGCGGTTGTGGCGACGAGGTAGGGCGCTCGGGTGTCTTCTGCTTCTGGGGGTTATCGAGTCTGTCGAAGTCTACACTCTCGGCATCGGACTCGGAAGACGCCCAGATATCCGCGTCTTCTTGCAAATAGAATTTTCGCATCTCATTAGAGAGTTGCCGCGGGGTTTGACCGCCTGCTTCTGTCCATGGCTTCGGTTCAAGCCCTTTCTCCCTCCTTAGCTTGTTTCGCTGCTTGTGGCGTTTGTATCGGCCGCGAATCTCTCTCTCCTGTTCTCTCAGCCATTCCCTTATAGATGATTTGACATCGCCGCCATCATCTTTGAGCTTCTGCCTGCGTTCTTGCCATTCTGTGATGGTCTCATCGGGTAAATTTTCAATGGGCTCCCACGTAGCCCCAGCAAGCGGGAAGCCTGAGGTAAACACGAAACTTGTCAGAATATGATTGATGTAGAATTAAGAGGAATCTCACCTGTCCATGAAACCAGACATTTGTGCCTCGCGGCTGGTTGACCATTTTCATCTGTCTCGGCGAGTATGGCATCACCAATGATGCCCTGCACTTCCCACTCAGTATCTGATTCAGGAATTTCCTCTATTGTTGATGTCAGAGATATCTCATCGTCTTCTCGTGCCATCGCGAAAATTTTCTCCCGCGGTCCTTGACTACGTCTCTGGTCACTTTCGCAGTTCGTTGAGCTGGTGGCACTTGCTGGGTTTAGAGAGCTCTCGTCCACAGGAATTTCAGAAACGAACACCCATGGAATCCCAAGTGCAAACGCCTCATCAAGCGTCACGAATCGCGGGGGGCATTGTGTGATGAATGATTGCTCAGTTCACGTGTCACAGTCGCGGTTTGGTGAAGTGAGTTTGAGTTGTTGCGAGAGGCGACTTCCCAGCGTTGAAGGTACCATCTCACCTCCGAACGCTACGTCTTCGACGCGCCTTGCCGAATCAGGTAAGGTGTTTATCTTCATGCGCTGCTTCCCCGTGCATCTCAGTCGCAAAGGACCAACCGCGATAATGACGGTGGTAAAACAAGACTACTGGTCTTTCGGACTTCTTAAGTCGCCATGATTAGGAATTAGGAACAGGGTCTTGATGTACGGGATCTCGATGCGATCCCCTCGCGAACATTGCGCTTCCTCAAAGTCTCCGTCCTGTCTGCTGCACACATGGCGCAGACCACTTTTGTAGAAATGCCTGTCAGATCCACAGCCTCTTGTGTGCAGACTATGAGAGGTGAAGAAAAGAAAAGGAACAAAATGTCGCGACCACTGTACTGCGTACGTCGTTTTTTCACGGCCAAGGAAGCCTTGACCAATGTGCTCAATCGTATCCATGTTGATTAAGCCCACACTTAGGGCCACAGGGTAACTCATCCCCCAAATATGGATGCGTGACGGCGGTGAACATGTGGTGATGATCACTGATAGTGAGGGCCCAGCGTTGGCGAAGGAAGCACATCAACACATATGCGTGGAAACATAACTGGAAGATGACTGTCCTTCATGAGTACTGCTATTGATTCATGCCGCCGTTGAATGTTCATTCTTTACCCTTCCATCTGTGATTCAGGCAGAAATTTACCCGCCACATGTATCAATCGCTACCATCTGTTAGCATGGAAGCCTCGACCACTTGGCGCGGCTGCCTACGCCCTACTGAGCCTCCCCGAGTCCCTCCATCCTGCCATGGTACTCCACATACCAATCCACACCTTGACACGACCCCATCCCAGTCCAACCTTCCGTCACTCGAGCTGCATTTGCAGAAACCCCAACGACTAGACAACGCCGCAAGAAGACTTTACTCTTACGAACTCTCGCGAACATGGCCAACGACGAATATGATGTGTGTGCTTCCCCTCCCGCCTCGCGATGCGACTTGCTGACTTCGTGCCCTCCCAGTTCCTCTTCAAGGGTGCGATCTACCCCTTTCCCGATAGTCAAGGCGCCGCACGACAGAGTATTGACATGACATCGCAGTGGTACTGATCGGTGATTCTGGCGTCGGAAAATCCAACCTGCTGAGTCGATTCACGCGGAACGAGTTCAATATCGATTCCAAGTCCACCATCGGCGTCGAATTCGCGACTCGCTCCATCCAAGTTGACTCCAAGACCATCAAGGCTCAGATCTGGGATACCGCCGGTCAAGAGCGCTACCGCGCCATCACATCGGCCTACTATCGCGGTGCCGTTGGTGCCCTTTTGGTCTATGACATCAGCAAGCACCAGACCTACGAGAACGTCACCAGGTGGCTCAAGGAGCTGCGTGAGCATGCGGACGCCAACATCGTCATCATGCTGGTTGGAAACAAGAGCGATTTGAGGCATCTGCGAGCTGTGCCCACAGAGGAGGCCAAGGCTTTTGCCAGTGCGTCCCGCTCGGCCAATGCTAGCAATCACATGCTAACCACGTCCCTAGGCGAGAATCACTTGTCGTTCATCGAAACTTCTGCCCTCGATGCCAGCAATGTCGAGTTGGCTTTCCAGAACATTCTGACGGGTATGCGACATGCGCCGGATACTGAACATCCACTGACCGGGCGATAGAAATCTACCGAATCGTGTCAAGCAAGGCTCTCGACAGTGCAGATGGCGGCCAGGCACCCATGGCCGGCACAGGCATCAAGATCGACCCATCCAGAGAGAACGAGGCGCCCAAGGATGGTAAATGCTGTTAGATCTGTTTCGCTGGTTGGTCGCGCTGCGTTTCCAGAGGGGTTTCAGATATATGCTTGGCGTACTTCGTGTTCTCCGCGGGCAAGTAATTGTCATTTCCTCACCGTTATAATGAGAAATGAGAAATGTCGGACAAGCGCAAACACCGTTGCTCAGGCTTGATGCCTGGTCCGCGGGATCTGCGCTCTCCTCTCATACTAGAACGGCGCCAGACTCCTGGCTGACTCTCTGTTGTTTCATGCTGCGTCACGAGAGGCAATGTGCTAGAGCGTTGGTTCACGCGCTCGACGATCGCTACGACTACGATTTACGTTGATAGCAAGGCAATGTGGTTTTAATGATACAAGATTATGCACATGTCTTCTCTGGTCGCTGTTGCCCAATCCTGGCTGCCTATCGCCAGGATTCGTGGTCATGCTCGCTGCGTGCTCTCGATTTTTGTGGGGTTTAATAGTGGATGGTAGCCTAAAAGTCGAGCCCAGCCTGAACAACCCGCCCCACGTCTTTGCTGATAAGGCGTTATCGCAATCGTCCGTCGCATGCCGCCAATTTTTTTCCTGGTGACCTTGTCCACATCTGGATGATTGACCAACATATACTGTTGCGCCAGCTCGCACTCATTCGACGCGAAAACAGCCAATTCGACCAACTCGTGCACCTTTTCAAAGTCGCGATACCTCGACATTGACCCGCGATAATGGCCGCCGTGTACAAGTCGCTTTCCAAGTCGGACAAGTCGGCCAGCAAGAAGGCCGAGGCCCCTAGCAATGGGATCAAGAAGAACAAGCAGAGAGTTCTCATTTTGTCCTCGCGAGGCGTCACCTACAGGCACCGCCATTTACTCAACGACCTTGCTTCCATGCTGCCTCACGGCCGGAAAGACGCGAAATTCGACTCCAAGTCGAAGCTTTACGAATTGAACGAGCTTTCCGAACTCTACAACTGCAACAACTGCTTGTATCTTGAAGGTCGCAAAGGCCTCGACGGATATCTTTTCCTTTCCGCCGTGCCCAATGGGCCGACATGCAAATTTCACATCCAGAATCGTACGTGGACCGGATCGCGCCGCATGGATCTGATACTGACGACCTAGTTCACACCATGGAGGAGCTTCACTTCACTGGCAACTGTCTTAAAGGCTCGCGACCGATCCTTTCCTTTGATGCCACATTCGAGAAAGAGCCACACTTGCAGGTCATCAAAGCTCTATTCACACGAACCTTTGGCGTTCCAGAGGGCGCCCGCAAGTCCAAGCCATTCATCGACCACGTCATGGGCTTCACGGTGGCCGACGGCAAGATCTGGATCCGCAACTACCAGATCAACGAGGAGGAGCAGTCCAAGGTGAAGAACGCCGACGGCGTGGAGGAGACCGAGACCACCGAGATGAGCCTTGTGGAAATCGGCCCTCGCTTCGTTCTCACGCCCATTGTGATACAGGAGGTGAGATGCAGCAGTCATGGCGCAAGAGGCTCAGCAGCTAACCTACATTTGTAAAGGGCTCTTTCGGCGGACCGATCATCTACCAGAACAAGGAGTTTGTATCGCCAAACCAGGTGAGGTCCGACCTCCGCAGGGGCAAGGCATTACGACACAACGCTCGGGCAGAGCAGACCGTGACACGATTGTCACGGAAGGGTGATCTTGGCCTGCGCAGCAAGACCGCCCAGAGGCAACCAAAGGATGACCTGGACACGAAGATGCTGTTCTCATGAACAAAGAAAGGGCGACAGGCGATGGGTCTCCTCGAGAAGGCGTTGGCGTTATGGCATCGGGTGTCGAGTAAAATACCAATGAATCGGATCATTTGCTCCCCAGTAGATGCCAGTTTGCCACTCTCAGTGTCTTCATTGCTTGCACGTCACGGTGTTCATGTAGAGACAAATTCCAAATTACCCAACCGTCATGTGATTCAGCACAAAAGCTCCTAAGAAACAGTGAAACGAAAGGCTACACAGAATCTCGGATCTTTCTGCATAGCCCGTGGCCATAATGTCATTCGGCCATGTTCCGACCCCGGCCAAGCTGAGTCACACAGATCACACATGCATCCAATGCCAGCGTGAAGGTTAAACTGAGATAAGATTGTGCCGCGCCGCCTCACCACCCAGAGTCGCGTCAACAAACGTGCCCCGGCAAATGTCCGGACATTGCTTAACCATGGTCAACGACATCGGCAGCATCTTCCAGTCCATGTCGCCATTTCTTCTTCATCAAACTTTGCCAAAAACAATCTTTGGCACGCCCAGCAAGGGCATGATCGAACATGCCATATCGTGACGAACACCATTTACAGCCTGCGAGGCACACAGCCTTCCTATTCAGTGCGACCTTCATGATGCCCAGAGACAACACCGCCAACACCATTTCAAGCCCCAAAGCCGGGGTGGTCAACCAGTAAGCTCTCAAGCTCACCACCTCTGGATACCTTGCAGAAAGGGCATCCAGAGCCAAGAGGGCACTTATGTCAACTACCCTCGCGAAATTGTCCTGATTATTCGTTTCGCATCATCGTGAAAGCCTCACTGCTTGTCCATCACGCAGCTCAGCTCAGCTTGACGTTTCGAGCACATCCTAGACACCGCAGAAGATATCGGAATCTTGATCATGTCTGGTTTACGAGATTCGCCATTCAGTATGAGCGCAACGAAGCGCGTGGCTGCCTTGACAAGCCTTCCTATGGAGATTCTCCTCGACGTTTATCATCAGATGGACATTAGCAGCATTCATAATCTGTCTGCTGTCAACAAGTTTTTCCGCCACCAATTCATTACACGCAAGGCAGCCATGCTCATCCCGGTCTTGGTTCGCGACTTTAGTCCATTTGATGAATTCTTGCAAGTCTATACTGCGACAGCCAACGACCTGCCAAGCACTGCACGCAGCCTATATCAGCCCCGGCGTATCATCTTCAAGCGTTTCATTGGTGATTCTGGCATTGTGCTGGCCGAAGGCCCCATCGCGGCCCAGACGAAGACCATGTACATGCACGTTGGTGGACGCGGGCGTGGCGTGGGGAGTGGTTTTGACTCCCGCTGTCAGAGTCAAGTCATCCTTACCGAAAAGGACCTAGGCGGCATCATTGAGCTCTGCATGTTGGTGCAGAGATGGGAGGCACTGTTCCCTTCCATGAGATGGTACTACGAGCCGACCCGTTGTCGAACACTGAGACCGCACGAGGGAGAACGCTTTCGCAGAGCCTTCTACAGATGGTGGCTCTTTGGGATATACTTCCACGGCGACCTGCCTCGACCGCGTGTGGGCCTACCCGAGCCTTTTGCCGACGACTTCAGGAGCAGCCTCATTCGCCATTACTCTACAAGCCAGCTGTTGGAACTGATGGACCTGATGGAAACTCTGAAGGATATTATCCTGCACTACATTTGTCCGCGGCTCAACGCGAGCGAGCAAATGGTGAGTAAGCCGGTTTCTATGGAAGAAAGGCTCGAGCATACTGACACGTCTCACGCAGGTTTACGAGCAGCCTCCTCTCATTTTCAGCGTTGATCGTATGCAGTCCATGTCGGACAGTTGGAACGACCAGAGTCCCTGGGGCCGCATCATCAAAACCTATTTCAAGTTGGGACCCAGGGATCTTATGTACTATTTCGACAACATCTGCAGCTATCCTCGGAAGCGCTTGATTGGAGAAATCCGGGCCAAAATCCCCAATTTCACTTTTGATCAGGAATCTATCCAGCTCACTGTTCGCTGCGTCTTGGACGAGCGACAGTGGCTGGCCTCTTCCCCAAGCCTGGCAACGGATCAAGGAGGAGGAATCGTTGATTTCGACGATGAGCGAGATCTTGAACGTGATGTCTTCAACAAGGATGCATCTCCCGACGGAGGGTTGCCCAATGGCAAGAGATTTGTGAACTGTCTGTCGCAGTACTCGCCACGAGGAGACGATGGGGCACATGTGGAGGATCAAGATCGGGAAACCACATGGGATGGTGTTCGCCCTTCCATGCCCAGCTTGGGCATCGGAACCATCATGCCTTAGATGGTTCGGTTGATTTGCTGTGTACTATCATGAAACTAGACCGATTCTTCCCAAGGCTATGAGCGACGTTACACGTGGGCGCTCCTCCTTGCGACAGCAGTCATAATTTGAAATTCAATTCCAAAAATGAATCGTGTAATCTAATCAGCTTCAAATACAGCAGGCGATGTGCTGCACACATGAAGATTGTTCGTCCAAGATTAGTGTGAAGACAGTCTTGGAGGGCTGTCGTTGCGGTCTGCCACTAGCCACCGCGCCCCAATCAATTCCAGTGGCCAAGCTCCTGCTTCACTCCGGGATCCTCTCACTCATCCATCTACATCGCAGCCGGACCACAGCGCACCATAGTCTGTGGAGACTACAATTTGCCGAAATTTACCTTGACATACAATAGGACTCGTTGAAATCGGTCCCACTGTCATTCGACGGCGGCAGACCTTGCGCCTGACGTGGGCGCATGGCTCGTTGTCGACGATCAGGGTGAGTGCAGCAGCCATGAACGCAACGGGTGCACAGGTGCCTGCAATCACAGGAGAAATCTCCCGAGGTGCTTGCAGACGGCGCCCAAGACCA
This sequence comes from Emericellopsis terricola, assembly GCA_027569275.1. Taxonomy (NCBI): domain Eukaryota; kingdom Fungi; phylum Ascomycota; class Sordariomycetes; order Hypocreales; family Bionectriaceae; genus Emericellopsis; species Emericellopsis terricola. The sequence goes on along the minus strand of JAPDEU010000010.1, from coordinate 431,461 downwards.
ATTTCGGGGAAGAGGCCTGCTGTCAACTTAAACTGTGCGAGCTATCTGCGTCTCGACGACCGAGACCGCTACATCATCCCCGTCTGAGCCCTGACTGACTGCATGTTTGACAGTCCACCTGCGCCTCTGCTGCTCTTGTCTCCCAAGCCGTGGGTCCTGATTCAAGAATATACTTTATCTGTCTGAGTGGGTTGCATACTTCGACATGGCCGCACCTCGGGTCGAGGATCACCACATGAGGGACGCCGATCCCTTGGAAACTGAGGAAGACAGCGGCCCGACAGACCAGACATCACGACCACATTCGGCAGCTACCAGCTACGATGAAGCGGATACAGACTCGGACAGTCTGGCGCTGGACCAGTTGAAGCGTCGGGGCCTCTTGCCTACAGGTCTTTGCTACGATAGCAGGATGAAGATGCACATGAACGCCGAGTTCAGCAACAACGCCCATCATCCCGAGGACCCTAGGCGCATCCATGAAATCTTCGAGGCACTCAAGCGCGCGGGTTTGGTCTACCAGGGACCGCCTGAGCTCGCCGCCAGGGTGTTCAAAGAGATGCCCACGAGGTACATGTGGCGCATCCCAGCAAGATTCGCTCTGGATGAGGAGATTTGCCTGGCGCACACACCAGCGCACCTATCTTGGGTGAAGGAGACGGAGAACATGAGCCTCGCTGAGCTGCGCGAGTTGACTAAGAGATACGACTCGACGCGGGAGTCTCTGTACGTGGGCAGTCTCTCTTGCTACGCGGCGACCCTGTCGGCAGGCGGCGCGATTGACACGTGCAAGAACGTCGTGGCCGGGAATGTCAAGAATGCGTTCGCGGTGATCCGTCCCCCTGGGCATCACGCTGAAATAGACCAGCCCATGGGGTTCTGCTTCTTCAACAACGTGCCCGTCGCGGTACGCACGTGTCAAAAAGAATATCCAGAGACGTGCCGCAAGGTCCTCATCCTGGACTGGGACGTGCATCATGGCAACGGCATCCAGAACATCTTTTATGAAGATCCCAACGTACTTTACATATCTTTGCACGTGTACATGGATGGGACATTTTATCCTGGACGACCGGAGAACGACGAGATCCCGGACGGAGGCATCCGGCACTGCGGTGCCGGCGCAGGCCTGGGGACCAACGTCAACATAGGATGGCATGCGCAAGGCATGGGAGATGGGGAGTACATGGCCGCCTTTCAGAAAATTGTGATGCCCATTGCCCAAGAGTTCAACCCCGACTTCGTGGTGATCTCCGCTGGTTTCGACGCCGCGGATGGAGACGAGCTGGGTGCGTGCTTCGTCACCCCAGCGTGCTACGCGCACATGACACACATGCTGATGTCGCTGGCCAACGGGCGTCTCGCCGTCTGCCTAGAAGGCGGGTACAATCTGGATGCGATTTCAAACTCGGCCGTGGCTGTCGCGCGCACCCTGATGGGGGAGCCGCCGCCTCAAATGACCATACCGAAACTCAACAAGGAGGCGGCTCGAGTCCTGAATAAGGTGCAGGTCTACCAGTCGCAGTATTGGCAGTGCATGCGTCCCGGCGTGGTTGACATGTCGGTCGCCCAGTCGACCAAGTCGCAGCGGCTGCACGACTTTGTGAGGAGCGCCCAGACGAACGTCCTGATGATGAAGCATCACATGGTACCACTGTACATACAAAGGGACAAGCTTTACCGCACGTTTGAGAACCAGGTGTTGGTCACACCAAGCATCGACACGGAGAGCAAGGTCTTGATAATAGTCCACGATCCGTGTGTTGCCCCGTTCGACAGGCGCGTGCTAGCTAACGAGTCCAGGCCTGAGCTGCTGTCGCAGCCCGATTACGGCGACCATACGCGCCTTGAGCTTCATAATTCGTTCATCGTGGATGGAGTCACGAGCTATATCGACTGGGCGCGCAAAGAAGGGTTCGGTGTCATGGATATTAACGTGCCAAACTGTGCGGAGAGAACAGACGTATGTGTTTTGTGAGCCGTCACTCAGCATTCCCTGTGCTAACTATCGCAGAACCCAGAACTTTTGATCCCCACGATCACGCCTGGCGAGATGGAAAGGCAGATTGCCGGTCTCATGGACTGGCTGTGGGACAACTACATTGAGTTGTACGACGCGAAGCACATTTTCCTCCTGGGCGTGGGTAATGCCTACCTCGGCGTGAAGATGCTCCTCATCAACCGGCGTGAGTACACCAGCGATCCTTATACAGAGAAGCACATTTACTAAGGTCTCCATAGCTTGCAGGGAACGCATTTCTGGCGTCGTCAATTTTGTCAACGGCAACCTTCGACCTGTCAAGTCGCAGACGGACGACGGGCTGTCTCCGTGGTACAAGCAGAACTCTCAGGTCTACGTCGCAGCTGATCACAACTGCTGGCTCGACCCATCCCTCACCCAAAAGATTGAGAAGAGGCGATTCGGCACTGTTGTCCGCAGCAGGGAAAGCGGTTTGACCAGGATGATGGATGCCCATGCTGAGGAGGTACGAGATTGGATACAGGACAGAGTGACTGAGGGGGACGAGAGTGGCGATACCACGACAGGGTCATCGTGAGGGCGAGATGTGCCTTCGAAGCGCTTGATATTCGAGATTGAAATAGAATGGGGCTTTGCACTTGCATTTGATAATTACAAGCGGTCCTCTTGATGAAAGATAGACATGTGAGGGGAGAGCCTCATTCCTTATCATCAGCCACCTTATCCAGCCTGCAGGGCGGCAGAACGTCGGCAGCATCCAAGACAGCGGACTTTGTCAACTTTTGGCACGCCACGCGCGTCGACCATCTACCAAATGCACGTTCGAGTCGATTGGTTTGATGGGGCCGCATCACGATTAAAACAGCCTTCCATCAACCCGCGATCGCCTAACAGCCACAATGGATCGCGATCGGGGTCGAAGGTATGCAACCACCAGCGCAGGCAGCTTGGGGCAGTCTTTGTTAACGCAGCCTCAGGTACGACGATGGTGAAGTCGTCAGATACGGTGCCGGTGAATCATGGCGCCCTACACCTCGTGGAGGAGCAGCCTCGCCTGCCGACAGAAACAATCGATCGCCACCACGAAGACCGCGCAGCCCCATGCCACGCGACAGAGACCGATCTCGACCACCGCGGAGTCCACGACCGCTGAGAAGCCCCCGGCCTCGCAGCCCTCTTGGGCCCTCATCTGACAGCTATGTGCCTGGCCGGCTTCCTCCTAGGCGGCGGAGCCCAAGTCGTGGCCCCATTCCCGTCAGCGACCGCTACAGGAGGGATCGATCTCGAGACCGCGTCAGTCCACCGCGACGCAGGGAACGAACACGGTCGCCGCCGCTACGAAGGGGATCGCCTCCCCGACGAAGCATATCACGACGACCAAGCCCTCCGCGACGACACTCCCCCGTCCGCCTAGACCGCTATGACCGGCCCAGATCGCCCCCACCGCGCCGGGACTGGACACGAGACAGAGACTATGACAGAGACGGTAGGCGCGATCCAGAACGCGATCGCCCGTGGAAGGATAGGGACCCGTCGCCAGGTAGAGGGCGAGATTCGGAACGATTCTTGGACCGGCGCGATGATAAGTTCGTCAGACGGAGCCCGATCCGGGGCGACATGGTCCGCGACAGGCGCCGTTCCCGATCTCCAGTCAGGCGGGAACGGTCTCCCATGGGGAGGCGAACACCACTGTCGGGAGGCAGAGGCGGCTCGTACCGACCCTCGCGATCACCAAGCAGGCGGCCAGAGCGGTACCAGAGCTTCCGCAGGTCCCCCGCGAGAGACTCGAATTTCTCCTCGGCCATGAACTCGCGCCCCGAGTCAAGACGCCCTTCGCCTGGACCAACGCCTAGGAACCGCTCTCCCCTGCCGCCCAGAGACCACTCCCCCAGCCACCGAGCTCCGCTCTCCAGAGAAGCATCGCGGACCACGCTGCGCGATGACAGCAACGGCCTGACACCCAAATCTCCACCTCGCGGCCCTGCCGCTCTCCGCGCACCACCCACCGGGCCAGCTGTTAGTCGTACGTACTCCAACTCCTCACACCCGTCCACGCCAGGGGCCACCCGTCCAGACATCACCAGCCCCAATCCTGCCAACCCGCCTGCTGGACCCCGAGGCTACATCGCTCCCTCGCGCGGTGGCTATGCCCCGCGAGGCGGACGGGGAAGCTGGACACAGTCGACTCCGCGACAGATGAGCACGGGACGGGCCACGAGTCCCTCGGGCGGAGGCAGCATGTCTACCATCCCGACCGGACCAAGAGCCTCGTCAGCAGCCTCCTCCTCTACACCAACGCAGGGCCGACCCTTCAACCCCCCCACGGGTCCATCAGCCGGCGCGCCGCCCCCTCGCCAGTCGCTTGGACAGTCCCTCTTGGCGACCCTGCCGCCCATTGTTCCCGGCGGTAAGATTGACCCTGCCATGACGCCCATGGTGCTCGGCGTCAGCCGCGAGCTGGAGCCGCACTACCGCAAACTACGCGACGAGGAGGAGAAGCTGCGGGACGAGCTGCGTGCCAAGCAGGAGCGCCTCCGAAAGAGCTTGTACACGTGGGACCGCATGGGGCGCGAATCAGCCGCCTGGCAGCTGCGCAGCGACCTGAGTGAGAGGAGCATGACCAACTTGGCGGGCGACGGAGCGGGTGGCGCGGCCTTCTAATGTTCTTTCTCTCTTGGGCGGAGGGAGGGACTTCGTACCTGTACCGTATCAACACACAAGCATTTGCGCGCCAGGCGTCGGGGATTTATCACAAGTCTTTGACGAGAGGAACGACAGATTTGGGGACGCGAAAATAGCCAACCAGGCCAGGCAGGCGACGGCCTTAATAATGAAGTAAATCAATGTGCAACCGCCCCATGAATGAGGCACGGCTCGCTGCTTTCATTTGGTCCGTATGCGCCTTGTCCATGTCCGTAGTCACTACCAAATTCGCCAGCCATCCCATCCCTTTCCTGCCTTGGTATCATACACAATGAGGAAAGCAGCCCTATGCCACCCAGTACGTCCATTCTGGTCTGCTGCGCCAGTTCCATTGTATTCATCTGCCTCTCGGCTGCAAGTTTGTGTCCACTGTCACCAGGCATAGTCGTCCTCTTCCACCTCGTTGTCTTCGTTCCACTCTTCGCCGGACGATTCGTTGGCCTCGTCCTGGAAATCCTCCATGCTGTACTGGAGCTCGCGTGTCTTTTGGTTATCGATCACGATGAGCACAGTGTCGCACATGCCCTGGACGGGCAATTTTTCAGCCGTCGATTGTTGCTCTTCTTCTCCCTTTTCAGACTCCGTGCCGGACGACCGTTCGTCGGTGGGTTCCTCATCTTCATCTTCATCCTCATCTGTATCTGGTTCGCGATACTGGGGTCTGTTTCGGTGACGGGATGAGCGCCGATCCGTGTCGGAAGCGGAGTGGGCCGCAATCCGATGACTGCGGCGGGAAGGAGAGCCGTGGTTGGCACGTTTCCTCTTGGCCGGAGGTCGCTCTTCAACACGTGCTGCCACGGGCTGTTCCTCGGGTCTGAGCGTGACGTGGTGGGACGGGGGCACAAAAGGCCTCCGGAAGACGTGATCCATCTTGTCTGTCCAACCCTGACGAAGTTCCGCGCGCCGCTGCCAGGGGATGTTGAGCACTGTCTTGATTGCTAGGTGGCGCAGTTTGGGCAAGTTGGGGGCGCTGTCCACGAGCGATTGGAGGAAAGTCTCGGCTGCCTCGACGGTCCACTCCCTGACATGCTCAATCTCGATCAACTGGAGTGACGACGGCCAGAGGGGGACCTGGCCTGGCAGCAGCGCGTGCTCGTACATGGCGTCCGAGTCATCAATGGTCTCGTGGTGTCGATAGTATGACAGATTCATCCGCAACTCGGTAAGATTTGGGCAGTTGGGTGCGAGATCGGTCAGGAACTCCAAGCTGAGACTCTGATTGTGCGAAAGCGTCAGATATCGTAGACTGGCCCCGTGGCTTTGGAGGAAGCTGTTGAGGTCTTCTGAGTGGACTTCCCAGCAATTGATCAGCTCCAGGTGCGCCAATCCTGCGGGCAGCTTGCCGAGCAGTCGGTCATTCATGGCAGTGGACGCTTCGAACACGAGATGACGAAGTGATCCCAGACAGTGGATGGCGGCGGCAATATCGTCCACGAACTTTTGGTCGGCCAACTCCATTTCCAGAGCATCGTCGGCATTCTTGGCCACAGGCTTGTGCAGGGATGGCGTCTGGAAGTTGATGAAGCTTACTTTGGTGAGGCTGTTGAAGGACGCAAGCTTGTGGATGCGAGAGATGGCAGGCACGTCTGCCACGGTCCCTCCAAGCATGCGGCTGCTCCACTCCCAGCTCTTGAGCACAATGGGGGATGCCTCGGCCTCATTCTCAGGGTCGTATGGGCCTAGCTCTAGGGACTGGAAGAGCTGCTCCGGATAGTGCCATCGTAGCGACTTGTCCAGGGCCCGATACGGCGGCTGATCCAACTTGGTGAACACCACGAGCTCCTTCAGCCTCCGAAGAGAGGCTAGAGTGGGAGGGAGGGAGGCGACGGGAAAGATGTCAATATCAATGTAGATCGCCTCGATGATGGGCAGGTAGCGGATGACGGTCTCTGTTTCAGGCTTTTCCAACAGCGTCAAGAGCTTCCTTGCCTTTAAGGATGTGGTGGGCGTGGGACACTTGTACAGGCCCGTGAGCGCCGGCTGCATGAACGCGCGACAGGTCGTCGCTGCGTGGACGAGCCATGCGTTGTCGAGTGACCCTCCTGCCCTGGCAGCATACTGAAAAATGTCGACCCAGGCGGCGTACGGAATCCTCGGGTCCAACCAATTGGGGATCCTGCCTACCGGCACCTGCGCAGCAGGGGTCTTGTTCGACCTCTTGACTTTCTTTCTTGGGGCGCCGAGCGACCGAGGGGCCTTGCTCCTCTTCTTAGCCGTTGTCTTTTGGCCTGCTGATTGCGACGCGGACAGCTGCTTTCTAGGTCGTCCACGACGTTTTGCGGCTGCTCTGGGCGCATCGATCACAATGTCGAGCAGCGCGCGATCGGCGCCCGTGGCTACATCATCATCGCTGTCGTGGAACGACTCGAGGGAGGCATCGGAGGAATCTTCTTGGCTGCCATCAAGGCTGTCGGGGTCGGACTCGTAAAGGTTCTTGGGCTTGGAGCGGCGATCCGAGGTCGTGCGCCTCGAGGTGGCTCGAGGCGCAGCGGATGGCTTGGCTATCGCAGTTGCCGCACGTGCACGAGTGCGGACCATGATGCAAGAGGAGACAACATACGACACCCTGGGATTGTCCGGCTGCGTGAGTGCATGAGGGCACAGATGTGGTGCTGAAGCGCGGATGGACCATCCGTACAAATGTGAATTTCGGATGGTTCAGGTCTGACAGTGAGGCGACCTTCACTGGACAATCACGGCGTGAAGTGTATTCTCACTGCAGGTACCTCCCTCACATTAAGGTTCGACAACCATCCTGTCGCTTGTGGTGGTAGCGTCATAGGTCACTGTCAGCGGCTACAGCGCTGTCTTAGGTGCCTTCACCATAGCGACAAAAGTAGCACCAAGCAATCCAGGGCACTCTGGGAGCTGGTCACGAGAAGGAAATTTGTTTCCAAGCCAGTTACCAGATTGCTTACTACTTAGGTACTCAACCAGGCTGCGTACTCGTAGATTCATCACGAAGACGATTTGTCTTGGCCTAGCTTCGTCACAAGCTCTTCCAGCGTTCACGATTCTCGGAAAACGAACCTCCTGCATACAAAACCGTATCTGGCCCAGATAATGTGTGCGACTTGTCCGCCCTTTGTGCACACATGTTGTCCTTGTTGACGAACATTCATACTCCCGATACCTTGGCTGTGGTCATCAGTGCCAGGAGGTGTGGCAGCACAATGGGCCAACAACGTGGTTCTTGGCTCGCCTGCCCAGTCGGCTGCCCAACACCCTGTTGGCACTGTTGATTCCCCCAAGCAGTGTTAATTACCCACTCTCTTTCGCGTAGATATGTTTGATGACTTCAGTTTGCATCGTGTCAAAACGTTGGCTTACGGGGACTGCATCCCAACCTTCAGCGCAAATCAAGCATGCCTCTCCAGCAGTTGCAGGTCATCGCGTCGCGTCCCCCACTGACGCGTTTGGACCGATCTCTCCCACATCAGACAACCCCTACTCCACAACCTCACAATGCTGTCAAAAATGAAGACGAGACAATATTGATGATGAAAAAGACATCGTCAGGTCATGCCAGCCTGGCAACACGGCAGAAGGCACATGGGCCCTCCAAGGCGAGCCGTGTTCAAGTCGATTCCTCATCTCAGAAAGGCCCATCAAGTTGCGCAGACGAGCCACCTTACAAGAGGCAGCGAACTGTCACCACCTCGGATTCACGGCACTCCGCACTCCGAATTACTGTCGCTGGAGACCAGTACCTGCTGATCAATGTATCGCAATTATGGTTCGGCGTGAAAGCTGGCGACGGTGGTGGTCCAGACCCCTTCCGTCTTCTTCCTGACAATATCACATTCTCTGGGCGCTGTCGGCTACAAGTGGTGCCAGATGGTTGCACTGATGCACCCGAGGTCGCTCGGAAGATTCGCTGCAAGTTCAAGTACCAAAAGGCACCTCGGAGTAGTCTCAGAATCCGCCAGAAGCCACTTCGTCAATAGACCCTTGATCAGATCCACACAAGACCTGCAAAGAACGTGAATGGCGTTCATAAGAGCGTGGCTTGTTTATGTATGAACTGGACTGTAATCCCCTCGAGCCCCGATTCCGCAGTTTGTATTCCAAGACAATGGAAACCCCGCGAGATTCTCACTCCAAAGACTCGCGATGACCTGGCCGATGCCGCTGTTTGAAACAAGACCAGGTAGTTTTTCTTTACATATGAGATGAGTTCCATGACCGATGGCAAGGTTACTGGCCGTCCAAAGAGCCTCTCTGCCCCAATGTACGCTATTTGCCAGCTGCAGCCATTGCGTGTTTTGCCGTGGCTGTGTGGTCGTGTTTGGCTTGAGTTACACAAAGCATTATGGATCACGGGCACAAGCAAGTCTGGGGGGAACGCGCGTGAAAACAACCGGATCCCAGCATCTTCGAGTCACGCTTACAATCAAATGGTCGGCTACTAACCTGTAACCTCACCTGAGAGTCCCATTGTCCACTACACGCAAGCATCTTGATTGGGTCTGCGGCGCCCAACAAATACGAAGCCCAAGGTCCAAGCTCATTCAACATTTGATTGCTTGTTTCTCAGTTTCAGATCAGATCAGGTGAAATTCCACATGCTCACGTAGCTTCTGAGAAGCAGTGAGTGACGTTGTGACGTGGAAGTTTGCCCCCAAGAATCAAAATTTTATGACAGGTAACCTCCTGGTGAATGGCCAGTTCTCCGATGTAAACTTCTCATTCCCAAAAAATTCTCCTTCTCTTTCGCCTTCGAAATTCTCCAGATTTCCCCATGACATTACTCACAACTTTCCCCTGACACGGTTGCCCAGTGATCCTCTCTTCACTATGGCAGCAAACGAGGAAGCCTATGGCACTGCCGTTCAGGCCAAGGCATCTTGGGACAAATCAAATCCAGGGATGTCCTTGCCCTCCGAACTGAAGCCCTTTCTATCAGTTCAAGCTGGCCAAATCGGCTGGTACTATTTGACCAATCCCCAGAAGACCTTTGCGTTTGTCCGCATGTTCGATACCACGATTGATGGAAATTACAAGCGAGGTATGTCATTCTTTTGCCTCAAGGTAAACTCTGACACTGATTCGAATGATACTAGGCTGGGTGCCCACCAGTGTCCTCACAAAGGGTGTTCGCGAACAGAAGCCGCTCCCCATTCAGACACCCGCGACGCAACCTCCCTTCGTCACACACGCGGCGGACACCGGCAATGAGACCTGCCTTGCAAAGACACTTCGACTAATCTGGGATCATATTCAAGCTAATCGAAGCACTATCGAGGAAACCTTGACAGGGCTGTCAGACAGTGCAAAAAGAGTTATGTTCCATGAGAGAGCGGGGGAGTATGGTGCTCTTGTCTACAGATGTGAGTTCTCTCCCGAATCGAAATACACTTTGAATACTAATTGAAATATGGCATCCTGCCCGAAGCAAAGGCCATCATGGACAATGGTGCGTTTCATCCCATGGATCTTCAAACCTTGAAAGCGGCCGACCATCCTTTTGCAAGAAAGGAGGTGGGCATCTACACAATTCTCTACGATCAGTTTGGAGAGCGCCCTGTCGGGAATCGAGTCCATACCGAGGCTCAGTACATTGGACAGACGCGAGACTTTGCATATCGCGACCTGAGCCATAGGTCTTCTGCCACCCGCAAGGTGTCGAATCACTATCGTATTGCCGGCCAGGCACAATGGCGCAAAATGATTCCAATTCTGTTTCAGAGGGGCTCTGTGCCTCCAGAATTCCTCGAGATTGCCGAGTTCACCTTTGTCCTTCTGTTCAAAGTTTGGACGCCAGCCCTTTTTGCGCGACATCAAACGTCCACATTCGGGTCTTTCGCAATCGACATTGCATCTGCTGTTCTCTTCGGGAAAATCATGAATGAGGTTTGGCGTGAGTCTGGATGGTCTGTTAAGCATCTCTTGGGCCTAAACTGGCACACGCCCATCGTCCATGGAGGATGGTTTACCAGACTTTGGACGTCTTGGTACGACTACAACACAAAGCAGTATCTCTACCGGTCTCGACGCAAAATCAAAATCTGCCCTGATGGTACTGTGGTCTTTTACTGGGCTGGCGATCAAAGTCTGACTATCCCGTCTGAGCTCCAACAGCAGGCTCGCTTGATGGACAGTCAGTCGGTTCACGTTGTTGTTGAGCTGAACATTGACGAGACTGGTATTATTCGACCACATCCATTCCGGTGGGTTCGATTTCCCCACATCGGACCCAACCCAGAACTCGAGAAGCTCGAGTGCATGGCCATCAAGATCGAGTGGATCGATTCCACGTCTGGCAAATGGAAGTCAGCTTACCTCGAAAGGTCGACAATTTGGGACAAGAATCGAGAGCAACTCAATGTTCTCTCTATATTCCGCACGGGCATGTTGTGCTGGATGGACCTACGTCAAATTGAATACCGCAACCGTCCACTTTGGATGCTACCGCGCTGCAGCAGCATTATTCATTTTCTCAAGTACGACCATCTCCAGCAGACATTGACGCCTACTCTTGTTCCAGTCACAACCCAAACATGGCCAGCCGACAATACCATGGCGCACAACGCAGACAGATTGCGCGCGCAATTCTCTTCGCCTGGGACATTCTATGTTGCCAATCGACCAGCTAGGTTATCCAACCGTGGCCTTCCGTGCGACATCTGCCTTTCGCAGCGCACAACTACCAAGTGCAAGCACAATCCCGCGACGGGTACTTGTCAATGCTGCTCTGCTCTGAACAGGCCTTGTACTTGGACTGATAGGCGCTCTAATGAACTATTGGAGAGCATGCTTCCAGGAGGCCGTTGCGAGGAACTAGGGATCGCGCCTAACGTTACAAGGAATTCTGGAGCCCAAGTCGTTGAAATTGAGGCCCCATTTGATGCGGCGTTGGAGGATGAGGAGCACACCGATGCGGCTGATTCTACTCAGTGATGATGTAGCGATGCCAGGGGAACTCGAGGTTTTTTCGTCTTTAGCAGTTAAGACTTCTCTTCTACGTCCAAGCCATAAGGAGAGAGTTTGTATTCATTTAACTTAGATCCCTACAATGATTTTCATTTGCAGAAAGGCTGGTAGTCGCTGAACCCACTGTCCAAATCTTGGCCACAAGGATCTGGCCTGGTCGACACAGATGCCATTGCTGCCTTTCATCTTATAATTCGTTAGTAGGCCGCTGCGACCACACCAGAAACAGCACATGCTGAACTATCCTTGGCCGAGTGCATTAATACTACTCGGGTCCCTGATTGCTGCCGCTTGATTTGACCCTACGGCTTCCTCCGGTCTCTTGATTTATTCTCAGAAAGGGCGACAGCTGTGCGCAATCTGGCCGTGAAACCTCTTTTGGCATCACGGCGGCACGAGTATGGGGTCACCCAGTGGGAAGGATTTCGAATTCTGGACGAAACCGGTGGGTTCACAAGGCGAGATGATCAAGAACATGGGTTTCACTGGATGTGCGACCGAAACTTATGGTCAAATTTGAGTAAGTGCAAGAGCGGGTACTGATCATCGAGGGCCAGGACAGCACGCATCTGCATGGCCTGAAGCACCAATTTTTGTGACTATCTGCCTCCAGAATCAAGCTCCATGATGCCTCGACTAGTACACGTACGTAAAGTACGGGTTCTCCTTGTCTGTGAGATCCTGGAATGCAAGCTTGTCCCTGTCCTCAGCGCTGACAGCCAGCTTGGACTTGTTGGCATTTTCTCTCCTCAGCACAGCATAGAGTGCCAAACTCGCTGTGATACAGATGGCGTAGCAAATGATCAAGCCCGTCCACAGTTCGGGATAGTGGTCATCCTTCCTCTTCGAGTTCACAAGCAATGGGCCCACAATATTGCCGACGCAGTAGGCCACAAAGATGGTGGCGGCCATGAAGCTCTTCTTGGTGTGTCCTGCCACATTGGACATGCCGACGGTGATGATCAAGGAGACGACGGCGCCAAAGAAGCCGGTGATGGAGTAGCCTGCGAGAGGCGTCGCAGCGCGGTACGACCATTCCGACTTCCAAATCATTGCGCAGCCTAGGTGGTCAGTTTCGAGCATACTCTTTGCGCAACGTGAAGAGGACCTACCTGCCATAACGGGGAGGCAGCACACAATTAACATGATAATCCGAATATTGCGGAACTTGGACCCCAGGAAGCCCGTGAGCAGAATGGCCACAAAACAGATGGCGCCTAGAGGGAACTGCCACAATATGGAGTTCAAGGGCGTCCATCCAAACGTTGAGACGATCAGTGGACCGAAGCCGCTTACGGCACCGTTGACAGTGTACCTATCAAGGTCAGTGCTGGACTGGACGCGGTGGCGCTCCAGATACGTACGCACTGCTCATCATGACAAAGATGAGCCAGACTTTGATGTCCAGAAGAGCCTCCTTGAGCTGAGCCCACTTGAATTGGGCGCAGCGCACCCCGGTTTGGCCATGGCGCAGCCTCTCGACCGCGGCAAAGCGTTCGTCCTTTGTAAGAAACCAGGCGTCGACGGGTGAATTGGGCACGCAGAAGCAGAATAGGCCAAAGAGAAAGGTGAGAGACCCGGCCAAGAGGTAGATGTACTGCCACCGCGTCAAGCTGCCGCCCTGAATCTGCGCAAAGCCGTAGTTGAGCCCGCCTCCGATGATGGTCCAGAGCCCGGTGCTGCTGAACCACCAGCTCTGGCGGAGACTCTGCTCCGACTGTGTGTAGTAGCTCGATACGATGCACATGAACCCGGTGGGGATGATGCTCTCGACGAATCCCAGGAAGAAACGCTGGACGTACAATCCCTGGTATGAGGTAACGCCTGCGGTTGACAGGCAGACGGCTGACCAGACGATGACGATGCCGCCGAGGATACGGCCCATGTTGAACCGCTGGAGAGCGTACGTCAAGGGGTACAGGCCGGCGAGCATGCCAAAATAGAAGAGACTGGTCGCCCAGGACAGCCTCTTGGTATCAACGACGGGGGGCGTTGCGTCTGGGTTGATGACGACGGACAGCTCCAGGTCAGCGGTCATGCCGAACAGCGCGGCCGCGCCAAGGATGGCCTTGTCGTAGTAGACGAGGCCATAGCCGAAAATCATGGCGGGAATGAGAAACCTGTCGATCTTGCGGACGGCGCGAGCCGTGACCTCGGGGTCCAGTTCGTGTGCTGTAAGGCCCACAAAGGCGACAGCCTCGTCTGCGAGTTTCTCGTTGGAGCCAGCCGCTCTGGCCGGCTCGGGCGTCAATATTCCTTGAGCCATGACTGCTCGAGACGTCCCAGCAGTGTCAGTCTGGTAAGAGTGCGCGTATTTCCTGAGGGACATTTCATGATTTCTTCCCGGGATCCTAGTACTTATCGTTCTGCCATGACCTGCGCAGTCGGCTCAAAGTGGAGAATACTAGCTGAGCAGCAACTAATTCCCATTAGTTAGTCCAGTCTCCAGCGCCTTGCACCCGTGAAAGCCTACTGGCCCCCTCATGGTCCACCATCTGTGTATTTTCCCGGGACAGCGGGGCAAAATCATAGGTAAGATGTTCACCTGAGCCGGTCAATCTGTGATGAAATCAGAGCGATGTGTAGTGTGGAAAGCTCTCTTCGTCCTTGTTACATGATTATTTTAATGTCTTCAGGAGTGAGCATCATGCCACATGGTGGACGCTCACGGCCATGCAAAGTGCCCCCACGTGAGGACGCAGCTTCGGACAAGGTTATATGCACGACAGGGTCAAAGACAAGAAACAAGGGTGTCCCTCAATGGCCCAGAACACCATACCATCAGCATGATTCGTCTAAAAAAAAGCAACCCTACGTGGATATGGAAGTGCTCATCTCTGGCCCCCGAGCGCAGGCAATGTAACTTGTCGATGCTCGCTAATCAAACGAGTGAGAAAAATACCCCAAAATTAGAGTATTACCATCGCCAAGGCTTGCCCCCGCAAAGGCAAAACTTTAGTTAGTGCGTGGGGAAAAAGTAAGCTGCCTGAACGGAGCAAGCAAAAAAGTTGCGGCACGAGTTGCGCAGAAGCGCAAAACACTGTGGACGAACAGGGAATTGAACCCCGGACCTCTTCCAAGACACATACAACATGCGAAGGAAGCATCATACCCCTAGACCATTCGCCCGGCTGATGAGTAATCTGGCAGGTCTTGTGAGAGTCAATAATCCCAGAGACACATCGCCCTGGCTAATGTTAACGATCGTTCTCTGGTGAGCAACTTCATCCTCACATCTACCTACCCTGGTAACGTACAGCGCAAACAATAGCGACACTGACTGGCTACACCTTGACATATTTTACTCACAAGACGCACAAAAACTGAGAGTGCGGCGAATCATTTCCACCCAGGAACAGCCAGATATTGATATTGGACCAGCCGTGGCATCGAGATGGTACAGTCCGTAAACGTCGCAGTACCACTGCCGTCTTCCGCAAGACCACGCTCGACGGCCTTCTTCGACGGTATCATTGTGTACCAACAGTAGAAACCATGGGGTTCTTCATACAACACCTCTGTTCTTGTTTCTAGTTACCTTTTCTTTCCGACACTCACTTCACAACGCCACAACAAGGTGAATTCCTCACAGACGGAGACCAATGTCTAGTTTTCAGCACTCTTGCGAGCGAATCGTTCTCGAATTACTTGTTCTCGCAATCACGCTTCGTTTTGATTAGTGCCAGTGTTCCCGGAGCTGGACCATTGAGTACAAAGACGTGTACCATGGCTACTATGATGCGATCACGCGGAACGCCGGAGAACAAAGGTGAACTATGAAACAGCAAATGACATAAGATTTGAGCAGCTTCTGCTTTGCCAAAATCAGCCTGCACCGCTTTCAAACCTCATCACAATCACCACAACACGTCGACCATTCTTCCAACATATCTGGCTCGGATATGTCTCCCTTTTCGCGATTTGCAAAAGGCGGGAAAAACACACCACCTAAGCGTGACGACAAAGAGAATCCATGGTGGGGTCAAGGGAAGTATGTAACGAGCCATTGCGGACCCGAGCGATTCTTTGTTTTTGCCGACCCAAGCCATGTCTCCAAGGAGGAGAAGAAGGTGATCCTTTCACAGAATCATCAGGAAACATCCCATCCTGGTACTGAAGACTCCAAAGCCCTGGCATTTGATCTCGGTACGGCCAGCATGAGCAGTGAGAGAATATCACATCACATTAATGAGCTGCGCCGCAAGGGCGAGCTGATTTTCCCAGAGGCTGAGGCGATTATCCAGTCACACTACAGCAAGAATTATGGTCTTCTCGAGTCGCTGCGCCACTTCTGTCAGGGTCAGGATACTGTTCCGGTGCGGTATTTGAACGAAATGATCCTGATGAATGAACGAATGTTGGTCGAGTGTGCCAAACAGGGAGCTCGCGCCCACGAGCCCATCTGCCAACAGCGGCATCCTGAGCTACCGCCGCAACGCAACCAGCTTGAGATTGACAATCAGTCTCTGCGGGAACAGAATGAGCTGCTGAGGCAACGGATCGAGGAGTATCAGCGCCGACGAAACAGGGGAACTGTGGCGTCCTCGTCTCAGCCCGCCCGTTCTATGTTTGCTTCTATCTCCGGCACTGTTTCCAATGCGTCCAGATCCTCTGGTTCCAGTCGTAGTAGTGTGTATGTACCCGGTCACGCACAAGTAGCACCTCCACATGAGGAAGACGATGGCGACTGGGTTCCGCCGTCTTTGGAGGAGACAATGAAGGAGGTAGGCCCAAGGAACCAATAGATTCCTCTCTGGATTCACCGATACGGTCTAGATGGGGGGGAAAACACGTTCGATAGAACGAGGATTCATGGATTGCGGGCCGCGTGGTTGGTCTTGAGTCAGCACATTGATGTTTTCTTCTCCTTTCTCGTTCTTGCCGTACTGAACTGTCTCTGGCTGGATTCTTGGACTATCCAAGGTTTGTGGTGCCGCTGTGTTCTCCTGAGCAGTGTCAATGTACTATTTGGCCTAAATAAATTCAACGACTGATGGGATCTTCGCTGCGAAAAGTGTTCCAACTTGTACGTTTGTCACACTCACGACCGTCCTCTAATGGCGTTGGAGGTTTCGTGCTCCGTCCACCTAACCAGAGTTCATGTAGAGGGTGTTTCCTAACCCGGTTCATCATAACGCTCTTGTTTCCAAGTTCACGCAAGAGAGGCGACTGAATGACAATGAATTCACCTACTTTGGGGCCAATTGGGCGATTTCTACAGCAAGTGTGTAAGTAACACTGCCCAACTCTACATGTGCTTCTTGCTGCACTCAACTCGGACAGCTAAGGTGTCCAGAAATCTGCAGCCCTGTTCTTGATCAAGCGTCAAGGCTTCTGCTGGACGCTGGCTGCTTCAACCACTCCTAGAGCCTGGACCCACCAACAAAGATCATGGCGGAAGGCAACTTGTCACCAGCTCATGCATCTTCTCCAAGGAAACAAATAAACGCATAACTAGCCCACGACACAATCAACATCCAAATCTCGCGACTTGTGTGTTTCGATTGATCAGACAGAGTTGTAGACCGCCATGCCTCCTCTATTGTCTGACTTGATTGAGGTGCCCCTCTTCAACTCAGCTTCACCGTGGGCCACTACAGAGGCGCAACTCAAGGAATTACTCGAGTGTCCTTCGACGGGCGCAGTCACTGTCAGAACAAGCCTGATTCAGGGATTCGACCATCGACCAAGGGACCACCGCTTCGCATTCTTCAATGGAGTCTCGGGCAGAGTTGCAAGGGCAGGCACACAATCGTACCCAGACGACACCAAGGAGGATGCGACGAGTGCGGACTTGGCTGCGGACCATGACGGTATGGCATGCAGCTCTACGCTGAACAGTCTGGGCTACAGCCCGTACACGCTCGCAGAATACCTCGAGATCCTGCAAAGACTGTCGGGCATCTCTGAGAGTCGCAAGTGCTTCATCTTGTCCGTGACCGGCAGCGCTGCGGAGGTGAGCCAATGCTACACGGCAATCAGGGATGCCAAGGAGCGCATTCGGTTTCCCCTGGCCATGGAAGTCAACCTGAGCTGTCCCAACATCCCCAATTCGCCCCCAGTGGCATACACGCAACAGTATCTTGCACAGTACATTCGCGCGTTGCCGCAAGACCCAGAGATACCGGTTGGCATCAAGGTGCCCCCTTACACCCACGCGGGGCAATATGCTGCCTTGAAGGAGGCCTTGCTTGAGTCCGGGGCCACCTCCCGTTTGAGCTTCATCACGGCGGTCAATACGCTCGGTTCATGTCTATTGCTGAGCCCAAAACCCAGCCAAGAGGGTGTTAGAGATACACCTGAACCGTCAAATGAGCGCGACAGGTGGGAATCAACCTTGCCTGGAGAAGGATTCGGTGGCATGGCTGGAGCATCACTCCACCCACTCGCTCTGGGAAACGTCCGGACGCTGCGAAATATTCTTTCATCCGAGGACTCCTTGTCCGCGATTGAGATTATCGGCGTGGGAGGTGTTGGCGATGCGGATGGATACCAAAGGATGCAGGCCGCAGGCGCCACGTTTGTTGCTCTGGCCAGCGCACTGGGCGAGAAGGGGATCCGTGTCTTTGCTGATATTTGGAAGTCATCGTAGCTTGTACGATACTAGATCGAAGCGAGGCCAAGCGCAACAACGCATGCTAGCTCGCAAGAGGCTGTTTTTGTGTGAAAGAAGCGAGCCTTCTCTCGTGCGATCTGTGCCGGAAATAAATAGAGAAAAGTGAACGATCTCCCTTGGATGATTGAGGATAGTAACATCAGGTGTATTGACCACCGGCCAAGAGATTATATGTCAATGTGGATGGGAAGTATTACCTCAAGGTCCGTAGCGACGCCGCAGTCAATATTGCTCTTTCACTCAGCGTCAATATTTCCAGTAACCATTTTACAATACTCAATAATTCACCTGATTGTTTACGCATAAATGTGTCGTTCCATTCCATCGTGGATAGGTGTGAAGACTCCAGAGTGCCCATGCTTTCGTATGAGTGAACCACGCCGTAATTATTGGCCGACGACGCGCCAAACGCGTCTCCCACCCACGTCACTTTCACCTCCACACAACCCTTGGACAGTCTCGCAACATTCAATTGCGATACCACTATGTCCGCATCGCTCTTCAGACTCCCCGACGAGCTCCTCCTAGCTCCGGTCCTGCAGACGTACCCCTGCCGCGACCGCCAGATTCACACTCTGGCAACGCTGCTCTACGTGCGATAGCCCCCATGCCACGGCATTTGGATCCAATGCTAACCACGGGAAGCCCTCAGCAGCCCCGTGTCAAACACTTACAATCCACGGCGTCGAGTCCACGGGAAAATCTGCCGTCACAGCCTCTCTGCTGGCTTCTCTTGCGAGATCCACGCCTAATCTTCGATATGCCTTTGTCAACGCACCGCAATGCATCACGGCGCGGCACCTCTTCGAATCGGTAGTCACGTCGGTAGCAGAGGCCCTAGAATGGCCGCTGGAAGAGACTGCGACACGATGCGAGACGTTGGCGCAATTGGACGTAGAGCTGGTTCGGATGCTCAAGTATCCTGAGCAAGACGAAGGCTTCCGCTTCGTCCTTGTTCTCGATGCGATTGATCGCGCCCGTGATGCGCCAGCATCCATGCTCCCGGGCCTCGCTCGTCTATCCGAAATTGTTCGTTGCAGGCGCACGCCCTCTTCATCGCCCTCAACTGACCTGCTTAGATCCCCTGCCTCACGACGGCATTCATCCTGACAGCGCCGCTCCCGCTGCGAACATCCTCCTTCACGCCCAGTGTGCAGTTCCCACCGTACACGAAGCCCGAATATCTCCGCATTCTTGCTTTGACACCGCCGACAGACCCCATTCGCAATGCCACCATGGAGGAAACCCTAGCGTTGTGGCCCAGGTTCTGCGCCGCCGTCCATGATGCCCTCGTCCAGTCCGCAGCACGATCGTTGCCGAGTTTCAAGCGAGCGTGCGAGGCCCTCTGGCCTCGGTTCGTTGCCCCGGTCGAGAATGGCACGTACGAAGCCAAAGAGTTCTCCAAGCTGCTCGTGGCCGCAAGAACGCACTTCCAGGACGAGTCGGTGCTGAATCCGAGCATCATCTCTGTGGCATCGGCCAAACCCACCTCGACGACAGACTTGTCCACATTGCTCCCTCGCACGGCGAGGATATTGCTGCTCTGTGCATACCTTGCCTCGCATAACGCGCCGAGGCACGACCTGACGCTCTTTTCTACGCATCATCACGGTGGCCGCCGAAGACGCCGGACAGCTCCTACGACAGCCTCCAACAAACACCGAAAGATTGCAAGAAAGCTACTGGGCGCCCACGCCTTTGTCTTGGAGCGTATGATGGCGATCTACGCCGCTGTGAAAAGCGAGTGGACGGAGGATCCCCGCGCGGCCGCTGTGGATGCCGACGTGGGCATGGCCATGGCTACCCTCGCCAGTCTCAGGCTGCTCACGCGGGTGGGCACGGGTGACATGATGGATCGAGGCGGCAAATGGAGGATCAGCGTTGGCTGGGAGATCATTCGAGGGATCGGAAGGAGTATAGGTGTCGAGGTTGACGAGTGGCTAATAGAATGATGGGTGTCTGGTAATGCGCTGAGCAGTAGTATTATAAATACCGACAGTTGAGCTCTGGCAAACGAATAGGCTACGAGATCACCATGCGGTAAGGAGCTCCACCACTTCAGCGAGGTCAGTAAACGATTCAATGTATGCATGTTAAGGCGTAATAGGTCGTGATCTCTATGTCTATCTTATGTCGGAACAGCACGGTCGGGAGACCGCCACGTATCTTCCTGCTTCGTCCCAGGGGCGAGCCACTGCGAGGTGCTCTGCCCTCTCTTCCTTCTCGACCCCCCTCCGGGCAGGTCGTCGGTCTTCTTTAAATCTTCGGCAGTGCTCGAATGGGGCGAAAAGTAGCTCCCCTCGTTATAGGGGTAGGAGCCTGTCGGTGTCACCGCGCGGCTCTTTGACTTGCCTTCGTCAATGGGCAACAAGGGCGCAGGCGTCTTCGTCTGGGCCATCATGCGGACTTTGCGGTCTGCCTTGTTGCTCTCGCTCGTGCGGTCGTACAGGTACAGCCCGAGGAAGGTGAGGGCAATGCCGACGGCCTGGACAGGGGTCGTCGGACTGCGGAACCATAGGATCGCGAGCACGATGACGAAGACGCGCTTGATCAGGCTGGCTACCGAGTACGTAACGGGCGAGACCATGGACAGCAACACAAAGGCGAGAATGTTCTGGCCGAAATGCGTCACGCCGTTGAACACGAATTCCAACAGCAGTCTTCCATGATCCATAGCGTTGGGTCCGCCTTTCAACTGAATGGAGCCATCTTGGAGAAAGTCCCTGATCAGTGTGATGCCCTCGCTCCAGAACCAGATGGGCAGGGTCAAGAGGAGAGCCATCCCTGACGAGTAGCAGAGGAGGTTGAGCTTGTCCAATTTTCTAGACTGCGCCGTCGCGCCACTTTGCTCGGCTTTGGCCGCCTCGTTGAACAGCTTCTTGGAAAAGATGTTCTGGGTCACAAAGATCAACGTCGCCAGCAACGCCTGGATGATCCCCAGGAACTCTCCTCCAAGACCGTGCTTGCCGGAACATGCCAGCATGACACCAGCCGTCAAGGGAATGAGGGAGAAGTACGTCGCCTTTGGATATCGAATGTCGTAGACCAAGCGGTAGGCGAGGACCGTAAACAACGGAGAAAGTCCCTTGATGGTGTGGACGAGCGAGACGGGGATCTTGGCCGTAGCCGTCGAGCTGAGCAAATGTCCGCCAATCTGGAACGCCGCCAGTGGGAGCGTCGTCATGATCACGTCCTTTGATGGGGCCCGGATGGGGTGTCGCAGGGCGGTCACCTTGGTGCGGAGACTTGGGAAGATGATGGCCAGTTGCGCAAAGACTATGCACAATGTCGAGACAAAGGCGAATTGCACGACCGTCAATGTAGCAGGTTTATCGAAGGCGTTCAAGATGGACTTGGAGGACGTGTTGGTGAGTGCGGACGAGGTATACCACAGCAGGCACAGAATCTATGAGCGCATAGTGTTAGCGACTGGACTTGGACGCGCTGGGGAAGACTGGGGGCGTAACGCACAATGAGCTTGGGTGATAGCGGCGCTTTCAGAGCATCGGCCAACTCGTGCGCGTTTTGGCTCACGCTGCCATTACGTGTGCGAATAGTTCGCAAGGCATCCTGGAGGCTCTTCTGACGGCCATGGCGACCGACGCCTGGCGACCCTGACCGAGCCCATCCAGAGGTGTTGTGGTCTTTGCGAGGAACGGGGAGCCAGCGGTCTGGCGGGTGTCGCGGTTGGTCGCCATTCGGTACTGCGTGGAACTGGCTCTGGAGGGGAGATTGGAGGCCCCCGTTGCCCATTGTGGGCATATCGATGTGATCTGGAAACTTTTCCATGGCGAAGAAGGTATTTGTGTTGAATAAGTTTGCAAAATCGAAGAAACGAGTGACTGGGGCAGATTGGCGCAAAAGCGAGAGAAGAAGTTCGAGTTACTGTCGCATTTTCAACCAGACCGCGTCGGACAAAAAGATGAAGCGCGAGTCCTATGTGACTGTAATCGAGCCAGCCACGAGTCCAGAGGGTGATTGTCTTCTTCGTCGTATGGCCTAGTGCGCTGCCGCTGTCAACGATGGAAACGTCGAAAAGGTATAAATCCCGCCAAGGCTGGGAAGAGCCAAATGACGATTTGGCGTCTCAGGGGGTTGCATCCACTGGGATAGGCCTGTCCCATGCTGCTTTCGGTTAGGTTAGGTTGTTTAGTGGACCCATCGGTGCGCCATCCTGCGACCTGCCGCCTGCGCTGATACCGCAGCTCCTGCAGCTGCAGCGAAGAACGTGGGCAAGAACACGCGGCAGTCCGAAGAACTGCCGATAGACGCTTTAGCGCGCCCTTTATCGCGGCTGCCTTGGCGCCTTATCATCTTGAGGCTGCGGAGCCTTTCCCGCTTGAGCGTTGGCCGCCAGTCTTGTCCACACACCTCGACCCGTCCGCTGACTCCACCTCGAATTTTACTAACAAGCGCGTTCCAGACGCTCTGAGACCCAGTCCTTTCCTTGCCTAATTGCAGTGCTTGATCCATTTCCAACTCTGGGCTTCGGCATGCCAGATCCCAGAAAGCGCATCATTCTCAGGGCAGCCGTAGCATACGCAATCTTCCACATTGTCACCCAGACAACCAATCCGACCACATTTCACAACCGCCGCTGGGCAAGCTCCGGCTCGTCCAGCCCCAACTAAGGCACCATGGCGGCCACCAAGATGACGAAGAACCAGATGAGGCGTGCGAAGAAGAAGGAGCAGAAGAAGGCAGCCAAAGAAGAGCCGACGTCCAAGGCTGACGCTAGCGAGACCAACGGCACCGAGCCTCAACCCGAAGCCGATCGCGAGATATCCAAAGAACAGCCGCGCGAGAAACCGCTAGTCGATGGTCCCGCGATCGAGGACCTCGAAGATGATCCCGCCTTTGCCATCTACAAAGACATTTTCAACAAGTTCGGCGCCAGCGCGCAGGAAGACGCGGTCGCGAAAGAGGCGAATGCTGGAAACACGGGCGATGTCTTCTTTGACGACGACGACGAGATTCCCGACGACGAGGATGCGCAACCGAAGATGTCCAAGAAGAAGCGGAAAATGCTCAACAAGCTCTCCGTGGCCGAGTTGAAGGCCCTCGTGCGCGTGCCCGAGGTCGTGGAATGGCAGGACGTGTCGTCCAATGACCCCCGTTTGCTCGTTCAGATCAAAGCGCAGCGCAATATCGTGCCCGTGCCGACGCACTGGTCCTTGAAGCGCGAATATCTGTCTTCGAAGCGTGGCATCGAGAAGCCTCCCTTTCGATTGCCGCAGTTCATCGCAGAGACGGGCATCACAGAGATGCGCGATGCCGTACTGGAAAAGCAGGCCGAGCAATCGCTCAAGCAGAAGCAGCGCGAACGCGTAGCGCCCA
The DNA here is from genome assembly GCA_027569275.1 of Emericellopsis terricola. Taxonomy (NCBI): domain Eukaryota; kingdom Fungi; phylum Ascomycota; class Sordariomycetes; order Hypocreales; family Bionectriaceae; genus Emericellopsis; species Emericellopsis terricola. The sequence continues at coordinate 407,891 of JAPDEU010000010.1, read as the reverse complement.
AGATGGGCAAGCTGGACATTGATTACCAGAAGCTCTACGACGCGTTCTTCCGCTTCCAGACGAAACCAGAGCTGACGCGGTTTGGAGAGGTGTACTACGAGGGCAAGGAGAGCGAGGTGGACTACCAGCACTTTCGACCGGGGGACCTGACAGAGTCGACAAAAGAAGCCTTGGGCATGCCGCCGGGCGCGCCGCCCCCATGGCTCATCAACCAGCAACGCATTGGCATGCCGCCCTCCTACCCGACCCTGAAGATCCCTGGTCTCAACGCGCCGCCACCGCCTGGCGGTTCATGGGGTTTCCACCCTGGTGGTTGGGGTAAACCACCAGTCGACGAGTTCAATCGTCCGCTCTACGGAGGAGACGTCTTTGGTCTCACGGGACCCAGCGGGACACAGCACCAGCAGACGCAGGCGGCATTGTCGCAACTGGCAGAACCTGTTGAGCGCAATCTCTGGGGTGAGCTGCAGCCTCGCGAGGAGGAGTCCGAGGAAGAGGAAGAATCTGAGGAGGAGGAAGAGGAGGAAGAACAAGAGCCCTCAGCAACCGGCATGGAGACGCCAAGTGGCATGGAAACCCCAGGTGGTTACGCTAGCACGATTGCGCCGGATCATGGCGTAGAGACATCGATTGCGGGCGAGATGGACCTCAGGAAAGAGCGCCGTGGCTACGACACGGAAGAGTCCTCGGCACCCAGATCCGCCTACACGGTCCTGCCGGAGCGGCAGGTGCGCGCAGAGGGCTTCTTTGGCAGCGATCGTGCGTACGACCTGCCGTCAACAAGGCCGCCTGTTCTGGGCGCCGGCCAGGATGAGCGGAAGCGCAAGAAGCCTGGTGACGTGGATATCGCCATCGACCCGGATGCGCTACAATCTGGTGGGCTGGGCAAGGAGGACATGAGGCGACGGTACGATGAGGGCCTGCGCCAGGAGGGTGTGGGCGCCAAGTGGGCGCACGAGGACGATCTCAGCGAGATGATTGCGCAGGAGAGCCGGAAAAGGCAGAAGACGGAACAGGAGAGGGGCCAGAAGAAGAAGGAGGGCAAATACAAGTTCTGAGGGCGAAGCTTGTTGGTTGGGTTTCCCATGGCGTCCGGCGCTCGGGTTGTACATAATGTATGTCGTATCGGTGGGACTGGTCTGCCTTGATTGGAATGGAAATCTATTTCACATGGTCCTGCATTTATTTTATCATCCTTACCCGCGAGCCTCATCATCAATTATACGCTGTCGAGGCCGTTCTTGCAAGTGTCGCATCTATATGCCTTTCTGGCGGCGAAAAATGCATCCCTGTCCTCGAGCGTCATCTTCTTGGGCAGTACACATGCGACGTGGAATTTCTTGGACCCGTTGTGACGCTGCTCTCTTGTTAGTGTGACATGTTCCATGTCGAACAGAAAGCTCGATCGTACCTTTGCAGTGCAGAAGATCGCTTGGGCGGTAGTCACGGGCTTGTGACAGACACCGCATCCATTCTTGGTCGACCTGATCTGCAACAGCGGGGGTGGTGGTTCTTCGTCCTTGAAAGGCTTGGCCCGCGCTGTGGACAATAGGGGCTCAACATCTTCGACGTGGTCCCTGCTCAGCAGGCCAACGGAGAGTAGAAATGCCGTCTGCTTGTCAAACTCGTCGACGCGGTACCGCCGCTCGCCGATCCACGCGGCTTTTTGTGTTACAAAATCCTTCCACGCCGCAGGAAAGTAGCATCGTGCGGTCAGATCATATTCGTCCATCACGTTGTCGAATTCAGTCATATACTCGACTTCAGCGGGCGTGATGCCAGGCTCCTCCCGAAGCCGGTACATGTGCTTGTAGCGCAGCATGGCCTTGATTGGCTCAGTTTGGGGGAGGACTGAACCGGGTTTGAGGACGTGCTTCCCAACAGGATGGTAGAACACTATGCCGTTATCCGGAACCTGAATGTCGTCTTCTGGTGGTTTTGCACGGATGGCAGGACGAGGGGGCGGGCTGGGTAGTGCAGCTGCAGCTGGTACTGGTGCTTCTGGGTTAGGAGTCAGGAGTTTTTCGCTGGCTAAGGTGGCTTGGTCGAGGGCTGGGGAAGTCGCCTTCTGGTACAACTCCTGGTCTTCTGCGTATTGCTGCTCACCGTGACTCCATGTCGATGATTCGTCCACGCTTTCGGAGTCGGTGTCCCCCAGACATATTGGATCGTCCTTTGACCCGTCTTCGAAAGCAGATGGGCGGGCCCTTGAAGGCGTGCTCGTTGTTGTGTGAACCGATACAGCAGTCGTTGTCCTCGTCCCGGAGAAGCGGGACACTGAGAAGACTGCTTTGAGCTGCTTTGTGGTTGTAGACACGGAATTGGAGGCCTCTCTCGTTGTGTGCGAGTGTGAACGGATCGGGGGCTTCGTGTGCCGTTGTTGTTGTGATAGAGATGGCGATAGATTCAGCGCGGCTGTGCCGTCGACATGAACTTGGCTTCTTCCCACCAAGGCCGCGAAGACTTGGTCGCTTCTGGGGTCGCCCAGGAGACTGGATGTCCAGCCCCACGCCCACTCCAGTTTTGATGTTGTGGTCGACTTTTCTGGAAAGATGAATCCTTGATGATAGAGCATGCCGGGCATGCCTGGTCGCCGCTCCGCTGTTTCAGGGAACGACGATATCGAGTACCAAGGCGAGCAATAATACGGCACAGGCACATCGCACCAGATCTTGACCCAGTTGGGCAATCGCTGACCTTCGGCTTCTTCCGTCTCTAGGCGAATTCGGAGTGATAGACCAACTGGAAGAGCAGAATCTTTGGCATCGCGGACGTAGCCGTCTAGTTCGTGCTCGTGGATCTTAAAGAGCCTGGTGAGTTGGATATGGATAACATCCCGACTACTCGGTATGTTGAACTCGCAGCGATGTTTACGAACAACCTCAGGGATCTCACTAGAATCCTCTGGCAGAATTTGGAGTCGACAGCGGCCCATGAACGTTGTTGAGTCGGGGTCGTGATGATAAGAGCTTGGATTGACGTAAGTACTGCTGCCAGCCTTCATGATATACCGCACCTGCGATACATCTATCAAGAGGTGTTGATCTTTCCGGGAATATCTTGGGACTCCGCGCATTGACTGCCCTGAGCCAGGGGGTGCCTTGCTCATCGTCGCAGCCATTCCCTCCGTACTTTCGATGCCATTTGAAGTTGTAGTACGAGGTTGAGAGGAACTCGGGTGCGAACGCGTTGTTAGTGGGGACGCGACGCGGTGACTTGTTGGAGCCCGCGCTGGAGTTGCAGAGAAATGCTAGAATCTGGGACACAGTCACGACAAACAACATCACGCCATAACCATAACTGGGAGCCCCTGAACATACTGACTGTGATTGTGGATTATTGTTTGAGGGAAACAGTCCAGCCGGTTGTCTGTGCAGGGCGGTCGACAATAAAATAAAGGAACCAGTCTCAGCCCCTAACAAGCACGTGGCAGTCTTAATTGTACCCGTCCTGAACACCCACGCAAAAATGCAACGATAAGAGGAATACCGCGCAGAAGTTTTGGCCCAGTGAAGATATTTGAACAACCAAAAAAAATCATTGATCGCTCTGGGACTCGAACCCAGGCCTCTTGCGAGACTGCGAGTGGAAGGTCATGTAACCTGTCCTGAACACAGCGCCTTAGACCACTCGGCCAAACGACCATGGCGACAGTTCAGACTTTCAAAATTATGATTCCAGACGCAACCTGAGTCAGCCTGATCATTGACAGCTGGCCGGAATCACACATGAGGGTAGAAACTCCAGTCATTGTCAAAGCTCAGAGTTGCAACATTGACCGCTGTTTCAAAAGCAAGTCGCCGATGGAGACATGTCTTTCTTCGCCGAATACTTAACCTCAGCCGCATCGGAAGAGTCGGTCGCGTCGTGGTGCGACGTGAACACACAAGGTCCCTGTGATGTCCGAATGTCGTAGCGTGGGCGGACCGGCACGCTGAACGCACTGCGGACCTGGACTTCAACATGTGTTCACTATTTGATCCACTAGGTTGCGACCATGGATTAAGAGGTACTTTGTATATGTTTTGGACCTTCGTTATTCGTCAATCTAAGTCAAGTGTGGCGCACAAAATTGCGCTGTGTTGCGCTGCAGCAAAAGACAAACATCACGAGTTGACATGGAGGTCCGGCCTCTGCAAGGTTGATATATCACACTATTTTGACGCACTCATAAATTTTCAATGTGCAAAGTCCCCTCAACAGCTGTAACAACAGTTGTATTCTCTCGCCTATGCACTTCAGCTTCGTCACACCTCACCAGTACTTGACACAGGGAGGCGTCTCTCTGCGATGCCTTCGGACAAGGATGACGACTTGGAGGCATCTCGGATCGCTGCGAAGTTGGCTCTGCTCGATCAAGGACCACCATCGGCGCCCGGACTCGCCATGTCCTTTGGCAAGAGCGGTTAGAGTCGTGAGAATTCTTCGTTTGCCGTTGCACCAGCGCCTGTCTGCTGTACCCTGAACATGACAAGTAGGACCAGGTTCATTCTTTGATTTCCCCTTAGAAAGTCTCTGACAGCCGCATGACATGATTCTAGGGGAGTTCCATACTTTTTCCAGCCTCCGGGCGAGGGCCACCAGCCCACCCTTGATCATCCTAAGTACAACGAGTCGTTATTCCCGGTGTGGAATGGACGCAGCTTCTTGAAGCCCCACACGAGCTTCCCCGGGATAGGCGTGCCTGCCCATCTATTCAATTCTAGGGAGATTTCGACCCGGGCGATGCAACACGATTGCAGACTGATTGCTCTTTCCCGTTTGGTGCGCTGGAGAATCCTTCAAACAATACAAGAACACGAATGCAGTCAGTACCACTCATTCTGCACCGTCAGTGCCACTTTTTGGGGAGCTCAGACGGACAGATAATGCGAATAACCTCAGCGTCGACTAACGCCACCAACTTGCAGCAATGTTGTCGTTTGAATGCCTCTAATTTCCACGGCCAGTCGTTGCAGCCATGAAAAAGGCACTTCCCCTCTGGTAGGGCACAATGGTATCTTCACGTGCAGCACGGCAATCAGGAGTCACGTCCAGGAGTGTCGGAGGTCTCATTTGCTTGGCGTACGCGCACGTCTATGCGATCGAGCCGCTACAGTGTTGGAGCCGCAAAATTCGTCGGGCCCATCATTCGGATCGCTGCACTGCACTTCATCCATAGCTGGCGTCTTGCACATGATTAAAAGCAGCAGCGTGATCCAAACGGCAGCTCGAATTGATCTCCACAAGAACTGGGTCTGTTCTTGCGCACTGCACAACACTGATCGTCGTATGCTGATGAGGAATACATTCCTGGGCACTGCCGATGGAGGAGAAGTTGCGATGAGAAGAACCTATTCCGCAACGCTCGGGCGATAATCGAGATTGGCGATGCACTTTTCTGGACAAGCCCGACATATTCTCAGGTCGTTCCTTCCCAAAGAGGCATCAAAATGGCAAGGCTCCAGCTGTCATTGGTCCAACTTTATCCCGGTGGGCTAAACGGAGACTTCACTCCGGAACGTGTAATGAAATTACATCACCAACGATCAGCTTCGTCGTCGCCGACATGAAGTTTCCAGCAAAATACCATGTCGATGGCATGATAATGAGGGCCTACAGGCACCATGTCACTCTGTGCCCCAGCGAGACCGCTTTTTTTCTATGAGTCGTAGACCACACTTTCCGTGGGACACGCGCACCGCGTCGCTGACCGACCTGACGTCAAGAGGACGGCATCGCTCGATGATCGAGCACGCTTGGTGGGGGGGAGAAGGTGCGTTCACCTGAATACCTTGACGTGACCTTGAATTGCCGACTTCCCTCTTAAGTAGCTCCTCATCCCAGAATTGTGTGACTTTCTGCCTAGACCCATCTCCCAAACCACCGCCACATCTTCAAAGTCGAAAGTCTTGTGGTTCCAAGATCCTACATGTCGCGTATTGTCCCCGAATCGATCAAACAGGCAGTCATGGGCGGCCACGGAGGATCCCAGGCCAAGGCCACGCAACTTGCCGCCGACATGGTCGAGCCAACCAAAGACACGAGGATCACCTCAGACTGGGGCACCAAGCAGAATAGCACCGACGACTGGCTCAAGGTCACCACCGAGGATCACACCGGGCCGATGCTTTTGGAGGACGGCTTTGGCAGGGAGAAGGTGTGCAGCCCTCAGACAGCAACAAGAGGACAGCCTGAATCGAGACCCTGTCTGACCACTCCCAGATTCACCGCTTTGACCATGAGCGCATCCCTGAGCGTGTCGTGCACGCCCGTGGCGCAGGCGCCTTTGGCACATTCAAGCTTCACGAGTCGATTCCCGAGCTCTCCAGCGCGGGCGTCTTGAATGACACCTCTCGCGAAACACCCGTGTTCCTGCGCTTCTCTACGGTCCTCGGGAGCCGTGGTTCTGCTGACACCGTTCGCGATGTTCGCGGCTTTGCCCTCAAAATGTACACAGACGAGGGCAACTGGGATATTGTGGGCAACAACATTCCCGTCTTCTTCATTCAAGGTCGGTTTGATCGAGACTCTACGCTACCTTGAAACGATACTAAGCTCTCCAAGATGCAATGAAATTTCCCGACCTCGTCCACGCGGCCAAACCTGAGCCACACAATGAAGTGCCCCAAGGTAAACAAAGAGTCCCCTCCACCATGGCGAGACATAGCTAACTCGTGCTCAAATAGCCCAGTCAGCACACAACAACTTCTGGGACTTTATGTACATGCACTCCGAAGCGACGCACATGTACATGTGGGCAATGTCGGACCGAACGATCCCTCGCTCGTACCGCATGATGCAGGGTTTTGGTGTCAACACCTACACGCTCACCAACGACAAGGGCGAGCGTCATTTCGTCAAGTTTCACTTCACGCCCGAGCTTGGTGTGCACTCCCTTGTGTGGGATGAGGCCTTGAAGCTGGCTGGACAGGTATGATGGCCATCTTTGACAGTTTTAGTGGCGAAAGGCTCATTTTCTCCCAGGACCCTGACTTCCATCGCAAAGACCTCTACGAGGCTATCGAAAAAGGCTGCTTCCCTAAGTGGAAGTTTGGTATTCAGGTCCTGCCCGAGTCCCGCGAGCACGAATTCGACTTTGACATCCTCGACGCTACCAAGGTGTGGCCCGAGGACCTCGTCCCCGTCCGCTACATCGGTGAGCTCGAGCTCAACCGCAACGTCGACGAGTACTTTACACAGACCGAGCAGGTCGCCTTCTGCACAGCCCACGTCGTGCCCGGCATTGGCTTTTCGGACGACCCTCTGCTGCAGGGCCGGAACTTCTCCTACTTTGATACCCAGCTCAGCCGTTTGGGAATCAACTGGCAGGAGCTTCCCATCAATAAGCCCGTTTGTCCCGTCATGAACTTCAATCGTGATGGAGCCATGCGCCATACCATCTCCAAGGGCAAGGTCAACTACTGGCCCAATCGCTTCGAGGCCCAGCCCCCTGCTTCTGCTGCCGAGGGTGCATACATTGACTATCCTGCCAAGGTCGAAGGGATCAAGCAGCGTGCGCGCTCTGCCAAATTCAGGGATCACATCTCTCAGGCTCAACTCTTCTACAATTCTCTGTCCGAGGTAGAAAAGGCCCACGTCTTGGCCGCGCTCGGGTTTGAGCTGGACCATTGCGACGAGGCGATTGTGTACGAGCGCCTCAGTGGCCGCCTGGCCGATATCGACCTCGGTCTCGCACAGTCTGTCAGCGAGATGGTGGGTGGTCCCAAGATTGAAAAGGCCAACAAGCCAAACCACGGTCGCAAGGCGCCTGGCCTCAGCCAGATGGACTTCATCCCAGAGAAGCCCACCATCGCCTCGCGCCGCATCGCCATCCTCATCGCCGATGGCTATGACAGCATGGCCTTCAGCGCCTTCGTCGGCGCCATCAAGGGCGCTAGTGCTCTGCCTTTTGTGATTGGTGCGCGTCGTTCTCCCGTTTATGCCGACGGCGAGGATGCCTCCAGTAGCAAGGGCGTGACCCCGGACCACCACTTTGAGGGCCAGCGCTCGACCATGTTTGATGCCATCCTCATTCCTGGTGGTGCCAAGTCCGTCAAGACTCTGTCGTCCATGGGCCGCGCCCTCCACTATGTTCGAGAAGCGTTTGGGCACTTGAAGACCATTGGCGCCACGGGTGAGGCTGTCGATTTCGTCAACAAGGCCGTCCAGCTGGACGACATCCAGCTGTCGAGCAGCCACACCCTCGAAAGCTACGGCGTGGTCACGCTGCGCGACGTCAAGCCAGAGGGCTTGGGCGACGTCCTCAACGTGGCCAAGGATGCCAAGGGCTTCTTGGAGAAGTTTGTGTACAGCGTCAGCCAGCACAGGTGTTGGCAGCGCGAGCTGGACGGTCTCTCGGTCCAGGTGGCGTACTAGGTTAAAGTGCACGAGGTTGTTGTGGGCAGTTCACTGTATATAATTTCAAGTATGTACCAAGTGGGTGTTACTCTGCCGTACCTGAATACAAATCAAATCGCTCGCTCGATCCCATGCGACGAGGTCCCTGTCGCACTATGCATGAAACCAACAATGCCAAAGAATGACGCCATGTCCGTTATATAGCCGATGTGATAAACTCGGTCCCCGGTAAATCCTGCTGCGCTGCCTGACTCTGTGTATGCGGCGAGTTTTGCAGAGGCGCCCTTGGGCCGTGGGACTTTTTCCTCAAACTTCCCAAGAGGCCCCTGGACTGTCTCTTCTCGCGGTGGTATTGGGCGACAACCTCATCTGCCGTGGGACCCGACGCTTCCTCGTCACCGGGCGAGACGGCCGGCGGGTCCACGCTGTTCTGCGGTCTGACCATCTGGCGCGCGTCGCGGCTGACCTCGAGGAAGAGGGGGTAGGCCAGGACGATGACTTGCAGGACGACAATGACCACGTAGCTAAGCTGTATCGACCCGCCCGACGTGATGATGCCGTACATGATGAAGGGGACGACGCCGCCGCCGGAGCCGCCCATGGTGATGAAAGCGGCAGCGCGCTTGGTGCGGCGGCCCTGACCTCGTAAGCCGATGGCGAAGATGAGCGGCCAGACGGGTCCCTCGGCGAAGAAGAAGAGGATGACGGGGATGACGATGGTGTTGGGATTCGAGGGGCGCAGGAGGACGGTCAGCAGGGCGAAGAGGAACGACATGGCGAGGAAGATGGTGAGGATGGTACGCGGCTGGGGCAGACGAGGGTGATGGACGGAGAGGTAGGTGAGCGCGCCGGCCAAGAAGCGGGACGTGGCAAAGGCACTGTGGGCAATCAGGAGGTAGTCGGGGACAGACAGGGCAATGCCCGGCAGCCGCCCGGGGTCTGCCGTGCCGGTGGTGCCCTGCGTAGCGTCTGGGCCGGCTCTGGGGGTCGAGGGGAGTACCGAGACGAGGAGGTCGCGGAAGTAGATGCTGTTGGACTCTTGGGCGGCGGTGTAGCAGTACTGGGCGAGGACGGCGAGGATGAGGGCGACGGTGCGGAGTTGGATGCCGACGGCCGTCTTCTTCTGTGGGTCGACGGGCAGGCGTCGGGCGGCCTGCTCGAGCTCGTGGTCGCTGACCTCGGGCAGGGGCATGTAGTAGAAGAAGAGGGCGAGGGCGGCGCAGAGGAAGGTGATGGCGAGGTAGGTCCACTGGACGTTGATGAGGGTTGCGTTTGTGGCAAAGTCGGCCTGGCCGACGGTGGTGAAGAAGACGCGGTTGGCAAGGGCGCCCGAGAGGACGGACCCGATGGCCTGGACGCCCTGGGCCAGCAGGAGCCGCGTCTCGCCGTACTGCGCCGGCCCGCAGAGGATGAGAAAGGCGTTGGCAGCGACCTCGAGGACGGACAGCCCGAAGCCCACGATGAAGTTGGAGAACATGAAGCCGCCGTAGGACGCGGTGACGGCGGACGGCCAGAAGATGATGGTGCCGATGCCGTAGATGCTGAGTCCGACGATAAAGGTGACCTTAAAACCGCCCACGTTCTCAAACTCGTTTTTGCCGTGACGCTTGGAGCGGTTGTGCTCGTCGCGGCGCAGGATCCACTCGCCCACGAGAAGCGGTCCGAAGAAATAGCCTCCCCCAAAGTACGCGGCGGTCAGTCCCAGGGTCTCGGCCGCCGAGTAGTTGTTGATGGATGCCACGGCCGTGTTCAGCGTGTTGAGCAGACCATAGGAGATGCCCCAGAGGAGGAACAGGATGACCACGATGCTGCAGTACTTGATCGACTCGCGCATGGACGTCTGGAGCATGCTCTTGGGCTTGGCCATGTTGACGAAGCCAAAGTAGACGGCGTTCTCTGTCGTGGGGGAGGTGTGGGCTGTCGCGTTGGTCTGCATCCTCTGCGCGGTCGCCAGCATTTCTGGCGTCGAGAGGAACTCCATGGCTGTCATTTCCTCGCTCTCGCGCGAGGTTCGTTGTCGCTCGGGGGGTTCCGCGCTGGGCTCATCGTCGCTGGGATGTTCGTGGACCATCACGGCGGGGGATACGGCCGCCTCGGGCGTGATCCGTCGACCCTTGCGTTGATTCGAGTCTTGGTCGCTCCGCTTGGAGGAGGTGGGTGTGGTGCGGTTCGGGTCGTACAGAATGGCGGGGAGGAGCTTGAGAATCAGAGGTTTGAGCGTCGGGATGCAGGCGCAGGTGATGCCGACGTTGACCTCGACGGCGCTCCACATGAACGACAGGGACGCGTTGTAGGCAAAGTCTTTTTGCCCGCCAAATATCGATCCCAGGTCACCCGAGGGTTTGGTCGGCAGATCGGAGAGGGCCGCCTGGAGGAAGTAGATCCGGACCACATCGACGACTGTCACGAAGATACCCAAGCTGAACAGCAGGACAACAGCCACCTTCTGACGGGTGGGTAGGCGCATCCCCGTGAGAACGGGAATCGGTAGGAAGAGCAGACAGAGGTTGGTGATGATGTTAATGGGCGAGGAGCAGATGAACTCGGTGAGGAGAGGGAGACACTCCACCTCGCCCTCGTAGAATGGGTTCCACGCTGCTGATACGGGACGGCATTCTGCTCTGGTTAGCGAGGAGGCCGGGACTCTCGGGGGGTGGATAGTTTTGGCACGCACGGAAAATGTTGAGAAACGTCAGGATGGTGCCGGCGACATTGACAACGGCGAGCAAGGCCCAGCTCCAGTACTTGAGCACAAACTGCGTGTTCTTGAAGAGACGCAGAAAGAAGATGAGCACGGATGTTTTGGTCGCCATGAGAGCCGGATTCTATTGCCATTAGCCACGAGAGCCAGTCGCACCAAGATGCAGACTCACGTATAGTATGCTAAAGACATACTCGCATCGCCTCAGGGTGCCCCTCTGCGAAGGGTCAATGTCCCTGTCGTATCGTCCCAGGCCATGGGCGGTCCCGAGGGCAATGGTCATGCTCAGGAACACGGCAATGAGCCAGGCTATCGCCATGACACGGTCATCCCAGCGAATGTTGCGGACAATGAGGCCGCGCGAGATGAACCGTGCGACGACGAAGACGGTGGCCACCGCGAGCGTCGCGATCGAGACGGCGAAGACGGCGGGCCCTCTGTCGGGGATCGCGCGCTCCGCTATGACGGCGTTTGCGCTGGCCATGGTGTTTGTTAGAGTATCACGTTCGACATGGCTCAGCGTGAGCAGGTTGGTGATGCGGTCGATGGGGATGGCGCGTCGTGTGGTGCGAGTCGCCGCAACGCAGCCATTGTCCGACGGGCGCCAATCGATGTCGTCGATGCCAAATTTTGCAAGAAGCAGCCGCGCCTGAGCTACGTCGTGGTCTGTCGGCTCGTCCAAGATCTTCGCGTCGAACTCTCCCGCGTCGGGGCCCAGAAAACTGCCAAGGCGGGACGGAATGTGATGGCGTGCGTCCCAGCCCTACGAAGGAGCGCAAATGGAGGTGTTTCCTTCTGAGACAAGACGGCGCGTTTGTTTACAGAGTTACAGGATGTCGCTCGCAGAATGCCTGTGCTCGTATGCGTAAATTGGTGACGAGGCGGGTTGTTTGGGAGTCGAAAGGGCAAGGGAGCCGCAGAGACTCGAGTTGGCATGCAAGTGTGCCACCTTTGATCCCAACGCCTTCTCCACCACGCCCACCGTGGCTAAGCACCATGTACGTGTCTAACTTAGTCACGCGGGTATGATTTGGTCGTTGCGTACTGTAGAATCGTTGGTCTCCGAGGGCAGCTGTACTGATTCGGACCTTTTCGAAGCCTCACGTGCTCGTTGCTGGGAGTCGACGAACCAGGCAGATGTGCTTCCCAAAACCACCGAGCTCACAGGCAAATGGACTTTCAGTACGTCCAAGGGACCATTGAAGCAGCGGGTGAGGTATTACGAGACGGCACAGCAGCCCACCCGCGCAGCTGCGCCCATCATCGCCCATGCGAAAATCAGCTTTTGCTGCATCGCAAAATCTGCAGAGACGGCCAAGAGAGCCTGACATCATCGCTCGCGTGCGCTCGGCGAATCAGCGGCCGCCGATGTACCTTCCGCTGGCCCCGCAGCGGATTCCCTCCCTTGGCATTGTCTGCAGTATGTACCCCGGACAGGCGGTGCGAGACACGAGTTTCCCAGTCGATCAGTCATCTGTCAAGCCCATCTTTGGCTCTAGATGTCGGATCGACAGAGTGCGAGGGAGGTAGGGCGGCGATGCAGCATCTTGCACAGATTACCCAAGTCAACTCTGGCTACTTCAACTGTAGGTCACTGTGCCACTTGCCGCCTAGCCTGATTGCCGCCTGCACTCCGCATCAAGCCACGAACCCACGTCGGATCGCTTTTCCGACAGACAGGGGGCTGTGCTCCTGGGCACATTGTTCATTTTCCCTACCCTGAACCGCCCGTCTTGTTTCTTGCGGATGACAGATGGAGGTGGTCTGAATGAGAGGAAAGTATCGCAGTAACCTAATCCATAATTCAAGTTGAACTGATGCTCGCCTCACAACATTGAAGCATCATAGCTTCCTCAGTATCTATCAGCCTGGTATTGGTCTGCTGCATTGGCTCAGTCCCCAATCCTGTCGCTTTTCGAGAGTTCAAAAGCCACGTGATGGGTACCTCCCCTCGACGGCCGCAACCCAAACGTGCAATGTAGTACCATCATGTCAGGACGCAGGCACATTGTACGATGCAGATGCACAGCAACGCAGCGCAAGACTGGCCCTACTCCGCTTTTGCGTCGATTCACCAGACGGCTATCCAGGCTGCTGGGCCCAAGCTCGGTGACATGCTGGTGATGCTCGGTGGCGGGATCCACACGGAGTCACGGACCACCACACCAGCCTGGGAGTGAGTGACCTCAACAATGGCAGCGAGAGCCATCTCGAGGGGACAATACCAGCCAGACAATATGGTACTATTGCGCCAATTTCCTCGCCCGTCGATTTAGAATACGAAGCCTCATACAAAAGAACCGAGTTCGCACCCTGATGGTTGCTCTCGTCCAGCGAGATCGACTCTCTCATCGTAGATACGATTACCAATCAACGACGCGCTGATCCACGTCGAGTGAAAGTTGCCATTCTCATCACTATCATGCGTCCCTCTCGCATCTAACGTCATTTATGCTGAAACCGTCCTCGGAGCAAGGAGTCTGCGCTGAGTCCGCAGGTTCACTTCGACACCCGCGCCCTGCCGCACAATGACTTTGAATCGTCCCGCGTCAGAGCCTGCCCCAAGGCAACAGAGCAGTGATACGAATGGGAGACCCAACGGGGAGGCTCCTGGGGACGAACAAACGCCCCTCCTGCGAGCGACTTCGAATGCCCCTTCCAAGGCCAAGACAGATCACGACGATGAACCCAAAGCCCGACTCACCCCTATCCGCATCGGGGCGGTAGCCTTCAGCCTCTGGCTGCTGATTTTCCTACAAGGTACGGCATAGCAGCCAAGCATCTGTTGCGGTTCCTGACGTACCACAGCATCAAACATGTCGGGCATCACCGTCATCCAAGGGTCGATTGCCGCCGACCTGGATGCCTACGATGACACGGCGTGGTTCACCACCTCGTACCTCATTGCCATGTCCAGTCTCGCACCCTTGGCCGGGAAGCTGGCCGCTGTATTTTCGCCGAGAAGCCTCATTGTGCCCGTGTCCATGCTCGTGGCGGTCGGGACCGTCATTTCCGCCCATGCGCTGTCCTTTGAGGCGTTCGTGCTCGGTCGCGTCATCACGGGCATGGGTGGCGCAGGCGTGCTCACGTTGGCGGTCATCTTGGTGCTGGACTTGACCAGCAAGAAGACGCGAGGCGTGACTCTTGGGGCCGTCAATGCTGGGTTCAGCATTGGTGTCTCGCTGGGTGGCATTGTCTATGGCGCTGTGCTGCCCGCTGTTGGTTGGGTGAGTCTCGAACTGGTTCCCCGTTCTTTTTCTCGCTCGCGCTGACCACTTGACAGCGCGCCTTGTTCTGGATGCAGAGTCCTGTGGCCATTCTCGCTGGCGCATTGCTCTTCTTCTCCCTCCCGGCTTCCTTCACCGAGCCGTCTGAACGCTCCGTCCTCTCCAGGCTGTGCCGGATTGACTACCCTGGTGCGATCCTGCTCATACTGACCATTGTCCTGTTCCTGTTCGGTCTTGGGAGTGGAACCGTCAAGATCCTCCCTCTGGGCCTGTCCCTCGTGGCCCTCGTCCTGTTCGTGCTCGTGGAGAACTTTGCGACAGCAGACCCCGTCATCCCCCTGCGCGTCCTCAACTCCCGCGCCGTGTTGCTGTCGTGCGTGGCGCAGCTGGGACTCATGTCCGCCCGCTGGACGGTGCTGTACTACGCGCCCATCTTCATGCTCGCGGTGAGGGGCACGCCCAGGGCCGAGGCGGGCGCCGTCCTCGTGCCGACCAACGTCGCCTTTGCGTCGGGAGGCCTGATTGTGGGCTACCTCCACATCAGGCGGAACGGGTCCTTCTGGCTCCCCTGCGTCCTCTCCATCCTGGCATTTTGCCTCTCCATGTTTGCGCTTTCGAGCGTGGCTACGCCCGGTTTCGATCTCGCTGTCTTGGTGGTTGTTGTCGTCGCTGGTGGCATGGCCACAGGGGCGGCCGTCAACTACACCCTAGCGCACGTGTTGCATCATAGCTACGAGGGTACGCAGTACATCACCACGAGCCTCATCGGGACGTTCAGGGGGTTTGGAGGGGCGTTTGGCACATCCATCGGCGGCGGGATCTTTGCGCGGGCCCTACGATCCAGGCTGAGCGAGGGCTTCCGATTGCTGGACGGGACCGAGGTCCTCGATCCAGAGAGGAGCCGTCTCGTCTCGCGACTGCTGGGCGCACCCGAGCTCGTGTTCCAAGGCGGCCTTGGTGCTGCCGATAAGAGAGTGGCCATCGAGGCGTATGCTGGTGCTACGCGTGGCGTCTGGCAAGCTGCTGCCATTCTTGGCATCTTCGTCTGCATTCTGCAGGCCGGAACGGGGTGGAAGGGGCCAGACGCCAAGGGCACGATGGACCAGACCGACGCCCAGGCCAATGCACTCGAGCACGAGGGCGTGGAGGAGGTGTAGCGAGTATCTGGGAGACAATAGACGTAGGAGCGGCATGAATGTGATTGAATTCTCATGGAGCCTTGACGGCTGCGAGCATTCATTTTCTGATTTACCAGCGTAATGCAACGAAGAGAGACTCTTCTCCTCTGAATTTGTGGTTGAAACTGCCGCTGCTTGACTGCAGGTGGTCCATCCAGTCGTGAGGGCATCCTTCAACAGAGACCTCGCTCATGGCGCAGTTGCTGGTCTTCTCTCCAAGCCCAGTTGTAAAAAGTCACTCCGGGCAGTCTCGTAGCAATCGCTCTGGCAAAACAGCCAGATGAAGCATTTGGGGGTTGAAGGCGCTGGCCGTGCGACGGTCAAGGCCCGCTCGTAGAGTGCCAGTACACAGACGTCCTGCGCGAGCCGACACCGGCGCAGGACGCCCGAGGGATGCATCTTGTATCGAACAAAAATTCCCAGTCGGGAATAGAAGCAAGGTGACACTGCATGCTGTACGCCACGTGTGATGCGCGGCAGGGTCCTGCAGCAGTAACATCTGCCTGCCCCAAACCAGCTGGCGCAGCAGTAGCTCGACCACATAGGCCAACGCAGGCCTGTCCACACCAGTCGGCCTTCATCTCCGACGGCCTACCTGACTAGACTGTCTTGGGGGCAGGCAGCCCAAAAAGCAAAGGCTCCGACTCCGCACGTTTTGCATTGTTCATGTTGTGATGCACCGCGCATGTCATCTGACCTGACCCCTCCTTATCAGCGGTCAGGCTGGCCGGAGGTCTGGACCTTATCTCCCACCGGGGCCAGGCCAATTGAGGCGTGACGGAAACCTCTGGGGGACGCCATCCCGGGAGCGCTATGGGGTAATGGAAATGGCATGAGACGCCGATTACGAAGAGGGGGGCCATGCGCGCGGCGGGTTTGGAGCTGTGGAATGCACCGGATGGGCGCAAGACCGTCAATGAGCAGGACGAGTACAAGAGGAACGCGGTGGTTGCTCGAGGCCAACAACCTCAAAAGAAACCAAGAACGATCCTGGGGCCGCGGGTGCACATCAGCATGCCAACTATCAAGCCAAACCACGCGTTGACCGGCGTCCTCAGGCCTCTGGCGCTGCGGACAACGTGTCTCTTGACGACCACAGCTCGTCCTTGCGAGACCGGGACAGCATCGTCATTGATCGGTCCGTCGAAGAAGATGCTTCCGCCTCTGTCCGTGCTGTCCAGCAAGGCCCTGCTGCGATCTCTGCTGATCAGCTTCATCTGCTCCAAGCCATATCTCCTCACACCAGGCATCGCCTTCCTGACACGCCTCGCGCATCCCACAACGCCGTTTCTCAATGTGGAACGCAACAGGCCACTGGGATGCATCATCAAGAAGACGCTCTATGATCAGTTTTGCACGGGCGAGAATGGGACCGAAGTCCGCCAGACGCTGCGCGAGATGAAAAGGTTGGGCTTTCGAGGGACGATTTTGACCTATGCCAAGGAAATTGTGTTTGACGAGACCGAAAAGAGGACGCAGGGCACCCATGCGGAGGCAGGGGACCCCGTGAAGGAGTGCGACAGTATTGAATTCTGGAGGAGGGGAACTCTGGAGACGTTGGATATGCTGGGCCAAGGCGACCAGTTGGCGATCAAGTACTGTGACCGGATGACCACGTACGGAAGAGTCCTCGGCTGACGACAGACCAGATTGACTGGAGGTGGTCCGCTCGTCACCAAGGCGCTCACAGAGAAGAAGCCTCTCCCCCCGCAGATGCTCGACGCCCTCCGCAAGCTCTGTCTCCAGTGCAAGTCCAAGGGCGTGCAGGTCATGGTCGATGCGGAGTCGCAGCGTTTCCAGGACGGCATCGCGGCCACAGCGCTGGACATGATGCGGCTGTGCAACACGGACGGCACGGCGGTGATGTACAACACGTATCAGGCCTACCTCAAGAGCACGCCAACGCTCGTCGAGGCCCATCTCGCGGCCGCACACGCGGAGGGGTTCACCCTGGGCCTGAAGCTGGTCCGAGGCGCGTACATGTCCACGGAGCCCCGGTCCATCATTCACGACACCAAGGACGACACGGATCGCGCGTACAATGCGATCGCTCTGGGTGTCATTGCGCAGCGGTGCGGCGTGTATGGCACAGCCAAGCCGTTCCCCCGCGTCAACCTGCTTCTCGCGGGCCACAACATCCAATCCGTGACCATGGCACACGAGCTGCATGCCTCGCGCGTGGCGTCGGGTCTGCCCACGGTCCCCCTCGCCTTCGCGCAGCTGCACGGCATGGCGGACAGGGTCAGCCTTGAGCTTCTGCGAAGGGAGGGCGCGAATGTGTACAAGTGCTCGACCTGGGGGAGTATGGCAGAGTGCATTGGCTATTTGATGAGGCGTGCGCGGGAGAACAAGGATGCGGCAGGGAGGACGGCGGATGAGTACCGGGCGCTGCGAAGCGAGTTGGCGCGGAGATGCAGGGCACTGGTGTGGGCGTGATGTTGAGGGCTCTCGGTACTGCTAGTTCGAATGTTAGCTGGCTTTCATGCGTTCCGTCCTGGGCGGCTGCGCCCAAATGTGAATGGTGACACTGACGAGAGGCATGCTTGCTGCGTTGGTCGGCTAACGTGTAGAAGAGGCCTAGTGCATCCCAATTCCGCGTCGACGCGCCGACAACGGCCGTCCGGGGCCCCGGATATCCTCCCCGCCTCCGCAACTGTTCACGCAGATCACGCTGGCCCCCGCGCATCCATCGGCACCATCCCGACGCACGAAGCTCATCAAGCTCATCTTGCCTTGTCCTGTTATTAAACTGATGCCACACGGCCATCTCGAGACAAACTGACGCTGCCACGTCGCCTGCTCCTTCACAGAAACAACACGACACGAACAAACGACCAGCATCATGGGCGTCGACGCCCAACCCCGACCCCCAGCGCCCCGCGTCCCGCCAGCGGGCGTCTGGGTGCCCAGCATCACGTACCTGGACAGCGCCAGCGACACGATCGACTTTGACGCGCAAAAGGCGCACTTCAAATACCTCGCCTCCACTGGCCTCACGGGCCTCGTCATCATCGGCACAAACTCCGAGTCCTTCCTGCTGACCCGCGAGGAGCGCCGCCAGCTCATCGCCGCCGCCCGCGAGGCCGTGGGGCCCGGGTATCCCCTCATGGCGGGCGTCGGCGCCCACTCGACCAAGCAGGTCCTCGAGCTCGCCGACGACGCCCACAAGGCCGGCGCCGACTACCTCCTCGTCCTGCCCCCGGCCTACTTTGGCAAGGCGACCACCGTGAGCGTCGTCAAGCGCTTCTACGCCGAGCTCGCCGCCCAGGTCGCCCTGCCCATTGTCGTCTACAACTTTCCCGCCGTCACCAACGGCGTCGACCTCGACTCGGAGACCATCACCGCCATTGTGCGCGAGAGCGCCGCCCGCAGCCCCGACGGCAGGTCCAAGATCGTCGGCGTCAAGCTGACCTGCGCCTCCGTCGGCAAGATCACCCGCCTCAGCGCCGAGCACAAGCCCGAAGACTTTTCCATCTTTGGCGGCCAGTCTGACTTTCTCATCGGCGGCCTCGCGGCGGGCAGCGCAGGCTGCATCGCCGGCTTTGGCAACATCTTCCCCCGGCTGACGCTCCGCATCTACCAGCTGTGGAAGGAGGGCAAGCACGACGAGGCCCTCGCCCTCCAGAGGAAACAGGCGCTGGCAGAGAGCCCCTGCAAGAGCGGCATCGCCTCGGTCAAGTTCGCCGTGTCGCACTTCACCGCAGCGTACGCAGGCATCCAGGACGCAGAGGCCAAGCTGGCCCCGAGGCATCCGTACGAGCCCGTGCCAGAGCCGGCCAGGAAGGCAGTGAGGGAGGTCATGGCGGAGGCGGCCGAGATTGAGAAGAGTCTCATGGAGTAGTGTTAGGCCGCTCGTAAATGCCGACCCATTACCACCGCAATGAGCGTTGGTGCGTGCGTGACGGCAAAGCAAAGTTGCATCGCGTCGAGGAGCGACATGGTCCCAGTATGGTCCATGGTAGCAACCCGTCCAGCCGCTCAGTCGCTGCAGATCCCCTCCCCAAGCAAGGCATTTCCAGCCGGAGAGGCGGTCCCTGATCCCCAAATGCTTATTCCACACGGCGCGGGGTGTGAGACAAGTCTGCCCCTCCTCCGCATCTCCAACGTGATCTGTCACCAATCGACGTCCTCAGGACATCCCCGCATGCAACTGCCGGCTCCCTCGCCCTCTTTCTCGAACAGGCAATGCGGAGGGCCAAGGGTCCGACGAGGACAGCGAGGCGAAAGATGACAATACTCTCGGCACAAAGTGCATGTATGCCGTGGATGGGGAGGGGGCGCTCCTATAAGACGGGGAAAACCCGTCAGTCATGCTTCTCCCGGACCACTGGTGAATTTCCCAATCCTCACTGCACAAGGACAGAATATCGCTTGGCATCCACAGGCCAAAGGTCATCATGAAGTTTACCGCCCTTTCGCTCGTGATTGCGCTGGCTACCTCCACTGCGAATGCCGAGATTTACAAGAAGCCGCCGCCCAACAACATCAAGCCTCATCTCGTCGCCAACTTCCCCTGGAGGGACCCGTTCCCCATCAAGGAGTCGGATGTTGTCGAGCCCTCATGCGAGGTGGCGAAGCATTTTTTGGCTAGAGAGTACACTCTCCACGAGCTCATGGAGGAGCCGCCCCTTGGTCTCAAGCCATGGGAGAAGGGACTGAAGAAACTCTTCTCCAAGCGCGAGTACCCCGGTGGCTGGTCAGGCTACGACAGGCACGGCTATGACCGCTCTATTCTCAAGATGGGCTACGCCGATATCCCTCTCGCGCTGAGGGAGTGGATTGAGGAGCAGGAGAGGACCGACGGCGAGTGGAGAGGTCTCTTTGGTGTCTTTCGCGATTCCAAGGGTGGCGAGGACCTGGTGGAGGATGCGGTTGACCTCAAGGGGAACGTGGATCGTTCCCAAGACAAGGACCGCGTGGTCATGTTCGCGCCCGCGGCTGTGTACCACGTCCTGCCCCTGTGGGTTGCCGAGGAGAGTAGCTGTCAAGGTAAGCTCTGGAAGATGCCCACTCGATCACCTGATTCCTGACTCTGTCATCACAGACCAACTGCTTGACCTGAGCAACTACAAGCCCCAGCCAGCCGACGGAACGGTCGTGGGCTGGGCTGATCACAAGCCGCACAAGGACACCAAGATGACCGAGTTTCGGGTCACTGTCAAGGCGCTCCGGAAGAAAGTGGTTCCCTCCGCTTCAGAAGGTGTGCAGAAGGAGGAGCTGTGAGCTCACGTGGCGTGTCGCATTCGTTGTTTCAGGTACAGATCTATGGCCACGTTGGCGTCCAGGCGGTTTAGTTTGGGGGCCTGCGCCTCGCGCTTCAATACAAAGTGTAGAACGGACCGCACGATTGTGCTTGCGCTGCCGGATGCGGTCAGTCTCGGCTGCCAAGTGGCCAATTCGGCATCGCGAGTTCGGCTCGCAGCAGGTCAAGTGATGTGGAGAGGTGAGGGCATTCCAGTCGGCAGGATGCTGATTGTCTTCTCCTTGTCTAGCGGCAGCGACTGCCAGCGAGCGGCCTGCAGTGAAAGTGGATGCTTCATGATGTTGCAGGACAGGTCCAGCAAGCTCCGTTTTGCAGCAGAGAGCCTGGGCATGTCGAGGCCCTGGACTGAGAGAGCAGAAAACGTGTGATCGCGACCCAAGATTCTAGATGCATCAAGCTGGCGAGTGCAGTATTAGGCTGTCGCCTGCACTACGTAATTAATTTTATGCTGCAACAGCTCTGCGGCAGGAACAGTCCCGCTCGCACATGCCTCGACCGCCCAGATTGCCGCCCATTACCGCCCATCGCGCTATCCATCCAGCCAGCCAGCCACCTTACCCTAAGGTAATTTTACTGGCCCCTCCCCTCCCACCGCCAGGCGCTCCAGCCACCATCTCTGGTCAGATGCTGACGGTCGCCCGCCAGCCTCACCTCGAACCTCTCTTCGCTTTCTCCTAGTAATTCTCAGCGAACCGCTACTCTCTTCTGCAAACCCTCTGCCACGAGTCGCGTAGACCCACGATAACCGCAGTGCCGCCTCTCCCGACATTCCCCATCTCGACAAATCCGCAGCAATGGGCAGCTACACCTTCAAGTGGTGAGTCAGTTCCCCGAGCATTCCTTGGGCCACTCGCGAGCCGCCGCTCAACCTGGGGCGTCGCCGGCTCAAACTCGCCGCCTCCTCTATCCACAATCTGTCTGAGACCCATGGCGCTGACGCAAGGGACGCCAGGGAGCACCCCGCCGAGGAGGTGTACGTGACTGGCACGTTCGACAACTGGACCAAGAGCGTCAAGCTCGAGAAGGAGGGCGACGTCTTCCAGAAGACGGTCGACTTGGAAGACGCCTCAAAGAAGATCTACTATAAGGTTGGTGCCATCTCTGATTTACCGGTCGCCAGTGAAAGGCGCATGCATATCTGGGTTTGCCGCCAGCACCAACGACGGTGCGCTCCGTGTTGTCGCTTTGCGCGCGTTTCCCGTTCATTTGCCCAGGCTGACGACATTGCGTTATCCCGGCTCGTTCGCACATGGTCGCTTCGAAACCGCAAGGGCTGGACGAAGTCGCAGGCCTCGCTCGCGGCGGAGAAACGCGTCCGTGTCGATTTCCGCTCCCCGACAATCAACCCCCCCGAAATACTGTTTGACCAGCTCTGCGCGAGCGAGCTCTCGCAAGCTCCTGGCGGCAGCGATGACACGCATGCTGCCCCGTCTTCCACGCGGAAAATCGACTGCGCATGTTCGTCCGCAAGGCGCGATGACTTGCGCACCGCAATTGATATCTCGCTGCCTGCTGCATCCCTCATTCCTGTCGTCAAGTGACCGGCACCCGTCGTGGCAGCCTTACAGTGGACCGAACTCTCCGGCCACGCGGGTGGCCGCGCAGCAGGCTATGACGCAACCTGTCATGCCCAGCGCGCGAGACAGCATGCAATTGCACCCGCACATGCCTCGGATCCATGTCTCACGATACCTGCACACGGGCCCATGCCGCCTTACGTATCTGAACTTTCTGGACAAAGCTGCGGTCATGGCCCAATTGGGATAGACGGCTTGCGAGCGCCTCGTTCCTCAGCCCACCACCACCACCACCACGCGACTGCAGGAACAAGCTCAGCCCACCCTTGCTGAACACAAATCATGGGTCAAAACCTGATTTCATCTCCCCGCCTTCACATTCCACTTTGCACACCCATAAAAAGCTTCCTCTTCCAATTACTGACGCAGTTCATTTTTAGTTCGTAGTCGACAACAACTGGGTCTTGAACGAGTCTGCCCCCAAGGAGCCCGACCAGGAAGGAAACGTCAACAACTTCCTCACGCCAGAGCAGATGACCGCCCCCAGCGCCGGCGCCGCCGTCATCAATACCGTTACTCCCGAATCCACTACCGTTGCAATGGCAGGCGCGGTTCCCAAGGAGGAGGGCACCGCTACGCCTTCAGATGTTCCCGGTGGCTTCCCCGAAACCCCTGCCAACGAACTCGACAAGCCCATCGGCATCGCCCCCATGCCGGCCGCCGATGGCGCCGTCAACCCCGTCGCTCCAGCCTCGACTGTTGTGCCGGTTCCTGCGACCCAGGACGAGATCAACAAGAACGTCAAGCTTGACAAGGAGTCGTACGAAAAGGCCGACACCCTTCCCGGTGCTGCCAACACGTCTTCGGTCGACACTTCCAAGCCTGTCATCCCCGAGTCTGGTCTTCCTGTGACCGACAACACCATCAGCTCTGTGGGCCCTGCGGCCACCACCGTGGGCCTGGCTGGTGCTGTTCCCTTGGAGCCCAAGGCTGGAGAGACCGAGAGCCATGTTCCGGAGACTGTCAAGGAGAGCCAGGAGAAGGCTGGCGTGTCTCCCGAGGCCAGTGCTGTGCCCGAAGAGGTTCGTGAGAAGGCCGAGGTCGAGAAGGAGCTCATGGCCAAGGTGCCTGAAGCCCCAGTCACCTCCCAGGGCACCGCTGGTGTCGGCACCGAGAAGTCGGAGAACTCGACGGGCATCATCGCCGGCGCCACGGCCGCTGTGGCCGCCGCGGGCGCCTCCGTTGCGGCGGCTGCCATCTCCGCCAAGGACACCATTGTCGAGAAGGCCGCCCCTCTCGCCGACCAGACAACAACCGCTGCCGCCGACACCGCCAACAAGAACCTGCCCGAGTCTGCCAAGGAGAAGCTCCCCGTGGCTGCCCAGGAAGCGCTCAAGGCTCAGGATAAGGAGGCCACCCGTGAGGAGATCTCGCCCCAAGTCCCCACTGAGGTCAAGGAGTCGATCGCCAAGGCACACGAGAGCCCCGAGGCCGCTGCCAACACGGTCGCTGTGACTGAGAAGAAGGAGGTTGAGGCTGAGCTCCTGAAGGAGGTCGAGCCTGCGCCTGCCGTAGCCGAGAGCAAGGGTGAGGAGGTCAAGTCCGAACCCTCCGCCTCCAAGCCTGTCACCGATGCCGCTGCCGCTGCCGAGCCGTTGAAGCCTCAGGAGGAGAGCCAGACAGAGGCCACCCAGCCTACCGAGACCAAGACCGACGCTGCTGCTGCGGGCACGAGCACCACCCCGGCCAACGGCTCGAGCACCGCGCCTGCCAACGGCACAAGCAGCACACCTGCTGTCAAGCCAGCTGCGCCCGAGTCCTCGACGACCACGGAGAAGAAGAAGAAGAACCGCCTCAGTGCCATGTTCAGCAAGATCAAGCACAAGCTTTCGGACAAATAAGGAGGGGCACGAGCCAGTGAGGGGATGCAGCCGAACGAACACGAGTGGAGGAGATCAAGTACGCCGGGGTGCCATTTGCGATTGATGGGTTTTGGTTGATTGGGTGGCTTGTCGTTTCAGTGTCTTTATGTGTCCATGATTCCCCCAGATGCGAGAAATGATGCACAAGTGCTTCGTTGCGAGAGAAAGTCAACATCGCAGGGACGCACCTGGATGAATCGCCATATTGTTAATACAGTCCCTTGAATGCATAAAAAGCACGACTCGGGCCATAATGTGTCCACGACCAGCTCAGCTCCCCAGTCCTGCCATCGGCATCGCTGTGAGGGTGGCGTGGAATCCGCCTATCGTTCTGACGGAGCTTATCACGTGGCTGACTTATCGATAACATGGCATTGCTGTGGCGTGGCGTCCAATGACTCCAATCGTTCCATCCGTCATCGTACCTCTCTCTCCCATCAGTCCCGCACCCCTCTGGATTGTGACTCGAACACCACACCGGGGTCCGCCCGCGGGACCCTGACATCAACTCGTAAACCTCTTCACCCAACCTGAGGGAACGGCCCCTCTGGCCCTCAATCTTGTTCCTGCGACCTGTGAATCCCGTCAGTTGCCCATCGTCAGATGGCACAAGCAGGCCGAGCTGCGTTACAGGCATCGCGCACCCGCAATCCATGACCCCGGATGGCCAAAGCCCCCCCGTCCCTCCTCCCGCCGAGCTTTCGTCAACCATGAGCTCGTCAAACTCGAACGTGGGCAAGTCCCTGCCCGTGGCATCGAATCATTCCTCCAACGTCCCGGCTGGGCCGTCCACGTCCAGCATCGAATCGTCCCGCCGCCCTCCCCTTGCCGGCCCGTCGAATTCTTCCTCGAATCCCCGAAAGGGCCAGGGCTCGCGCAAGCAGCACAAGAACCAACGCCGGCCCAATGGTGGTGAGCGTGCGTACACGTCACCTGATGCGTTTGACGACATGGCAGAGCGCCATGTCTTGGGAAACCTGAGCGGTAGACGGGGCCAGACATCAATCACCCATCTGCTCAACTACCACTCTCCTCGACCCTATTACCCACATGACAATACACGCAACTGGAGGAGGAACACGGGCGTCGGCTCGGGCTACCATGTCTCTGACAAATCCCGATACGTCCATGCAAACTATCGATTCGTCGTCTCGCCAGAGGGTTCCTACACGCAACAGGCGTCCGATACGGATGCGCATTTGGATTGGAACGATGTGCTGCAGGTCATTGCGTCCACAGAGTCGCAGACAACATCGTGCCCTATCTGTCTCGACGAGCCGGTGGCGCCCCGCATGGCGAAATGCGGTCACATCTTTTGCCTCCCCTGCTTGATCCGGTTCATGCACACGGCGTCGAGGGAAGACG
Source organism: Emericellopsis terricola (assembly GCA_027569275.1). Classification (NCBI taxonomy): domain Eukaryota; kingdom Fungi; phylum Ascomycota; class Sordariomycetes; order Hypocreales; family Bionectriaceae; genus Emericellopsis; species Emericellopsis terricola. Next base: position 382,378 of record JAPDEU010000010.1, on the reverse strand, counting down.
GCGGGAAGAACCACAAGGGATCACGCTGCCAGCAGTGTCCCATCTGTGAAGACTTCATCTATCTGCACGATGGACGACCGGTTCGATTCTATGCTGGGCAGGAGAGCCCGCTGCCCCGCGTCGGGGACGATGTCGTCCTGCGATTGATGGCCAGGAACGCCGATTCGATCATTGCGCTACCGCGTGAAGGTGGTACCGAGGTGCTGAATTCCGGACAGGCCATTCCCTGGCACTCCGATGTCAATGTCCTGGACTATGCGCGCATCATGCTGGGCAGCGAGCAGTACATGCTGGAGCAATTTGACGAGGAAATCGCGGCGCTCGAGCATCAAGAGAAGGTGGACGAGACATTGTTCGGCTCGGACAATGAATGGACGCAGAAAGCCATCAAGGCCGTGCGAGCCTTGAAGGAGCGATACACGGGCCTGGGCCGCGTCGAGTCCGCCTTGGCTGCCACACAAAAGCCTGTGCGCGTCGCGTCCGAAGCCGACTTTTACTTTTACAGCTCCCAGCCGCACATCTATCTCTCGCCCCTGGACATTCGGATTCTGAAGACGAAGTATGGATCATTCTCCTCGTTTCCGTCGACATTACTGCCCCGGGTGGAACACATATCCACCGGCCACGTCGTTGACGAGGCCCTGCGCAAACGGGCACGCTACCTCGGTCACCTCCCGCGAGGGTGCATTGTCAACTTTATCGAGTGTGACTGGACGGATATCGTCCCCGAGGAGACGCTCGAGAGCTTCAAGGTGGACATTGAGAGGCGGAGAAAGCGCAACCTGGACAAGGCTACGCAGGAGGAGAGGGAGCGCGTGCAGGCGGAACGTTTGGAGGCGGCCGAGCTCCGCCGCAATACTGGTCAGCGGATTCCTCCCAGCATGGAAGAAGAAAGGCCACCGATGGACATGTCCGAGTTCCAGCCTCTCAATGGATACTCGGGCACGACGCCTCCCGAGCCTCGCCCTGGATTCGAGTCGCTGGCAACCATGTCGACGAGCCCCGACACCCAGCGCACCATTTGGGGCACGAGGGCGATCAACGCGTCGCCTGACTTGCATCCGCAGCAGCTAGGGCCGGTGGATGACGGGTGGCTGAACGAAGAAGAGCTGCTGAGCGGGCACGATCTTGCCGCTCAGCTGGAGGCCATGCGTGCTTTTGGGGGCAATGGTGATCAAGAGGCCGCAGGCGCAAGCAGCCAAGGTCCCACACCAGCGGCTGGCGGCAACAAGAAGAAGAAGAAGCAGAAGATCACACTGATGAGCACTGGTGGTCGTCGGGGGTTATGATGTTGGACTCTGTGTTTGCAACCTTGCTTTAGTTCTTGCTGCATCTTCCTCCAGGCTGGTTGGCGTTTGCTGGTGTTTCGTCTCGATGGCTCAGTTTGTCATCTTGTAGTTTAGTCCCTGGGAGACTTGACATTCTCCGTTTACTTGCTGGCTGGAAAACTATAGTCTTGCATACAGACAGTTACTACCTCTTAGTTGGCTACTTGTTGACCTACAGTCCCTCCTGGGAAGTGTCGTCCAGCATCCAATGCCGTAGAGTTAGCCACCTAGCCATGGCAGTGCTTTCTACACCGCTTCTTAATGATAAAGATTGAACAACTCGGCTCGGTCCCTGAGTGCAGTTCTCTGCCTTCTCGCTGCTAGCTAAGGGACCTGTATAGGGTAGGCATATCAACACGCAAGCGTTCATGCGATTACCTCCGAGTGGGCCTTATCGCATGCCAGCCCCACCCAGATTTTTTTCCCCCAGAACCGTCGCCGACGCCAAAATTTCCATACGCAAAGTCCATTCCAGCGCCTCCGCCAACCATTTCTGCACAATCATGGCAGCCGACATGTCGCCGACCCTGACATCGACGTCGGACACGCTCGAAGCGCTGCCCCCGACCATGCCGGCCCCGAGCATCTCGACGTCGGCCCTGGTCGAGAATCTCGCCCCGTCCAACCGCCACATCTTCCTGCAGCCACCGGCGTCGCTGCCCACCGCCTCCCTCCACATTGTCAAGGACACACTGGAAGACTTTGCGGGGACGGTGGTGGACGAGCAGCAGAGCCGGCTCAAGAAGCGGAAGAGGGGCGAGAGCAAGGGGGACGTGCTCAAGGTGCGCAAGGTGTACGTGGACGGATTCGAGACCAACCAGGTCTGGCAGCAAGCGAGAAAGGTCATTGAGGGCGTGCTGCGCTATGCTGATGGCCGCCTGGGCGAACTGCAAGACGAGGGCGTTATTATCGAAGACTTGGACGAGGATGAGGAGGGCTCCCCTGCTGAAGTGCCTGATGGCGATGAGGAGGATGATGACATGGACGAAGAGGATGCAAGCGACGAAGACATGGAGGCCCAAGTCAATGGAGAGAGCCTCGTAGACGATGACGCATCGGATGACGACCAAGAGCTCGATTTTGAGGATGCGCAAGAGCACCTCGACGAGGATGACTGGGAAGACGAGGAGGACGAGGAGGCGGACGAGGAAGAAGATGGCCCAGATGAAGAGTTCGAGGCCGATCCCGACGGCCTCAATGACGGCTTCTTCTCCCTCGACGAGTTCAACAAGCAATCGCAATGGTTCGAGGAGCAGGACGCGCGAGGCGACCCCACCACAGACCAGGCGAGCGACGACGAGGACATTGACTGGAATGCCGATCCCCTGTCCGCCGATGCCGAAGCTCTGGCGTCCAAGAAGAAGAAGAAGGGAGAAGAGGACGACGGCATACCTGAGGAAGAGCCCGAGGAGGAGGACGACGACAGCGACGCTGGCCCCACGTTTGGGGACATGGACCTCGATGCACCCGAAGGCGCTAGCGACGACGAGGACATGGTCGGTAACCTCGAGGACGGCGTGGCGGACGGTGCCGGCGAGTTCAATGCCAACGAGATCTACTACAAGGACTTTTTCGCGCCGCCCAAGCGCAAGCGCGACGCCAGCCGGCCCCAGAACAAGGGGAAGGCCGGGGGCCGCTTTGAGAAGAGCAGCAAGCCCCAGCACAGCGAGGAAGACGTCGAGCGCGCCATGGAGGACGTCAAGCGTGATCTCTTCGAGGACGAGGAGGACATGGACGACTCGGCCAACGACCTGTCGGACGTGGACGCGGGGGACCCCAAGTCGCGACGATCCGCGCACGAGCGACGGCAGGCCAAGCTCGCCGAGGAGATCCGCAAGCTCGAGGCGGCCTCGGTGGCCAAGCGCGAGTGGACCCTGTCCGGCGAGGCGGCGGCGGCGGACCGGCCGGTCAACTCGCTGCTCGAGCAGGACCTCGACTTTGAGCACGGCGGCAAGCCGGTGCCCGTCATCACGCCCGAGATTAGCGAGAGCATCGAGGACCTCATCAAGCGCCGCATCCTCGCGCAGGAGTTTGACGAGGTGATCCGCCGTCGCCCGGGGACCGAGAGCCTCCCCACCAACACGCGGCGCGGCCTGCTCGCTGAGGTCGACGACACAAAGGGCAAGAGCCTGGCCGAGGTGTACGAGGAGGAGCACGCCAAGGCGCAGGATCCGGAGGCGTACGTGTCCCAGTCGGACGAGAAGCTGCAGCGCGAGGAGAAGGAGATTGAGAATATGTGGAAGGACGTGTCGTCGCGCCTCGACGCGCTCAGCAGCTGGCACTACCGGCCGCGCCCCGTCGAGCCGTCGCTGTCCGTCGTGGCCGACGTGGCGACGGTCGCCATGGAGGACGCCCAGCCCACGACGGCGTCGGCGATTGGTGGCGGCGAGAGCAGCCGCCTGGCGCCCCAGGAGGTGTACACGGCCAGCAAGAAGACGGCCGCGCCGGGCGAGGTGGTGCACAAGGGCGGCGCGCCCCTGGCCAAGCAGGAGATGAGCCGCGAGGACAAGCAGCGCCAGCGCCGCCGGGAGAAGGAGAGGGTCCGCAAGGCGGGCGGCGTCGGCGGCGGCAAGACGCTCAGCAGGCGCGCCCAGATGCAAAAAGACACCATGGCCGACCTGAAGAAGGGCGGCGTCAAGGTCATCAACCGCAAGGGCGAGGTGACCGACGTCGACGGCAAGAAGGTCCGCGGCGTCAAGACGGCGTCGAGCGGGCACTACAAGCTCTAGTGAAGGGGTGGTGCGGTGAAAGGGGAGAATTACTCCAAAGAGAGAAAAACGAATATCATCAATACAGTGTGCCACGTCAACTCGTACAACATACAGTAGATGCCTCCCTTTGCCCGCCCCATTGCCATTTTAGATAGGCCCCTATCGCTCCCCGAACGCCCTGACCCTGCTTTCATACCCCTTGGAAAACGTGTGTGTGAGATTGTACAATGTTGATTACGCACCGGCTGCTGCGGGCTCCTCCGTCTTGGCCCTCTTGGCCGACTCGTCCTCGGGCCCGTCCTCTGCCTTGCGCTTGTTGTTACCCTCCTCAGCAGGCGCTGGCTCGGTTGCTGCTGGCTCGGCAGGCTTCTTCTTGCGGACGAGACCGGTCAGGTCGTTGGCCGTCTTCTTGGCCTCCTCGAGGCGCGCCTTGGCCTCGGACGAGCTCTCGCCGAGGGCCGCACCCAGAATGCCGCCCAGGGCGCTGTCGCCGCCGCCGCCAAGCATCTGCTTGGTGTCGATGGGGTCGCTCCGCAAGTCGAGGAGCTATGTGCGCACACACGTTAGCAAAGGGGACCACGAGACAACGGAGGCTGACCTACCCTCTGCTCCATGTCGGCAATGAGTTCCTTCATCTCGGCAATCTCCTTGCGGCCGAGCTCATTGTCCTCGGACGACAGGGACTCGGCCAAATCGACCTCCCTCTTGTTCATCTTGAGCTTGAAGCTCTTGATGGCGAGCTCCATCTCCTTGGCCGCCTCGTCGCGCAGGCCCTGGTCCATGTCCTCGCGCTTGGCGGTGGTGCCGTCCTCGCCCGACGTGGTGACGGAGGCGAACTCGAGGGCGAGCGACAGCTTGTAGTGGGCCTCGGCGATGATCTCGGACTCCTCGGGATAGAGCTCCATCTTGTATTTGAGGGCGGTGCGCCCATCCTCGACGGCCTGCGGGAACCTGGTGGGGGGGAAAGAGACGGCTGGTTAGCATGCCACTGTGCGAAGAACGGCGCGTCGAGGTTGGACCAACCTCTCGTTCTCCAGCGATATCTCGTGCAGACAGTCGTAGGTGTCTGCCAATCGCTCCTTGACATGCCGCACGGACGCCGACTCGGTGCCCTCTGCCTCCTTGTCTTTCCCCTTGCCTTGGGCCTCCTGCTCCTCGCTCGCGAGCTGCTCGAGGCGCTTCGTGTAGCAGACGCGTGCGAGGTCGAGAACCTCAAAGGCCGTGGCCAGGTCGTCCTCGTCCTCGTCATCCTCTTCCTCCTCGGCTTCCTGGCGCTTGTGAGTACGTTCCCATGAAAAGGTCAAACAAAAAAAGGGCAAGCTCGTACCTCCTCCTCGTCCGAGTCGTCAAAGTTCTCGTCGCCTGTGAACTGAAAGAGGGCCTTGTTGACGGGCTTTGTGGGCTCGCCCTTGGCAGCCGCGGATGTCTTGGATGCGGCGCCCTTCTCTTCCGCGACAATGGCGACGCCTTCTTGCGTCACCTTTTGCTCCTTCGTCTTGGCCTCGCTGTCCTTGCTGCTGCCATTGGCGTCGCTCGAGGTGGGTTTGGCCTTGGGCTTCCTCGCCTCTGTCTGGGGTGCCGACGCGCCCAGGACGTCGCTCTTGCTCTGGCCGACCTTGAAGAGGCTGCGACCGTAGTGGAAGAGAATCTCGGCATTCTCGGGGGCCGTCTCGCCGTTGATCTCGGCCTGGATGACGCTGGCGCGCGAGAAGACCTCGGCGGCGTCGTCGTAGTGCTTGTGTGCGTAGAGGGCTTGGCCCTTGGCGGTGAGGTCGGCGAGGAAGATCTTCTTGGAGAGCAGGTCGTCGTCCTTGCCGGGGTCCATGGAGTAGACGCTGTCCGCGGCAGGCGTGCTGGCCGTCGAGAGGTCGGCTGGTGTCTCTGCGCCCTTGAGCTTTTCGATCTTGTCGGCCATTGCGGTGATGGAGGGGGCGGGTGAGTATGGATGTCAAATGCGTGAAGACGGGACTTCCAATAGCCACGAGAAGACTCTTTCAATGGGCGTTCAATGGCGAGACGAGCAAGATGGATGGTCGCATGCACACGCACAAACTCAAGAGGGCGACGCGGGAGCTTGGCTGGAGCTGCACCCGCGACGTCAGGGTGCTGCATGTCTTGATTGGCGGGGTAACCAGAGCTCCCCACCTTTCAAACTCAAACCTCCATCCACCCTCCTCAGCTCAGCTCAAGGAATCGAACATCTCCGATCTCATGGCCTTATCGACAGGTGCATCCTCGTGTGTGGAAAGACGAGCGTCAGAAGCGAGAACATTAAAGTCACTGCAGTCGAGGCACGCAAGTCAGGACACGCAAGTCAGGACACGCAAGTCGAGCATTCTATGAGGACATATATTCATATCACATGGCCATTCCACGTTAGTCTATCATCTGGATACCATCAGCTCATCATACTTGATCCCCAGGCGGCCGCTGCTTGCTCAGCCTCCTGGACGACCGCTTCGATGTCCTCTTGTCCCGCGTCCCCTTCCCATTGTCGAAATCCTGCCACTTAACCGTCGTCTCCCTCACCAGCGTGCTCTCGTCGCTCGCCTCCTCGTCGACATCCATCATGCATCGATCCTCTTCGTCATAGTACTCCAGAGGCGCCGGCACGCCAAATCGATACGTGCGCGATGCCGTCTGCCGCAGACCCTCGTCGGCCCGCATCTTGGACAGGTGCCACTGGATCCAGTACATCTGCTCGTGCTCTCGTAGATACCGGTTTCCGTGGAAGCTGTGCAGCACCACCTCGCGCGACAGGAGACCCAGGCGTCGACGGTCCGGCGACTTGTCGTACATGCGCTTGGTGAGCCAGTCGACCACGCCCGGCGTGATGTCGTCGGGCAGCACGGCCGACGCCGCCGCAGACGGATCGTCCTGGACCTCTTGCGTGAACTTGGCCCAGGGCCCCACCATGCCCAGGATGCTCAACTGCGCCCGCGCCAGCGCCAAGGGGTCGTTGGGCGGCACCACCTCGCCATACCGCTGATCCTGATCCTCAGGGTCCGTCATGACAAGCGCCGTCGCGCCCACCTCGGTAGCGACAATGGGCACGCCCGCGAGGGCAGCCTCGCCAATCGCCAGCGGCAGACCCTCCGAGATGGACGAGTTCATAAACAGCCACGCATCCTTGAGCACCTCTTTGGGCTTGCCAAAGCCGGCCAGGATGACCGTCTCCGACAGATTGTTCTCCACAATCAGCTTGGCCATCTCGAGCGCGTACGAGGGCTGCCTGTCCTTGGCGCCGTACACCACCAGCTGGTAGTCCTTGAAGCCATAGCGGTTGACGATAATGTCGGCCGCCAGAATCGCCGTCTTGATGCCCTTGATGAACTGCACGTTGGACAGCATGACAACGGTGGGCTTCTCCGTGCGGATCTTATCCACGGGCGTAAACGAATCCATGTTGCTGATGCCATTGACAATCGCGTCGATGCGTCGGCTAAACACCTTTTTACTGCTCATCTGGCCTCGATCCGTGGCGATCTCCGCCTCCCACATGCTGTACACGTCAGTCCATTTGGTCAGTCCATCAACGAAAAGGGGGAGTACGTACGGATTGAACAGCGACGTGCAGGGCATAATCACGTCGGCATGCAGATACGCCAGCCTCGTCGCGAGGCCAATGCCTGATAGTAGCATCGACTGCACCGAGATGGGCAGCTCGCACTGCGCCGGGCTGATGTTGAGGCAGCACTCGCGCCACAGGATGGCATGGTCCCAGATGCCAAACGTGACGCCGCGGCGGTAGCGCAGGATCATGCCAAAAAGGCTGCTGATGCCGTGATGCGTGCTCTGGAACACGCGTGGACACCGGTCCGGGATCTTGACCGAGAAGATGAAAAAGTACGCCAGGTAGATGCCCAGCGCCTCGCGAAAGTCCGACATGCTCGGCTTCTCGAGGTCGAAGAAGGACGACGGATCCGTAATGTTGGGATCGTCGTACGGCACGAGCCACGCATCTACCCACGCCCTCTCCACCTCTTTGGACTCCCACGTCCGCCCATAGTCCTTTTGCTCGTAGTACTTGGACATGGACAGCACGACATTGCTGTACTTGATCAGGTCCGCACGGCTGTACCGCTTGGTCCGCGCGCCCTTGACAAAGTCTCGGAGGAGCGGGATGAAGATGCCCACAATGTCGCGCTGGATCTCTGTGCTGCGCACCTTGTCGTCCACCTGCGACTGCAAGAGGTTGTCAATCAGGCCATGGTAGGCCGTCTTCCTGTCCAGCCCCCACAGCGGGAGCAGCTTGAGCGACTGGACGTTCCTCTCAATCTGGAATCGTGGGATGCCAAAGTCATTCGCGCACTCGGCCAGCACGTGGTTGCGGATCGTGCTGTGCCCGTTGACCAGGTCGCGGCGGCAGTTGGACACGCCGCCCGGCGCCTCGGGCCAGCATCCAATGTCGTTGAAGATGACCGAGATGCGCTCGTCCGTGTCGCTGAAGCAGTCGCGCGGGTGACTCGTAATCTCTGTCGCGTCCTTGCCGAGACCCATGGCGTACAGATCAGACGTCTTGATCGACATGCCGCACACCTCCGACACATCCGTCTGCATGTCAATGGCCGACGCAATCTGATCGACGTGCCGATCCAGGTATGCCTTTGCCTCGTGGAGCCGGCCGCGATCCCTCGCCTTCCAGTACGGCCCCAGCAGGGGCTCCTCCCGCAGCATCAGCTCATCAAGCCAGCAGGCCGTCGGCGCATCCAACGACTCGGACTTGAGCCAAAGCGCCCAGAGCTCGGTGCGCAGCTGCCACGTGGGGACGTGTTGATACACGCGGCTGCCCCTGAATCGGGCGATCCACCGCCACGGGTTCAGGCTCGACACACTCAGAAGCCCGGGCGTCGCGTGGCGACGAAGCTCCCGAAGGCGCCCGAGGCTGTGGTAGACGAGAAGGTCGTCCGAGTCAAATGAGACATTGACAGGTCGGCTGAGAAACATGCCCTCCTCGGGGAATGCCCTGGGCGCTCGGGTAATGGCCGTCTTGGTACCGTCCTCGCCATCCAGAAATGTGGTAATCAGGGGATCGCGACGGTGCTTATACTCGACCAAGGTCGTGTAGTGCTTGCCACCAATCACTTTGACGATGCGGCTCAGACGCTCCGTCGGCGCCCAGTCGTGCTGGGAGAGGTCCGCGTCGTGAGGGCAGCCCCAGTACACCGAGATCATGTTCTCTGTCCCCGAGGAGATGTGCTTGAAGTCAGCAGCCAACACGTCGGCATCACCCTGCGGGGAGCTTTTGAAGTGGTACTGGAAGGCGAATTCTGCCTCGCCCACGGTAATCGTGCCCCTGTGGATGCGGCCGTGCTTGTCATAGAATCCCACGGTGCGGAACCCCTTGTCGCTAAACTCCTTGGACAGGGGTCGTCTCGTCGTCTCGTCGACGTAGCGGTACGTGGTCACCAGCGTGTCGCTGTCGACGCGGGCCTGGAGGCGTAGCTGATCGTCGTACACGGCCTTGAAGAGAGGTGTCGTGTCCGCGGGCGCAGACTTGTGCAACCCGTCGTACACCTTCAACACCATGGCGCCGCCATCCTCCGCCGCCGCGAACCCGGTGACCTTCTTGCGGGGGAGCTCGACCAGGATGGAACTACCCTTGATCTTGCGACGGGCCCCCTTCTGCGCCAGCCGAGTCATGCTGACCATGTCCACGCGCTGATGCACCAGCATGAAGTAGATCCAGAGGTTCTTGGCGTGCCAGCAAAACCTCCACAAGGCGAGAACGGTGGCCAGGATGAAGCGTTGAAAGTACCAGTCTTTGGAGCAGTACCAGAGCTCCCGCTCAATGTCGTTCCCTGCGCAGGAAATGATGGCAGTCCACTTCACCCAGGCCATGATGATCCTCACGGGCAATCGCAGCCATTCAGTCAAGGTCGCCGATGAGGAAGTGACCGTGGGCATCTTGACAGGCCTAAGAACAGCCGTGGAACCGGGCTCATGAAGAGAGAACGGCTCCACCGAATCTGGTCTCTGCCTAGCCTTCTGTGCAACTGCCAAGGCCAGCGAGACGTGAAAGTCACACGTGGTCAGGTCGGTGCCACTCTCGTCCAGCCAGGCGAGCAGGTCCCGGGTCATGTCGACGGGCTGCCCCTTGATGCGCTGGACAATCGCGCGGCGTACACATTCTGGCAGTATGTCCCACTGCGACTCAATGGGCACGTCGAGGCACAGGTGTTTCATGAGTTCCACATGGGTCCTGTCCCCGACTCGCTGCAAGACCTCCTCAGTTTCGCAGGAGAGCTCGAACTCGAGGCGTCTCGATAAGCCCTGTGTTTCGTGGAGGAAATGCTCGGCCTGCACAGCCTTGCCATGCGACAAACCAAGCTCTGTACGTGCGACGTGGTAGAGAGTCGATTCAGTCACGACTTGCGCCAGAAGCGGCTGCCACGACGCATCCTGTAACTCCGTATCCCCTAGAACACCAACAGTGACGATCAGCGGATCGCCCGCCGGCTCGCTGTAGGACGACACGCGGGATAGATCAGCGCGGACAAATTGCTGACGGCTGCATAGAACAACACGGATCCTCTTGGCTTCCCACAGCTCCAGACTCGTCTGGAGCAGGCTCCCAGACCAAGCAACAGATCGAGCAAAGGTGTTGGGCTCTTGGAGACTCCTGCGGAGATGCTTTGTCACTTCTCCAAAGATAAAGGCTCTTTCGTCATGCGAAACAGTTCTGCCCTTCACATCTCTGATTTGTGAGGCTGCGATCCTCGTATCTGTGCCAGAATCGGCATCCAGCCGACATTGTGCGATGATGGGAGATTTTTCCGCTTCCTCATGGACAGAATGCTTGTTCGACCTCGTCGGTGATGTCCAGTCCTTCCACGTCCACAGCGAAGTGCCCAGAGCCGCCGTGACAGCGGACACGTTCTGCGCAAGGATCTCTGCGTAGAACCACCCGGCGGTGGAGGGCAGTGCGCGCAACACACAGCCCACCGTGAAACCAACAGCGGCGGCCGAGAGGATGATGGTAATGTGCGCGCGGACGTTGGTGGTGAAGCAGCGATTGAACTGAAACAAGATGACGCATGTGTACCCGAGAGCGTAGCAGTAGTACAGAATCACGCTCCTGGGGTCGATCACGAGCAGCCACAGGAGCAAGGTGCACACGCCAAAGACGACCATGATCTTGCCTGTGAGCTCCCGGAGAGCGCGGAAAAGGGACTGAAGCCGCCGTCTCTCCCAGGCCTTGGCGACGCGCTGGGCGTGCTCATGATCATCCAGCTTCTCATCGGACAACTTGAACTGCACTTCCCAGTACTTCTGCAGAGTGGTGTCGAGTAGCATGACGGATGCGCAGAAGTACAGAATGCAGAAGCATACGCCATAGCGGGCTCGCGAGTCAATGTACAGGCTCGGGCGAGGAAGCCTGGCACCCATCACGATGCTGACCCACCGATCCATGAGCGCAACCAGGAACAGGCCGAGGTTCTGGCCAATGTCATACCGGGCGAACCGGAACAGCATGAGGACGTTGTGCTCCTTGAGCCCGCGACACAGTTGCTGCTGCTGCTTGCTCGACTCGCCTAGTTGTGTGAACCACGAGGTCGTAAACGTGTCGGGGATCGTGCTGTTCGGGCAGGTCTTCTTGAAGAGCCAGTCGACATAGGGCATGCCGGCGGCCACCCGCGCGACGAGGTCCGTGTTGGAAATGCCATCGCGGAGGCCCCTCGCGTACGCCTCGACGGATCCGCGGAAGGCCTCCAAGGCGTCTTTGTCGCTTGGCTTCGGGGCATCTTTCTCCTCTCCCGCTGTAGCTGTTCGAGATTGATACCAATCCGAGATATCCTTGGTGGAGAGCTTGGGTATGTTCCCCATCCAGCCTGACCACTCGCGGCACAGATTGCGGTATTGTACCATGGCCAGGACGACAAAAGCAGCGTTGATGGGGAGGTAAATTTCCAAGTCGTGGCCATTGACAAACGACGACAGCAGCGGGGAGACGAGAAGCAAGGGGATGGTCCGCCAGAGAACGGTTCGTCCAGACGTGATCGGACTGTGTCGCTGGTGCAAGGTCGCCATGACGCCGAGGAGGTTGAAGTAGGTGGCAATGATGATCATGTATGCTGCAAACACCAGTCCAACTGGAGCTGCGTATTGCACCGTGAACCCGACGAAACCGCAGACGGCAATGATCAGAGTCAGCACAAAGCCGCCAGACAGTCTCTGCACGTGGAAGTGGATCATGTTGTCGTAGGCATAGTTGACCAGGTAATAGTTCCCTACACTGCCGACCCAGCCAGTGACACCGGCCGTGAGCAGGAGGGAGATGAGCAGAGCCAAACCAGCAGCCTGCAGGTGTTCAGGGTCCATAAAAGCCGTCATGAAGACGCCGCGTCCCACAAAGGTGAGCAGCAGGACGTCTATAATGGCAGGCAAGCAGAAGATGGACATGGCGCCGACCTCGGTGAAGCGCTTCTTCCAGGATTCGATGCGCTGTTGTCTGGTGAGGCTCAGGTCGCGCGACCTTGCGGAGCCACCTTTGCTCTCCCCATCAGCGGCAGTCGGCTCGTTGTTGGCGTACATGCTCATAATCTCATTGTTTCTTCGCGCATCTTTCGCCGGAGGATGGTCTGCAAGGTACGCCTTGTATCGATGATAGACAATGGCCCCCAGGCTCCTTGGCAGCACGCCAAAGTAGATCTCGCACTGGGAGCCGAGGACCCAGAGCTCGGAAAACACAGCCGCTTGATCGGGTTGCGAAAGGAAGAAGGGGCACCTGTCAGTGGCTTCAATGTAGACATCTTCGAAACCCGCTTTGCGCAGAGTGCTCAGGAATATGAGCGCAAATAAATCGGTATTCACATCAACAAATCTGCCATGGACGTCGGGTTCTTGGTTCCACGCTTCCAGAAGGGCGTTGGTCATGGCATTCAGGGCATCTCGGCGGCCCAAGAAGAGCGACTCCAGCACCACCTGCGACACATCTTCCGCCAAGACGGCCAGGTTGTCGATTTTCGGTAGCGCAGTGGCGCCAAGATGAACATAGTGCTCGAGCCTGCGTTGGAGAATGTCCCTCATTGCCATTGACCCGTCCAGGACAGCAGCAGAGACAGTAGTATACCATGTCCCCCGAGAAACGTCTGGCAAAAGAGACTTTTGGCAGTAGTCGACAAGAGCATCCTTAAAATCGTGTTCGAGTTGTGGTATGCGCACCTGTTGCAGTAGGCTCAGGACTTCGGCGTGACTAGACCTATCTACAGCAGCTTTGATGCTAATGGGGAGCACTGTTTGCAAGGAATCATCTGCCGTCTGCTGCTCTAGTTGACACTCCATTTCGAAGCGGACGGCGCGCGGCACGCCGCAGTGAGCGAGCCATGTGTGGAGAATTGTCGCAATGTCGTTGGGCGCCTTGAGAGATATGAATATGTCGAGCTGGTTTTGCTCTACGGCCGCGTCAGAGACGCCCCAAAAGTAGGCTACCCCCTCGGGTACGCCAAAACCTGTGTCGAGGCCTTTGAACACGGAGATGCGGCGTTCTCGGAGGCCTTGGACGAGTCTTTCCACCAGGCGTGCCAGATGATGGCCACACGCGAGCTTCTCCAACTCCTTGATGAGACGGTCTGTATCAGCGCCCTTGAGGGGCTGGAGCATGTTGAGACGTTTCAAATGCTGCTGTGTCTCTACGACAACGCTGTAGTGAGCCGCGCTGGGCTCTGTCGTGATGGGATAACAACCCTTCTCAGACAGGAGGCTGTTTTGACTAGATTTTGTCCAGAAGCAATCTCTGGGAATGGCTTTGGTCGTATACTCGGGTGGCTGCACGAAGGACGTGTGCTGGTGTTTCAAATCCTCGAGAGACGAAGGTAGTTCGAAGGCTTCCAAGTGTTGATAGACGCTGGGAATCACATCCTTGAGTGCGTGTAGAGGCAGCGGCTTGAAGCCTATGCACTGCTCCGATGGGGACACGAGGACCTTCTTGGCCTCTGCGCTCCATGACCGTTGCAGCTCAATGATCTCTGGACGTCGGAGGACTCCAAACCCGCTGAGCGTCTGACTAGCGGGTACTGAACGCTGGTCCAGATACGTTTCTGTTGGGTCTGGGCCATGTTCGAGCAAGGCGCCAAAATGCTCTGATAATTTGACGGCTCTCCTGATGACGGCCGGATGTGGTCTGACCTTCCATAGATCCATGAAGCCGACAAAGTAGTCTGGATTTCTCTCCCTGATTTTGCTGCATCGTGCGAGGACATCTTGCAGTGTCCGTGATCGAAAGTAGTCTCGCCGCTCGCCACTTGCCAAGATGCACGCGTTTTCCATGACAATGCCCGACAGCAGGCTGAGATCGACTTGTGTCCAAATGTCCACATCGTGGCCTGCCACGAGGATCACTGGAGTATCGCATTCCGCTAGCGCGTGGAGCACCGTCTCGAGGTGATCCAGATTTGTCGCGGATGAGCAGCGTATGCCCACGGCGTCAGTTTGGAAGCTTTGGCCTATGGCTTTCAACTCCTCCAGATGGTCGACCTGTACTGCGTTTGCTCCAACATCAGGTCCAGCAACGGCCAGAGCTTGCGTCACTGAGATCTTGATTGTCCTCGCCTCAGGAGCGTCTGGCGACGATACAACCGAAGCACAGTCATCGACTTCCAGGGCCCGTTGTGAGACATCTGTGAGCTCTTTCTGCTCTGCAGGATGAAGTTTGAAGAACTTTGCAGTTTTCCAACCCCTGGGAGAATTTTGACTCTTGATGTCCCCTGCCAACCTACGCCGTGCTTGGGATCTGGGATGTGAGTGAGGTTGACAACAAAATCTGGGCCTGAGAACTCACTTTGGTTTGTTGGAGAGACCACGCGCCACGGCTCTAGCAACGACGGCAATCGTAGCCAAGACAATTGGAATGAGTATCGAACCGCCGCCGACGGCAAGGTTGAGTATTTGGTGCCATGGGTGCAATAGGTCTTGGATCGGATTGATGCTGTTGCAGTAGATTTGAAACCTCGCAGGCTCGCAATCCTCGATGGCAGGGTCATTCGGCCCGGGTTGGAAGAAGGAAGCCATCGGCGCAGAGACAACGCGATGTGACTCAGGGTTGGCAGATGGGAATGAACATGATCTTTCTGACGCGGATGGAGACCGTGTAGTATGCTTGACGCGTCCCTGAGCGTCCACTGCCTTATGATAGACTGGTTTCGAGTGCTCCAGTCCCCAATGACAAAGTCATCACAGAGTTCGCATCCCACTGTCTGAGCACTCGACACTCATCGCCTTATGAAACGTGGAGGTCTTGGGCGTCCATCATTGCTGGGTCTAGAAAGGGCCGCCGTGCCCTTCCAAGCCTAACTCGGCCCCTGACCTTTGACCGCACAAGGTTAGTCTAGCGAGTATCGTGTGAATCATCCCTTTAGAATAGCAGCGTGAATGAAACCTCGTACAAGTGGCAAGGATGCGCGGATATCTTTGCTTTGCATGTGCGGCTGTGGATGCAAGGAACCAGTACGAATGGGGGGGCGCCACGGCAGTGCAACCGCCGGCGGATTATTAGTTAAGGTACCGCGGACTGCAGCTGCACGACGCATCTCCGAATTCTCCACAATTTGGAGAAAGTCTCAGATGGATGCGAAGTCGAGGACGTTGCTTTTGTTGGTCCAAGCCTGCATGCAAGGCGTGCTGTCATGCAGGCATTTGGAATTGGGACAGGCGGGTCCATCCACGGAGGATCGATGATGGTAAGGCTTTTCCGCCAGCTGGGCCCTGGGAAGAATCGTATGCAGTGGTAAAATAATCCGTCCACTTGATCACCAGTGTGGACAATCACAATGTGTTCTCTTGTCCAAAATGCCGGCAATGCTTGGATTGTCTCGTACGGTCATGCACGAGGCATGCCAAGCCAGCCTTCGTGGCATACAGTTGATGCTCCGTAGTCTGTGCTCCGTACGGGGCAAAAGCACGCGGAAAGATGGCGGAATTCGCCGTGGACGCATGCTGCTTGGTGGTTTATGTGCGCATCTGCCGGCAGAAAGTAGTACGCCTGACACGGTCGCCATCCTCAAGGACGTGTTCCGTGACGTGGATCAAGTTCAATGTAGACAGTTGTTTCGTGAAACTGGTCGCACCGGCAGATCGGACCGCGATTAACATCGTGGACGGCGAGACCAGCCAAGTCGGATGACGCACTGGAGCACACAAAGGTCGGCAGTCCAAGGGTCACACTGCGTGAACCCGACGCGAGGCTGCTAATTTTAGCTTGAGCGTGCCCGACTACAGCCAAGGGAGGCAAGTGCTGGATCTTGTTACTCAGGTACAGCCAAAAGCACGACATTGGTGTATGCCAGCGGATCCGGGGCTGACCTTGGGTCCCACGATGGTCGCGCAAAGGGGACATTAGACTATTGATGTTGATCTCAGTTGACATATTCCGCTTGTATTCCCCAAAGCGAAGGAAGACTGAGCAAAGGGTGCACTTGCACTGGTGGACTCTGTCTCAGTGAAGCGGGACCCTCGCTAGCCTAGACCCTGGAAGAATCACCTCTTCTGAGCCTGCATTGGAGACTCAAAAGTTGAGCAAGATCCAGACTCAATGAATGTGGTGATATTGCAGACAAGGAGATGCCATTGGAAGCCGTTCGAGGCCTAGGGAGCGTGGCCCAGGGGTGCCATGTACCGACATGTATGTAGATCTTCTCCAGCGGCATGACAGTCAGCCCAACGCCTAACACAAGTGGGCTCTTCACGGCCGTCAAGGGTGGAAAACACGACGATAAACCCATTGTCAGGACGAGTTCTTGCTCAGATGAAGGCTCGTACGTTGTGCGAAGCTTGAAGTGTGCGACAGAAAGCAAAGTTATTCATATCATCCTGACGAACAGCGGGACTTCAGGTCCCCAGCGTCGTATTGTGGGCGCCGAGCGAGCCCAGCCCACATAGGCACTTGGGCTGTAACACGTCGGTTAACGCTTCTATTTCGAGGGTTCGGCGTCCAAGGACGTGTGACACCGGGCTTGTTCATCCCTGGGGGCGTCATGATCAAACTGACAATGTCTGGCTCCAGCCGCTGCCACGGTTCGATAATTTTGACGGCATGACCTTGCATGTAAGGCATACCCAATGCGTCCGTTGACTCAGAAAAGCCGTCTTGGCTCGTACAGTAGCACCTCATCTCGCCTCAGCTGGGTCAGGACGACGTTGACGATGTCCGATGCGGGATAGCGAGTCTCACCTGCAAAGATTCCCGCGGCAGCGCCATTGGACTCCTTGATCTCGACTCCACGATATATAGTGACCACTGGTCGCCACCCTCAGTTTGAGCTCGTCAAGCAACCACCATGGGTTCTTTTTGGAGGTCAGAGGCATCCTCACCCATCGCTTCCGGGCGTAGCTCGCCCCCAACCACGCCAGACTCGAGGTCAGAATATGGCCTTCGCTCACCAGACCACTCCCTGAACTCGGACTTTATTCTCATCATTGGCGGTCTTGGGTTCATCGGCTCGCACACTTCCCTGGAGCTGCTCAAGTCCGGCAAGAGCGTCATCATCGTGGACGACTTGTCAAACAGCTACGCAAGCGTGTTCACGCGCATCCAGGAGCTCGCCGCTCAGCACTATCAGGGCAGTCGCCACAAGATGCCCGCCTTGCACTTCCACAAACTGGACTACCGGAGCAGGTCCATGGAGTTTCTCCTAGAGTCCTACGCGGAGTGGAACCCGTCAACGCAAGACACGAACCAGGGGTTATTCGAGACCCAGGTCAAGACATCCAAGATCAAGGGGGTCATTCACTTCGCAGCCTTCAAGTCAGTCTCCGAGTCCATCGCATCGCCGATTGCCTACTACCGGAATAACGTGTGCGGGCTGGTGGATCTCGTGGAGCTGCTCGGCCAACACAACATTCGCAACTTTGTCTTTTCATCCTCCGCCACGGTCTACGGTACCAAAGCCGACCTCGGCCGGCCTCTGCGAGAGGAGGACCTGGTCCACCATCCTGAGGCGTACGTGGATGGCGAGGGCGCCCATGTCGTTGCGGAGCCAGTCGTGTCCGGTCTTCAGAGTCCGTATGCGCGGTCCAAGTACTTTTGCGAAGCCATCCTCGCAGACATTGCGCATGCGGACCCGGCCTGGCGCATCGTCGCGTTGCGGTACTTCAACCCCATCGGATGTGACGCGTCCGGGCTTCTGGGCGAGGATCCCAGGGGGACACCGACCAATCTCTTCCCTGTGATCACGCAGGTGTTGACGGGAGCCCGTGCTCAACTCGACGTGTTTGGCACGGATTGGCAGACACGAGACGGTACGGCCATCCGAGACTTCATCCATGTCTCGGACGTGGCGCGGGGGCACGTCTCTGCGCTAGCGTCCAAGCACGATGCTGCCTTTCGGACATTCAACCTCGGCTCCGGGACAGGCACCACGGTCATCGAAGCGGTACGCAGTCTCGAGCAGGCGGCGGACCAGCCGATTCCCGTGCATTACACGGGACGACGTGCAGGCGATGTCGGGTTCTGCGTGGCGTCCAATGAGCGGGCATTCAAGGAGCTCGGCTGGACCACGACGGAGAGCATCCCGCAGTGCGCGCGCGATCTCTGGAACTACGTGTCCAGGGCGACTTCTCGGACGTAAGTAATATCATGCAATTTTGTTCTCATTCTTGGGCTGGATAGACGGGGCGTTTCAAAAGGGACATGAAAAGCGAGTCTCTATTCGGTAATATGGGTGAGGTAATAGATTGACTGACGTTGGCTTGGTGCCTGTTTCCCCCCTTGGGTGCACGTGATTTTCCATCCATCACCACAAGCGAGCACGTGACATGAATCGGTGGTCCCTCGACTGCTTGCAACATTCATCGTTCAGACCCAGGTATCTCGGACATTCACGTACTCGCCGTAGCAAAGTTCATCGCCTGCAATCAACTGGCAAAGATCCTCAGCAGTTTACCGCAGCAAGCGCCATGGTTTCTCTTCGGATGTGACCTTGGCCCTCTTGAAAGGGGTACCTCACAGCGGCTCGCGCAGCCTGCATGAGGTAGCTCCGCCAGGGTGGGATTCATTTCGGGCAAGACATCGTGTTCTGCCTGCAGGGACAGATCACACCGCGTCCGAGCTGTGCTTCAGAGACAGTGAGTGGATCCCAGGCTGCGTGCAAGCCCAGCATGGAAGTGAGACCTTCATCCCCAAGACTCGCTACGGCGAGATGTTCCTTGGCTAGCAGCGGCTTCTGAGGGAGACCTCCTCCCACACACACCCAATTCCAGCTATTCGTATCCGGCAGCCTTTGGGTGACTATTATGCAACTCCCATCTTGATTACTTCAAATCCTTCTCCAGAGGAATGTGACGGAAAACCAACCCTCGAGCCGCGTCAAGAGACAACCCGCCAAGCATGTCCCTTCAACGTATCATCGTCCCTCTTTACATCTATCCAGTGCAGGATGCTTGGACCCCCCTCGCCTCGGCGGCGCAATCACATCCCGATACTACCTTTCTCGTCATCATCAATCCCAACAATGGGCCTGGCGATGGACCTCTGCCCGACGCAAGTTACTGCGCTAGCCTGCTTCCGTTGCAGAGCATCCCCAACATTCAGCTCATAGGTTACGTGCATTGCACCTACGGCCAGCGACCCCTCAACATTGTGTGCGCGGATATTGACCGCTACTACGGCTGGAACCTGCAGCTGCGTCTGGACGGCATCTTCGTGGACGAGGTCCCGTCTGCCGCGGAATCAACGCCATACATCACGGATTTGGCTCGGCATGTCCGCAGCGTGTGGTCTGGACACTCGCCTGTCCCCAGTGGTGTCTTAGTGTTCAACCCTGGTGTCATCGTGGGTGCTGGGCTGTTCAAGATAGCCGACTACATGGTGGCCTTTGAGCAAGCCCACGCACAGTGGAGGCTGCTCCGGGACGCATTCAAGATGCTTGTACCAGAATCCTTTGGCAAAGCATTGGCTATCGTCCACACTGTCAGTAACGAGGGTGGCTGCCAGGAGGAGCTCCTGCGGGAGGCCAAGGATGCAGGCTTCGCAGGTATCTATGTCACGGATCAGGTCGGAGGGGGCTTCACCAGGTGGCCTACGCAGTGGGACAAGTTTGTGCATTTGCTGAGCGGCATGGCTCAGGAGACAACATGAAGGCTGCTTGGCTTGTTAGCTTTGCAGCACTTTGGAAGTGAACGTGTTTCCGTCACAGTATTCCACCCAGCCATCCAGGTTCATCTTCTTGATGACCTTGCTAAATCCTTCCGAGCCGGCCGCGTTGCCCTCGGTGGAGCAGATCTCGCCCGAGGTCTCGGTAGACACCTCGTCAGGGGCGCCCTCTGGGTATTCAATGTTGAAGACTGGCTTGTCGGCGTCAATAAAGGGTGAAAAGGTCTCACACTCAGAATACTGGACACACTGCTCGTTGACGGAGAAGTCGATAAAGTCCAGGACTTCAGGGATGATGCTCCCCGCATTCTTCAGACCAATGGCCATCTTGTACGTCTTGGCCTCCTCGGACATGAAGCGCATAAAGTCCACGGCATCGTCAGACGTTAGACCGAGGCCGTTGTCATTTTGCTGAGGCGCGATCTTGATTAGTGCTTTGCTACCAACGGAGAGCATGCTGCCTTGGCATCCGAGACTTACATAGCCGTCCACGTTGTCTGGATCAATGGCGTCACAGCCTTTCCTCCAAGCGAGCTTGATGCGTCCTTTCATGATTTCCCTGACCTGTGGGCTAGAGACGTTGACCCAGCGCTCGTCGGGCCAGCCGTCGAGCTCCTTCCCAAGGTCGGCCTCGTCCCAGTCGTCCTTGTCGCTTCGCCAGTTTTCCCAGGACCCGGCGCTGAAGTAGCAGATGACTTTTTTCCCGTCACCCTGCAGCATGCGGAACGTGTCGCCGTCGTTGTCGTAGAGGTCCAAATCGTAGACGGCCACGTCAGGGTTGATGTCGGCTGTGGACTGCAGGTCGATGGGATACCTGAGGACAATTTGCCACGAGTCATTGACCTTGGGCTTCCAAGCTGCGTCGCGCTGAGGTCCATCTTGGGGAACATTGTCCGTGTCGTCGCCACTGCCGTCTTGGTTGTCGTCCCCGCCATCATCACCGCTGCGACGTGTGAGGCCAATGCCCAAGCCCACTGCCAACGCGATGATCGCGATAGCAAGCACGCCCACAATCAGGAGCTTCTTTCGCAACGACCACGACTTCTTGTGAATCTTCTCCGTCGCAGCGATGTCTGCGTCCGACTTGCCCGTCATAGTGACTATCGTTGCTACGTACAGCAGATGAGCGAATGCCAAAGGCAAAAGGAAAATGATGGTCTTCAAGCCGTCTGTGACGAGGAGGTTCACTGTTGTACGAATGCAAGGGTCGATGGCGCCCGTTGGCTCACAAGGCTGACAGCGCTGTCAAGCCCGCCTGGTCTAGACTCGGGATTCAGTCCGACTCGGGATTCAGTCCCAGCGGCAGGCCGGCACCAATCCTGCCTTGGCGCATTCGTTCTTTCACTTGTGTCAGGAGAGGCGCAGTCGAACCCGCGAGGGACTTCAGCATTGGAGCAAAATGATTGCTGCCGAGCGACCAAGCTAGATGGTCAGTTACTCAAAAGCTGGCGAGGCTTCTGGTCTTTGGTGGCATTGTGCAGGTTAGTCCTCTTGGAGTCTAACTTAGGACCCTGGATTCCTGGAAGGCGCTTCGGAGTTTTTCTTGGTTGCTTCTTTGATCTTTCCCTTCAGGCGGCTTGATCGGGCGGGAATGCAGTGGGGAAGGATCGCCCGGCGAGACTGTGGCCAATCAGGAACCTAGGCTGGGACGGGGCACGCAGGTCTCAGGTGACATACTGGCCCACAGTGGACTTTGCCAGTGCAGTGGACACTATCCAAATGCTCGTCCGTGGACATGGACATCAACCTGTCATTAAAATCCGTTTTATATTGTTCGAGGAGAACCCTCTAAGTTTCTGTCGTCTGAGACAAGACGTTTCGCGAGCGACACAGGACCCTTGCTGTGTCGTCTCACGGGCTACGCGCGACACCATACCACACGTGCTCCTTGGCTTCCATCAAAAAGTGCTCGTCATGCTGCGGATGCCAAACGCTCGACCGCCACACAGCTCATTTGCCGAGGAGTGGGCACCAATGCGTGCGAAGAGCTTCTTTACACTAGGATCGCGGCCGGATGAGCGTCTGCCCATCGGCATTACCCGCCAGGCTTGAGCGATGCAAAAGCCGAAAGCTCTCCGCTGACCGCTTGTGCGGTGCGCGGGCCCAGGCGATTGCGCTTTTGAGACATGGTGCGACCTGCATATGCCGCGCGCTCTGACCGTCAGGGCCCAAATGCACCATTTCAGTCCCTCGGAGACCCTGACCGTCGATGCTTTTTGCGGGTGCACGTATACGAGGAGGACACGCAAGGATCGTCCTTACTCCTTACCACCTCCGCAGCTGCAAGCCAAACCCGAGTCACTCTGCATGCGTCGGTGCCTGTTGGAGACCTCCCTTGCATTCTGCGCGGCGCACCGTACCTACGACACTCGCTTAGAGCAGGCAAGCCGCCTGTACAACGCTAATACCGGACGCCAAGTGCTATGAGGACCGTGGCGCGTGCTATTTTTGAGCCATTCCATGGTGCTACCCATTCACGTCCATCGTGGACTTGCCCTTGCCTCCTTCCGATCCCGGTGGCGCGCTGCTGGCCTCGAGAACGAAGAGGAAAAGGGGGACTCTTGGGTGCAAAGAGAGGATAGCACGCCGAGCCGGACCGGACTGGGCGTGACTGGACCGAAGAGTGGCTGGCTGGCTATGCCACGCTCTGCCTGATAGAGGCTGTCTGATGTCAAGGGACCCAGGACATCACCTTCTTTTTGAAGCCCTCTCCAATGGCTGGAAAAAGGAGGCGTCCGTACGGCTGAAAACTGCAAATCTCAGTCCTTGGCCCACTGAAAGGATGATTTAAGAAGGACATGCTCTCTCTGGAAAAGGCTTGACGCACTCAATCATCACGTGCTACATCTGGCCGTCGGTGAGCACGTTCATTTCCTCGTTTCTCGACTTTGCCATCATCCCTTTCCGTCTCGAGGGCTATTTTCACCATGGGCGGTCTGATTTCTATCCTCTTCCCCTCCCCCGCCGTCCCAGGGGCTGTGGTGGACAGCAGGGTCCTGATCCTCGCACGAGACAGTTACTCTGCATCCACGGCTAGTTCCGGCCTCGAAGGGTACGGCATTCCCTACGAGACAGTCCTCGTCCCCAAAGAGGGCGTGACTCTCCCCTCGCTGAACACCACGCGCACCGAGGGGCGCTATGGCGGCATCATTGTCGTGGGCGCAGTCTCATATGACTACTCCGGGACGTTTCAAAGCGCATTGACTCCGGATCAGTGGGATCAGATCTACCAGTATCAGACTGATTTCCAAGTCCGACTTGTCCGCACTGATGAGTACCCTGGGCCAAGCTTTGGTGAGTGTCCCTGCCTGAACAGCACGTCCTCATAACTCACAGTGTGATGCAGGTACCGAGATTACACCCGCGGGCGGCTGCTGTGACAGTGGCGTGGAGCAGCTCATCAGCTTCACCAATACGACTTCCTTTCCAACCGCCAACCTCAAATCGTGAGTGGCAGTACCTTTGATTGCGCCAGCCACTTTCAAGACTAACTCTCTGCAGAAACGCGGGCGTGACCACTTCGGGTCTCTACCACTACCCGGCCACCATCACGGATCCCACAACCACCTGGGAGATTGCCAGGTTTGGTCCTGGCGGGCCGCTAGCGACAGACACCACGGCTGGTGTCATCAACAACTTCGACGGCCGCGAGCAGCTTGTCTGGTTCATCAGCTGGGCGACGGACTGGTCGGCCACATCCAACTACCTCCAGCATGCCCACATCCACTGGATGACCCGCGGTCTCTTCCTCGGCAAGCGCAAGATCCACCTGAGTGCCCAGGTCGATGATGTGCAGCTCTCCACCGGTCTATACCTCCCCCGCGGGCAAGAGTTCAAGAGCCGCACGGGGGATCTGGACGCCCACATCAACTGGCAGTTTGACATCAACAGCCGTCTGCCCGCGGGCTCTGACTTCCGGCTCGAGATGGCCCACAATGGCAACGGTGACATTATCTCGTCCACCGAACCCAGTGGACCATCGGACACCATCTGCGTCCCCGACTACGCCGTCTACTACGACTCGCCCCCAGACACGGCGCTCGAGTTCAAGAAGCCACCCGGCACTGGCAGGGACATTTGGCCTCCCGAGTTTCAAAGGTACGGCTGGAGCAGGCAGTGCGCTCAGCTCGACCCCTTTGCCGCTTGGTGGCTGAACAAGGCCAACCTGAACGCCTTTGCCCACGTCTCCCACACCTTCACCCATCTCGAGCTCAACAATGCCACGTACCGCGATGCCGCGCGCGAGATTGCGTTCAACAAAGCCTGGATGGCGCAGATGGGTATTGACCAAGCGACGCGCTACTCCCCCCGGGGCCTCGTCCCACCCGCCATCACCGGTCTTCACAATGCCGATGCTCTGCGGGCGTGGACCGACAACGGCCTCCGGTACGCCGTGGGCGACAATACGCGCCCTGTCCTGCGCAATCCCAACAGCAAGTTCCATCCTCTCGTCACCACTGTCGCGAACAATGGCTACGCAGGATTCGTCATCATCCCCCGCTACGCGACCACAATCTACTACAACTGCGACACGGCCGAGTGCACTCTGCAGGAGTGGATCGACACGTCGGCCGGCTCCGGCGACTTTGACAACCTCCTGCGCGATGCGCGCGTCACCAACACGCGCTACCTGCTCGGCCTCCAGGCCGATCCCTACATGTTCCACCAGGCCAACCTGCGCCAGACGGACATGCCCACCATCACCGTCGGCAGCAAGACGGACAAGATGTCGCTGATCATGGCGTGGGTGGAGACCGTGGCCCAGGAGATGTACCGTCTGACCAACTGGCCCATCACATCGCTCAAGCACGATGCCATTGGCGAATATTTCATGAACAGGATGACCCTGGACGCATGCAAGCCGCAGATGTCGTACAAGTACTCGAGCGACGGCAGGGCCATCACTTCGGTCGTTGTGCGCACTAACGGCAACAGGTGCTCGGTCCCTGTTCCTGTGACGGTCCCCGGCGGGCAGGTTTCAGTGAGCGGCGGCCAGGTCAACGCAGACAAGGTCGGAAGCGAACCTACGATTTACTGGGTGAGAATGGGTGGCTCGCCAGTCACACTGACCCTGAGCTAGGGACTCGGGGCGTGAGCAGATAGTCAATGTGAAATACCTGTTCTTGTCGTGCATCGTGAATCATGTTGACATGGACGGATGCGGTAGTCCATGCCTGATAGGGATTGGGGCGTCTTTGAAAGGGCCCCGTGCACGTGTCCTTGCCACCTTATTGCCATGGATGTGATTAGACCCGAAGCTCACTGGTGACCCAGGAGAGACACCGCATGATACTCAGACTCAGTTGTCTTGCTGCTGTCTGACTAACGTTGGGAAGTGCCACCCCCGTGGCTTGTCATGATCGCTGACTGCACAACGGCTTCGCAGCACAATCCAGAAACCGTGGCCATGACCACCGCAGCGGATCATAGAGGAGCCCACGCTTTAAATGTGAAACCAGGTTCTGACATTGCTTCACTGCGCGGCGCTGGCAAGGCAAAATCGATAGCTTTCCTGCCGTGGCCGGCTGTGTCGCGCGATTTGATAAGGCCACCAACCAGGTGCCACACTCCACATGCCAACATGATGACGAAGAGGGTCTCAGAGTGGCCTCACCTCGATGAGACTTGGAGTAGAGGTTTGACTCCACCTCACGGAAATAGCGATGCCATCCTCAGACGGCACAATGTCTCTTAGAGTGCTTGCGCCACGCTCAAGGGAGAATTCATGGTCCTGCATGCCACCTTTCGGAGAGCCGTCAGTGCAAAAGCATCTCCAAAGTGACATGTGGCGAATGGTGGATTTGCGGTGCAGCCGCATGAATGTTCTCGGCTTCGGCAGTATATGCCCCGGATGGCCTTCCCATGTATCATGTGTGGCTTCGATGGCTTTCATGTATTCCCCGGCTGTTTCGACAATGGTTTGAACATGAAGCAGGCAGGTCGCAGGGTTGTTGAAGTCCTTGCACAATAGCCCCTATCTTCGAGAAGCTGCGCAATCCTGACAAAGTTGGCGTTTGAACGCATCTTCTCTGACGCCACAGTGACGGGTTTCGCAGAGTTAGACTGGATAACCCAGGGTTCAAAGCCTCTTGTGAGAAAGTATCTCAGGCTGCAAAGTCTCTGCGGATAGGTCCTCGCAAAGACGGGCAGCCATGTCGCTGTCACACGGCGAGCGGATGTTCACCGTCCCCCATTCCTACCCGTGGCCTGTTCAGAACCTTCTTGCACCAGCGCAGGTACTGTAGTACAGTATTCACGACAGCCTGTCCAGAACAGGGCGCGGACAGGTCTCACTCCACTCCAGCCACCACCATGAGATATTGACAGCCGTCTTTCGGCGCCCGGATCTTCCCAGTGTTTCTGAGACGTGATTCAGGGTATTTGAGGCTGCGGATAGGAGGTTGCGTCGATCGCCCGAGAGGCGTGGAGGTGCCTTGATCCGTGGGGGCTACTGTAATGCAATGCGCCTGGCGCATGGGATGTGGGTTGCGGTGATGTTTCCGAGGACTTGGACCGCAATCCACTGATCGCAGCATCCTGGTGTCGCAGGATTGTCTGGCCTAAAAATAAAGAATTCTGATCGACAGCGCAACAGTATCCTGTCCATGTCCACTGCCTGTCCTCCGATGAGCAGTTTGATCAGCTCCATTGTCCCTACTAAATTGTCCCTACTACTCGAGCGGTCCATGTCGCGTCAAGCAACAGCACGGATATTGCGCCTATTGTAGTTTAGAATAGAGCACGAGCGGGACCCTGTCGATTTGCAAGGAAAAGGTTGGCCCATGATGGCCCTGGCTATTCCCGCCCGACTATCGGTGGCAAAGGCCTCACGAATCGGGCGACCAGCAAGGCGGCTCCGTCTCTGGCACGCGTGGTGTTTCGAGCTGTCAGCCCCCGCAACGATACGGCTCCACGCATTCCTGCCAGGGGCGTGGCACCGGTCCAGCGACAGGACAGCCCGAGTCGTGTCCCAGGGTTGTATCTGCTTTCTTTCAAGGCAATCTGGCGTGCATTGAGAGTCCAGGTTAGCTCAACCACGCGAATGGCAACTGGTCTTGCGAGTGATCGCAAGGGGAGAGCAGCACAGGCGCAGCAACGGAGGGAGAGCAGGCACGATCCTTGTGGGCTGCCACCCATGTCATGGGGAGGAACGGGCCAATGGTCGGGCGGGAAGGCCTGCCCTGGGACTTTAGAGTGGGGCCAGGTCCTGGAGCCAGGGGGCGGATGACGGTACGGACATGAGCCTAAAAACCCTTAAAATAAGCATAACGCCTGCGACAGAGCCCCATGCGTCTCACGCAGACGGCCCCAGAGTCCCAGGCTGCGACGCCGCGCGCGACAAGACCTCCTGGCCTCGCTCGCCCTCATTCCATGGGACAGGCCGCGTGTGAGACTGTGCGGTGATGCGTTCCATCGTGGTGCGGCGGCAGACATTGCGACCGGCCTGCGACAGACAGTCATGAGACAGCTTCACCACCGAATGAGCTCGAGCAGCCTTGGCGCCAACTGCAAGTGTATTACACCCGCCGATCAAATCGGTCGTTCCGTTTTCTCCGCTGCCACCTGCCTGCACCTGACTTGAGTGATTAAAATTACCTCGACTGGCCCTTTGCTCGCAAGTCGTGTCGCCCTGTTCTTGTATTCTCCTTGCCATCGCCGCAGGTCATTATTAGTGCGCCACTGTCTCCCCAACGAGCACCGCTGCGCTTCTCCGTCTCTTTGTGTGTTTTCTTGCTTTCATTGTTGCTTCATTGCATGTCTGCGCCCTCGCCAGTCTCCTCTCGCCTCGTGCTGCAATCTTGCGCACTACACCTCCACGACCCTTTCCTACACCTTTCCCAGCAGTTGGCCGGCCGACTCTAGGAACATCCACCCACCATGCCTGTCCTCGACGTCAGCGAGCTCAACACCATCCTCAGCGTTCTAGGTAATTGCTCCTCTTGGCAAACGGACAAGCCTCTGGCAATGTACTGATCCCTGTCATCTAATCAGGCGCTTTCATCCTACTGTATGGTGCCATCTCGGTCAAGATCAAGGCCGCATGGTATCTCGGCGAAGCGCGTGAGTAGCTGTCCGTGTCCGCTGCATGCACCCGGAGCCTAACGTCGACAGTGCCGGCCGTGGTTGTCGGTATTCTCCTCGGCCCTGTAGCAGCACAATTCATCGAGACGGAGGAATGGGGTAGCGGTACACCCGGCCAGACGAGCGCCATCACCCTTGTATGTCCAACATGGCCCGCCGCCACGCGTCTTCCCTTTCGAAGAATACCGTGCTGACAGTTTCCGAACCAAAGGGCCTCATGCGCGTCATGATTGGCGTACAGCTTGTCATTGCTGGCTACCAGCTCCCGGCCAAGTATCAGCAGCTGCGGTGGAAGGAGATGCTTCTGTGTCTCATCCCCATCATGACCATCATGTGGCTCTGCACCACCCTCTGCATCCTGGCCACCGTCCCCAACCTGACCCTGCTGGCGGCCCTGGTCATCGGCTCCTGCGTCACCTGCACCGACCCCATCCTGTCGCAGGCCATCGCCAAGGGCCCCTTTGCGGACAAGTACGTCGCTCGCGACCTGCGTGAGATCATCTCCTCCGAGGCAGGCGCCAACGATGGCTTTGGCTTCCCTTTCCTCATGCTCGCGACGTTTCTCATCCGCCATGCCAATGTGCCCGGGGCCGGAGAGCACAGTGGCGAGGGGGATGCCGCCTCGCACGCGGAGCGCGGCGTCGGCCTCCTCGCGCGGGCTGGAGCGGCTGTTGCTTCCGAATCGATGCGCCTCATTGGCCGCAGCGAGGGGGTCGGTCGTCTCGGCGGTGGCGTGGGCGTTGCCATGAAGAACTGGTTCATTGAGACGTGGATCTACCAGATCTTGATGTCCATTGTCATCGGTGCCGTTGTTGGCTTCGCCGCCCAGTTCGCCCTAAGAATCGCTCTTCGCAAGTAAGCCTCGCCCACTGCTCATCCCCACCACGCACCCTCCTTGCACGCGGTCACTAACGTCTGCAGGAAGTGGGTTGACTCGGAGAGTTACCTCCTCTATCCCACCGCCATTGGTGTAAGTCGCGGACCACGAATCTTGTAGTACATTGCGGTGGACTAATTTTCGCCTCTCCTGTAGCTCTGGCTGCTCGGTATCTGCGGCTTGGTCGGCACCGACGATCTCCTCGCCTGCTTCGTCGCCGGCAACGCCATGAACTGGGACGGGGCTTTCCTCGAAGAGACCGAGACCCGTCACGACGAGGTCAACGCGTGCATGGACGTCCTCCTCAACTTTGGCGGCTTCATGTACATTGGCGCCATCATGCCATGGTCCGACTTCAACACGCCCGATTTCTCCGGTCTCACCTACGGCCGCCTGATCGGCCTGGGCGCCATGATCATCCTCTTCCGACGCATCCCCGCCATCTTCATCACGTACAAGCTGATGCCCAAGGTCTGCAAGGACTGGAAAGAGGCCCTCTTCATGGGCTACTTTGGCCCCATTGGCGCCGGCGCCGTCTTCTACGTCGAGCACGCGCGCCACCTGTTCCCCGAGCTCGGCGAAGGAGACGAGGAGGAGACCAACCTCGTCAAGGTCATGGCCCCCGTCGTCTACTGGCTGGTCCTCTTCTCCATCGTCGTCCACGGCCTCTCCATCCCGGCCCTGAACCTCGCCTACACGTACTTTGGCGTCGAGCCCATCCTGGACGACGCCGTCTCGGTGCGCCGCAAGTCCATCCACCAGGCCGTGCCCCCCAACGCCATGGTCGGCGACGAGGAGAACTTTATCGCCTTCAACCGCTTCTCGCGCCCCGTCTTCAATGTCGCGGACCTCCCCACCGTCCGCGAAAGACGCCAGTCCATGGCCGTCGACCAGGCGCGGTCCCGGTCGCGCTCCAGATTGTCGCGATCGCAATCCAGAATGTCCTTTGGCAGGTCCAGGTCGCGCGATGTCGGCGGGGAGGGCCGTGCGCCGCTCCCCGTCCCGGTCCCCGAGAAGAGCCAGGACCTGTCCCGCATGTCCGGATCTGACGACGGTGGCGAGTCAGCCCCCAAGAGAGGCCGTACCATTCAGTACGCTGTATAAGAAGGTGCACAGACACCACTGCTGGGACTGCTCCTGGAGACGAGGGGTGGCGGTCGTGTAAGGCTGCCACCACCGTTTACCGAGTGTAACAGTCAAAGCACAAGATCCGGAAGCATTCGTTTGGCGTTTATAGATGGCGTTTACATATTTCAAAGCGGGGCGCATGGTACGCATTTCCACCATCATTCATCGTCTCATTGCACACATAGATTACAGAAAACTCAACATGTCACAATATTTTCATTGCCCGCATCCAGGCACAGTCGCCTACATGAAAAAGTGCCTTTGGGCCATGTCCCAAGTCCCGTATCCCATCATGATGGCTCGGCTCTACGAGGCCATCACCATGCTGCTCACTGGCGTGGTGCTCATGTTTTGGGTCATGTGGTTCCACCAGGCGAATAAAGTTACAGGGGAAGAGGCCATGGATGCTGGAATCGAGCGTCTGACCGGACACACCAGCCGCATGGCGTCATGGCCGTCCTTCCTAGGGCTCCCGGAGCAGGGCCGCGCCCGAGCCACCGTGAGCAGGGGACGCATCGACAGAACTGATCCATGGCAGGCTCTGCGGCCTCTCTCTTCGGCGGGCCGGCTACTGCTACAAATCCGCAGAAACATCCTCAGTCCTACCCGTCGTCGTCTACACTGGCGGCAACAGACTCCCAATCCCAGGCTGGATTCCCTCCAAGATGGGCATCAGCTCATCCCAGACCCTCCGCTGCGTCGCCTCGCCCTCACTGCTCGTGACGAGGTCGGCGGGCGGTGTGACTTGGCAGTTGCTCAGGTACTGCCCGTGGGTCTCGGGCCCGGCCATGGCGGCGTGGACGAGCGTGCGGCTGCCCTGCTCGGCGGTCCTGGCGAGGCAGAGCTTGACGAGGCCGAAGACGATCCGCTGGACGCCTCTAAGGTCGCGCCCGAGGTTGGTGTGGCACAGGCCGGGGTTGACGGCGTTGATGATGACGCGCTGGCTCGTGCCCTCTGTTGCTGCTGCTGCTGTCGTGGAAAGCTTGGCCCTGTCTGCTAGGCTGCGGACGAGCATGACTTGCATGAGCTTGGAGACGTTGTATCGATCCGGCATGTATGACTTGTCATCTTTGGCGAGGGCGTCGAAGATGGAGTCCTCGAATCGCTCCCTGAATTTTGCCTAGGCAAGCGTGAGTTTCTGATTTGTTCTCAGGCTCATCGGGATACTGCGACTCGCAGATGGCTACTCGTTCTGGCAAAGACTGTGGCAACGTACCCATTGATGCACTTCGGAGCTCACAATGACCAAGCGTCCAGCCGCCCCCGTCTTCTCGGCAGACCTATTGAGCGGCGCGAGGAGGTTGAGCGCCAGCAGAAAGGTGCCGACGACGTTGACGGCGATGGTCGTCTCCAAGCCCGCGCCCGTCTTGGTGTAGGTGGGCAGGGCCACGCCGGCATTGGCGACGACGACGTCGAGCCGTGGCAGCGCCGCGGCCCGTTCGCTGAAGCGCTTGACGGAGGCGCTGTCGGCGAGGTCGACCTCCCAGACCTGGGCGATGCCCTGGCGGCCCGCGGAGGTGGCAATGTCGGCGGCGGCGTCTTGGCCACGCGCGAGGCTCCTACAGGCCAGGATCACCCCGGCGGCGCCGAGACGCACAAAGTGCCTGGCGGCCTCGAGGCCCAGGCCCGTGTTGGCTCCTGTCACGATGATCACCTGGCCCTCGAGGGAGCCCTCGGGGTAGGGCAACTTTGCGAACTGCGAGCGTAGAGCCATAGTGTGGCGCGTGCAGGACGTGATGCGAGAGCTGTGGTGGTTGGTATAAATGAGGAAAAAGAGAGGTTCTCTGGGATGTGCGGACCGAATTTAACTACATGAGTGCGACAAGTTGCGGTGTGCTGTGCAGGATGCTGCTGTGCCTGTTCCTGTTCATGTCATTAATTAGCTGTGCAGGTCGCCTTTCGGTGCAGAGAAGACTGCGGCGGATCATGGGGGCATTGTGCCGCCACACCAAAGGCATGCAAGCCACATGAGTGAATACAAAGTCGTACATCATGAACATTTGAAGCCTGGATATATTGTAAAGTATCGCTATGCATTCTACTATAGTGATATATACATTTATATACGGTATTCAGCGATTCTAGTACATCTGCCCCTATTATGCGCTGCATCAGACCCCAAGTACAGGGACTCTCCCTTCATGATGTCACCACTAGCGCTCCTCGGTGTTGGACACGATCCGAACACCGACCTTCAGGAGCTCACAAGCTGCAACGTGCATCGCAGCGACCTGATATCTATAAAATACTAGTCTCCATCTACAGTAAGCCTGCTCCAACATCACATCCAGCTGTGAGGCAGGCCAGTCTATTTCTCCTCATTGAACAAACACCAGTCGACGCCCTCGATCCACCTCTCACACAAGACACTGGAGGCCACCAACTACAAAACGACATGGCGCAAGCGCAGGAGACAACACCTCTAAATGCCAGCCTGGCGACGTCGACATCCGCCCCGGGCGCCTGGCCGTACGGCCGCTGGATCCTGCTCGGCACCGCCGTCGCCCAGATCGCCTCGCCCCCCTTCTTCCCCTTTGGGGGCTTCGACACCGACCCGCCCGTCACGCCTCCGGGCCCCTTCTTCGCCATCTGGGGCGTCATCACGACGGGTTGCCTGGCCTCGGCGCTGCTCGGCCTCCCTGAGAGCCGGGCCGCCGCCGCGCCGTACCGCGACGTCTGGCTGCCGCTCTCGTCGACCCAGGTGCTGTTCGTGGTGTGGCTGGCCGTCGCGACGTCGCCGAGCCCCGTCGTCCGCGTCCTCACGGTCCCCGTGTTTCTGGGTATGATTGCTGGGCTTGGGGTGTCTCTCCGCGCCGTGCTCCGCGCAGGCACGCCCGTGGACCGCGTCGCGCGCTATCTCCTGCCCAACGTCCTGGGTGCGTACGCCGGCTGGTCCACCGCCGCCATCTGGCTCAACATCGCCGCCGTCTTGCCGAGGGAGTACCTGGGTGGCACTGCGGGAACCGTTCTGCAGACAGTTCTCGTCGGCGCGGCCGCTGTCACGGTCACCAGCGTGAGCAAGATTCTCCGCGGGAATGTTGGCTATGCACTGGCGGGGTCGTGGGCGCTCCTTGGCGTAGCCATCAGCTCTGTGAAAGCCGACCTCATACCTGTCGCTGCGACGGCTGGGGTTGGCTTGTTGGCTGCAGGATATGTGACGGCGACCTGCCTTCTGGGTTATAATTAGTAAGTGTATACATAATAATGGAGGAATAGTTAATGCTATGAAGCACAGGAATGTGCTCTAGTGGTCGTATCAGTATCATGAGTGGTGCGGGGTTGATCCGTTGCTAGGCAAATATCCCACCGTAGAACAATAGAACCCCATCGCGTGTTCCCGGCCGTCGCCGCTCGGTCTGTCGGCTCGATGATCGCCGAGGCAAGGCACATTTCGGCTCCACGCGTTTTCAAGCAAAACCATTCAGCCCACGACGGTACAGCCGTCGGCCTACTGTACATGGAGCGCATAGAGGCTCAAGTCACCGCGAGATTGTTGCGGTTGCCTCTTTTGCCTCGTCAGACGAGCAGACCTGTTCAGCCAGGGAAAGAGCACCCCGTGAGAGCTGCACTTTCGCCGAGGCTGGGAAAGTTGGGCGCCTTGTGCCTTCCCCGCCAGCCCGTCCTCACACTGGCCAATCGAGACTGCCATTCTCAACCCCCCCACGAGTCCCCGCGCGCACGTCCGACACACTGACTGCGACATGTGACGAATGACAAAAATGAGCCTCGAAAGAGAGCAGCACAAGCTGCTCGACTCCGATGCATGTGCATCCCCTTATTCTGCCCCGTCTCGGACCCCACGGTTACTCCGCGCATGACCGTCCCGGCCCAGCCAGACTTTCTCGGGCGCGCTCCCCATTGTCCCGAAGCCCTCTTCGGATTCGAGGTCGCACGAGGGCTGGCCAGCGAAGCGAAGCGAAGCGCACTCCTCGCCAACCCTCGCATTACTTCCAGACCAGCGGGCATGCTCGGTCTATAGTCACCACGACGCGCGACTGGTGGACCAACCATGTCCGACGATCGGGCACCCCCCAACGAATGGGACAGCGATGCAAGCGACGACGATGCTGGGTCGCGCGTCGGCTCCAAGAGGAAACGCCCTCCCGTGTCAGTGTCGTAAGTTTCACACCTCGTGTGCAACCGACTTGTCCTGGCGCGAGGAGCGAGCCCAGAGGGACCGCAAGAAATAATACTAACAATGCAATTCCCAGATGTGAGCTCTGCAAGCAGCGCAAGGTCAAGTGTGATCGCGGCCAGCCCTCCTGCGGCTGGTGCAGCCGCAACGGGGCCACGTGCGAGTACAAGGAACGACGCAAACCCGGCCTGCGCGCTGGCTACGGCAGGGAGCTCGAGCAGAGACTCGACAAGCTCGAGCAGATCCTCCAGTCCCACTCGGAGATCTTGCAGGCCTCCCTCTCGACCCAGGGCAGCTCGATAGCGCCCAGCAACCACATGCGCGCTGCTCACAACCACCCAGCAGCAGCAGCAGTCGCCCTCCACACCATCGCACCCAACAACAACAGCCATGGCAGCCTGTCTGGAGACAATGGCACGCCCCGCGACCATGTCTTTCGACCGCCTGACCACCACATCCGAACGCCCCAACCGGAGACAGCCTTGTTTCTGCACAAGCCCTCGAGCTTCACGCCCGCCTCGCAGGACTTTGGCGTGCATGTGGCACAGACTCCAGGGGTCGCGGGCTTCCACAATGCCGCCATGACGGGCATGTCTGGTCCATCCCAGATCCCAGGGATGCAGCCGCCGCCGGCGGCACAAGACTACTACAGCGGAGGTATGTCCGAATGCCCAAATGTCTGATGCTCTCGACGACTGACCACGGGGCGCCATTGCAGGTTCCGTCGACACGCACTCCCCAAGAGTGGCCATTCCGCACGTCGGGGCCCCGGCAGCCTTGGATCAGGAGATGCCCCCGTATGATCTGCTCTACGCTCTGGTCGACCTCTACTTCAAGCACATCAACACATGGTGCCCGATCCTGCACCGCAAAACGACGCTCGACTCCTTGTTCGGTCCCTCCACCCTGCAGGAGGCGGACCGCATCCTGCTCCATTCCATTGTGGCCACGACGATGCGCTACTCGACCGACGGCAGGCTGACCGAGGAGAGACGGCGGCATTACCATCAAGTGTCCAAGAACAGAGTGCTTCTGTACGGCATGGAGAACTCGTCGGTCAAGGCGCTGCAGGCCCTTCTCATTCTCGCATTGGACCTTTGCGGTGAAAGCAACGGTCCATCGGGCTGGAACATTCTGGCGCTGATGGCGCGATCGGTCGTACAGCTTGGCCTGGCAGCGGAGAGGACGTCTTCGATCGTATCGCCCACCATCAAACCGATATATACCTCGCGCGCCACGATCCTCCCCGACGCAAAGGACTTTATCGAGGAGGAAGCCCGGAGGCGGCTGTTCTGGATGATCTACATGCTCGATCGGTACGCCACCGTCGCAACGGCCTTTGCGTTTGCGCTCGACGACAAGGACATTGACCGGACGCTGCCCTGCCGCGACGACCTGTGGATCAAGAACCAAAAGGTCGAGACGCGCTGGTTCCAGCCCCAGGACCGCCACGACGAGCCGGGCGAGTGTGAGGTCAACCAGCCCGAGAACATGGGTGCCTTTGGCTTCCACTGCGAGCTCCTCCACATCCTGAGCCAGATCCACCACTTTCTCCAGCAGTCCGTGGACATGTGCGCCCCGCGCGACGTGGAGCGGTGGCAGACGCGGTACAGGGCGCTGGACACGATGCTCACGACGTACAAGTTCGCCCTGCCCACCGAGTACGGCAACATGGCCAAGCTCTTCCAGCCGGGCAGCAAGAACCTCAACGGCGGCTGGGTCATGCTCCACGCGACCTACCACCTGGCCGTCGTCCGGCTGCACGCGTCGGCGGCCTACCCGACGACGCGGTCGCCCCTGTTCGCGCCGTCGTACAGCGCGTCGCAGCGCTGCCACGGGGCGGTCGAGAACATTGCGGCCCTCGCCGAGTTTGTCGTCGGCAACGGCCTCCTGAGCAAGCTCGGCCCACCGTTCGCCTTCACGCTCTGGGTCGCCGCGCGGCTGCTCCTCGTGCACGCGTCGACGGTCGAGCGCACGCTATCGCCGCACATTCCCTTCTTCGTCGACACCCTGCGCGACATGGGGCGCTACTGGCCCGTCGCGGCGTGGTACTGCCAGCTGCTCGCCCGGGTCCTCGACGAGCACCGCGACAGCAAGCACCAGGGTGGCGGGACCGTCGAGATCCTCGCCGACATGCGCCGCACGGCCTATGACCTCGAACGTCTCATCTCTCGCCCGCCCAGGGTGGGCGGCTGCAAGAACCACAGTCGGCTGCCGAGGACGCCCGCGCCCCACGAGCTCGAGTACTTGGACGTCTTTGACTTTTTCAACTCTCCCAAGCTGCCCTCTGGCGGAGAGGACATCAACATGCACGGCAACGGCAACAGCACGCAGACGCCGGGCCCGGGAGACGACGTGGACCAAGGAGGCAACGTCCAGGGCGTGGCGATTGAGTTGAATATCACGAATTTCACGGTGGACCCAAAGAGCGATTGGCTTCTACAGCAGGACATTGGCATGAATGGGAAACACATCCCGTAGGGCTAGGGGAAAGGGGCAAAGGGTAATGGGCGTGAGGCACCTATGGTAATCACGGTATAGACCTGGTTGGGAGCATGGATGGCGTTGGGCGTTGAGGGCAAGGCAATGTGGTACGGCGAATGGACGCCTACGAATTGACTCAGATAATGTGCCTGTGGCAGAAGCCGCGGGGGGGAA
The DNA here is from genome assembly GCA_027569275.1 of Emericellopsis terricola. Classification (NCBI taxonomy): domain Eukaryota; kingdom Fungi; phylum Ascomycota; class Sordariomycetes; order Hypocreales; family Bionectriaceae; genus Emericellopsis; species Emericellopsis terricola. Next base: position 345,372 of record JAPDEU010000010.1, on the reverse strand, counting down.
GAATTTATTGCATCGGCCTTTTGCAAATGGGAGGGATTGTCTTGAGTTGTGCTCGCTCGTCCAAGGGGTGCTGGACGTAGTGTGCTCCGTCTTCACCTTACATCGATTTGCTTACCCTACGTGCATGCCTTGCTGCAGTAATCACGGCATAGCCGCGTAATAAATGGACCAAGATAATTCATTGGGAATGATGAGGATTGTTTTCATCTTTCCTCGGAATTTCATGTACGTCCAACTCGGCAGTCTCGCTTTTTACGTGTGATTGGCACCGCATGATCTGTGTTCGGTAGACACGACCTGGGGACTTGCGCTGAGGCTGAGTGCAGCGATTCGACTGCCTACGTAAATACACTGAGGATGTTGTTTATGACACGTGCTGGTCAACTCCAAATCAGCAGCATGAGGGACCATTTTCTAACATCGTGGACACTCGGTCCACAGACACAACTCGTGGTGGTTTAGATGCACTCCCTCGAGCGCGCCAAACTCACGATGCTCAGCATCCAGGGCTCAAAACGGTGGGCGTGGTCTGGTCCCACCGCCACCGCAGCGTTTCCCTCCTACACAGTTCGACTCGCGATGCGTTGCAGCTTGCGCTAGTTCGGTTGGATCCGACAGTGCTGCTGTTCGCCTTGTTTCTTACTTATTAACTTAGCCTTGAGATGAATGCCCAGACACTCGACCTGCGCATTTCGAATTCCAGCGTCTCCGCTCGCCCTCGCTGCAATGTGCACCGAGCCTGCCCCCTCATGTCATGGTGCGGGCAAAGCTGGACGGCCTCCCCTCTGTTGAAGAGCAAGGAACCGCATGCGGGGAATTATGAAGGCAACTTCATCCGGCCCAGACGCCCCTCAAACACAAGATAGCTTGCTCGCCCAACCTAATGGACAGGTTGTCACCATCGTCATCGATCACAGCACCACCTTTCGCTCAGCATCAGCGCCAAGCAAGGCCATCGTACAATCCTCCCGCACACTACGTAACGAACCCACTGCGGCCTAGCTAGTTAGCAGCGCCCTAGACAGACCAGGCACACGCGAGTGAAGACGGCGCCTAGGACAAGAAAGAAGGACACGGCACAGCATCATCTGGCAGGATACTCTGTAGCATTCACGCGCCCCGCTTCGTAGTTTTCAGCCGCCTTTATCGCGCTTATCACGACAGAGACGCGAACACGCAAGCCCAAGAGGCCTTTTGACATCATCATGCCTCTGACGGGCGTGTTCGCCAGCAAGACGGCCATCATCACAGGGGGCGCCATTTGTCTCGCATATCTGCGGCAGGGGGGGCCACAGTTGCGGTAAACCGCCTAGTCCTGGAGAAGGACCAGGTGCATCTCGACTCGCTTGTGCAAGAGGCCGCCGCCCCGGTCCGCAAGGACTCGAGAGCTGGGGAACTGATCCACCAGGCTGGCGATGTGAGGGAGCCAGAGACGGCGGCCAAGCTCGTTGCCCTGGCCGCGGGAGACATCACAGCCCCAGGGGCTGCATATTTGCTTGTCCAACGCGTGGATGTGCGCCTTTGCCGAGTTCCTCGACCTGTCGCCCGACCTCGATGGCGCATTCCACGTCACGCAGGCGGCGGCGCGCCAGATGACGAGGCAGCGCTGCGGTCGCGCTGCCTCAGCACGGCATCCGTTGCACCGCGCTGCTGCCGGGCATCACCAAGGCGCAGCGCAACGACAGGGACCTGGACGAAGCCAAGAGGGCGTACATGAAGGACGGGATCCCTCTTGGCAGGACCGTTGTGCCCAAGCCAAAGGACATGGCTGGGCCCGCCGTCTTCTTGGCGAGCGACGAGCCGAGCGGCTACGTGACGGGCACCCAGCTGCTCGTGGACGGCGGCCTCTTTTGAACCTGCACTGGAGCACGCCCACGGATGAAGCAGCACGAAACAACGACGACCACTATTCAACCTGCCAAGCTGTGACATGCCGTAGGAACATTTCCATGATAGACGCGTTCACTGATGATGAAGCAGCTGTCGAGCATCCGTTGTACAATCTACGATTGCCCTGGACATGAAAGTGTGTCCTTGGTGGAGACTAGTCTCACCGCATGACGAGCTGATCCCTCCCTCATACGGTCGTGTAATGAGCCCCTTGGAAAGACACCACAGGACGCCGGAAATGCACGACGCATCTCTCTGCGCGCCCGAGCGGCTCGCGTATGTAGGATGATGCTCTCTTGCTTGTCGTGCCGGAGAATTATCCTTGGCACGCTGGTTTGGAGATCGGCCCGTTCGTTGCGTGGGACATGGCTGGCATCACGGCGGCTCTCGATGAGATGACGCCTTGAAACGGGGGCATTTGTGACCATGGGATGCGAGCACTGATACCGACTTTCTGTGCTGGACAAACCAGATTCGACAACCAAAATTTTGCAACAGGCTCTGCCATGGACATTTGGATTGTGGATTGGCGATAGCAGGTTCCAGCCTGGTGTGCTGTTCACCGTCTGTCATCGTACACCAAGTACCTCATGGTCCGTCCCGATCTCATCGCTCGTCCGTGTCACCAGCACGCCTGGGTGAAGCCAATGCCACAGACGCCAAGATCGAAAAGGGACCATCATTTCCTGTGAAACAGAGCGTGCTCCATGATAGTGCAGCGAAACATTCTCTAGCCTCGTCCATCACCCGAGTACTGTACGTATCAGGTGTCCTCGATCAGAACCAGCCAGCCAGAGCGCGCCCTGGATAAAACTGTGAGCCGCGCTTGGCTCCAACGGCTACCGTGAGGGACGGTAGGGTCCTTTGCGTTTCGGCCTTGTCCACCGTCCGGCCAAAGTACCTGGATGCTCGGAAATGCCGCAAAAAGGTACCTACCTTCGGTGGCCCGATCCAGGGACCCAGGGACCCAGGGACCGGAGCCGCCTAGAGGTGGCTGGACAACAGCGGCGGTGCGGTTTGGAATTTCGTTGCGGCAAGTGCGCTCCCCCACGTGGGTCGGTGGCGGAGGCTCAACAGCCACTGAGACCGGCTGCCGGGCCCCGGCTGGCGGCGCTACAAAGCGGGCCGACATTGACGTCAGCGTTCGGATCCCTGGTGATGAACAGTCACAGTTTTTTTTTTCCTTCCTGGTGGTCGGATCGACACGCGCCTGCCGCTCTTGGCAGCGTCAGGGTCGCTCTGCCCAATGACGGCAGCGTGCAGAAAGAGCCTCAGTGGGATGGCAGATCCAGGGGCTCGAGCTGGCACTGGCACTGACTGGCCTAGGGGTGCTCGGCCCCCAAAGCGGGCTGGCAGGCACCCCTCCGGATCTGGTCGCACACACTCGCGCGCACACGCATCATCGCCAACCGCGTCGCCGCGTAGTGACCTGATACCGAATAGCCCTGTGCACGATACCGGGCTGGTCATGGCACCGCTTCCGCTGCATAGTTGTGCGTTGTTTTGACCGCCTTTTGGCTTGCTCGTGCGCCCTTTCCGCCCGACTATGGATGCGCAAGAGCGTCACAGGGGAGGCTTGGGGATACGTGGGGACTTGGCAAGGCTGCCTGTGTTTGAGGCTCACTGTAGCGGTACTGTCTTTATCAGGAGCTGCGGCCAAACGTGAAGCAGCACACCAATTGCGGCGTGGATCAACACCGGCCGATCAGCGTACGAGCCTCAACTGTCAGCTGTCGTTCGTTCGTTGGTTAACTGGCTGACTGGCCGGTAGGCTGGCTGGCGGTACTTTCTTATCACTGCCAAGATGGAAGGGCCGGCCATACCCACTCCTCCATGGACAATGCCTCACATCTGTTGCTTCGTGAGTGAGAGGATAATGCGAAACAGGCAAGTCCCATTCTTTGCGATGTAATTACAGTGCACGCGTGTGTAGTGGTTGTAGGGAGTAGCACAGGTATTCTGCTGGCCCCCCCGCGATCCCAATTATGCGTGGTCCTTGGCGGAGCGTCGCCTGTGGGTACGAGCGAGGCTGCAAGGGGAAACTGTGACCCCGTCCGGCCTTGGCGATTGCATCGAGCGACGAGCATCGAGCGCCCCAGCCGCCAGGCTGATGCTGCCGAGACGACCTCGTCCAACAGGGTCCAAGGACCAGGAAAATTCGTCCATCGCACAACGCCCGCTGCCGAAACCTGGGCGGACAGTCCCTGCCTTGGTGGGTGGGGCCTCCCTATGAGTATGGGACGCCCCTGCCGTCATCGCCAACTGTGACCCGGCCGACCAATAGCATCGGCGCGTCGTCCCTCACCACAACGTCGTCAGGGCCAGATAGGCGACTTTTTTTTGGCTTTGTACCTTTCAACGCTAGCCCTCGATGTACCTCGGGCCCGCCGCGCACGCCAGCGAAAGACATCAAAGCCAACGTCGTCATTCTCCCCTTCTAGAATTCTCCACCAGGCTGGGCTAGCTTGAGATGCGTCTTTGACATGGCTCACCATCTGCCTAGGGACAGACCTTTTTGGGCCTATCCTCTAGGCGCCATACCCGTGCGCGATACGTGCCATCCATGCCATCCGTGCCATGCCATGCGGTAACGGTGGAACCGCATCCGCTCCGACTCTGGTGGAGAGGCATTGGAATCCGCCATCGCCACAGGCTCTCTCACGCACTGAGCACGTCCCTGTACCAAGTACAGGCTGTACTGCACGCAGAATCCACTGACTCGCCATGAGGGATGGTGATGATTGTTCCTAGTGAGATCCACATGCTACGCAGAAGCCCACATTTTTCCTACACGCTTCGACTCGGGGTTCCACCAGAGGGGGCCCATCCAACGTCGTCAGGGAGTCCATCCATCAACAATACCTTGATCATTCTAGATATATAAACACATGAACCTCCCACCGTTCTTGACGGTAGTATATCTCTATCATTATCATCATTGCTCAGGCGCTTTCGTCTTTCTTGTTCATCGCGATTTTCTTGGCTTGACCTGAATTCGACATCTTCCAGTCCTTGAACTTAGACTTCGACTCGACACATCACCACCACTTACACCAACAACCCCCCTCACACACCCAAACATGTCGGGTCAACAACACTTTGACGACAGCTCGAGCGCTCCCTCGTCCCCCGAGCTCCAGTCCACAGGCTCCAGCGTCAGCCTCTCCAGTCTCCAGTCATCACAGCCCTCCCCCATCTCCCCGCCTCTCGACAATGCCGTCGCCGACTCGTTTGTCTTCGCATTCGACATTGACGGCGTCCTTGTCCGGGGTGGAAAGGCTATCCCCGAGGCGATCGAGGCTATGAAGGTCTTGGACGGTCAGAACGAGTATGGCGTCGCCATGTAAGTTGTCAATACATCCACATGTACGATGTCAAACTAACACCCACCAGTCCCCACATCTTCCTCACCAACGGTGGCGGCAAAACCGAAGAGGAGCGCTGCCGTGATCTCTCCAAGCAGCTTCAGCGCGACATCAAGGTCGGCCAGTTCATTTGCGGCCACACGCCCATGAGGGAGATGGCGGAGACCTACGGCACCGTCCTCGTCATTGGCGGCGAGGGCGAGAAGTGCCGCCAGGTCGCTGAGGGCTACGGCTTCAAGGATGTCATCACCCCTGGCGACATTATCAAGTACGATGCCGCTGTTACTCCCTTCCGCAAGCTCACTGAGCAGGAGCACGCCAACTCCCGTGAGCGCGACTTCAACGAAGTCACCATTGACGCGGTCTTTGTCTTTGCCGACTCCCGAGACTGGGCTGGCGACATCCAGATCATGCTCGACGTGGCCATGTCTAAGGGTGGCCGTCTCAGCATGCGCTCCGAGACCTTTGACGAGGGTCCCCCATTCTACTTCTCCCACAACGACGTCGTCTGGTCCGCTGCCCACGAGCACGTCCGTCTCGGTATGGGTGCTCTGCGCCGCATGTTCGAGGTCACCTTCAAGGATCTCACCGGTGGAAAGGGCAAGCTCAAGACCCACGCCTTTGGCAAGCCCCAGGTTTCCACCTTTGAGTTTGCCTATCGTCTCATGACCCAGTGGCGCAGCACGGAGCACGGTCTTGCCGCTCCTCCTTCCACCGTTTACTTTGTCGGTGACACGCCCGAGAGCGACATTCGCGGTACCAACGCCGTCAACGAGAAGGCTGACAACGACTGGTACTCCATCCTTGTGAAGACGGGTGTCTACCAGGAGGGTACCGAACCCACCTACAAGCCGCGTGTCACTGTGGACAACGTCCTCGACGCGGTCAACCACGGTCTCCACCGCGAGATGAAGAAGAAGGGCATGACCGGTATGAAGCAGGCCCTCCTGAAAGAAAACGAGATTACAAACCACGCCGCCTGCATCCTTGACCAGGAGTCTGGCGCCGCTTGCTGAGCCTTCATTCTCTCACTGTTCTCAAATTCGTCACTTGAGTTGTTCATAGCATGGCACGGACTGGGATGGGATACAGGCGTTTTCTCTTTTCACACTTTCCTTTGTCGACTATCACGATTACGATATACAAAGTGCGTTTAGGACGCTGGTCTGGACACCGGCGAGATAGAGGACGCGCGAAGTAAGCTCAGCAGCTCAAGCAGCTCTAGCCTTCTATGATGCGTCTTATACCCGTTGATGAGCATCACATCAACACTTCAATAAAGACTTTGAAACAACTTGAAATTGTTCCTCGTGACAAACTGACTCAGGGTTTGTGTGAAGATCAGTGGCTGTTCCAGCCATCGATGCGAGAGGCCAATTTCCATCGCAAAGTTGGAAATATGCACAGTAATCAGCGGGCATGCTCACGAATTCATGAAACTGAGTGACCCCAAGTCCCAAGCAGCCGCCCTTCAGTCGCATCGAGCACGCGTAGAGCACGATATGGATCCCGTAGCCTCACGGTCGTACTCGAGGTGCATCAGCATGAACCTCAATGTGCCTCCTGCCGCCCTGCAAGCGCACGACCATCTCCACGTTCCCACTTGAGCGGGAGATGCAATTCTTTAGCAAGGACACCCAGCAAAGCTCATTGATCAAGGATAGCGCTGAGCGCGCGGCGCGGCCCCCTGGCAACACTCTTCCCAGGGTTGCGGAGCGAGGCATGAACCAGCATCCCACCGCTGCCTCGGAAGCCAAGACATTTAAACCCGGTGACATTGGGCCCTGGCTTCATTCCGGGGTCTCCTCATGGGAATCACCATGCGAGGGATCGTCCGCCCTCTCCTCTCGGAAGACAAAGTCTCCCCACGGCGACTCTGCCATCCACTGCGCCGCATCGACCAAGCTCTGCCGCCCGGAGCGCCGTGCGAGGGCCTCCTCGGCGCTCGTGCCAAGCGCAAACCCTGGCGTGTACTCGCGGGCTATCCGCAGCCAACCCTTCCACCCGGCAACGACATGCCCAGCCCCCGTGCCTCCGATCACAATGGTGCCCCACCACTGGCGAGACGCACTGCACGCGGCTGCGGCGCCGTAGAGCATAAAGTCGCCTGCCTCGGCCACCAGTGTTCGTAGGTGGTCGGCGTTGGTGCCACCGTCGTCGCCTTCTGTTGGACTACTGCCGTAAGACGACGGCCGTGCTGGACGGTGAACGTAGATGTGACGCGCATCCGTGTCTGGGCATGTCAGGCGTGTAGCGTCAAAGCGCCCTTCCAGATCAATCACCAAGAGGGCATAGCTATGCGGAGCTGATGCCAATGTTGAGGTGAGCTTGTAGAGCAGTGGAAGGTGACGACCGTGGAGGGCCAGTGTGGGCGCTTGGGTCGCTCGAAAATGACGAGTGGCAATCTCATCGAGAGCTGGTAGATGGGTCGTTTTGAGGGGAGTCTTGGTTGTTTCACCACTGGTGGATGTTCGCACTGCGTCGAGTATCTGGCACAGTGGTTAGCTGTACATCCGCTACAACACTCATCACGGCAGTATGAGAGGTTCCTCTTTGTCTCTTTCCATCGGAATCTGCATCGGAGAGCGCTGCAGCCTGGCACGCAAAGCAGCCCCGTGACACACCTCAAGCTCAGGGCAGCAGCGCCAGGTTTACTCTCAATGCAGGTCGTCCAAAACCGCTCAGCCCGACAGCTCTGTAACATATTCTCACAACCCGGGTCGACATGACACTTGACTGCTCACAAGGGAAATTTTCTTTGTGTGATGTTGCGCACGTGTGGGAAGGCCAGTGGTGGCGGGTTGCGGCTCATCACAGAGCAGGGAAAATGCAGCCTGAGGCCATCGCCAAACTCACCTTCTCCAGACTCATCTCTTCAACCTCCTCCAAAGTCCGCGCTCCTAGTGCCGCCTCCATTTGTGCCAACAATGTCGCCGCCGTGCCAGCACTTCCAAGCCGCGGAGCTGTCCGAGAGAGTCCAGCAGGATGTCCACGGCAAACGTCGCAAGATGGAGCCGGGCGTCAGCCACATCGACCTCAATGCATGTGACCTATTCCAGATGCCCCAATACAAATGCGATGTCGAGCATCCGGTCACTCCCCAAAGTCGTATTCTATGCGAGGAGGTGACACGGTTTTTCAGAAGGTAAGACGGTGGTGAGGTCGTTGGTAGAGTGCAGATGGCTGATGAGGTCACGATGTCAGTTGCAAGGACAGAAAGGGTACCTTCACTGTCGAGACGACGGCTTGGGAGGGACGAAACCACCCCAAAACGCCTTATGCTGCGTCAAGGACAGCCAGCAACGCGGATTCAATTTCTGCTAGCCGCCCGCATCAATGGTCATCCAGCTGGACTCAGTCGGATTCTCCGGAATGACCTCCATAGCCGGTCGGAGCAGCGCAATGGATGCCATCTACGAGCATTCCAATCCTGACTCCCCTCTGACTATTCCCAGTCTCCAGACGAGTTGTGAAATGGTCGCGCATGCGGCTCGCTCAGAGACAGTTTATGAGCTACGCGATGGACCTTGGGAAAGCAGGAGGAGTGCGAAGCCATGCTCGACGCCGTGGCGCACGATCGATCACCAAGTAGCCAGAGCCGCCACAGTCCATGCTTCGAAGCCATGCGTGATTGGTTTGCGCTGCTGGCAGGCATCACTTCAGGGCTGATGAGCACTTTCTTGCGGTTCAGGATAACTCAGGCACGCACACGAGCTCTTCTTCTCAAGTGATCCTACGGGCTGGGCGCAGCGAGCAATCACAATTCCAGGGCCCCCAGTGTTGCGTCAGAGGGGTTCTTGCCATCACGCACCAAGCACTATACGGCACAGGGACAGGTTTCCATGTACAAAGGAAATGCTCGGTTGGTGTAGATATATGCGGAAGTACCAGTTGCCTCCATGAAGTCGATGAGACTGTGCCACCAGACATCATCTGCCTTTTCTATTGTACATCCCGTCCCGCGAAGAATCGCACCCTTCTCCGTCCGAAGATCACCCTCTACCCAACCGATCTTCTCCCATTTCGCTTGCGTGGATGTCCTTTGCGTTCGCGATGCGTTTACTGCCTGGCGTTCTCGGCGCGCTTGTCCTCGAGCTTGGCGTAGAAGTTGTCGCGGGCGATGGTTCGGGGCATGTGGAAGCCGTACCTAGACAGAGTATCAGCGCCGATCCTTGTGCTCATTCATGTCGCGCGAGCGATTCCGCTCGGATCGTACCAGAACCAGTTGGCCATGACGAAGCCAATGCCTGCGAGGATTTGTTAGCACTCGGCAAATGACGGAACGGGATCCAGCCGCGCAGCGCTTGAGAAACAATGAAAGCGCAGAGTACTGAACGGCGGCTGGATTTCGCCTCATGACGTACCGAAGGAGATACCAAGGTCCAGGACGAGGTTTCGTCGGAGCATCTGTTTGCCGGAATCAGTCATCAATTGCATGTCGTAGCCGAGCTGCGTCCTCCCGAGTCGGCAGCCATTGACTTCCGGACACGTACACCAGTGATGGGCTTGACGGCCATTGTGAGCGATTGAATGTCTGTCCGGGGCTTTCGAGGCGATACGTGTTGCAAATGTTTGCTCGTCGATTGGGGGCAAAGAGGTGGTCTGAGGTTCGGAATCGGTAGACGGTGATAATCACTCTCGGATCCTATCACGTGACTGTGCACCTTGCCGAAAACTTCCCCGGCAGAACTGCGGCCCTACGCCAAGACAATCGCGCTCAACGCCAGGAAGGGGCCCTTTGCAGGAAATTCGACCGACGGCACTTCTGGTCTCTGTGTAGAACGTGAGTCTCGAGACGTGGACGCAGCGCGACAACACACGGCCACCATGACGCTACGTGTGGCAGCCGGTCGTCTGGGCCAGTCTGGTAGGTGTTTTCCTATCCGGGCAATTCTTGCAAGGCGAGCATACACACGGCTAACCGCTCTCTCTAGCCACGCTCCCATCATCAGTCCTCACATTGCGATTGGGGCCTGCAACACAAGTCCGTCACAAATGGAGTTTAAGCAACTTCTTTGGAGGAGGCCGAGGCAAGAAATCCGACAAACGCATTGGAGCTGAGCTCGACAACCCCGAAGCACGCAAGAAATTCCTCAAGCCCACGAGCAAGAATCCTAGGGTTGTGGATGTGGACCAGCCGGCCGGTGTCTTTGCCGATGAGCTAGCCGAAGCTGAGAAGGAGACCAAGATGGCCATGTACAGAGCTTCGGCGGCAAAGGGCAACGAAGGCACCTTCCAGGAGCAGCTCGAGATGAACAAAAGGGACGCCCTCACGCCAGCGGGTACTCACCTGGCCACCGATCCGGACCCCGCCTCGCGCGTGCGATGGCACCGTCGCAAGGTGATTCAGCTGGTTCGTCGCCGCGGTGTCCTCACGCCGCAAGAACGCATCAAGATGACGGAGCGCGAGCTGCTGCACAAGAGCGACTGGATGATGACGAGCACCAAGAAGCTCACCATGCTGGCCCGCCAAATATCGGGCAAGACCCTCGACGATGCGATCACGCAGATGCAGTGGTCCAAGAAGAAGATGGCGCGCGAGATCAAGTGGTACCTCGAGCAGGCACGCGACCTCGCCATCACCCAACAGGGCATGGGCCTCGGCCGGGTCAATGGCGAGCTCCTCAAGCAGCCCGCCAAGATTCAGACCAAGGACGGGAAGTGGATGGAGATTCGCGACCCGACCCAAATATACATTGCCCAATCATGGGTTGGCCGAGGCACTTGGCTCGCCAAGCGCGTGGACATCAAATCGCGCGGTCGCATGGGCACGATCAAGAATCCCAAGTCCAGTAAGTACATCGAGAATCTTGACATTGGGCCGCGTTAACAGGATTGACAGGCTTCACCGTCGTGCTGAAAGAGGAGAGGACAAGGATACGAGAATATCAGGAGCGCGAAGCCAAGAAGCTCGCCAATGGTCCTTGGGTACACCTACCGAACAGGAAGATCTACGGCCAGAGACCGTACTATTCATGGTAGACGCAGCCGTGCGTTTTGCCTTTTGGGGCCTGTGTGGCGTTTGTAAATATGTACGATAGTGGTTTCGGATGCTGGCCTCGGGACATGTATCATATGTACTAGAAGATACACATGGGAGACGGCCCTGTCACTCCGTTCGGTTTCGCCATCACAAGAAGCTTCATGCGGGGAGTTGTGCTCTGTCAAGCGCATATCACGGCACGTAATCATTATTGGTATGCAGCCGAATACGAGCACGAAGAAATACGCAAATGTCATTGAATCGGAATCTGTGGCTTCATCTGACTGAGGATCATCGTCTCAGACCATTGTACGAGGCACCTGCCTAGGGACCATATCCTCATAACGGTTCGATGACATCTCAAATGATTCACCACGCTTCTCCATGTAGGAGCCATGATCGCCGGACCCGTAGCCACGGCCAACGTCGGCAATGGGCCTCGAGATGTCACGGCTCCGCCCGGCGGTGCGTTGCTTCTGCTTGCGCTTGCGGAGGAGGATCGCAATGGCGATAGCTGCGACGGCAAGGACGACGACGGCGACGCCGATTCCAATACCGACAGCGGCACCCTGCGATAACCCTCCTGCCGCCACTGCAGCGCCGTCGTCTTCTTCCTCCTGCTCTTCGTCTGCCACCGAAGTCTCACTAGTCTCGGCATTGGACGTCTCAGTAGCCTGAGATGTCTCCTCGGCCTCGGAGGTTTCCTGTGAACTGTCAGATTGCGTGCAGTGCAGTACATCATGTCACTCACGGCGGGGACAGGAGTTTGTGTTTCCTCCGAAGCGGTGGTTGTCGTAGCCGCAGCAGTCTCGGTAGCCGGGTCACTGGTAGACTCTGTGGTTGGCGCTTCGGTGGCGGTCTCTTCGACTGCTGTAGACTCTTCTACTGTCGTAGACGTGGCTGGATCCTCGACGGCCTCCGTGGTCGAAGCCCCCGCCTCCGCAGGAGCAGATGGCGCCGCACCAGCCAGAGGAATGCCTACGCAGAAGTTTGTGTCTAGCCAGCCGCTGACCTGTGCTTCTGTGGTGCCAATGCATCGGCCGACGGCACAGTCCCTCACACTAAAACGGAAGCCCTCGATTGTGCAAAGGCAGCCGGCTTGGGTGGCATCGTTGCAGCCATACTCGGTGAATTTGGACCTGACCTCGTTGTTACATGTGTCCTGCAGGAAACGTGAGCAAAGTGACCTCGAGCGAAGGCTCCCGGTAGCAAGGCATCACTTACAACGCAAGCCGGGTCAGGTGCCACTTCTTGACCGGAGACAGAAACGACGGTAAAGGCAGCCAGTGCGCCGAGAACAGAAAGAAAGCTCCTCATCTTGCTGCAGTACTGAGCTCCTCGAGGGCACCAGACCAGAGACAGCAGGCAGAGTGGCGGGATATGAGAACCGTCGACAATTGTTTACCGAGGGCTGACACACCAGGACGAATGAGCGTCCGGTTGCTTGTCGCTGATCGATCGACAGGCACAGGTGAATCCGGGGAATTGAACTGCGGAATGCACGTTGTGACGTGTACCAGGGAGAAGGGTCAAGTCCAGCTTGACAATTGGAGGCCGGACTGACGCAATCCAGTCCAAGTGGAGAATGTAAGTCCAAAAGGTGTAGCCTCTCGAGGGAGAGGGCTGGAGTTCTCTCGTGGCGGTGACGGGTGATGTGCGCAAAGGCTAGTGGCAGATGCGCCCGATGCTCTGAGACCCTTTGCACTGATGTCAAAAAAAAAAAGGGGGCCGTCGGTTGGTGATCGTGCGCAACAGTCGGCAGGTCGAGTTCTGATATGCCTGAGCGGCTGTCAAGCACACACAAGTGCTGTTGGAGTTTGTGCTTGTAAGTGAGAAACGGAGTCGGCAGTCTGATATCAAGAAAAAGGGGCGTAAGTCAACGAACGGTGACGAATGAGTGAAGAGCACCAATGGTGGTTGGCGAACCAAAGAGAGAAAAAAGAGCAAACGATGAAGCCGAAGCAACAATGTGAAGAGAGGGAGAGACGCGAGACGAGGAGGGATTCAATCAGACTGCGGAGGAATTACAGATGTTGAAACAAGATGGGGCTCGTGGGATGAGTGGAGTGCGAGGACGGGCCGGCACATACAGTGAGTTGCAAATGTACATTGGATATTTCCAACGCATAACTTGTGACGGTAGGTTGGTTGGGCGGACGAGCACACGGCCTCATCAGGGGTCGCTCGCTTCTGCAGGGCCGCCATTGAATGCCCCAGGCCCCCAGCTGCTCTCCGTCTTCGCCCTCGTAGGATGGCTAAAGTAACATTATAAAGGCACCTTACCTTAGTAATGTCGGCAGCGGCGCTGCACTCCTTCCAACGCTGAGGTTGCACGGGGCACTTTTGGCCAGCAACAGGGCGGGTGCCTGCAGCGCCCAGAGCAGCCGGTGTCTCAGCAGGGGTCTAGCGCCAAATGAAGGATGAGTTTCGAAGGGGCACGAATCAACTTGCGATCGCTTGCAGCAGTGCGTCTGCTTACTCCCATGTTTAGGGCTTGCTGGGTTGGCTGCCTCTGAACGGGTCGCCTGTCGCTTCCTCCAGAATGAGCAGGTCTTCAATTGTTTGATTCATGCAACGGGAGCGGAAGCTGGCTGCAGCGCCTCATCACACGAGCCAGGGTGGGTGCTACTCCTCCTGACGATGGGGATCTGCAGCGACAGGGGCATCAAAGTGCGCCTTGTGCACGGCAACTCCCACCTGTTGACCATCGCGCAGCTGCTGAGTGCGTACTTGGTTAAGTACTAGGTAGATAACAGTACGTGATGATGCATCGAGCCCCTAGTCATCGTGTCGACTGCTGGTCTATACGGCAGTTTCTGGTACGGTTGTACGTACACCAACCAGTCGGGAGGGCTTGTTGGCCTGTTCTTGTTCAGGTTCATGTTGGCACGTGCTGGTACCCGGTAATATGAGCTGATCTACGTCTGGCTCCACGGCTGCCTGCTGCCACTTGCCATATTACACATGGTCGCTGGGGGAAAGTACATGTACTGCAACCATGTCGCATAAGGTACATCTCAACGATTGCACCAAAGGGTTGCCGAGTCGTGGGCACAAAGAGGCTCCGGTCGCCGTGCGCCCTCAACGAATGATACGGGTGACGTGAGTGACACTTGGGGTACAACGCATCAAAGCAAATTCCGCGTCTCCCATCCAACAAGCCAAAATAGCGCAGATGTCAATGGCGGTTGCCCCTGCCAAGCATCCGCCGAGTGAGGCCAGGCTTTTTGAAAAATGGGGCACACGACCGGAACGTGGGCATGAGCTGCTTGCTTACCCTATACCAGAGCTAGTGGTCGGGGGTCGCGTGAGAGATGCAGTGTCGCGCGCCGGGTAAGGTGGTCTTTGGTACTCACAGATCTCATTATTCCAGGGATCTGTGTCGAGATGGGCACTTGATAAGGCCGGGCTGTGGAGATGATGATTGTCAAGCCGGGCAGAGTGTTGCGTTGCCCAGTCGAGTCCACACTCGCGGCACCTCACGATTCAAGACCATCGACGAACTTTGAGACAGCAACCGCCTTTCAATCCGTGAGAACCCACTGGGAACAGTGATATCACTTTATGAGAAAAGGGTCTTCTTCGAGCGAGCTATATTGGTAAAGGGAATATTGATAGTTGTGCGATCGTCCCAAGCTCGAGAACTGGCGTGTCAGCCTGGCAATAGCAGTAATGCGCCGGATATACCCCACAGAGTCAAGACTGATGAAAAGGACGGGAAAGAAAGGATGCCTGGTCCGCAACAGCCCAAATTTCGGAGCGACCGGAAGGCCGCCCGCCAGCAGCGCTGAATTGTCCCTCGTGCGTCTCTGCGACGCTGAGTGAATGATTACTGACTTGCGACGAGTCACCAAGCCAGTGGAACCCTCACGCGCGCCGCAGCGCCGCAGCGTCGGATGTGGGAGAAGATGAGGTCCAATGACTGTCTCGTGATTCGCAAGCTAGACCACGGTCTCTTTTTCTCATGTGCCCTTGGAGTTAGACCCGTACGTCATGCATGTATTCTTTCCCCCACGCGCAGTGAGCCTGTGCGGCTGCCATGCGGTCTAGACCACCACAAATGACGAAGGGGCCAAGCCACCGATATATACATACACAGCACGTAGCCAAGCTCCCGTGCTTGATATTAAGTCGACTGGCTGGCCGTGGCACGTATTGTATCCGTACGGAGCCGTATCCCCGAGCTCTCACCAAATCGCCTTTGCTGGCCTCTCAGCAATCATCGCCGCCCTTGCAGCCCAGCCTGTCCCATACTTCAGTGCAGTGCAGCGAAACGCGGAACGCGAACCTTGTCGCCTCGCTGGCGGGTACCGTCTTTGCTGATTTCGGATCGGCATTTCATCTCACTTCGAAATTCGATCTCCACCCTCCCAAACCACTGCAGGCTGCGGGACACGCGGAGTACACATTTTCCACCGCGAGCGCGCCTTGACCTTTGAGCAGCTCGTCCGTCCCGACCTCGACTTCCACACACGCGGCCATTCCCGACATCCCCCGAGACTCAATCGATGGCCTGGAGCAAGGCACGCTGACATTTACTGAATGCGATCCAACATGGCGACTCCCGTCGGCGAAGCGTCCTGGCTGGCCTACCTCGACGAGGCAGTCCGCAATGCAGCCGACCTCGAGACACGCGTCCACGCCATCGAGTTGTACAAGCGGGCAGTCAGTCTCGAGCCTGGCAGCTTGCGGCTATGGCTCGCGTACTGCGACTTCTTCTGGGCGCTCTGGAGCGACTCCCAGGATGCGACCTCAGCCTGGTCTGACGAGGAGCGCATCATGGGTCGCGAGCTTTTCTCCTTCGGCGCCGCCCTCGCCCTGTGGCAGCAGGGCTACGAGTCCATCAAGTACCGCATCAGCGACAGCCATGAGCTCTGGGATCGCTGGATATCCCACGAGATGGGCCTGCTTTCCAAAACCAGGACGCCCGATGGCATAAAGCGCATTACTCACCTCTACCGCAACCGGCTCGTCACCCCGCATCTCACATGGGAAGCCACATCGCAGGCCTTCTCCAGCTTCCTATCCGAATACAATCGCAATGCATGGGAGGACACCATGAAGGAGGTCACGAGACAAGCGCAGGAGACGAAGCGGCTGATTGCGGACCGAGACCCGTTCGAAATTCGCCTCCGGCAGGCGCAAAAGACGCAGGACCTCGAGCTGGAGAAATCCGTCATGGAGGAGTACCTCGAGTGGGAGATGCTGCAGAGCAAGCGGAACAACGACCACCCTGACATTGCCATCGACCTGTGCTGCGGCTTGTTCGACCGTGCCCTGACGGGAATCTTCGCAACCGACGAATCCATGTGGAGCGAGTTTGTCGTGTTCTTGTCATCATCCAAGTTGAACTCGCATGCCGTGGGCAATCTCCTTGAAATCCTGGAACGGGCTGTGAAGCACTGTCCCTGGTCCGGGAGGCTGTGGAACAGATACATCCTGTGCGCCGAAGAAGCAAATCTAAGCTTTACCGAGATTGAACGAATCAAGCATGCGGCGACGAGCGAGGACCAGCTGTACAAGTCGGGGATGGAGAGCATGATCGAGATGTACGTCGCCTGGTGCGGGTTCCTGAAACGTCGGGCCGTCCAGGCTGGCGCAGGGGATGAAGCCATCGACGTGGCTGATGTTGGGCTTCCGGCGGCCCTGGAGAATGTGGCGGTCGTCGGCAAGCGCCTGTACGGTAAAGATTTCCAAGGTGACCCAAAGTTCCGCTTGGAGCGCATCTACATCCAGTACCTCACGGAAAAGAAGGGTGCGATAGATGAGGCGCGGGCGCAATGGAACAAGCTGGCCAGCGTCCCGATTCATGCCGACAGTCACGATTTCTGGTTCCGGTACTACATGTGGGAGATGTTCATCTTCTCCTCCAAGCCAGGCGCGATACGCAGCCCGACTCCTCTCTCGAACGCGAATGGCCTGCGCGTGCCCACTCTCGCGACGTCCGTGCTCGGGCGGGCTGTGGCGCGGATAAATATTGACTGGCCCGAGAAGGTGCTCGAAGTCTACTTGCAGCACTGCAACGACTATGAACCCCCGGCGTCCATGCGGAGGGCCTTTGACAGGGTGCATAAAGCTGCCAAGGAGGCCCGACGACGACGGGAGAGAGAGCAACAGGAGAAGGAAGAGGCATATGCTGCCTACTATGCACAGCAGCAACAAGAAGAGGGCCCAGCTGCTGCTCAAGCAGAGCCAGCAGTGAACGAGGCAAAACGGAAGCGGGAGGAGACCGTAGTCGAGAGCGAAGCTCCGGGAACGGCCAACAAGCGCCACAAGAATGAAGGCAACCAAACAACGGCCACCCTGACCGCACAGCACTCGGCTCCGGCCAAGAGAGACCGGGAGCACACGACGGTATTGGTGGAGGGTCTGCCTGCTGATGTGACCCAAGTCAAGGTTCGCCAGTATTTCAAGCCTTATGGGCACATTAATAACATTACGGCCCTGGTCAATGAACCGGAGCAGGCGACTTCCACCGCACTGATCGAGTTCAAGACACCCGAAGAAGCGCAATCGGCGCTCCTCAGAGATGGAAAATACTTTGGGCAGTCGCAGATACGCGTCACTTCTGGTCACGACCTCACTGTGTATCTCGCCAACTTCCCGCCTGCTGCCGACGAGAAATTCATTCGCGATCTATTCAAGAACTGTGGTTCCATACTCAGTATCCGCTGGCCAAGTCTCAAAGTCAACACGCACCGTCGGTTTTGCTACGTCTCGTTCCGAGACCGCGAAGGCGCCGCCAAAGCCACGAGCTTGGACGACCGCTTGCTCGAAGGCAAGTATCTCCTGGTCGCCAAGCTCTCCGATCCGAGCCAGAAGAAGCGCCGCGAGGGTGCCTTGGCGGAAGGGCGCGAGGTGCACATCCAGAACTTGGACCGCTCGGCTCCCGAGTCCGAAGTGAGAGAAGTCTTCAGCAAGTACGGCACCGTCTTGCGTGTCAACATCCCCACGACTCTTGCAGGCAAGAACAAGGGCTTCGCATTCATCGATTTCGAGACAAAGGAGCAAGCCGAAAAGGCCGTGGCAGAGCTCAACAACACAAAGTTTCGCTCCCAGATCATGCAGGTGGATCTCTCGAAGGACTCCAAGATCAGGGCAACCGCCAAGATTGTGAATGTCGAGCGCCAGTCCGCCTCGCCAGCGCCCTCTTCACCCAACGATGTCGATGGCGACCAGCCCATGGGGGATGCGCAAACGGCGAGCAAACCGTCGTTGGGCGAGATCAAGAGCCGAACCATATCCCTCATGGGATTGCCAGACACGGTCAACGATGCCCGCGTCCGTACTCTTGTGGAGCCGCTGGGCACGATTATCCAGATGACGCTCCAGCCAGCTCACGGCGGTGCGAAGATTGAATTTTCCGACGCTGCTACCGCTGGCAAAGCTGCCCTGCAGCTTGACGGTATGGAATTCGAAGGGTTCAAGCTGCGCACTGGCTCGGTGGAGGAACTGCGCCATGCCAAACCAGCGCACAAGGGAGACAAGATCACGTATGGCGCGAAGAAGGATACCACCGTCCAGAAAACAAAAAACACATCGGGCGCACCAAAGTCTATGATGCCGCCGCCGGCCATTGTCCGGCGACCTGGGGCGCAGAAACCTGGGCCGAAGCGTGCGATTGGCTTTGCAGGCGTGAGACAGCATACGAACGCTGGCTCCAGCGGCGCGGCGAATGGAAAGCCTGCTCCCAAGAGCAACGCCGACTTCAAGGCCATGTTCCTCTCGAGTGGCGGCGAGAAGCCAGCAGAAAAGGGGCCAAAGGAGGAAGAACCTGCGAAAGCAGAAGGCGACGCCGAAAAATGATACGACACGGCAAATGTGTCACGCGGATGGACTGATTTCTGGTTTTGTTTGTCTTGATACCAACTTTTCGTAGCTTGGGAGGCCTTTGTGCATTGAACTCGATACTCGCATCGGAATGGGCGCTGACAGACTTGGTCTTTGAGGATCTTAGTGGACCTGGACAGGATGGATTGTGGGCTGGCTACTACTTAGACATTGTACTCTTGATGTCGAAATTACATGGTGGAACGTTCCCCCCTGGTCTTCGTCTAATGCCTGCAAATGCCGATCGAGAAAATTGAGATCCCATCGTCCAATGCTTCAAGAACGCCAACACATGCATGCATACAAGTCCGAGCGGCCTCATCGCCAACGGACGCACTACGCCTTTCCAATGATCCCCGCGGGTCTATCCTGCTGCGTAAACTCCTGAGAGAACAAGCGCTGCCAGACGTCGAGCCACTTTTCTTGCTGCGCAGTCGGCAACTTGCCTGGTTGCTTGAACGAGCGGGTGAGCAGCTCGCGCAGCCGCGTCCGAAGAACCTTGACGACGAGCATCGTCTTCCAGTCGGGAAGGGCGAAGCGACCTCTATTCCCATCTAGTACAATTACTCCCGAGAACATCTGCCGGCGCTATTAGCACATGTCATTCTGCACGGGGGACAACACTCACATCGCATCGCACATCGCCACAGAGCAGGGCAATGGCGAATGGCTCTACCGCTGTTGTTTCGTGGGCATGGTATACACTGTGACTGTTAGAAGCTTGCTTCCGCTCAGAGCGTGGTGACCAACTGACCTCTTGGCTTGCATGATGTGGTAGTAGGAGAGCCACTTGATATCAAGCTGGTTCTTGTTCACGGAGGATGGATGCAGGCTGATGGACTGGTTGTTGCCAATATTGCGCAAGCCCCTGGTGCCAGGCGTATCCCGGACAAGGAGCTTGGGATAGAAGCTCCAAGCAATGACGGACGCGGAGATCGTGTCGTTGTCGCTGTTGATGTTCACCCTCTGAGGAACCTCAAAGAACTGTTGCTGCCTCCGACCGCGACCTGGAGAGAACCTCAGCTTATTCAAGGCACGCCTCTCGTCCTCAGTCAGTGACAGAAAGCCCGAGTCAGCCACCGAAACCAGCAGCTGCCCCTTGAGATCCTCAATGTTGGACAGGTTCTGTTGGCTGAGAAAGTTCTTGCGGCAGAACTGGAAATCCTTGCCATAGCCACTGTTCGCCTGACACACTCGCTTCCAAGACTGGTAAGCGTTGTACACTGTCAGGAGATCCGAGTCTCCCCGGCGCATGAGCATTTTTGCGTTCTGTGCCTGTGCACGCTGGCCGAACGGCGCTGTGAACGGTGATTTGGAGGAAAGAATCGCCGCGACCGTGAGCGCCATGTCGAAGCACTTGAAAACAGACCCAAGGAGTATAAGTTTACCCAAGAAAACATCCAGAGGCAGACGTGCGAGTTGATGGCCCAGAGGTGTCAAGTCCTCTCCAGGGGTCAGCGCGCGCACATCGACCAGGGCATCAATGGCACGTCGGATATTCTTGGCTGAAGGAGGATCCAGCGCGTCACCAAGGGTCTCTTCTATGCCACCGATCTTGCAAATCTTGACCCGAATAGCCAGGTCTTGCAGTGACAAACGAAGCATCTCAGGCGTCTGCTGATCGTTCATCAGGTTGTCGTGTCGAAATTTCGTGAACATGTGGAAGCACAACCCTTGTTGCACTCGCCCAGCGCGGCCTCTCCTCTGCTTCGCGTTAGCCCGCGATATGAACGTGTCTATCAGTCGTGATAACTGTCGTCTCTCATCGTAGCGCATCTCTCTGTGTTTGCCTGTGTCGATGACACATGTCACGTCCGGGATGGTAATGCCCGTCTCGGCAATGTTGGTAGCCAAAACAATCTTTCGCACCCCGTGAGGAGGCACTAAAAACGCCGATTCCTGGTCCTCTGTGGCAATTGTGGAATGGAGCGGGTAGACAAGCCAGTCCCTCGCAAATCGAGGATCCCCAAGTAGCATGTCGTTCAGGGTGCGGATCTCCGCGATGCCCGGAAGGAAGACAAGGATGGCCTTGCTGTAAGGCTGGAGAGATTCCACTGTCGCAATCTTGGCAATGAGCTGCACGACCAGATCTGGATCTATCCGGTACTCGTCCATCTGTGCCAAAGCTTTGCGCGTCTCAAGGGAATATCGAGACAAGTTCTTGCTGGCCTCGGTTTGCGGCTTGTCCCCCTCTCCCTCAACAGGCTCTTCATCCAAGTCGACAAACTTCTCATCCGGCGGCACGTCGCTCGGCTGGAAGCCGGTGAGCTCTATAGCGTCCTCCAGGTAGCGAACTTCGACGGGAAAGGTCCTCCCTGGAACGTTGAGCACCGGTGCACCCCCGAGATATTTGGAGAACCTCTCGGCATCCACCGTCGCTGACATGAGTACGACTTTCAGATCTTTCCTCCTTTCCATGAGCCTCTTCAGGACGATGAGGAGGAAGTCACTGTCAATAGATCGCTCATGGACTTCGTCAAGGACAAGATGTGTTACTTCGTGCAGGTCATTGGAGCCCTCGAGCATCCTCATCACGATACCTGTCGTGGCATAGACCAGCCGTGTCTCGCGCGATGTGTTGGACTCGAGACGAATCGAATAGCCCACGAGGGATCGATTGGTGCCCAAGTCGCCACGGGATTCTCCGAGTTCCTCGCTGACACGCTTGGCTAAGGACAGAGCTGAGATACGTCGAGGCTCTGTGCAGTAAATTTTGCAGTGCTTTCCTTGCGCCAGCTCATGTTCGAGCAGAAAGGCTGGCACCTGGGTGCTCTTACCGCTGGTGGTATGTCAGTCGGGTGAAGTATGAACAAGCGTGGGACATACCATCCAGTTTCACCGCAGACGATCACCACTTGATTCTGGTCAACAGCTTGGAGAACCTGACTCTTGAAACCCCACATGGGAAGTTGCATACGGCCTTGCTGTGTCGTTGGTCAGTGTCAAAGCTACCATGCCAGACTGCGCGTGAAACCATACCAGCATCTGTTGGAACTTGGGCGTGGATGACTTGTCGGCCCAAACCTTCTTGTAGAGGTCGGCGTTGGCGATGTTCGATTTGGTCCTGTCAACGAGCCCGTTATCATTCGAATCCTGCGCGATCTTGCCAGCTCCGCGACCTCTGAAAGCCCCTTGCAAGATCACTCCATCCTCAAGCTCCTGGTCTCGCCTCTCCCTGACCAAGGCTCTGAGACTTCGGACAACTTCGCGATCTTGGGCCTGCAAATGATCTCGCTTGGCATCCACTTGCTCCTGGAAGAGATCGCGCCACGCGGGCGGCAGGCGCATCCCGACTTTCTCTTCGCGGCTGTTGCCACTGAAGATGTGAGCAGCCGCGGCCGTTGCAACATAGGCCTCTGACTGCGATGCGTCTGGCGTTGCAACACCCACCATGGTGAAAGTAAATCTATCGGTGTCTGCTGCGATTTCGACGTCACCTCCAGGCACAACTATCGGCACCTCTTGTGGCTTGGACCATGCAATGTCCACGGCATGTCGGTTCGCAAACGATGCTTCCGAGACCTTGGTGTACGTGATCTTCACTGCGCCATCTCGCGACCTGCATGCTTCCTCGAGCACGCGCTTTGGGCTCAGTCCCGTCAGCTTCCCAAAATCCCGAATCACAACTTTTGTTCCGTCAGCCGATGTGACGACAGTTTGTGACTGCCCGGTTGCTTCGTCCACCTCATTCTGTGGTAGCGAGGCAAACAGGCCCTCTATACCCTCATCATCTTCATCCTCGTTTTGCGCTAAAATTTCTGCCGCGATCCGCTGTGCTTCCGCATTGATCTCGCCGTCCTCGGAATCGTCCTTGGGCTCGTCCTTGGACTGTTCTTCAGACGTCTCGAGGGGCACGTCTTGGACGGGCTTTGACTGTTGCTTCGCTGCAGATATCTCTCTCTCCACGGCAACCCTTTGCTTTTTCCATTCTTGTTCAGCGAGATAGAGGTCAAAAAGCACGTCGTCTTCGATACGCTTGAGCCTGGCTTCGGCTTTGGCTATCGCGAGCTCTGTGTCCTCGTTTTCACCCTTCGCATTTGTGTATCCGCGCTCAAGCTCCAGCAACCTGCGTTTTGTGGCAAGATATTCCGGTTGCAAGTTGTCCGGCTCAATGTCACTGTCGCAAGTAACGACAAGTTTCTTGCCAGATGGCGTCTTCGTTTTGGAGCGCCCATTCCCATGGGTCTTGCCCTGGCCTGCACCAGGTCGCGGAGTGCTTGGCCTGGTGGACGCGGGCGTGTCGCTGGGTGTTTCTGAAAGGGGTCAGTGACTCGCGAAAGATCATGAAGCTGAACGCTGCAAACCTTTTACTATGGGCCTAGGCTTGCTCTCATATGCTGGAAGTTCTGCGGCATCACATTCTCTGGCCAGCCATTCGAGTGCCTCTTCCAGACCCCATATGAGATCCTTGCTGGCAATGGAGATGTTGGGAGCTATGTCTATGATGTGCTTGACCACGGCCGTTACACGCGCCTCGGGAAACCCAGTGGCCTGCAGAGTTTGTTGCAGAGTCCAAGACCGAACGATCAAGTCTTCTTCCGAGGGCATTTTGCCATTGGCTGATGCCTCGGGCGCCGTGGCTGACGCTGCGAACCGGCTCTCTGCCCGAATAATCTCCAGGACATGATTCATCAGATCTTCGGGCAGCCATTTCAGGCTGTTGATGGAGTCGCCATTGGCGCGCAGGAGTCGACGGTCCGTCTCCAGGCGACTCTGCTGCCGCTGGGCATCGCGCTTGACCTTTTGAGCATGTTTCTCAACCAACAGCTGCAGCTCAGACTCTTCGAGCTGTTTCTCGAACTCCTCTGGACTCAGCGACGACTCCTTTGTCGCACCAGACTTTGAAGTATCCCCAACGACGGCTGCTGGCGCCACTGACGATGGTGGGGCGTTGTCGCCTTTGGATGGAGGGGCAACATTCTGTTGTTTGGGTTCTTCAGTCTCTGGTCGCGGTTTGGACGCAATGGAGGTTGTTGCGAAACCTCGCGCAGGATTCGCGGCGGGCTTCTTCTTTCTCTTGGCGCCCGCCATTCTCACACGCCCAGTTCAGGAAAGTGCAGCGTCGGGGCGGAAATAGGGCACAGAACAAACCGATGAGTCTTTCCGAGTCGATGTGAGAATGGCACGCCCACCCTGGTCTCGAGCCAGCGGTGCTGCACGTACGGCCGTCCACCTCAAAAATTATAGTGGGACGCTCGCCGACTCGACTCGACTCAGATGGACGTGGGCTAGTGGGGTCACCGCCCGACCTTCTCGCCAGCTGTTGCACTTTCGTCGTAGTTTTTAAGAGGCGAACGACAGACACACGATCTCTTTGCGAAGGCCAAATACGCTCCTGAAACACACCACAGGCTGTACTCGGCGTACGAAAGCTTCGTTGTGTCCCTCATTGCTCGACGACCGACCGCAAAGGCCTGCACACGTCACTTGGCCCCCCATGGTTCCTCGATCCTTCGACAACTGACCTCGTCCGCCATGTCTGCAGAAGAGACGACTAGCAGGGCCAATGCGCCCGTGATCAATATTGCAAAAGCAGCCATCTCCATTGCCTCTTCGTCGACATCGCTGCGCATCGGACAACTACGTGCCATCGACGAGGCGCTGGCGAGCCGCAGTATGTCAAAAGCAGTCGCTGGGGAGGGAACAAGGCTAATTCGATTCTTCTACCAGGTCTCGAGCCGTCTTTGATCTCACAGATAGTCCAGCTCCTGATCGCGACGATACCTCTCTATACCGACCGCGAGTCGAGGTTGGCAGTGCAGTCATGTCTTGCCACTCTGATCCGGACTGGCATTGATCCGAAACTCTTGGGAGGCATTGCGAAGTACATGCGGAACGAGGCCCAGAAGCCAGCGATAGCCGTATCAAACTCGTTCGTGTTTGTTGAGTGGTGCAGCCTGCTGATGCAAAATCTTGCTGGCACACCGTTGTGGGATAGCGTTGCCACTGACGTGCTCACCTGCGCAGCTGATTCTTTCGAGCGTTGCGTGCGACCAACGTCGAAACGCAGTGTCGCGAGTTCCGCTACATTGGTCGCCAGGAGAGGCTTCAGGAAGCTATTCAAAGCCGAGGGCGATCGGGAGAAGACGCTATGCGACGCTGTCTCGATACTGGCAGGCAAAGGGAGCCATCCCACGGCAAAGAACGCTCCTCTGCTTGGTATCATAGCCGGGGTGTCTGCGCGCATCGCAGATGTGAAGCCTGTTCTTGAATCCCAGAAACCACAATACTACGACTTTTACACGCGGGAAATTGTTGGCTCCAAAACCCCGGTTGGACGTCATGTGGCATCCGGGTTGCGGGACTTCTTCACTGAATTCTCCGCCCTTGAAGAGATTGAGAAGCACGTGGTTCCGCCTCTAGAAAAAGGCCTGTTGCGGGCGCCTGAAATTATTCTCACTGGAGTCCTTGGGCCTCTCGTAGCCTGCCTGCCGAAGAAGCTCGACCTGTCCAAAATCCTCAAGGAAAGGCTGCTGAAGCCACTCTTGTCCAGCGTCAAGTCAAGCAACGTCCAAGTCCGCTCTGGAGCAGTTGAGTCGTTCAAGGATCTCGCCTCACGGTCGCAAGATCAGGTCACTCTCGGGGCCATAGTGGAAGAAGTCCTGAACCCTCTCAAGGGCGGCAAGCTCTCGACTGCCGATCACCGTGTTCTCCATGCGGAGATGCTAGCGGGCGTCGCACTCCCGCAAGCCTGTACTGCTGTGGTCGCAACTGGACTCGCAGCTGTGGCAGCAAAGGAGGGTAACGAACCAGCTCTGAGCGCGGAAACTTCAGCTCTTGCACGAGCGCTGTCGCAGCTTCTCGACTCAGAGCTTGAAATACCCAAGACAGTTCTTGATACTCTGGGCAAAGGCCTATCCGACAAGAAGCCTAACTCTCGCAGACTTTGGCTTTTGCTGGTTGCAAAGATATTAAAATCTGTCCCAAGCAGTGACTTGACGGCCACACAGCTGTGTTTTGCCCAAGCCGTCGTCCCCAAGCTAGTGGACAATTTGGAAGATGTGGCGAGCAACCCTGCTGTTGCTGTTCAGAACGGCATCGCCGTCGGTGCATACATTTTGATCTCTCTCGCGCCTCGATTGCAGAAGGCGATATCGTCTGAGCCTTCGACTAAAGCACTTGCAAAAGTATCGCTCACACACGAAGCACTATCTTCTGGAGGCAAGCAAGGCTTTCTGCTCAATCACCGCATCTACACCAAGCTGACCAGTGAGTCTGACTTGCTTTGGTTTTCGCGCGCTCTGTCCAGCATTGCCCCATTCCTCAGTGAGCAGGGTAATGGGGACTTGCTTTTGGCTTGGGCCGAGGCAGAAATCTTCACAATTGCAGGTCAACCTGTGCCATCTCGAACGCAGCTTGAGAGCGCAAAAAACCTGGCCGCTGTGTATACGCAATCGCCAGGTGTTATTGGTACAGCAATCATCAACGGATTGTGGAGCTGTGTCTTGCACCCTCCAACCAAGGACAAAGATCTTCGACTGAACCCAGACAGTCTTCATCAGGCCTTGAAGCCAGTCTGCCCTGAGCCAGGCGAGGTTGCGGCAGATGTCATCGCTGCCGAGACCAAGGAGTCGCAAGCTTGCTCCATGCTGGTCGTTGCAAGGCCTGAGCTTGTCCCGCGCTGTAGCTGGATCGCTTTGTGCTTGCGCATGGGCCTGGACCCGGGAAACCTAGTTCAAAAACACAGAGACCAGGTCATGGCGCAGGTGGAGAAATGGGCGTCTGACGCGGTGCGTTTTTCTGATCACTACCCTCCTGCAAAAACTGACCATATCAATAGTCTGAGTTGGCTCGAACAGCAGCTTTCAGTGCTGCGGCAGAGCTCGCGTTTGTCGCCCCTGACGCCATCGTCCCTCGCTTGATTGAGCTCCTCAAGGCTGACCTTGATGCCTCTCAGTTGGCCAACGTGGGTCCAATGGAGGCTGCGATATTCCGTACGCCTGAAGGAACCTGTTTCGTCGATGTCCTTGCGAAGAAGTCCCAAAACACCGTGCCAAACAAGAACCAAAAGGACTACGATATCCTCAAATGGGAAGAGGAGCTTAGGGCCCAACTGGAAAAGAAGAAGGGTCAGCAGCGAAAGCTGACAGCCGAGGAGACCAGCAAAGTCAATGCCCAACTCAAGAAAGAGGAAAGCATCAGGAATACGCTGCGGACGACAGCATCTCGCATCCTGCGTGGCCTGGGAATCATCAAGGCCTTGGCGACTGGTCCGCCCACCGATGCAAGTTCTTGGGTTGGGATTTCCACCCGCCTGCTTCTTGATGTCCTTGACGCAGGAGCTGGTCTGATCGTTGGCGACATCCCCGCTGATACCTATTTGGCTGTGGCAGATAAGACGGCCGCTAGAATTGGGGCTCTGCGCCAGTCCATCGCGCTGGCAACACTCCGACTGCGTGAGATTCCTCTGTCCGACAATTTCATCCAAGAGCCGCTCGAGGACTTGGTCACTCGAGTGCTGTATCGCCTACGCTTCGCCGGCGAACAGAGGCCGTTCGATGCGGTAACCCTGACTTACGCCCTGCCACTTCTCTTTGATGTCCTCAAGCGAGGTGGCACTGGTGAGGACGCAGATGATCGTGACGCACAGCTCGTTCTCGCCTTGGAGATCATCACGTTCCACACGAATGTGTGTGCTGATGAAACCGTGCCACGGGGTGATATCTTCACGGCGCTCATATCATCTATGCAACAGTACACACAACATTACAAGATGATCAGAGATTGCTTCGCCGATTTGTGTCGCTGCGTTGCACCAAACATATCACACCACGAGATCGACATCTTGGCCAAAGGCACGATTGTTCCTCAAAGTGCAGTTCGCACAACGGTGCTTCAGTCCATTAGTTCCGAGATTGACGTGAGCGACTTTGGATACTCAAATGAGCTGTGGCTTGCTAGTCATGATGATGAAGAGGAGAATCAAGAGCTAGGCCGTGAGATCTGGGCAGAATGCAATGTGGAAGTCGACAAACAGGTCGCAACACAAATGCTTCCTTACTTGCAGTCAAAGGATCACCAACTCCGACGTGCTGCTGCGAGGTCCCTGGCAGAAGCAACATCTATGCACCCGGACACTCAAGATAACATCCTCTCCGAGCTCAAGGCACTCTACATGCAATTAGCAGAACCTAAAAAGCAGGAGCTTGATGAATTCGGCATGCCAAAGAAAACGGACATGGCTGACCCGTGGGAGGCCAGGCAGGGAGTTGCTACTGCTTTCAAGGAACTCGCTCCGCTGCTGACCACTGCCCAACTCAGCGACCTCTTCGATTTCATGATCAGCCATGGGCCGCTTGGCGACAGAGACGCTAGAGTGAGATCTGAGATGCTTGAAGCCGCGATTCTTGCCATTGAACTCCATGGGAAAGCATCCATTGACAAGCTTATGGCCAAGTTCGAATCGACCCTGGAGGGGACGGACAAGGCGAGTCACGAAGGCGACCTGGTGAACGAAGCTGTCATCATCATGTATGGTGCCCTAGCTCGTCATCTGGCCCCGGGTGATGCCAAGATCCCCATCGTCATTGACCGTCTCCTCACCACTCTGAGTACCCCGTCAGAGACTGTCCAATCTGCCATTGCGGACTGTCTGCCCCCGCTTGTTAGGGCTTGCTCGGACAAATCTGGCAAGTACTTCGAGCAGGTTATCGATGAGTTGTTGAACTCCAAAAAGTACGCAACGCAAAGAGGAGCTGCCTATGGTTTAGCTGGCCTGGTACAGGGCCGCGGCATCGCCTCTCTTCGCGAGTACCGAATTCTCTCCACGTTCAAGACTGCCCTAGAGAACAAGAAAGATGCAAACCAGAGAGAGGCTGCCCTTCTTGCTTTCGAGCTGTTGGCCACCATCCTCGGGAGGCTCTTTGAGCCATACGTTATCCAGATCGTGCCCCAACTCCTTGCAGGATTTGGAGACACTAATGGTGACGTCCGAGACGCATGCCTGGCTGCCGCCAAAGCTTGCTTCGGCAATCTCAGTTCATATGGTGTGAAGCAGATCATGCCAACCCTGTTGAACGGTTTGGATGAGGACCAATGGCGCAGTAAACGCGGTGCTTGCGATCTTCTTGGTGCCATGGCGTACCTGGATCCCCAGCAGCTCGCCAACAGCCTTCCTGATATCATTCCGCCTCTGACTGGTGTGCTGAATGACAGTCACAAGGAGGTCAGATCCGCGGCGAACCGCAGTTTGAAGAGGTTTGGTGAGGTGATAAGCAACCCCGAGATCAAAGGCCTCGTGGACATTCTTCTCAAGGCTCTCAGTGATCCCACCAAGTACACCGATGAGGCCCTTGATTCTCTCATCAAGGTGCAGTTCGTGCACTATCTAGATGCGCCGTCACTTGCTCTGGTGACCCGCATTCTCCAACGTGGTCTTGCAGATCGTTCCAACACAAAGCGCAAGGCTTCACAAGTCATTGGCAGTCTCGCCCATCTCACTGAGAAAAAAGATATTCTGGCACACCTGCCTGTGCTTGTGGCTGGCCTGAAGGTTGCTGCCGTCGACCCAGTTCCTACGACTCGTGCCACGGCTTCAAGGGCCCTTGGGTCCCTAATGGAGAAATTGGGAGAGGATGCCTTGCCGGACCTCATCCCCGGCCTCATGCAGACACTCAAATCCGACACGGGTGCTGGCGATCGCCTGGGCTCAGCACAGGCTCTGAGCGAGGTGCTTGCAGGGTTGGGCACGTCGAGGCTGGAAGAAACCCTTCCCACCGTTTTACAGAACGTGGAATCTTCCAAGCCTGCTGTTCGTGAAGGCTTCATGTCTTTATTCATCTTCTTGCCGGTCTGCTTTGGCAACAGCTTCTCGAACTACCTCGGTCGCATTGTCCCGCCCATTCTTGCCGGACTGGCAGACGATGTTGAGTCGATACGTGAGACAGCCCTGCGTGCTGGTCGTCTACTCGTGAAGAATTTCGCTGTGCGAGCTGTAGACTTGCTTCTCCCCGAACTGGAGCGTGGTCTCGCAGATGACAGCTACAGAATCCGTCTCAGCTCCGTGGAGCTTGTGGGAGACCTGCTGTTCAACCTTACGGGTATCAGGGCTGATGCCGAGCAAGACGAGGACAACGAAGACATGAAGGAGGCAAGCGCTTCTCTTAAGGAGGTACTTGGGGAGGAGAAACGTAACAAGATTCTCTCAGCACTGTACGTCTGCCGCTGCGACACTTCTGGATCGGTTCGCGCTGCTGCTCTTGCTGTCTGGAAGGTGCTGGTGCACACTCCCCGAACGCTCAAGGAGCTGGTGCCGACGCTCACACAACTCCTCATCCGCCGCCTTGGCAGCGCAAACATGGAGCATCGTGTCATTGCCAGTAACGCACTTGGTGAGCTCATTCGCAAGGCTGGAGATGGCGTTCTCGCAAGCTTGCTGCCCACTTTGGAAGAGGGCCTGCAAACATCCACCGATACCGATGCCAAGCAAGGTATCTGTCTTGCCCTCAAGGAACTCATCTCGTCGGCTACTCCCGAATCTTTGGAAGAGCACGAGAAGACGCTCATATCTGTTGTGCGCACTGCGCTCACAGACTCTGATGACGAAGTGAGAGAAGCAGCTGCAGAGGCTTTCGACTCACTGCAAGCTATTTTCCAGAAACGTGCTGTGGATCAGGTGCTGCCATACCTGCTCACGTTGCTGAGATCAGAGGAGCAAGCCGACAATGCTCTATCTGCTCTTCTGACGTTGCTCACCGAGACAACACGGTCAAACATTATCATCCCCATCCTCATCCCAGATCTGGTCAAACCGCCCATCTCTGCGTTCAACGCCAAGGCGATTGCGTCCTTGTCCAAGGTTGCTGGCGCCGCCATGAACCGTCGCCTACCAAACATCATCAATTCATTGCTGGATAACGAAATCTCCACTGCCGAGCAGGAATTGCGGGAAGATCTTGAGAAATCTCTCGACACTGTCATTCAGCACATTGATGAGTACGATGGCCTGAATATCATCATGAGCGTTCTGCTGCAGAACCTGAAGCACGATGACCATCGCAAGAGGGCCGCCACAGCACGTCATTTCGGCAGCTTCTTCCACTCTGCCAGCGTTGACTACTCACGTTACAACCAGGACATCATCCGCTCATTGCTCAACTCTTTCGACGACAGTGACCTTGATGTCGTCAAGGCGGCTTGGGCGGCCTTGAGCGAGTTCACAAAGAAGCTCCGCAAGGAGGAGATGGAGTCCCTGGTTATTTCAACCCGCCAAACACTTCAGCGTGTTGGAGTCTCTGGCTCCAATCTCAAGGGTTTCGAGCTGCCAAAGGGCATCAATGCCATCCTGCCTATCTTCCTGCAAGGCTTGATGAACGGCACGCCAGAGCAGAGGGTGCAGGCCGCGCTGGGTATTTCCGACCTCGTGGATCGCACAAGTGAGGCATCACTCAAGCCTTTTGTCACGCAAATCACAGGTCCCCTCATTCGCGTCGTTTCAGAGCGGTCCGTGGATGTCAAGTCGGCTATCTTGCTGACTCTTACCAATCTGTTGGAAAAGATGCCAGCAGCATTGAAACCCTTCTTGCCCCAACTGCAGCGCACCTTTGCAAAATCTCTTGCCGACACATCGAGCGAGACTTTGCGCTCGCGCGCCGCAAGAGCTCTCGGCACATTGATCAAATACACCCCGCGTATCGACCCTCTCATTGCCGAACTCGTCACTGGATGCAAGACCTCGGACTCTGGCGTCAAGACTGCCATGCTCAAGGCGCTGTATGAGGTCATTAGCAAAGCTGGAGCCAATATGGGTGAATCATCCAGGACGGCGGTGCTTTCTCTCATCGATTTGGAGACAGAAGAGCGTGACGAGGCCATGACCATAACCAACGCTAAGCTGCTCGGTGCCCTCATCAAGAATGTCCCCGAAGACGCTGCACAGAACCTGCTGCGGAATAGGGTACTCGCAGCACAACCAAGCAATGCTTCAGTCCTTGCCCTCAATGCAGTTCTGGTAGAGTCGCAAGACGCCCTACTCAAGAGTTCAATGGCAGACGAGCTGCCAGAATTGCTTAGCCAAGGAATGGTGCACAAGACTGTAAGTTTGCTTTACTGATGTACATTTTATGATGGACTATGCTAATCGGTCAGCCCTTCATTGCCAACAACTTCATTCTTGCAACTGGCAAGCTCTTGCTCTCGTCGCCTCCAAACTACGAGCTATCAAAGGGACTATTCAGCACGCTGGCAACAGTCATTGAGCCTGGCAACGCTTCAGACTCACGGCGTTTGGCACTGGTTGTGGCTAGAACTGTTAGCCGGGCTGATATGGACTTGGTACGACCACATCTCCCAACCCTGGCAACCGCAATTTTCGCGAGCGTGAGGGATCCCATCATTCCCATCAAGTTGGCTGCTGAAGCTGCGTTTGTGGAGCTATTCAGCGTCGCGGATGAAGAGAGCCGAGTCTTTGACAAATACATGTCTGGACCAGGTGCGGATCTACCGCCTAATACCAAGAGGAGCATGGGCGATTACTTCAAGCGAGTCGCTTTGAGGCTTGGAAGTCAGGCACGAGAGAGGAGAGAGGCTGAGGGAGGCCAAGGTGGTCTTGGCCTTTCCAACGATGAGCAGGAAGACGAAAAGGAGATCTGGAGTGTCGGAAAGGTTGATCTGGGTGAGGGCAGCTTCGAATAACTCTGAACATGGGTTACTGTTGTCATAGGATTTGTAGACCTGTACGCAGTACTCGGTGGACGCCGTATGGCTTCACGTTTCCCCACATAGACATGTCGGGCAACACATAAAAGCTTCCTGTGGCTCACAGCATAATTATACCCCTGCGTGACCAAGAGCGCATCAATGTCAACAGATGGGGACGAGGCTCATCTATGGGTAATGGACGATTCAGGCGTCTGAGGCTAGTCACGTGACTCGCATTCCCCGATGACTCATGATCATTCGAAGCCCTCCTGCGGTGGGGCGAGGTGCACGTGAAACCCACAAACCCCGACTAGCGATTCTTGTGTGTGCCGCTCGTGAAATTCTTGGTGACTACGACGCAAAAGCCCCCTCCTCAGAACCTCAAATCTTCAAGCACCCAAGGACGGTCGATCACCAACAGGGACAATTCAAGATGTGAGTACAGTCCACCACCATCCAGGCACAGGGCATCATCACAGCGTTGGATTTCTGCACGATGGTCGATGGAAATCGAATGGAAAGGATGGATTGAATGGGAAGATTCCGCAATGGTCGACATCACCACTCGAAGTCACGACTGCCTCCAACCGGCCCTGCATGCAACAATTGGAAGACATGGGGGCTGACAAGTGATTCTCAGGGTCAACCTCCGAACTCAGAAGCGCCTGGCCTCGTCGGTCATCGGCTGCGGCAAGCGCAAGATCTGGCTCGACCCCAACGAGCAGAACGAGATTTCCAACGCCAACTCGCGCCAGACCATCCGCAAGCTGGTCTCCGATGGCTTGATCATCCGCAAGCCCATCACCCAGCACTCGCGCTCCCGTGCCCGTGAGCTCAACCTCGCCCGCCGTGAAGGCCGCCACCGCGGCTACGGTAAGCGCAAGGGTACTGCCGACGCCCGCATGCCCAGCCAGGTCCTGTGGATGCGCCGCCTCCGTGTCCTCCGCCGTCTCCTCGTCAAGTATCGTGCCTCCGGCAAGATCGACAAGCACCTGTACCACGAGCTCTACCACCTGAGCAAGGGTAACACCTTCAAGCACAAGCGCGCGCTTGTTGAGCACGTACGCTGAATCGGGATTCGTGGGAAGAGTTGAGCATGAATGTACTGACATTTCTCAGATTCACCGCGCCAAGGCCGAGAAGGCCCGTGAGCACAAGCTCCAGGAGGAGATGGACGCCAAGCGTGCGAAGAACAAGGCTGCTCGCGAGCGCAAGCAGGAGAGGGCTGCGGCGAAGAGGAACGCGATGTTGGCCGAAGAGTAAACCAAAATAACGACAACGACATTTCGGTCTTGAGGAGGCTGCATTCGGAGTCTACGGGTTGGGTCTTTTTTTACCTCCTTCAGGGTTCTACACATACAGTCGGACCAATGGCGGGTTTTCTGGCATGTAGCATTGAAAATGATATTCACGATGCTTTGAGCTGGACGTATGTAACGGCGATTCATGAACTACACCATTTGTGTCAGTCTGTTGCGAAACTCGCTACGAAATATGTAATGATGGAAATCGGAGGATCTGAAGAGCACCACGTTGACTTTTGCACGCAATGGACGTTGCGGAGTTGGTCTGGACACTGGCACTTCAGTTGGGGCACTTGCCCCATGCTCTGTCCTCGCCTTGCAAGTGGCGGTGACTTGAGCTTCACCGGCCTTCTGGCATTGCTGATTCTACCGCTAACTGTCTAACTGACCCTCTAGTCTGAGGAGAATTGCTTGAGCAGGCCGACAACTAATGATTGGATCAGAAATCCGTAAATGCCTCTTCTAAGGTGGTGAGGTGCGCCAGAGGCACGTCAGCATGCTCCCGCGCGAGGCGGAACTCCAATATGCGAGCAAAACGTCTCATCACATCCAATTTTAGTTGTGAAGAGGGAAGAGAAGCAGAACGAGTAGTCGGCATTTGGCCGTGGTGTTATATTGTGGGGCAAAATTTAGGTAAGCGGGCGGTCAATGGTACCGTACCTGAAGCGAGATTTTTACACTGTGCTCAGCACCCGGGAACGTTGCTGCGTAGCGTGTCCAGGTGTTCACAGAGGGGCTCCTCCCGTCGTATCGGAATACAGCCGGCGGTTGGTAGGCCTTATCGCACACTGTGCGGCGAACAAGTATCTCTCTGCCAATTTAGCGCGCTCGGATACTTCCCCGGATTACGGCCAAGCGCCTGCGACGGGCATCCTGTCCGCCACCGAAATACTTCCCGTCTGCGACCCCGAGTAACGCCTCGGCCCTGCTCCGATCAGCGCGCCAACGGATTCTTATCAGGTCACAGAACCTTCCTCTTTCTTCTCTCTGCTTAGACTGTGAAGCAAGCAGCAGACAAGAGGCATCGGGCACGCAACCACCGAGCTTTCTGGTCTACAAAGAGCGTTGCAACAGCAGACCTCACCCCCACCACAAGCTATCTTCAGCTCCAGCCGCAACGATGAGCTTGCGAACGAGCTTTCGAGGCACATCGCTTGCCCTCCGACGCATTGCGCGGCCTACTGCGTCGACTCGTCTTCTTGCGCCATGCCTAGCCACCAGGGCTTCCTCGTCAATGGCTGCAGATGGCCAGCAGCAACTCCTGTCCGCACACCTCGAGCAGGCTGACCCAGCCGTCTTCAATATCATTGAACAGGTATGTGGCGCCTCCCAGACAGAGTGCAAGACTTACGACGTTTTGTAGGAGAAGAAGCGTCAAAAGCACTTCATCAACCTGATTCCCTCGGAGAACTTCACATCGCAGGCTGTCCTAGATGCGTTAGGCAGTGTCATGCAAAGTAGGTGACGATGTTCAGTATACAGAACCATTGAAACTGATCACCGTCTAGATAAATACTCCGAGGGATACCCTGGAGCGCGATACTACGGCGGTAACGAATTCATCGATCAGGCCGAGACCCTTTGCCAGAACCGCGCCCTCGAGACTTTTGGCCTCGATTCGAAATCATGGGGTGTCAATGTGCAACGTACGTATGACTCCGGCAAAGGGAATTCATCCAAGCTCACAGTGAACCAGCTCTTTCGGGTGCGCCCGCCAACCTGTACGTCTACTCGGCATTGATGGACACACACGACCGCCTGATGGGATTGGATCTTCCTCACGGAGGCCATCTGTCGCACGGCTACCAGACCCCTACGAAGAAGATTTCCGCCATCTCCAAATACTTTGAGACCGTGCCATACCGGTTGAACGAGGCGACGGGCTACATTGACTACGACAAGTTGGAGGAAATGGCCCTCATCTACAGGCCCAAGGTCATCGTGGCCGGCACAAGCGCCTACAGTCGGCTGATCGACTACAAGCGCATGCGCGAGATCTGCGACAAGGTCAATGCGTACATGGTCGCCGATATGGCTCACATCTCTGGTCTGGTCGCCGCCAAGGTGATCCCGGGTCCATTTACCTATGCCGACGTGGTCACCACCACAACCCACAAGAGCTTGCGTGGACCTCGCGGCGCCATGATTTTCTTCCGTCGGGGAGTGCGAAGGCAGAACCCCAAAACCAAGGAGGACGAGATGTACAACCTCGAGAACCCCATCAATGCGTCGGTCTTCCCCGGTCACCAAGGCGGCCCTCACAACCACACCATCACATCGCTGGCCGTGGCCCTCAAGCAGGCGCAATCGCCTGACTTCCATGCCTATCAGTCCCAGGTGCTCGCCAATGCCAAGGCGTTCGCGGCACGTCTCGGCGAAACCAAGGAGAAGGGCGGTCTTGGGTACACGGTGGTGAGCGGTGGCACGGATAACCACCTCGTGCTGATTGATCTGAAGCCCCACGGCATCGACGGAAGCCGTGTCGAGCGTGTCCTCGAGTTGGTGGGCGTCGCCTCCAACAAGAACACTGTGCCTGGAGACAAGTCGGCCCTGGTGCCCGGTGGCCTGCGCATGGGGACTCCTGCCATGACCACGCGCGGCTTTAATGAGGCTGACTTTGAGCGCGTTGCCGACGTTGTCGACCGCGCCGTGACGATTGCCATTCGCATCGACAAGGCTGCCAAGAAGGCCGCCGAGGAGCGCGGCGAGAAGAATGTCAAGAGAGTGAAGCACTTTGTGGACTATCTCGGCAATGGGGAGAACGATCCCGAGATTGTCCAGCTGCGCAGCGAGGTGGAGGACTGGGTGGGCACCTATCCCCTCCCCTGGGCGACCGAGAAATAAATACTCTCACTCAGTGGGAACATGACACGCATCAACTATATTTGGTGGGAGTTTTGGCGATCTTTTGGTGTTTCTTGCACATTGGCAAAAAGGACAATTATTATTATTGGGTGCTTTTGGATGACATGGTTCAACCAAGGTCGAATATGAGAGAGTTACACGACTCTCGGGGTTAGACAGACATTATCAACAAATGTTGTCGCCTGCAACGTCTGTCCCGGCCCTCCGGGCCACTGTTCGCCTGCATGGTGACATGGAATCTGCTTGCGTGGTACTCATGGGGGGGGAAGTTCTTCATGTTCCAGGCGTGCGCCCGTTGCACCAATATCCTACTTCAGGTCGGAGGAAGCAACCTTGGCGAGAGCAATTCTTGTTTGTTCCCGCTCCTTTACCGCTTTGTAATACTTTTCCAAGTGGTCGAGTCCCTTGAGAAATTCGCCGCTGTTTGTTTTTAGGTGCAAATCGTGAAGGACGGGCCAAACCACAAAATCGGGTAACGAGGGTGTTTTTCCAGCGAGAAACGCATCATCCGCGGCATAGCCGTCCCAGCGGCCGAGGAGTGATTCGACCTCAGGGGATAATCTGGCGCTGGCTGGGATGCGCCCAACCTCCGTCGCCAGATTCAGAGCCTCCTCAAACCTTGTGAAAGCCTTGTCGGGTGTTGTTTTTGAATACGTCCTGTCCAGATACATCATGACTGCCAAGCCGCCCGAAATGGTGGACTTGGCCTCATCCACGTCGACAAACTTGACAGGTGGCGTTTGCCCTGTGCCTGTCGCAGATTTTGCCGATGCATCAGAACCAACACTCCCCTTGGCGTATGTGATGTTGAGTTCTGCGAGCATGAGCGCCACGCGCAAGTTGACTTGGGGATCCGAGGATGAGAAGAAGCGAGGCGAGTTGCTCATATGCAAAACGTCAAAGCCCTTGCCATAGTGGGCCGCCCAGTCGAACGTACTGCTGTTGTTCTCGGCACCGAAGGCTTTGATCATGTCGATGGCTTCGGCGCCGGTGCCATTAGCAACAGGCTTTGCTTCGGCACGCGTTTTCCCTGTCGCGCCTTGGCCCCAGATGACCGTCTCGTCCTTGTCGAGAAAGGTACCTATCTGACGAAATGTCAGAGAGATGCGGGCCCCCGAGTAGGCCAGCTCCGCTTCCGACTTTTCACGCTCCGCGCGCTTGTCCTGGCGAATCGAGTGCATCCACTTCATGTTCGTCTTGAGACCCATCCGGCACAAGGAGTTGTGAGGTAGGCAGGCACGCTGGGTTTGCCTCGGCGCACCTTGCTTTGGGGTGTCTGAGGGCGAAGAGCGGGCCTTGTCGAGTCTTTTGGACCTGAAGACCATGGTACGCTCCGCACCCAGACTGACGTTGGCGATGTAGGACCCCTGTACAATGTCAAGGGTCTTGTCGCTATGCTCTGAAATATGGTCCAGACCATCACGATAGAACTGGATCAGGACGTGGTTGAGTTTATGACCGAGGTGCCGCTCGGCGGCTTCCTTGATCGCGAGGACTGTCGGTGAAAAGGGGAGAGAAGGCGGCGACTGGTCGGATGGATGTCGATACACGGGTATGCTGCCATCAGCCGTTGTCTCTCTTTGAACGGCGACGAGCCGCGGCACCTCGCCGCCTTGATGGGACATTCGCTGCCAGTCGACTTCCTCCCGCACCTTGTCAAAGATGCCGGCTTCGAGATCCTCCGGCAGCAAATTCTCAATGATATCAGTATCTCCTTCGCAGAGATTTTTTTGTCGGATGGTCACTTGGCCTTCTTCCGCCACAGCATCGGCAGCTGGAGAGATCGTCTTGACTTGGCCTGATGTGTCCGCCTGGGCACTCGAAGTCATGGGAGGATCAGAAGATGATGCTGCTGGAACTGCTCCTACTTGGGGCTCGGTAGTTGGGTCTTGCTCCTTTGGCTTTGATGCGGTCAGTCCATGTTGACAAGCTGGGAAGGCTGGTGTGACACTTACAGTTGAGCTGGCTTCAGGCACCGATCCGGGTACAGTGGTTGTGGTACAGACTTTATCCACTGGTGAAAGCGATTTCGATTCCAGTCTTAGACCCGTCATCGGGTCGACAAGGTCAGGCGAGCTGCTAAGACGGGGTTGCGCTTCGCAGTCATCCTGGGGCTTGGTAACCTCCTTGGGTTGCGCGAGGCCAGGGTCGATGGTTTCCAGCATCTCGTCAAACGATACAATCTCGCAGCCCGTGAAATCAATCAAGTTCTTAATGGCTTGCCGTTGCCTTGCTTCGCTTCTGTAGCCGCAGCAGTCTTCCACGACAGTGATGGTCATGCCATGGCCAGCTGCATCCATGGCGGTCGCCAAGACCCCCACGTTGGCCATGGATCCGCAGATGACAACCTCCATTACCATCTTGGCCCGGAGTAGGTGCAGCAAGCGCGTCCCCTTGAACGCCGAGTAGTGTGATTTGACCAAGATAATATCCGTGGGGTCCATCACGGCCTTGACCTCGGGCGACCAGTCGCTGGCGGCCGGCGTCTGGAGGCACTTTGGCTCACTCTGACTGAGGAAGGCCTCGGTATCTGGAGGTTCGGCTGGTTCGACAGTGCCTTGGGCAGACGGGGGGAGACCACGCCTGGATGCCCGCAGGACATGCGGTACCGCTGTGGTCGGCTTGGGCTCAGGAGGCGGGGCCTCGTCTGAGATGACAATCGACTCCTCATCCACCGCGCGAACTCCATCCATTTGGGACCTGACCCAGACGACATCGCCGCCTGAATCTTTGGCGTGCTGGCGGAAGATTGTGGCGAGTCGAGCAGCGCGCTCAACGTAGCCCTTGGGTTCCGTACAGGCCAGGGCGCCATCCTTTGCAGTGAAGTCATGTTGAAAGTCGACTGCGATGAACGCCTTGCGCGCCGACAGACGGGGAAGATCAGCCGTGTCAAAGGGAAACATTGTGATCACGAGTCGGCCCTTTCGCAAAAAAAGAGATAACGACCCGAGGCGCACAAAGGCGAGAGCGGCGATGTCGTGATGTTTCCTTTACATTTGATACGGTCACATAAATACCTTGGGCCGTCTACACACAGCTGATTGCGACATGGGCTGGGCTGGGCTGTAGGAGCAAGGGTCCGGCAGCACGACAGGGCGTCGCACTGTCCACCGCCACGCGAGCATCCACCCGATGACCAGTGCGTGCTGCGACCCTTGCAGCGGGCACAGATTGCGATGCGACGTTGAGTGGATGAAAGCTATGGTGTAAGGCTGCCACAGGAAATGAGTGTGTTGGTGGCTGCGGTCCAAGAACACATGGACGAGGACGATCCCTGGCGCTCAGCGCGACATGAGCGGGCAATATGATGTCCGGCTGAGATGGGATCGACGTCGCTACATCCCTCTCTCGTGGCCGGAACACGCGGTGGTGCGTAGTTGCTGTAATTAGGTACACTGTGCTGTATTATTAGGTCCCTTTATTTATCACATGGTCCCCAGTGTTCATGCTAGCAGTCACTCTGATTAAATACGACCTGCGCGTCTGCCGGGAAAATGAGGGCACCCATACTGCAGCTGGCGCACGGCAATTCAGCGCTGGCATCCTTTTGACGTCACTGGCTGATCGATTGAGGCCTGGACTCTTGTGAAGGATGCCGGAGTCTCTGTAATGCAGTTGGATACTTTTCAGCAAGGCGAATGCGAGGTTGCTCGACGTGATGTAGCTCCCAGAATGCCAACCCTGCAGTTGCCAGAGCTGTGTCTCGGCGCAAGTAACGCAAGGTACATGTAGATAAAAATGGTGGAATCGTGGGGTCTACCCATTTTGGAGCCGAGTCTCGAGACGCATGTGTCGAGAGAAGCTTCTGCCCCAGTGCCCCAGCGTCCTTCCGGTGCAATGCTCCATCACCAAGCATATTGTGATATGGTCCCTCGTCGATTAGCGAGGTGCCATGGCGGTAGAGGCCTACATTGAGTGATTCTAAACAGATATCCCGCAGCCGAATCTCCTTCAACAGATCGCTAACATATTTTCAATCAAGATTAACAGAAGGACCGATAAATCGTAAAAAGAGTCTCCGCGTGGAATTTCTGCTGACCTCCATTGCTCATTAATTTTGTGTTCCAAAATACTCCCGTGTAGGTATTTTGTCACGAGAAGCTTACAGTAAGAGGCCCACCCAAGCAAGGCCCTGGCATGCACGTTTATGCTCCCGTACAGTTTGCTGCTAATTAATTAGTGCACATCATGACAAGCAGGACGAAGATCGATGAGTGGAACAAGGTGGTCGAGACCTGCCAGCACATCCCAGGTACACACTAATTACGCAGCAACAATTGTATTTCCATGCATGTTCCAGACTGCGTTGATTTGCACCCTACGCACCTTCGTTTCGCCTCTGGCGAGGTGCTCATCTCGGCTTAGTCATCAGTTATCATCGTCGTGATTTTGGCCAAGCTCAGCAACACGCAAACCGCCTAACATACCCATTCGCGACGTTAGCTTCCAGAGCGAGAAGCAGACGCGCCAAAGCTTTTCGGCAGCTCGCACCACCATGTTCTTGCCATAGAACGATTGGGTTCCGCAATCTCTTCGACTCTACTGGCCGAGCCTATCATTACAATGTCAACTCCGAAGCGCAGCCTCTCAGCAAGTGAGAACGATGCCCCCGAACCCAAACGGTCGCGCACTGGTTCAAGCGCTCATTCCGATTTGCGCATCGACCAAGTGATTCACAGTCACATGGTTGATACATCGCTCGACGAAGATGTAAATGCCCTGCATGTGTCGACCGCGATCACACCGCACGGGCAGGCGCGCCAAAGCATCCAACGGACGATAGCGCAAGTACTAAAACACGATGGCTACGATGGTGCCACGCCCGAGGCGATGGAGAGCTTCACACAGTTGGTGGAAACATGCAAGGCCTCCTCCAACAGGCGCGTGGCTCGGCACACATCACTAACGTGGCATAGATCTTGCATCGTTGATCAACGACGCAAAGTGGATTGCGCAGTCCTCCCGTCGCAGCATTCCCGTGCCCACTGATTACGAGAGGATGCTCAACCGGCACAATATCCCAGTCGCGTCTTTAAAATCTCATCTTAAACCGCCGATACCGAAAGCACAGCGCCAACCAGAGTACGCCTCGGCCATCACCCTAGACGATGACGCGTGGACCACGTTGCCACTACTCGGACCCGAGTTGAGCGGCCAACCGGACAAGGAATCCATGCTGCACATTCCGGCATCTTTCCCTGCCTTCCCGAGCAAGCACACCTACCGATTCACTCCTCTAGAGGACTCCAATGCGCGTGACTCGCAAAAAGTGCGCGAGGACGCGGCGCGAAATGCCCAGCAGGGCGAAGACGCCCTCAGAAGACTTGTGCGCGCGTCAAAGATGCGGAAGCAGAAGGAGGTCAAGTCTCTAG
This sequence comes from Emericellopsis terricola, assembly GCA_027569275.1. Classification (NCBI taxonomy): domain Eukaryota; kingdom Fungi; phylum Ascomycota; class Sordariomycetes; order Hypocreales; family Bionectriaceae; genus Emericellopsis; species Emericellopsis terricola. The sequence goes on along the minus strand of JAPDEU010000010.1, from coordinate 303,125 downwards.
TCGAGAAGGACACGCAAGGCAAAGAAAGGTTCCGATTGTGGGAGTTGACCATGAAGAGGTTCATGGGCATGGAGAACCGTGCCGAGAATATCGAACAGGTCGATATCGCCGACCACAGCATGATTGTCAACAGCGACGCTGCCTTCTCGCGTAAGGAGGTGCCGAGGCTGGGCAAGAGAATGGCCCAAACATCCAAGGAGACCTGACGAGGTCCTTTGTAGCGAGTGCCCAGGACGGCTCAGGCACCCGGCATAATACCGTGCATTTCGAGGAGTTAGCTGATTTAGGGACTGGTTGGACAAACTAGATACCCGCGTGGCCACAGCATGGGCAGGCGTTCTGCAGCGTTCAAATTCTTCTCACAATTTGATGGATTGTACATGTTGGCTTGAAGCTCTTTGGTGGCTGCGATACTATCTATGTGTGCTCTATGTACACAGGCCTCAAGGTCTCTTCGTCGCGAGATGAGCTGCAGCGTCCAGCAGCAACAACGACGCTAGGCCACAAGGGGATTAGGACCCTGGTCACCAAGTTCAGTGGTGGGGCGCGTCGTTGGCAGCTTTTGAGACGGCCCTAAGGTTTGCCCACAGAAAAAAATACCACCAAATTCCCACCACCATCGGCACGGCGGGCCCCGACCACTGAGACTGCAGTCTCTCGGCCTCGTTTTCTGATTCTTCACTCAGCAACGCCAGATTTCACTCCTTGTGACTTCATTCCTCAACCACACTCTTCACCATGGCTGAACAGTTGATTCTCAAGGGCACCCTCGAGGGCCACGTAAGTCCGAGTCACGCGACGCAATTGCCCGTCGCAGCAGGATCGTCAGGAGGGACATGGGCTAACAGTTGCGATAGAACGGCTGGGTCACCAGCTTGGCTACCTCCATGGAGAAGTACGTCCCGATCGAGCCCGATGTCTTCGATGACGCGCGAACGCGATGCTAATATGGTCGAACCTCCAGCCCCAACATGCTCCTCTCCGCCTCTCGCGACAAGACCCTCATCATCTGGAACTTGACCCGCGACGAGACCCAGTACGGTTACCCTAAGCGCTCGCTCAAGGGTCACTCGCACATCGTTTCGGACTGTGTACGTCACTGACTGCCCGGGCAACCGGGAGGAAGTAGAGCATTACTGATATGTTCTGGGTGACAGGTTATCTCGTCCGACGGTGCCTACGCCCTGTCCGCCTCGTGGGACAAGACCCTCCGCCTCTGGGAGCTCGCCACCGGCACCACCACCCGCCGCTTCGTCGGCCACAGCAACGACGTCCTGTCCGTCTCCTTCTCGGCCGACAATCGCCAGATCGTCTCCGGCTCGCGCGACCGCACCATCAAGCTGTGGAACACCCTCGGTGACTGCAAGTACACCATCTCCGACAAGGGCCACACCGAGTGGGTTTCCTGCGTCCGCTTCAGCCCCAACCCTCAGAACCCCGTCATTGTCTCCTCTGGCTGGGACAAGCTGGTCAAGGTACGTTCGCAGCATTGGTCACGCGGCCCCAGACACGCTTCACATGATGTTTTGCAACCTTATAGTATTTGCTACTTCAGAGCTCTTTGCAGCCATGAGACAAAATATTCACCAATTGCCCTGATTCAACACCCACTATGCCAGCCGTTTTGCCGTTTGGACACTGTTGCACAGACAGATGTTGGCCAGTTCAGTACGCTGACAAACCTCAGGTTTGGGAGCTCTCCACCTGCAAGCTCCAGACCGACCACATCGGCCACACCGGCTACATCAACACCGTCACCATCTCCCCCGATGGCTCCCTGTGCGCCTCGGGCGGCAAGGACGGCACCACCATGCTGTGGGACCTGAACGAGTCCAAGCACCTGTACTCCCTCAACGCCGGCGACGAGATCCACGCCCTGGTCTTCTCCCCCAACCGCTACTGGCTCTGCGCCGCCACCGCCTCGAGCATCATCATCTTCGACCTCGAGAAGAAGAGCAAGGTCGACGAGCTCAAGCCCGAGTCCACCGCTGTCGGCAAGAAGGCCCGCGAGCCCGAGTGCGTCTCCCTCGCCTGGTCCGCCGACGGCCAGACCCTGTTCGCCGGCTACACCGACAACCTCATCCGTGCCTGGGGTGTCATGTCCCGCGCGTAAAGTGCTGGATCGGTGGAGGGAAAATTTGCACAAAAGACACGAGACACGATGCTGGGACCGCTCGATTTCGAGCGGTGGATCATGGTGGGGCGTCCAAAGGTTGGCTTGCTCATTTGATCTGTCATGAGTCACGGACATGGGAGACGACACATACTCCAATGAAAACGTGAATATTGGCTGGCTAGGGAAGCTCTGGTAGATGATGGGTTTTTCGTCTGCCAGTTTCAATGACATTTCAAAACTCCAATCCTCCACTCAGCGTGACACTCGTGTGTGTTTGGTGAACTCAGTAGCCGCTTGGCCAGATATGTGAAAATCAACATCGTACGGCCACGCTTCATGGCGCTTGTGATCAACGTGAATTCCCACTGTTGTGTACGACTTCCAGGTCCTCGCACTCATTCTATGAATCACGTTCAAACATGGAAGTGGAAGCAATCTTGCATGAACACATGTGCTTTACTATCTTCAAATATGGACATGGAAGTGAAGGTCTTTCGTCAATGTCGTTTCTGTCCCTCATCGACTCATCCACGATCGCCTCTCCAACTTAAATAGCAGGGTTGGCGTTCCTGACGAGCATCTCAAAGTACGCTTGGTGCCAAGAGCCAGCCTCAGGGGAAGGCTTGAAGGCGTCAGGGCGGCCGCAGAATGAGTCGTAGCGCGTAGCGGAGGTGTCGCTGGTGCCATCCGATTCACCTCCGGGCTTCACCCAGACAAAGGCATCAGCGTACTGCGAGCCGGTGTTGGCGCTGGGACGACGACCAAAGCCAGCGTTGACGACGTTGCACCAGGCGCCCCATTCTTGACGGCCGCCGGGCCTGCCGGAGCGGCCAGTGTCGACAATGGCATGGTTGGGCATGCCGTTCTGCGCGAGATATGGGCTGAAGAGCTCGAGGAACTTCTTCTCGTTCTCAGCCTTGTTCCATTGACCGTTGGGGTCGTTGGCGAACTCTCCGGGCGTCATATCCCTACATCCAATCAGCCAATGCACCACACAAATTAGACGGGGACCAGGGGTGAGAAGACGTACCATTGGTTCCAGCCAGAGACGTTGATAGCGATACCGCGGACCTGAGAGGGGCTGCCGGCGGCCTTGTAGGCGTTGGCAAGCTCCCTGGCACCAGGCTCCAGGTTGTTTGGCCAGCCGAGCCAGCCGCCGTGGCCGGCGTCAAGGTACATGACCACGTTGGGCAGGTTGAGTGTCTTGAAGGCGTAGGCAACACCCTCGCGGTAACCCGCAGCTGAGTCCTGGCAGGACTTGAGGTTGATGTTGGTGATGAGGTTGGGAAGAGAGTCGGGCTCAATCACCAAGGCGAACGCCTGGTTGGGGTACTTCTTGATCAGTGCAGCAATGCCTGAGGATCTTGTCAAAGAGGTGCGAGTCCACAGAAGCAAGTCGACTTACGGTCAATGTACTCGGTCTTGTAGCGGTTGATGGCGCCAACGGGCAGCTCGCCATTCGATGCCTTGGCCGCACAGTCGCGGCCAGGAAGGTCGTAGATAACGAGACCAAAGATATCGCCGCAAGGGACATTCTTCAAAGCGGGCTCGATGCGGGCAATGTTGGCAATGGAGTCACTGCAACGACCAATTAGCACCCTTCACCGTTGAGCATGTCCCAGGGCTGGCACTTACGCCCACAAGAAAGTGCCAATGTTGGCGACGCGACGAGCTGCCTCGGCCGCGGTGCCCGACATCTGCGCAGCGGCAGCCTCGACCTCGGAGCGGTAGAAGCTGTTGGCATGGAGCTTGTACTTGGTGAACACGTTCGTCTTGGCGTCGAGCCTGACAGGAGAGCTGCAGCCTCCAGGTGCCTGACGAGTTTCGATGGCGGCCTGGGGCGCGGCAAGAGCGCCTGCCGCAAAGGCAAGAAGAGTTGCAGAGGCGAGTTTGACCATGTTGAAGACTGATATTGAGGCGGAGAAGATGGGGTTGCTCGGGTTGCTGGTCTTCTGGACGAGGTATGTAGACCTCGACTCTCTTTTATACCAGAATCGCCACCAGGCACCTGTGTAGTGTCACATCTCAACAATCTCCGTAAAGAATGACATCTGATCGTCAAGCTGAATCCTCATAATTAGGGACGAGGGCCGGCCATGCGAAACTGGAGACAATAACACCTGCCCGTGCGGCGTGCCCCCGACATCGAGAATCGTCACCAGACCTAGGAGCTCGTCCACATCCGGAATAGAAGGCCGATGGTACCTGGAAGCGATTGCCGGGGCGTTTCGTCGGCTCGGTGGCAGCGGCACTCAAGTCCCGTGTCCTATTTGGGAGATCGGGAGTGCCGCTGGGACAACCAAGTCGAATCATCCCCCCGTGCCGGATGCTTGCAAGATCAGCGATCCATGTCCATTTGAATGGAGCTGTACATAGTGACGGCGCAGCGGGGCGAACGATTCGATGCACAGCAGCTTCTGTATGTGAGGAAGGGGAGTGAGTTGGAACATGTCTACCCCTTCAGACGCGACCTGTATAACTTAGTCAGTTGCTCTGCGCGCTGCATAATTGAGCTTCTGGAGTTTCGGACCTGAAAATGGCCTCACATATCTACCGGTACCTTGCTGATGCTCTAGTCATCACCAAGTCGCGGTGATCAGTTTGCACGGAGTATGGTTTGTTGGGACTGTGCATCTGCCGTCAGGTCCTCATGACCCCTGTCCATTCCCCCGCATCTTTCGCCCTTCGAGGAGTCAAGGTTGTATCGCGCCACACGGACGGAGACAGGCCCGCCGCACCGTGTGTGGTGTCGAGCCTTCGTAGTGTAGGTTCTAAACCTGCTCATTCATGTAGTGCAGATGTTACCTTGAAAAGCGACAATGGCCGCGGTTGCCGAACACATGCAATTGAACGGTGAGCCTGCCGTCTTCTGTGTGCAGTCAAAGTGTGAAGAGGTTAAGAGGTCAAGACGCCATGAAGGTTCATTGGAATACTAGATGGGTGAGGTATTGTGAACACGGTCTATTATCGTCGATGTATGCTTTCATGATCATCGAGCGACAAATGGCTCGGATCTAGATAGTGTTCGGTACCTGTCCGCCATACTTCGTGAGCAGACGAACCTAATTCCTGCTACTTACACGCGCAACTGGTTTACGCTCATGTAGCTTCCTGGAACGCTTTTGTGGTCGAGGGTTGGCCCCCGTGCTGGATCTATCATGCCAGCCACTCGTTTACATGAATGGAGGTAGCGAGAATGGGTATCCGCCGTTCTTGATGCGGAAGATGCTCAGCAAGGCGCTGTGTAGGACGAAAAGGGTCCCTCCACAGGCCACGGCAGCGACTTGCTGGTAGCGTGGGTTGGAAATGGCAGGCACTTTGGTGACCAGCACAGTGAAGATGATAGCGAGGACGCCATCTGAGAACCAGAGTCAGCACAAAAAGAATAAGCCGTGGTCACATGACTTACAGAGTCCACCGATGATTTGAGTTTCGAGGCCGTACTGGTTTTGAAAGCTACCCGCAAAATAGCTGACGCCGCCCTTTCCGTTGCCCGTCACATATGGGACGTTGCGGATCTGGCAGAACATGTAGCCGCTGGTGAAGAGGAGCACAAAGAACATGGACCCCATGGCCCACAGTGCCCTGTTCTGCAACACAGGGAGAATATACGAAGAAGCTGTCGCAAGAACCGTAATGCCGCCGACAATGATGGTAATCACCGAAGCCCACCGTTGCCAGTTGATTGGCCTCTTGACAGATGGATGAGGTCGACCGGCGAGGTGGCGAGAGACCCAGCTGTGAACCTGCTCAGCGGTAGGTGGCCTGTTGACGGCCTTGTTAGACAACGGAAATGAATTGAGCTGCGAGTGTAACCTACCCAGTGGTGAAGTCGTATCGAACCGGATCTTTAGAGGCCGCCGCGTGAGGACCCTCGGTTGGCTGGAATAAGAGCAGAACTGGTGCTGTCTGAAGACCTAGCTGCGAAGGGTTAGCATCAAGCTGCTATGATGATTATGGTACACAAGTCTTACCGACATAAAGACATCGCGACCGTCCACAAAGTCGAGGGTGCCAAAGAGCAAGCGCGACTCTGCTTTCTTATCCCCCTTGATCCATGATTTGCTCAAAAGGTCATATTCAGGCTGGAATTGTCGGCACAATTGGCAGCCAAAGCGACCCTCGAGGGCTGTCAACAGCACGAGAACGCTGTAATCGCGAGGCGTAGACGTCAAACTCTTGTACGAAGCCTCGGACAGCTTCAGAGGCGCTGAGGTCAATGACTTGGTGTGGTACTCTGTAAAGCGTTCGGCGGGGGACTTTTTGGCGGCCAGCGCGCCTGCAATGAGCAGGGTTGCCGAAAGAAGCGACTTGACCAACCTCATGGTCGGCTGGTCCGCTCAGTCGTCAATGGTTTAATTGTGGTGGGCGAGCTCCTGACAAGGTGCGGATAGGTCGACGTTGATCGAGGACCCCGGATTCGCGCGTAGTGTTGAGCTGTCATCATCGCGTGATTAGTCAGCGGATTTGCAGACTGGAGCTTGTCACCGTCGCCGTGGAGGTCACGGTGTTGGCCGAATGGGGCAATTATGTTTACGTACCTTGCCTATCACCGCGTCGCGAAGATTGCTCCCTATCTCACACCTCAGCGGCCACTGACGTAGATGAGGGCTTCCTACTCGAGATGACACTTGCCTGTGAAAGTGCCTCGAATTTGAAAGCTTTTGCCGAAAACAGGGCGAAATAAAACTGCACGCTGTCCCCACAAAATGTCGCGGGACCGTCACGAGGTACCAGCGCATCACTCAACCAAGCGCGTAAATTCGACTGACATGAGTGAGAAGAAACGCCAATTATTGATCCACGATCTTGAGATCAAGAGAAAAGATGGCCTGCACAAGGCAAATTTGATTCATCGCGATGAGGAGCTGCGAAGGATGAAGCTAGATGTGTTGGCACTTCAAGATGAGAATGCACGCCTGGAACAATCTGCTGGCGACAAGGAGAACAAAGGGCATGAGCTTTTCAATTTGACCGCCACGTTGCGAAAAGAGCTGCAGGACGCTCATAATGCAGCGCGAGGACAGGAAGCCAAGTTTGAGAGGCAGAACAGCGAGATCGCAAATTTGAAGGTACGTCATGAGTTACTCAGGTGATGCTGGTCAGGCTGACTGGGTAAGATTGAGATTGAGTCCTTGAGAGACTCGGTTCAAGATTCTGGAAACGTGCTTCAAGAAAAGTTCAGTCTCGCGCGCGAACTTGATCGTCTCCGCCCGGAGGTAGAGCATCTGCGCTCCCAGTTGGCCAGCCATCAGTCCGTCATTGCCGAGAAGCATGCACTACAGCGACAAGTTGACACCCTGGAGGTGGAGCTTGACAACCAAAAGCGTCAGAAGCTCCAGGATAAAGAACAGAAGAAAGCACTCGATGACCTGCGATCACAGCTTGCCCAGGCAGAGAAGAAGGCTGCAGCCGAGAAGCGGGAGGGGGAAAAAATTGTCAAGGCGCACGAAAGCGCCAATGCAGAAATGAGCAGCAATATTGAGCGTCTGGAAGAGAGGGCGGTGACAATGAAGGAGAAGATCCAAAGTCTGCAGCAGGACCTTAAGAAAATCAGGGCGGAATTGGATCAAGAGCGGACTGCCCATGAGCATACCCGACAAGCATTGCTAAAGATGAAGGGTTCAAACAGTCAACCCCAGCCTGTAGCGAAGAAACGCAGAGCCGATGAACAAAGCTTTGCCGACATCACCATCGAGACACCTGGCAACGAGAACAAACCAACAAGACAACCCATCAGGAAACGAGGCATCGGTCACGCGCCCATGGGCGAGAAATCGGATTTCTCAATCACTCCCTTCCTTAATCGGAGCAAACACATAGCGGAAGAGCCGGAAGATGAAGAAGAACTTACAGGACCGACAATGTCAGGTCGCTCAGCAGCAGACGTTGGGGCAGAGGACATGGCGAACGACCCCGCTGTCGAGCGACTCGCCCAACAGAAAACAACACCTAAGCGAGGAAGGCCAAGAGGGAGACCGAAAGCAGCTCAGTCCAGGTTGCAACGTGTTCAACAAGCAGAGGAAGATGTCGAAGTTGGAATGGCAGCTCCTCAGGAGCAACCAATCGAGACGGATGAACAGGAAATGGACGAATCTTCGACAGGAGCGCGTCCAACGATCGCAGAACAAGCCAAGCCGAAAACAAAGCTTGTCCAGGCAGCCATGCCTCGGCTGGGACACCCCTCGGTGACGCGAGCTCCTGTAGCAGAGATCGATGCCAAGAGGAAGAAACGTAAACTCGGGGGAAACAGCACTCTCTTTGACGACGACGAAGATGCTGAGGAACCTGCAGCGGCCGCCTTGGTGAAGCCGAGTCTTGCAGGCAAGCGGAAGAGGACACAGTTGGGGGGCGTTGCCAATGCTTTTGCTGGGACGACTTTCTCGCCTCTCAAACGCGACAGGCGTGGTGTCGGAGCAAGTTTTCTAGCTTAAGTCAAACGCTCAATCACATGCAGTAGTAAATGCTTCACGAAGAGCTTCATGTCTCGTCGCAAGTAGAGGTGGGCTTAAATGGCGTCCTTGTTAGCCATGTGTTTCGAGGTCCGTCAAAGATGGATAGATTCAGTTGGTAGCAGCCAAGTCCACAATAGTAATGAAGACAGACTCTAGGGTTGCATATCAATTAATGGTCATAAAATCAATAGTTTCCAAGAGTTAACATGGGCAACATGAACACTGCAGGCGCTTGTCTTCGCCCGACCGATGTTTTCCCACCATGGGTTCATCGCCAGCGTCCGAGCGTGAGCGCAACATTTTCTCCTAAATTCGAACGGGTGAAAGATCACGCCGGACCTAATACACAATCTGCGGTTATCGAGATGGATCGATACTATCTGCTAGCGATTTAAAACAGATTATCGCAAGTGGAACGACCCAGGAGCTATCGATTGACTGGAGTTTCCGATGGTCATGCTCGCTGTGGCTCGCAGTGTCACCAGAGCTGGCCTCTGTTTGCGCGGCGTGGCCGATCTCAATGGCACTTTGCGCAAAGTCAACGCATCACCATCCTGGCAGCTCGTGAGATATTCGTCGTCAAATTCTCGATGGAAACAACGGCAAGGTCGTGACGCCTACGCCAAGGATGCAAAAGTTCAGGGCCTCAAGAGCCGCGCTGCCTTCAAGTTGCTGGAAGTGAGTAGATCAGCTTCGCAAGCTAAGCACGACGCGACTGACCCAGCCAGATGGACGAGAAACACAGGATATTCAAGAAGAATCAGACTGTGATTGACCTGGTGAGCCCATTACTGCATTCACGCATTGATCTGCTACTCAAGTCTGGTAGGGCTACGCACCAGGAAGTTGGTCACAGGTATGGAGCGCGCCTACGACCCTTTGGCTATCGTGTGCTCATCAGCATGGCAGGTTGCGTTAGAGCGCACAAAACCGTATGGCAAGGTCATAGGCATCGACCTGATCCCGGCGCAAGCACCGCGCGGTGTGATCACCTTCCAGGGCGATTTTCTGTCACCAATGGTACAGAAGCTCGTAAAGAATTTGATCGCAGAAACAGACCGACGTAAAGAAAAGACAACGGCGCTTGCAGATGCCGAAGGAGAGACAACTGTTGACAAGACGGCCGAGGCTGTCATCAACAGGCCAAGCTACATCGACCTGGAACGGCATGCGAGTCAAGACTCCGGAGAACTGGCAGAGGACCTGGCATCAAGAAAAGGACGTCTTGTAGATGTTCGTCCCAAGACCTTGACCCGCTCGGTACGCCCTTACTAAAATCTGTCACAGGTCGTCCTCAGTGACATGTCAGCACCCTGGGACCAAACCTCCGGGTTCAACGTGAACACAATGAGTAATCCTTATCATAGGCTGATGAACACGAGCGGAGTCGCGTTCAGGGACCACGCTGGGAGTATGGTCTGTGGCCGCATCATCACCCCGGTGAAAGGAGGCTGACCTGGCTTGCAGGATCTGTGCAATACCGCTCTGGAGTTTGCCAGTGACACGTTACGCACGGGCGGTCACTTTGTTTGCAAATTCTACGCTGGCAGCGAGGACAAAGCACTGGAGCAGAGGCTCAAAAAGCTCTTCCACAAGGTCTACCGGGAGAAACCAGAGTCCTCGAGAAGCGTGCGTGCACTTCTTCACCGGCACGTGGAGTTTGACTGACAGCAGCAGGAGAGCAAGGAAGCCTACCTGATTGGGATCAAACGCAAGGGGAATGTCACTCTGGATTGATGGGATTGTACAACAGCGTAGCGAATGAACATTTTCACATGAGCACCAGGAGAAAGTATCTTCAATGAGGCGTCCGTGAAAAAGTTTGAATTTTGATATCCGCATGACGCCAATTCCATGCATGACCCGTTTGTCCATAAAGCAATCGTCGGTATCATGACCCCATCGACTCGCATGGATTTCCTGATCAACCCCTTGAACACCGCCTGCAGGTCGCTTAGACCTTGAAACCGCGCGACCTTCTGCGACCACGGGCACGCTCGAACTTGCGGCCCTTGGACTGGACATGAGGCTTCTGTAGGGATTTGTCAGAAAAAAATTCACCATCAATGACAGACCGGCGTGACGAACCTTGTGGCTGTGAGGACCAAAGCCGAAGTGGCGGACGGCCTCACGGGCGTTCTTGGGACCACGGAGGATCAGGGTGTTGGCACCAGTGGGGGCACGGAGAGCCAGCTGGTCCAGGGTGATGGCCTCACCACCAGCGGCGAGGATGCGGGCGCGGGCGGTCGCGGTGAAGCGGAGCGCGGCAATGGTGACCTTGGGGCACTTGAGGAGACGGTTGTCGTCGGTGATGGTGCCCACGACAACGACGGTGCGCTTCTCATCCTCGCTGATGTTGGAAGCAATGCGGGAGAGAGAGACCGGGGGGCGGTTGATCTTGGACATAAAAAGGCGGCGCAGGACGACCTTGTTGAAGGCAGAGTCGGTACGGCCTGTCGTGGGGATCGTGTGGTTAGTCTTGTGTGGTCATGATCGGTCGAGTCGTCGTCGACTTACGAGCCAAGAAGCGGTAGAGCTTCACGAGGAGCTTGAGGTAGACATTGTCGCTCTTGGGCGCCTTGCGGTGCGTGCCCTTGACGTGGTGGCGGTCGAGATCGATACCTGTTCAGTGAAGCCATCGTCAGCCTTTGGTTCAGTGGTATGCTCAAATTGGGCAGCTCAAGTCACGCAAACTGAATTGCGGACGGCGCTCCATTCGCAGGAAAAGAAGAGGTCTTTCGACGCTCGACTTTCCCACTCGCACACGGGCGGCTGAGAGGATTGATTTCACGTACCCATTGCTGCGGTTGACTGCTGTTGGTTAGTGGAAACAGGTGCGCGATCGGGTTCGAAGGGAAATTTCGAAGGCTTCCTGCAAACCACACCAAACTCTGGCCGCTGGGCCCACTACGCAGCCGGTGGGGCAGAAATTTGAGTCGGTGTGCCCTGAGTTAGGGCACAATAATGACTAAGCGCAATGGGCGACTTTGGCCCCGCCTCAGTGGGACTGGAGGTGGACCAGACCTCAGAGCCATGCAGGGAATCGCGGATTGCTCCGTCATGCAGGCGAGGGACCACGACAATGCCTCCTCGCTTGAAGCGGTCCCACGGTCACGCCTGTAGCAGCTTACTTTCGGGCTTGTTGCCTATGCTGGATGGAGTTTATGGGTAATCTTCCCCAGCTCAGCCAGCACTACGGTTCCAAGACAGCGCCAACATGACATGAGCCTCAGTCGGTCGTAGCGTAGTGACCTGATATCGCGTCTCGACAACCGTCTAATCGTTCACGGGCTTAATGGCATATGTAACTTTGCCATTTAAGCTGAATCCCAAATTACTTCCATGTACAAGCGGACCAGCCTTACAAGCAGGCGAGCACGTTCAACATTTCGTCACGTACCGGCTGCCTCTGCAACATATTGGAACACATTAAATATTTGATCAGAAGCCTCTTTGGGCAATTCCTGTACGCCAATTCGAAATCTCCTGCTATAAGGAGCCCGGATCACTGGCTGGTTTGAGATCGAGCAGGAAGTCGCGGGTCATCTCGAAGCTGAGCCAGCTCGACGCCATACTCGGTGCCACTTTTAGGAGGTTGGGCACAATTCCCTTGTAGAGGCCTTTGATGCCTTCCTGGGCGACAATGACCCGTACTGCATCGAACACACCCTTGTACTGGTAGCCCATGCCAGACATGGTGTTAATCTGGAACCGCCGTCGCAGGACGTCACTGGTTGCCATCAGTCATTCGTCTCAGCAGCATCCCCAAAAACACTTACAAGGGGTATGTGAAGGTCTGCGCCACGGCTCCAGAAATTGCGCCCGCGAGCAGCTTCCTCATCGCACCGGGGTTCTCCTCCCCTTCATAAGTCAAGTGTTTACGGATGGACTCGTACACCATGAAGTTTAAGCCGACCTAGCCATGATTAGTCTCCGCAATGCATGGTGTGCGCTTGCTGACATACATATGGTGCCACACCTGCGACTGTGGGTATGATGCCGCGATACAAGGCAGTCACGCCACCCTCGGTCTTGTACATCTTCACCAGAGTAGCCCACATGCCTGGCAGTTTTTCGGGCTTCTCCCCCAGCTCTGCGAAACTCGCGGATTGGATTGATAGACGTGTCCGGACAATGTCGAGCGGGTACGTGAAGAATACCGATGTCACACCGGCGGCGCCGCCGCAAACGAGTCGGGTTAGAGGTGCGAGGTCTGCGCCAGGTGACGACTCGAAGATATTCTGCAAGCCAGTCAGTCGACATGCTGGTGGCGGCGACAGATCCTGGGTCTTACCCTCTTGTAGAAGTTGTAGCTGCTGAACTGCACCGCAGAATATGGAACAATGCGGATGCAGTTCGTGCCATTGCCTGCCATGAACCCTCTCCAGCCCTCTTCTCTCCACATTTTGCCCAGAGCCTGCCCGACCGACAACTTATAGGCTTCTCTTCCTGTGCTTTGGACCTGCATGAGGATCTTGAGCCGCTCCAGAGGCGACACGACTGTCCGGGAGACGGCGCCCGCCACGCCGCCTGCCCAAAAGGCAGCGACCACAGGTTGTGATATCGACTCTTGGAACCTTCTTGTTAGTGAAGAAGAGTCGGCCCCCGGCTCCTTTGTCGCAATTGACTTTGACTGTGCCTAACGTCAGTTTCGCGTTGTGCATGTCTCTTACCCCATTTCATCTGCTCACCGTTGACATTTTTTCTCGCATCGATTGCTGCCCAAGAAATGCCTGGACAGCCTGCTATAGCCGTTGTCTAGTCTTGGGAGCTGAAGCCAGCCGTTGGGTGAGCCTCCTCGTCGGCCCCCTGAAGCCAACGATGAGCCCTTGGAATTGCCCTTCGGGGTCGTATTCTAGTTCAATAGCTCGCAAATCGATCGCAACCAAGCGAGAGATGGCATACGTGTCGAGGAGTTTGGCTCGAAGTATTGGCGATGGTTCGTCGCAGGGTTCGGATGACTGGACCTTGTCCTTGGCGAGGATGAGCGTCGGAATGTCGACAGGCGCTGCTCGTGATGCTGGTCCTAACCGCTGGAGCAGCTTTGCGCAGGAAGCTTCGTCTCTATCATTCTTGACGTGCCTTGGGCACGCGAAACGAGACAGTGATATTCGAGATGGTCCGTGACGGGGGGTCTTGTGCGCGTCTCGTGTCGTTGGATCCGGGCAGGTGACAACCGGGGATTTTCTCGTCGGGGATTCGTCGGAGAGGGTCGTCGGGTTGATGGCCTTGCGGCAAGCAAATCTAGTCCGATTTCGAGCTATGCTGATGCGCAAAAAACTGAAGGCACTGGCTCGTCTGTGCAGACCCAAATGACAAAGGTCTAAGATGGAGATTCAAACAGAATCGCAATCCCCAACCGTTTCCCGAGGCCAGCGGAAGTGTATTTCGATGCTGGCGCCGGCGGCCAATGGCCCGGTCTTTCGGCTTCCACGCGCCGGCGCATCCCGACAGCAACCCCATATTTCCCCATGTCGATTGACAGGCCGATAGCGAGCGCTGTGATGATGGCACGTCACTTGCGCGAGAACGTCTGACGACGAAGCACAGCATCAATCCCCTATTTCTACTACTGCAAGCGAATTACCGCAGCATTTCAGTCTTGATTGAACACTATCTGTATGTTGTACAACTAGCATGCCCCGTCGTGGCATTGGGACCTGGAATTCGTCCGTTTATAATTACACGTTTTGGGGGGGGGGGGGGCGGCAACATAAGGCGCTGCTGTTGAACCTACGAATGATAACCCAGAATCACCAGACTCCAGAGGACAACTTGGCAAAAACAAGTAGAGCAAGATCAAAACAGAGAAAGAAAAGTTCGATGCTCGAGACTCGCAAAACCAATCACGAACGGCGTGTCAAGCAGCCAGACGTGATTACTACTCAGCCACGTCCAGATCGTCGTGAGCTGGCGCTGGGCTATCGGCAGCTGTCGAAGATAGGTTAGCACAGAGCTTACTCCGAGTGCACCGCAGACTTACGCTTGCGGTCATCGCCATTGGTGCCGTTCTCGCGGCGGTCACGGTCATCTCGGTCGTCCTTGATGTCGCGGTCGCGGTCACGGTCGCGATCACTTGTGAACATGTTAGCACGTAAGAAGCACGACTAAGTTTGGGTTTAGCACATACCGAGGCGCAGGGCTGCGGGAGCGGTCACGGTCTCGACGGTCATCCCTGTCATAGTCGCGATCGCGGTCGCGACGATCCTCTTTACGAGGAGGAGGAGAGTAGTCGCGAGTGCTCCGCCGGGGCGAAGGGGAACGGCCACGACGAGGCGAGCGACCTCCGGTGCTGCCACCACCGCGGCGATCACGATCACGACCAGACTCGAAGCGCCAAGACGCAGACGGAGGTGTGCGAGCCCACTGTCGACGGTTAGCCAACCTGCCATCCCCTTTTTTTTGGTGGTGACAAACCTCAATCTTCAGGATGTCGTCACGACCAATGCGTTTGTTGTGCATTTCATAGTACGCATCGTCCGCGTCCCGACGATCCTCGTACTCGACGAAAGCGAAGCTAGCTCTCAGTCAGCTCTGGCGAATGAAGTGTAGCAGTCATGTTACTCACAGGCGGCTAGACGCAGAACGTGGTGCGGGAATGTCGCAACGGACAAGGCGGCCATAGCTGCGAGGAAGTTCGTCAGTACAAGATCGCAGGTTTGAGTCCACGATGAAAGCCACGGAAGGTGACAAAAGATCACGTCTTTTGTAGCAAGCACAAACCCCACAAGAATTGCACAGGTCACGCGGCCAGTCGACACGAAGCACGAGAGATTCGTGCCAAGCAACTCGCAGCGCGCCAACGTAGTACGGCGTCTAGCGATGCGAGACGACTCCAACGATGAGCCGCCAAGCACGCCGAACGGATATCGATCGCGGGCGCAAAGTATGGCAACGGCGGCGGCGACGGGGGGGTACGATGGGAACGGCAGGAGGTGGCGCGGTGCGGTTGATTAGGAGACCGTCGACGGCGACACGTTCTCGCGAGGCAGGGTTGGAAACAGCCGAGAGGGACGACGACGTGGACGAGGGCGGGCGTGTGCGTGTGCGTGGACGGCGTGGACGTGGACGTGGACGTAGTTGACATACCGTTCGAACTCGTAGGCAAGGTCGCGAGCGCGGGTGCCCTGGCTGAAGCCAGTGACGTACAGCGTCTGACCACCGCGCGACATGTTTGAATTGGACAACGATACAATAGGGGTGGTTTCAAATCACAATCAGGGGGTTGAATGTTGGGGGATGCAATGCGCGTCGGCTTGAGCGATTGTGGCACTTGTCGTGAAGCGTGAGGTAAAGACTTTCTTCCTGATGGCCAGGTCAGTTCCGACTGCGTCAGTGTTTGGAAGGCTGAAAGAATCTTTGCTCCGGACACATGCTGACGTAAGGTGGGGCGCATGGATCCACTTTCACTCGCTCAGGCTGCATCGAGATGACAACGAGGTCATGCTCAGGTACGGCTGGACTTGGGACCAACCGAAGCGGGCTTTTGATCAAAAGAATACTTGGTTTCATCAGGGCTACAGCGTATGAAAGTCTTAGGTAATGGTATTTTGAGCCTGTTGAGACAGCGCAGCCTGCTTCCACGTACAGGCCACTGATCTGCCAAAGGGTTGGGGAGCAAGTTTACATCTTCTCATGGGCTGCCATCAAGGAACCTGCAGTCATTGTCAGCAGCTGCGTGCGGCTCATTTATGCCAATACTTACCAATAAAGGTCGTAATCAGCCGGCTGCGGACCTGGCAGATATCTTCCGGCACGAGCCAGATGGTAGCACCGAGCTTGCGTGCGATACTGATGCTGAGCTTTGCGTTCATGTACGCATCGTCATCTGTGTGCCCCGGAGTCACGAGGTCATAGTCAACATAGCTGCTCTTTATGCCGTTCAGAACGTCCAAGAGAAAAACGCCGGAGCCGACTGCGGGGTCCTTGAAGGATCGAATCGCCGAGTTGCGTCCACCCTTCTTGACCATGTCGTTGGCCCATCGCACCATTTCTGCGTCTGTGATCTCCCTCTTTCCGAGCTTCTGAGCCAGCGAGGACAGAGTGACGGTGATGTTCTTCCTCATCAGCTGCCATACCAAGCCCAAGGTCAGCATCTTCTGGCCATCGGTGATATCGGCACCCTGGATGCCGACAAGAGAAAATCCATTCTGCTTGCCCAACTCGATCGCGTAATTTGTGTTCTCCACAGCCTTGAATCTTGACATCTCTCCGCCATGGGCGGGCTTCTTATTCACGTGTCGCCAGTTGACCGAGCCTTGAATCACCTTGTCATAGGCTTGCATCAATATCGTCCCGTCGCGGAGGTCGTCAAAGAAGGATACGACGGCGGGCTGCACGTCCAGACTGTTGAGCCACAGCGTGAAAACGCGTGCCTCCCGCTCGCCCTCGGCATCGAAATCTTCGACCTCAAGCTTCTCCTCCTCGGTGATAGGATCAAGCGCGGGGTGGTTGTTGAAGAGATTAGCAACAAAGGCCAAGTTCAGTTTGGGGTTGCCTGCGACCAGTGATTTGGGCGTGAGGAACTTGCGGCACCCAAGCTTGTCAGCCTCCTGCAGAACTTCCTCGGCTCTTTGGTGTAGATCTTGAGTCTGCAGTGGCGCGCGGGTCACACCATACTCGGAACCAATCTGCGCCATCAGGACCGCATAGTTCTCGCCATCCTTGACATCACTTGAAAAGTTGTTCACTCTGCGCGACCAGTTGGCAGCCTTGAGGTGATAGTTGAACCAGCGTAGCAGAATCTGCTCAGGGGGCAGGCGGAGGAACTGTTCCAGAGTCTCATCCTCGTCAAGGAGCCGATACAGCTCAGGATGCAGCTTGATGTCGATCTTCCCGAGCAACCCGCGGCGGATGATCTGCCAAATGAGTCCTAGAATAAGGTGCTCTCTCACTTCGATGATATCTCCGGCGCCAATGTTGACGACAGAGCAGCCGATGCCCTTGGCGGATTCAATCACAATGTTGTTGTTCTCCGTCATGTGAAAGGCATTCAGAGATTTGATCTTCTTGCCTGCCATGTTCAGGACTCGCTCATCGATGGTGTCAGGCACGCTGTCGTTGATGAGTTTTGCCAGGACGAGGCCGTCCTTGCAGTCGTCAAACATCTCGAAGGTATCGGTAGGGAAGGGGAGTCGGGAGCCAAGGTCCGGGTCACCGGCAAGGACGGCGTTGATGTGGCGAGTGAACTCGGTGCGTTCATCCTCGTTAATGGTGTGAGTGATGTTGGCATTGGATCCTTGCACCTGAATCTTTCCGCTGACGCTGCCTTTTGAAGCATGACCACCACCAGTGCGCTGCGAAACGATGCCACTGCTGGCTGGGGTAGGAGCTGCGGCAGCGGCTTTCGGACCTGAGGTATTGTCGCGCAACTTGGCGACAAGCTGCAGACGTTAGCAATGTATTCATAAGCAAGGCGCAAGGGTCACACTCACACCAACGTAGTCTTCGAGCTCCACGCGACGCGACGAGTCGAGCTCTACTTCTTTCAGAGCCTGGCGAACGACATCGTAGGGCTGGTTTTCGCTCTGCTGGGTGGCTTTAATCGCGGTCGCTTCGTCCAAGTAACCTTTGTCGTCGACATCCAAACGTCGGAACACATCAGACAGTCCAAAGATCTCATTCTGCTGGAGCTGCGGGAATTTTCTGTTGGTGCGCCAAGTTAGCCTCCAGATCGCCAGGCTTCCATTTTGCGAGGAAAGGCGCAAAATGCGTACTTTTGAAGCTTCAGGACATTCATGGCTGCGAAAAGGCCGCGTGATGGGCGCAAGCAACAAAAATCGTTTTGTCGACTGATCTGCACCGGGTATGCGACAGGAGAAGTGGTTCAAGATTGGCTAGAGGTAAGGTATGGAGGGGAGTATGAAGAGCCTAGGATCGTGGTCTCCTGGGTCGAGAATTGTTGGAGCAAGCTGCAATTACGTCGGTCGGGCCACGCCACGACGTCGTCGTCGCCCTCGTCAGCAGCTTCGGAAGCGCTGCCTGTAGTGGACTCTGTAGCGGGGGCGGGGCATGGCTACTTGAGACCTCCAGGTATCTGCTGTTAGCGACAGTCAGGCACACCAGTAGCTGAACCACCTGTGAGCTTAGCAAGAATAACTGGGCAGGTACCTGAGCCAGAGTCCTTGCGATGACGCTTTGGAGGGGCGCAGTGCTACATGGGTGCGAGCCCGACTGGGATTGCGAAATTCTCCCACCTACCGTACTACGTAGTCGCACTGCAAGCCAGGTTCGTTATCCTGACACTAATTAGAGGCACTACTACGCAAGGAGAGCGTTAAGAAAGCCGGCTTCGAATGGAGGAAGTTGTTGAGCCGTTGCATGTTCATATACTCTTCATTTGCTTGATGTAAGTACCTTCACGAAAAAGAAAACTGGTATCCAACAGTCTGGTCTCGGCTCCCTGTTACAGCACTAGCATTCAATTAGACCAAGCAAATGGCAGTGATCAGCAATGTATATGAAACTAACTATCTTCTTTCCAGAAATCTTACAACATGGCTGTTTGTAAGGCTTGCGAGGATCCTTTGGTGTTCCAGACTGTGGAAGAGGACAATGACAATGAGCAAACTGTCCCTGATGATCTTGAATTACCATGCGGCTGTCACTTTCACTGGTGAGATCATAAATAAGAGTCTCAAATAAGCCTCGCTAAGCAGTGCTTCAGGCAATGTCTGATGGACGAGTCTGCAGACGTAGCAGTTTCCTTACAATGCCCAAGCTGCAGAGCCAATCTGCCCTCGAATAACGCAGGCGCATCATCCACAAACCCATTCTTGCCGTCACCAGGAGCATCAATCTTGGCACAATACACAAACGAGGGCGGCCTACAGCCAAATCTGGATATACTCCCCGCCATCACGGAGGAGGCATATCTGATCAACCAACCCGAAGCCAGACCCGCTCGGGCATTCCAGGTTATGTGCGCAGAAGGTGATGTTGAGGGTATGGTTGAGCTGCTCAGTACACTTTACTTGGATGAAGACGAGAAGGCGAGTGCGACCTCGGTCCTCCAATATCAAGACCCTCTCTCTGGTCAGAAAAGCGGCCTCCACATTGCGGTCGAGAAGTCACACGTTGACGTTGCTCTGCTGCTTCTGTGGCTTTCATCTACAGCAGCTGCTGAAGCGTTCCCGGATGCTGCTCGTCAAATCGCGGAGAGGTCTGGACTGAGCCGACTAGCTGCGCAGACGGGGGACATCAGACTGCTGCAGGATAGTAATGGTCTTACCGCAGAACAGTATGCGCAACGAACGCCAGGACCCTTTGCACCTTTCCTCGAGTCGGGATTGTTGCGCCCTGGAGTGTAAACCTTGAGAAGTTGTATTCGTTCACCAATAAACTCGCAGCCTGGTTATCTTTCATCAAGTATACTTACGGTACCGCCTATCATCGTCATAGTCACACTTCGTGCTCATAAATGGCTGGAACGGTTCATGATCTGCCCACTCTAGTCTAAGCTCAACATGAAAATGAACACGCGATACATACAATCCAACCGTAATAGTCCAATTGTCCATAGAAGTGTAAGGTAGGTGAAATCCAGTCAAATGCCTTCTAAATTTCCAATTTTGCCAATCAACGCGCCTTGGAACCCCCAGTGCTCGAATGACTCGACAGCAGCTGGGATAAGATGAAGTGGTTCACATCAACGTCAGACCAGTAACCCATGTGGGAGGCTATGGTGTTGATGGGGTTGAAATCAAGTACGCTTCTACACCGCGCCCATTAGTTGATGGGTTGCATCGAACCACAGGATACGGCACTTACTCCTGAATGCTGTAGTCTACGCGACCGTTTCTGTTGAGCGCTCTGATTTTGGCATCTTCTGCGCGCATTCTCTTTGCCTTGTGCGTCCCATCGGCATTGCCGGATCCGTTGTCACCATTCGAGGTCGTTTCGGGCCGTCGCTTCTGGAACTGTGAGTACAGTGTCTCGAGTTCATCATCGATCAAGGTCGCATCTTTGCCTCCAGAAACGCCCTTGCCACTGGATGCTGCCGAGTCCGCCAGCTGTCTTTTCCGTTCATCCGTCCGTTCTCCAAGCCTTGATTCATCCACAAGAGCCCGCCTGGCGGCGTCCGTTGCTTTTGGAGACATTGATTGTTTCGCAGCTGACTGAGCCTGGTCCGTCATCTGGGCAACCTCTTCACTGGTCAGTCCCAGACTCCGGTTGAGCATGTTGCTAGCAATGCCCGCACTCAGACTTGACCACAGACCGCTCACGCTCTGGCCCACCTTTGCGCCGATGCCAGTCAAGCCCTCGTTCGCAGCATCAAAGATACCCTTCTTCGTGTAGGGCAGGCCTTGGGGTTTCAAAGAACGCATGGCTGGCGAAATGAGCGGCTCGAGACGGTAGCTGATCGGGTCAGAGGGATGAAAGATGTTGAAGAGCTGTCGAGCTTTTGGTGAAGACACCTGCGGAGACGGCAATACTTGATGGGAGATGCCTTCAACAGCGCTGGCCAAGGCTCCAGTGGCGAGATCGACTTCGTCCAGTTCCCGCTGGAGTGCATCTTCAGTTGCATAAGTTCTTGGCGGCTGTCGAGCAGCGATTATCCTATGAAGGATTAGACTCCGTCCGATAAGCAGCATTGGATGAAGGTATGCTATACCTGCCCTCCAACATTTCAAACAGCCCAATTGGAGACCCCAAGCAGTAAAAGTCCTCGACCTCGAAGTCCAAAGCGAGCTGCCGCTCTTTAGTTGTCGAATGTGTCATGTCGGACCGACGTTGTCCGGGCCAGAACCGCAAGGGGTTGGGTTTTGCATTCTCCGCCTCGACATCTTTTTGCCTGCATAGGAGATCGAATAGAATGGCCGACCCTAATGAGTGACCCATGAGATGGACTTTGCCTTTGAAGCTAGGGTTTCGTTCGCAATAAAGCCGGTATATGCGATTGCATTCTTGCAAGACAATGGAAGCAATCTGCTCCCGGTACGAACTTTGGTACAGCAGAATATCCAAAGCGAGGTCAGAGATCAGAGACCGTGCAAATGCAACACCTTCGATAGTGATATCCTCAAGGGAAGGATAGCTATCTTCAAGATCGTCAGCATCGCCTAAATCATGCTCCTCTTTTTTCTCCCGCTGTTTTGGGAAGTCGAGCAAGTGTCTCCAGCAGACGGGGAGAACCTGGACACGACAATTCACCAACTCGGCATCAAGTTCTGAGTTTAGAGCTTTCAGGTCGGCTGAGCTAGAGTACGTCGACTTCAATGTCTTCCTGAGTACATTGACATCTTGCACAAAATTGATGCTCTCCATGCTGGGCACAGTTAGATTGTCCTATGAGATTGCGGCAAGATTGGGGGAGGAGGTTACGCACCGCAGACCTAATTGCTGGCCAATGCCGTGAGTCACCAGAATGAGATGGTCGACATCGCGCTTCTGACTTTCCCCTGCCTGGGTATGATAGTCTCGCATCTCCTGCTCCTGGCGCTCTTGGAATTGTTCTTCGGTCTCAATAAGATTTCCACCTTCCATTAGAGATGATAGCTGCCTTTGTAGCCTGGCTCCGCGGCCTTCTATGGCTTTTGGTTTCGATATTTCGGGGCTTGCCTCCTCCTGCGGGACCGCAGCCTTGGTTGATGGCGGTGCAGAACGACGGTTTAGGAGCTTCTTCTGCCGCTGATCTAATCCCAGAACGTCCTCGGCTGTGGCGGAAACAGCTGTCTTCGATTTGTCCTTTTCTTGGACCTCGCTCTCCTTGGCCTTGGAAGGCTCCGTGTAGCCCCGAACCAGCTTGATGCCACTCATATATCCGCCTCCCGAGAATCGTTCGTACACTGAGGAAGTAACCCAGGACAGCATGGTGTCAGTTGAGAGCCACGCCGTATTGCCATCTTGATACGTCACAAAACTGTTCATATGGGAGCCGAACAGGCGATAGGATTGGGGCTGGTTCCCTATGGACTGCGCCGCTGAATCGCCAGAGTTTGATGTTGGGGTCTTGCTAGCGCCTTTAAGGTCGTCCTTGGACTGCTTAGGCGTGACGGATCTGACTGCTGACTGGCTTCTGGAGCGCACTTCATTCTGTCAGCACCTATTCCATGAGCTTGTCTCAATGAACAGACCTGGACTTCTCCATGGCTTCGTTTTCAAATAACCCTGCGGCGGGTCAGCTGTCTTCAAAACGACATCTGGAATCGGCTCAAAACCTACCTCCTCAAGTTGCGCCGCAAGATTTTCTTCACATGGCCGCAGATTGGCCCCTTCCTGGAAGAACCAGGTGCCCCTTCGCACTAGTTTGGGAAGTCAAAATCGATGCTCTTCATAGCCAGAGGAGGCACGGTACCTTCGTAAACCGGCCCCACCCAGTACACAGGCAACAGCTCACGCTGGTCGATCACCACGTCGAACAAGAAGTCCTCATTGACAGGTACGGACTGTGAAATCGCCTTGCGTGGGGTCTTGCTAGGAGTTTCGGTTGCTTCAAGGAGTTGTTGATATCTCGCTTCTATCGCCCTAGAATCGGACGCCGAAAAGGCCGAGAACTTCTTGGGTTTCTGGGAAGCCTTTTCGCTTGCCACTGGTCTCTGAGGTTCTTTCGCAGCGAGCCCCTTGCGCTTTGGTACCTAATTCATCAGTAAGTGAGCATGCTGTGGGCCCTTCCCAAGGGTTTGTAAGGACTCACATCGACAGCATGAAACCACTGTACATTGAGCGAAGGGCAGTCTGCAGGGTACGTGCGGAAGCTTTGTCCGTACTGGTGTGTGATGCTATGGTCACCAGGGCCCTCAGCAACTGCCGCGGAAGTCTGCTTTGTGGATGCGTCCTTCGTGGCCTCTGGAGCTGGCGATGAATCTCGCTTAGCAGCCCATGGGTTCAATGACTCAACGGCAGACGTTAAATATGACTTTTCCACTTTCTGGTCTCCCACCTGCGATGTCATTATGGGTGTTCGGCACGCCTGCCATCCGCCTGCGACGCGACACCTGGTCGCTTGCAGACGCACAGCGCTGGAAGCCAGGCGAATGGCCGGAAATTTTCGGCTCACTACGAAGGATGCCAACTTGAAGCCTGTTACGCTCAGCAGGAATAATGCTGGCAAGGAATTCCAAGTTGGTCTGTCTGGTCAGTGAGACAGCTGGTGCGATGAAGCGTTGAGCAGACGAGAGCCCGATTTGTTCGTCTCTCGAATTTAAGTGAAATGTTGCCAATTTCGCAAGTACTGGTACCACAAAGGGGTCGAAGTTCAGGGTTGCGATCAATCACGTTGGCATTTCCTTGGACGCGGAAGCATGTGACGCGGTGCCTGCGTGTCTGCTGTCCTTCTCGCATGACATCAGGCGCTATTTCGGATGCCGGTAGGCTGTACGTCACTGAAATGTGCCGCAGCTCCGGTCCGGTTTGTAGTGCCTGTTTTCGGGCCAGCCTACCCTGTATTTATATGGCACTTGGCACTTCCAGAGGCTTTCTGCTGGTACAACAAGAAATCGCTGCTCGTCGAAACATGCGTCGTACAAACGCAGGGTTTGATTCGCTACTTTTCATCCTTTTCATTGGGCCTGGGCGTGAATTTATCCATCAGGTGCACTTCAATTGCAAACCGTAACTGGCTCACGGAGCACATTCGCTTGGATGCTGGTGCCAGCTCTGTTCATTCAGCATACGTGTAAGCTCGCAGTTCCCACTCCAGGGAAAACGATAGAAAACTCGCAGCTGATTAATTTTAAATTTGACATAGTATTCACAATCAATCTGGAATTTCCCTCGCAAAAGAGGCATCCTAGCAACGGGTGCACTGCATAGTCTGTCTTGGTGTACAGCATTACAAGCCCAGGTAGTTTGGTGGGGCACGAGCCGGTCCATGCTGCCCCGCCCGGTGGTGACAGTGGGCGATTCCAGGTTCCCAATCTTGACTTCGGAGTTCAGTGACTCGCGCGAAATTTTGAGAGTCTTCGTAGCTGGATCTTTTCCGCAAGCATCGTCCACTGCGCCCGCAACCAAGTTCGCAGCAATCACCTTTAGGCCATGTTGTGTCCTTCACGAAATCACAGACTTATTGCCCGTCGCTTATGATCTGACGCGGTCGACTGACCCGTTCCCAAACCGCCGGCAACAAGCGCAAGTGCTCGCGGATTGAGCCACTGCGCGCAAGTGCTGCAGCAACAGTCGAAGACTCACCCGATCGACGTGTCTGCCAAAGAACGTGGACGCGCAAAATGGCGACAGTCGTTGATACTATCGTGAAGCAGCAGCTTGTTGACAAGCTGCCCAAACATTTCAAGGGCATCAAATTCGGAATTCAGTGAGCCACCCCCGAAACTCATTGCGTCGTCGCGATAGAAGGCTAACGGCACCAAAGGTCGAACCAAGATATCGCCAATCAGGCTGTGTTAGAAGTCTCCGACCGATTGCTCTATGACATCGAGAACAACCGCGCACCATACAAACATGGACCGCTCGATCCACGTCTCGGCACTTCAAGCAAACAAGGGAAATGTTCCACATGCCAGGAGCCGCTAAACAACTGCACTGGCCATTTTGGTCATGTGCGACTGCCTCTTCCGGCCTTCCACGTGGGATATCTGCGCTTCATCATGTCCATCTTACAGGAGATCTGCAAGGACTGTGGCCGGGTCTTGCTCGAGGAGCCTGAGAAGCGTGCATTCCTGAAAGAGCTCCGGCGGCCATACCTGGACAACCTGCGAAGAACCCAGATCTGCAAGCGCATCAACGAGCAGTGTCGAAAAGTCAAAACCTGCCCATATTGCGGGTCAGTCAATGGCCAGATCCGCAAAGTGGGTGTTCTCAAACTCACCCACGACAAGTTTGTCGCCTATAACAAGTCAACCTCCGCGAAGAAGGTCCCTCCTGCTAGTAAGATCAAGTTCGATAACTCGTTCCGCGAAGCTCGCCAAGGCAATCCTGAGTTGGATAAGCATTTGCGAAAGGCCATGGAAGATTTGAATCCTTTACGCGTTTTGAATCTCTTCAAGATGATCAGTCCCACGGACTGTGAGCTGTTGGGTCTCGATCCCGCCGAAGGCCGTCCGGAGATGTTCATTTGGCAGTTTCTACCCGCCCCGCCGATCTGTATTCGACCGTCTGTGGCCCAGGATAATGCCAGCAATGAGGATGATCTCACAACGAAGCTTGCTGATATTGTATGGGTCAGTGGCATGATTCGCTCTGCTCTACAAAAGGGCTCTCCCGTGCAGACCATCATGGAACAATGGGAATACCTCCAGACCCAAATCGCCTTGTACGTCAACAGCGACGTGCCTGGTCTCCAACAGCCTGGTTTCGGCAAGACCACTCGAGGTTTCTGTCAAAGACTGAAGGGAAAGCAGGGCCGTTTCCGTGGCAATTTGTCAGGCAAGCGAGTTGATTTCTCCGGCCGCACCGTCATCTCTCCTGACCCCAATCTCGGTATCGACCAGGTCGCCGTGCCGCAACTGGTTGCTAAGAACCTGACCTATCCTGAACGCGTGAACCGCCATAACCTGGAAAAGTTGAGGCAATGCATCAGGAACGGCCCGAATGTGTGGCCTGGTGCACAACAGGTGCTCAAAGGAGGCAACGCTGACCATAAATGGTCGCTGAAGTTTGGTGACCGCGACAGCATGGCCAAAGCCCTGACACCTGGAGATGTTGTCGAGCGACATCTAGAAGATGGTGATATCGTGCTTTTCAATCGCCAGCCCTCACTTCACAAACTGAGTATCATGAGCCACCTGGTCAAGGTAAGACCGTGGAGAACGTTCCGCCTCAACGAGTGTGTTTGCAGTCCGTACAACGCAGACTTTGATGGAGACGAGATGAACCTCCATGTTCCGCAGACGGAAGAAGCTCGCGCAGAGGCCATTAACCTCATGGGTGTCAAGAACAACCTGGCGACACCGAAAAACGGCGAGCCGATCATTGCAGCGACACAGGATTTCATCACGGCGGCCTTTTTATTGAGTAGCAAAGACCGCTTCTTCGACCGCAAGACGTTCACATACATCTGCACACACATGCTCGACGGGAAAACGCATTTGGACCTACCACCTCCAGCAATCATCGCGCCACAGGCGCTCTGGACTGGCAAGCAAATTTTCAACATTCTCATCCGGCCCAACAAAGAGTCTCCCGTTTTGATCAATTTCGACGCCAAATGTCGCGCCTACAAAGCACGACCTGGCGTTCACCCGGACATGGACCCTAACGATGGATGGTTGGTGGTGCGAAACTCTGAAGTCATGTGTGGTCGCATGGACAAGTCCACTGTCGGTGAAGGCAAGAAAGACTCGGTGTTCTATGTCATGATGCGAGACTTTGGTCCAGAGGCTGCCGCACAAGCCATGAACAGACTTGCCAAGCTGTGTGCTAGGACACTTACCAACCGTGGCTTCTCCATCGGCGTCGGTGATGTCTTCCCCACGGCAAGTCTCAACGTTGAGAAAGAAAAGCTCGTCGAAGTCGCCTACAGACAGTGCGACGATTTGATTGAGCGATTCAAGAAGAACGAACTTGAGAAAGCCCCGGGCTGCAACATGGAGCAGACCCTTGAGAATGCTATATCTGGTATTCTCAGTAAGGTCCGACAACAGGCCGGTTCATACTGCGTGGATAACTTGAGCCGCAACAACGCACCCCTGATCATGGCCAAGTCTGGCTCAAAGGGTTCGGACATCAACGTGGCCCAGATGGTTGCTGTTGTCGGACAGCAGATTATCGGTGGCTCCCGTGTCGCCGATGGGTTTCAAGACCGAACTCTACCTCATTTCCACAAAAATGCACGCCAACCGCCTTCCAAAGGTTTCGTCAAGAACAGTTTCTACACCGGACTGTTTCCCACCGAGTTCCTGTTCCACGCCATCTCTGGTCGTGAAGGTCTGGTCGATACTGCTGTCAAGACTGCCGAGACTGGCTACATGTCTCGTCGCCTGATGAAGTCTCTGGAAGACCTGTCGACACAGTACGATGACACCGTCCGTACATCTGGGGGTGGCATTGTTCAGTTCCAATTCGGAGCCGACAAGCTCGACCCTGTGGACATGGAAGGTAGCGCAGAACCCGTACATTTCAAACGCACATGGACGCACGCCGAGGCGGTCACCTGGGATAACAACGAAAGATCGCTGAGTCCTACCGAAATCAGAGAATTCTGCGATTCCATGTTGGAGGTTGAACGCAAGCGTTTCCCAAGACGCGGCCTGCTTCGTAATGAGGATCTACCATACGAAGACTCCAGCGACTATGCTGTGGATGAGCACGAGAGCGCCAGAAATTTCTTGCGCGATATCGAGAATCACGTGGAGGGTATGGCAACGAAACTGGAAAAGGTCCGAAAGCTGGCTGGCATTGAGGGTGATGCTACGGACAACCCCGTTGCTCTGGCCCATTGCGAGCGAACGGCCAAGGTTTCAAGAACCACGTTGAAGCTCTTCATTCGACTTTGCCTTGAGAAATACAAGAAGGCACATGTCGAACCTGGTCATGCAGTCGGTGCTGTTGGAGCGCAATCGATTGGAGAGCCTGGTACGCAGATGACCCTGAAGACCTTCCATTTTGCTGGTGTCGCTGGCATGAGTATCACGCAGGGTGTCCCCCGTATCAAAGAGATTATCAACGCATCGAAGACGATTAGCACACCTGTCATCACCTGTCCGCTGGAGAACAATAGCGAAATCGCCGCGGCCAGGGTGGTCAAGGGTCGCATTGAGAAGACGTACATTGAAGATGTCATCAAGTACGTGGAGGACGAGTGGCGAACCGAAGAGGGCAACGTTGTTCTGCGCATCGACAACGCTGCCCTGTCGGAGATGCAGTTGGGCATCGGCGTTCACGATATTGCGGAGGCTATCTGCAAGCAACGCAAGCTGAAAGTGCAGAGAAGCGATTTGAGTATTCTGTACGACCCCGACGAAGGCAGCCGGATCAGCATTCGTGTGCGGGATGCCAGCACTATGGCTCCAAAGCGCGTCACCAAAACAAAGTCGGCTGCTGATGAGGGTGATATGCTTCTCAGAGCCAACTTTTTGCGACGCGCGCTGCCGTCCGTCCCCATTTCCGGATATCCCGAGGCCACTCGTGCCATTATCCAGACATCGGAGCAGGGAACGAATACTGTCCTCGTTGAAGGTTACGGCCTGCGCGAATGTATGACTACTGAGGGTGTGATTGGCATCAAGACGAAGTCGAACAATGTCATGGAATGTCGCGAGATTCTAGGAATCGAGGCTGCGCGGTCGACAATCGCCTTCGAAATTGGGGAGGTCATGGGAGACATGAACATTGATCCTCGGCACATGCAACTTTTGGCAGACGTCATGACATACAAAGGCGAGGTGCTTGGAATCACACGTTTCGGTCTCTCGAAGATGAGAGACAGTGTTCTGCAGCTGGCGTCGTTTGAGAAAACGCCTGATCACCTGTTCGAGGCGGCAGCTGGCATGAAGACGGACCAGATCGAGGGAGTCAGCGAATGTATCATCATGGGACAAACGATGAAGGTTGGCACGGGAGCTTTCCAGGTTGTCCGTCGTCTGGGCATCCAGCCTAGCCGCCTGTCGCGCAAGGCCACCATTTTCGAGGATGCATGGACTGCCGAAGCGGCAGCTAAGAAGCGAAACCGCTTGCGAGTTTGAGCACATTATGAGGGACAGGAGTCACGGACTGATACGCTGTATATTCGCTTGATTTGCCAATGCAAGTACGCATTGTGTTGCTGTCACAGGACAGACAGCGCAATCAAAATTCATTCACTTGAAGTGCCTACTTTATTGGACTGCCGTGAATGACCACACGATTACTTGGTATCAACGTAATACATGTGGTCAATAGTGCCCGTGGTCGTGAACATATGACGCCATGCACGTGATTGGTCGATGAAGCTCCCATTGTGCCTTTTCAAGCTGAACCGTGCAAGCCATCGAAGAATAGCTCGTGTGAACGAGCAGCTGACGCACTTGATTTGCATTTACTGTTCGATCAACTGAAAATGTGCGGCAGATACGCGCTGAATTTGGTGCGTGGCTCTGAAATGCCTGGCCCAGACTACGGGGCTAAGCGCTATGGCTAACACTGGGATCACAGTCACCGTCGCAGGTGCGGCGCATGCTCATGGAGCAGGATATGCCTGTGTCGGAGGCGCCTGACGATGAGGGGGACCACGCGCCGCGAAGGACGTACAACTTCGCACCCGGGTACCACGGCCTCGTGTACAGAGCCAACACTTCCGACAGAGGCGCTGGCTCGCACCACCACCACCATGACGCGCAAGGCACAACGGGCGCTCATCAAGCAAGTGAGCCCGAGTCAAAGGAGGCTACGTACAAGCTCCAGTCGATGAAATGGGGCTTGATACCATTTTGGACCAAGCGGAACCCCGACTATGGCACGATCATGAGGGCCATAAACTGCCGTGATGATTCCCTCAGCACTCCCGGAGGCATGTGGTCCAGCATGAAAGCCCGCAAACGGTGCATTGTCATCGCGGAAGGATTCTTTGAGTGGTTGAAAACGGGCACCAAGAACAAGCTGCCACACTACATCAAGCGTAAAGACGGGCAGCTGATGTGCTTCGCAGGATTGTGGGACTGTGTAGAGTATGAAGGTCGGCCATTCGTTGCGGTCTTTGTCACGCGAGTGCTGATTTGGACGAGCAGATAACCATGAGAAGGTGTACACCTACACCATCATCACAACGGACTCCAACAGGCAGGTGCAATTTATCCATGACCGCATGCCTGTCATTCTCGAGCCGGGCTCGGACGCCATCCGGACGTGGCTGGATCCAGCAAGGGACGAATGGAGCAAGGACCTCCAGTCGCTTTTGAAGCCATTCCAGGGCGAGCTGGAGATTTATCCTGTGAACAAGGACGTGGGGAAGGTTGGCAATAATTCGCCGAGTTTTGTTATACCCCTTGATTCCAAGGAAAACAAGTCGAACATTGCCAACTTTTTCGACAACGCCGCCAAGAAAGTCGAGGATAAAGACGTGCCATCCACATCAGCAAAGGAGTTGAAAACGAAAGACGCAGAGGAGAGCCGGTCATTAGAACACACTGTGGTCAAGAGGAAAGCCTCTGAAGACGAAATGCAGACATCGCCGGTAAAAAAGGCTTTGCGCTCCAGCCAGGCTGACCTGAAGACCACCAAGACGATCAGTGCCACCAAAAATACCTCCAAAAGTCCTCACAAGGTCAAGCCGAAGGGTACACAAAAGATTACGCAGTTTTTTGGGAGTAGTGCGTGAGTGTCATACCTCAGGGGTCGGATGCAAAAGAACTCTGAGCTGCTCAAGGGCGAGTGAAACTGACTTCAGGAAATAACGGGCTTGGGCCAACGGAAGAGAACCGACATGCTACAGTACTAAGTAGTGATAACACAACAATAATGAGTGTAATGATAACACAATATTAACATAACAATAACACAGAACTAGCGCAATAATACTACCACAACTATAATGCTAACCGCCTCAAGGGCTTTAAGGGCTTCAAGGCTGCAAAGGCTTCCCCTGGCGAGTTTTTCTCGCAACGGACTTGTACTACAGTACAAAGATCAAGATTCCATTGATCATATAGAGTCGTGAAAAATTCAAGGATCATATATGCCTGGACTATCACTGGACTTGGAGCGACAGAATCAGCTTATTGAGCATCGAAGAGCTCGATCCCTGCAGCGAGCTTCAAGCGTGAGCTGAGGTCTCTCTACTAATGAACAGACAGCCGTCGATAGCATTATAGAATAACCGGCCAGCTCTGCCATGAGACTTTTGTTGATGCAGCAGTAGCGTAGGGAGATTCTTCGCGCAAGGGTCTTCTGCGATCCGGAACACAATCGTCTCCATCTTTGGACATGGATGAGTCCCTGGCCTAGTGGCTCCGTTCTTCTTGCTCGAAATTCGATGATTGACCCGTTCTTATTGTAAGTTTGCGGCCACATGATGCTCATTCTGCACGAATATCAAATTCTCGAACCGTAGCATGACCGGGGTCGTGGGCTGGGGCGGTACACGACCATAGCGCAACAGGCCAGGAACGGCATGTATAGCAACACAGTTCAACGCACAAAACGCTCTGTGTAGTCCGTAGTCATTGACCTTTTCAGGCGACCAGGGGTCCCAGGTCCCGATATGGGGCTGGAGAAGTCGCTCACAGGGGAGACCAGGTCGCCCAGACTAGGCTGTCCCGATATCTGCCCATCGACAGATCCATCGACTCCAGAGGCTGCATCCAGCGCAGTAGGTTGCCAGGCATACCGCTGGGCCACTTCTCTTGGGGAAATCAGATCTCCTGCGATGTTGACGAGACGCTCGCCTTGGTACCACCATTGGTCTTCAAACCCATTGTCCACGGTCATCATGGCTGTGGCCAAAGATTGCATCTCTCTGGCACGCCCGCGTGTCCGGTCATCCATGGGCTTCGCTGGGCTCAAAGGACCAGCTGTCGTCGAGCCCCGTCTGTCGTGCGGACCGTTTGACTGTTCACTGCTACCATCGTCTGAGCGGCCCATGGGGAAAGGCGATAGCGACCATGGCATGTCCTCGTGTCCGAGTCGAAATTGTGCCGGCGAAGGTGACAAGGGTTTGTGGGCTCCTACGTGGCCAGCTGTTCGAGGCAGGGCGGTTGCCATCATTGGCTCGGGCTCGTCATCCCACGACCCTGCACTCAATGGTGGTGGCGCAGATCGATTCCGTCCTTGTCGAGGCTCGATTGGTGAACGTGGTCGAGAAAGACGCTCCTCGTCCTGCCTGCCACCATCATAGAACCCCTGTGGCATGTTTCCCAACTGCGGTAATGGTTGCCCTATTTGCGCCTCCGGCTGCCATGTCGGATGCGACCATTGTGCGGTGGGGTAATGAGGTCCGGCATGCTGATGGTGATAC
The DNA here is from genome assembly GCA_027569275.1 of Emericellopsis terricola. Taxonomy (NCBI): domain Eukaryota; kingdom Fungi; phylum Ascomycota; class Sordariomycetes; order Hypocreales; family Bionectriaceae; genus Emericellopsis; species Emericellopsis terricola. Next base: position 270,730 of record JAPDEU010000010.1, on the reverse strand, counting down.
CACTGTTGTTGCGCATAGTCCTGGTTATTGTGCTCGTGATGACTTTGGTCGACAGCAAGCGGACCGTGACGCTGCAGGCCTGGTCCGCTGCCCGGATAATGGACGCTCTGGGAGGGCCAGTATTGTGATCCGTTATTCACCCCCTCCCGCGCGCTCCTGGACATCAAGGTCAAATGGTGGTTTGCTTCATGCTGGTGCTTCCTCGGCCAAGACAGGCCCACTTCCAGGTGGAAATATATGGCCGGTCGCTCTGGCATCTTGATCAATGGATACACGTCAAGCCACGGCGATGTAGGTCTCGCCAGGCCAAGCCTGGCGTGGTAGCTCCGTTACGATAAGAATCAATCACTGTGTCTTTTGCAAGAGCACCACGCCGTGAGGAGAGCGACCGAGATGAGATTTTGGTGAATCCAGCCGGGCGTTGGTTGGTCGTCCGCCCAAGGCGGGGGAAGGGGTAGGCGTTGAGCCTTCGCCACGCTGTGCCCGTTGACAAGTTGACGTGGAAGAGGACCAGAGTGGTTACATGCCTGTGGCTCTAAAGAGTACAAAGATCCATAACACAAAGGACAAAATTGATTGGACAACAAAGATCACTGCATGTTGTCGCACATGACACTCTGATCATTTGTCGATGATGGATGGGGTGGTTGAAGGAAGGCTGGTGAGGCTGACTCCAATCACACAAGATATATTTAGCTCTTTATTAGTCGACTAGCATATTGATCCAGCAATCCGGGGGAATCGCAGCCAGCTTCAAGCTACGCGCATCACCTGTCATACAATCAATCACTGCCCTGTGAATCGCGTGCGACTCCGGTTCTCCTTACAATATTGCTTGGACCTGTTAAGACCCCTGCCTTGCCTCAGAGTGAATGTGAAGTGTCTGTTTGCTGTAATGCAGGTCCGAGCCGTCGGACTTTGCCGACATGCAGCACAATGCAAGGATCGTCAGACCTGAACAACTACCATGTATTACATCAAATTGATCTCTCACTAACTCCAACTGGATCGCGGTAAAATAAATTCATTTCCCTGGACTGTACAGAGGACCAAAACTTCTGTTCCGGAGGGTCACACTCCGTGCAGGAGTTTTGATGTGGCCTAGTTTGGGGATCCATTAATAGATCTCGAGGCCACGGGCGAGTGGCGAAGCAAGCCACACTCATCCGCCAGACACTGCCAAGCATCTAAGCTGGACAAGAGCTTGTGAAATCACGACGGCCTCGTCAGTAATAATGGCAGACCAAGAATTGGACTTTGTTCAATATCAACCCTTTGACTCGTCACGAGTCCGAGCATAGGCTCGTCTATGCATAGATAAGGTATTCGGCACGGGGACTACATGGGCACCCAGGTCGGCCAACTGGGTTGCCTTGCCAAGTGATCTTGGCTGCGCCAGCAGGTGGACATGTTCGCTCCGCTAGTCGCTGAGATCATCATCCCATTGCCCGGGCATGTGCATTTGTCGACCCCATTCGTGGGTGTCTTGCGAGCCCCGCGCTGGTAGACTGAGCTGTGCAGCTATCCGGAGCATGAGCGTGATCAGGTAAGTCGGTGGTGCGATGAGCGCACTGAACGTCTTGGTGAAGACCGTTCTGGGTAGATCCGATCCTGCAAAGAGAGGATGCAGAGCGGTGAAGTGCAACGATGGAGATTGTTCGAATTGACTCGTTTCATTGGAGCCTTCGACAAGCTCGTCCTGCCACGCGTGCGCTTTTGTGGGTGAGCTGTCTGCTTCGTGTCGGGGTTCTTCCGTTGCATCGTGGCGCGGCAACTTGTCCTCCTCCCCAGAGTCATCAGAAGACGCTCGCGTAGAGCGGCTCGTTCTCAATCGCCGATCGAATGCGTTGGAATCACTGTCTTCGCCCTCTGAGCGGCCATACTGTTGGACTAGCATCTCACGGCCTTTTTGGGAGAGAATTGGATGGCTTGTCTTGCTACCTCGGCCGAGAATATCAAACTCGCGTATCAGATCCGATATGGTATGGTCGTCGGTTGAGAAAGATTCTTTGAGGTCGTGCGAATCTGGCACATGACTGTGCGGTGTGTCTGGCCGAGACATGTCCTGGTGTATCATCTCGTCCTCATTGCCATCTCCAAACTCGCCCCGGCCGGCTGCTGCCTCTGTTGTAAGCTGACCAGAGCTCCCTTCCCGTGCGAAGAAGGCCGAGGATACTGCGCGGAGCCCTTGCTCGGACGGTCTGCGGGCATACCGCAACGCCAATTCAGTATCAGGGGGCGTCCAGTCAGGATTCCCGCCCAAATATGCGCCAGCTGTCGCCGGCCTCTGGTCGATACCGTTCCGCTTTGGTGTCCATGGTCTTTTCTTGATCGGTTCGCTCACTTCTTCCGGGAGCTCAATTGTGAAGCTTCTCTGAAACGGACAAGGCGTCTTCTCAAATTGCAAAATCTTGCTGAGAGTGTCCCTGAAGGTTCGTGCCCTTGCAAGGTCTGTATCGGTGGTGGACGGGAGTTCAATCCTCCAAAAAGTCGGCCGCCGGATTTGCAGTACAAAGGTACAGTCGTGCTCGTCGATCGCCCAGCATTGACTCTTGGGAAGTATCGGTTGCAGCGCGGCGCCACAGCTGATGAATGCGACTGAACCGGGCGCCTTGTAGATGCGACACGAGCCTATTTGCAGTGTAAGCGATCGTAATTCGGACTTTGACTCTCCACGAGCTGATCAAGCGCCACGCACCAACGGCAATCGTTCTCTGTAAACGCGAGGTGGGAGCCAACGTTCCTGCCTGTTCACGTGCGACTGTCGGGCTCGGTGGCAGTGCATCTACAGCGGCCACGAAAGACACGATGCGCACATCAGGATGCACGCAGAGCGTCTCAATCAATGCCGCATCCTTGCTCGAGTCCTCCGGGTTCCGCACAGGCGCACTCACGACGCGGCGAGGCGCCATCAGTTGTTCCGAGTGACGACAGAGTCAAATGCTCGTGGTTGCATCAAATGCGATTTTCTATCGCCCGCTATCGGAGGGCATGACTGCCAGGTTCACCTGCACTTGATTGCAGCGCGACAGAGGAGGCCCTGTGGAACCATTGCACGAATCCACAAGCGGAAAGAGATACAGGTCGGATTCAACGCTGAAAGTGGTCTTGGGTTTCGATGAACTGCGTTACTGAAGCCTTGGGAAGTTAACGCTGTCAAGGCTTGGTCGACGTACGCATGCATGGGAAAAAGGGCTCTGGAGGCTAGGGTCCTACCATGCTCGAGCTGACGTCACCGCCGCAACCATCGCTGGGAGTACCAAGAAGGCTGATGCTTCGCCATCAAAATTCCACAACCGCCGTCTCGAACTGAAGCGCCAATTATCCGGATTCCTCTCATTTGGTTATAAAATTTTCACATTGATTTCACGGAACAGAATCGCTTCAGACGTTGAGATTGAGTTCCTGGCGGTTCCTGGCTTCAGCGGCGCCCCAACAATGGCCACAGGAAGCTATGAGCCACAGAATGACAAGGCCGGGTTGCAGAAGGTCCTAGACGAGAAGCTTGACACCGAAAGGCTCAAGGCCAAGTTCGACATTTCCAACTTTGAGCCCAATGCCGTTCTGCGAGGCATGCAGCTCACCCTTGTGGGAGCACATCGAGCTCTGCAGAACCCCGCGCTGTTCACGTCCGACCACTACCGGCAAGCGGCCATAGCAGTGGCCATTGGCATCGCAATACGACTGCTCGTCTCCTTGCCTGTAAGCCTGAATGACTGTTCTCTTCTCCTGCATAGTGAGGCTAATCTATGTCGAAAATGTAGGTACTTGGCGTCCGCGTGCTGATATGGACAATATCCTTGTTCCATTCACTTGAAGGCGTCCAGTGGGATGATTCTTTGATCAATGGCATGAACTTCATCGAGGAATACGTCCTCCAGGTACCTTTCTTTCTCATGACGTTGATGCGCTACATAGACCCAACCTTGGACAACCTGTAAGTGCGCCCCGAGCGAGTATTTCCAAGCCGTCCCTTGACCTGGCTCACCAAACAACAGCTTCATGCGCTCGCTTCAATGGGTAGACATTACATATGTGCAGAAGCACAAGTCTGAGGACCCAGATACTCTCCGGGATATGTATTATCCCAATCTCAAGTCCTACGAGGCTTTCGAAAGAAAGAAGCAGCCCTCTCAAGATGCAAAGAAACCCCTCGCCACGTTCCTCATGCGCTTCGTCCGAAAGGGCGGCATCTCACTGGCTGTCTATGCTCTGTCATACGTGCCGTATGTTGGACGGCTTGTCCTCCCCGCCGCCAGTTTTTACACCTTCAACAAGGCTGTTGGTGCCGGTCCCGCCACGGTCATTTTCGGCACTGGCATCTTCCTGCCCCGAAGATATCTCGTCGTCTTCCTGCAGACGTACTTTTCTTCGCGAAGTCTCATGCGAGAGCTTCTCGAGCCTTACTTTGCACGGGTGAAATTTGACAAACAGCAGAAAAAGCGATGGTTCAGGAGCAGAGAGGGCGTCCTCTTCGGATTTGGTCTTGGCTTCTACTTCCTTGTAAAGGTGCCACTTGTGGGCGTCCTCATCTACGGCATCGCTGAGGCTTCGACGGCCTACCTCATCACCAAGATTACCGAGCCGCCGCCACCTGTGAGCGAGGCTGAGCAATTCGCCGAATCCGAACAACGATGGAAGAATAAACATGAGTTCCTGAATCTGTCGCTCGGAAACCTTGATCTCCTTCATGTGAAGAAGAATGCCAAGGAATGATGAGCCAGAGTGGACAAGGCAACCGATGACAAAATCATGAGCGGGCTCTGGACGGACTTTTGCGATTTTCTTTCACTGGGAGAGATAGACCACAGATTCTCGAGTTGGGTTGTCCCAGGGGTTCTGGTTCATATGCTCGTGTCATTGATGCGTCAAAAGTCCGGTATCACTGAATAGGACTTGTGGCCTGTGTCAGCGGTGTGCTGAGACCGAGCCTTGTCCCCTTGACCCATGAATGTGCAACCTGGGGCATCACATTGTCGAAGTGTGTTATCCTCCACGGTATCGGTCACCTCGCTCAACTGAACGTGGCCGGTCTGCTGTGCATGCTTCTGCCCAGCAGCTTGGCCGCTGCCGATCCAGTCACAACCCGGCACATCGCATTTGAGAATAAGGCCTTCTGTGTCGGTATAGTAGTGAGCATTGTGAAGCTTGTTCACGAGTTCGTGTGTTTTGGACAAAATTTCGTCGTCATCAGTGGACCAGCGCGTGCAATCCATCTCGGGGGGCAGGTTTGTCTGTTCGTGCGGCGGATCAGAGAGCGCGAACACCACTCGATCATAATGAATGCCGGAGTACACCAGAACACACCTGTCCTTTTTGTTCTCTCCAAATTTGATCAGATTTTGCGCCTGGCCATGGAAAATCAGCGCCTGTTTGAGGGAAATGACTGCTGAGCACTGACCTGTACATCAAAGGTGCATATTTCAATGTCGAAAATGGACGAGAGTATACTGAGTTCAATGCCCCCGCCCCATCGGTCAGGATCTTGTATGCTTCTTCTGTATTCCGCGGGGGTGCTGCCGAGCACAGCTTCAGTGTACTCTTCTGGATGCTCAGCAATAAAGTCTGCCATCATCCTTCGCAACCTAGGCGCCGGGATCTGCGTGGGCAGTGCGCCACCAAAGGCAGTGAACAGGCAGCTGTTGTCGCTTGGCATGACTCGCAGTACTTAAAGGCGACTGTCAGTTCCTGCTATCATCTGGGTGATCAAGGGCCGGGTGCCGCCGGACTTACAGACGGTGCCTTCTCTCGCAGGCCAAGGTACCGTCACGTCCTCCGGGGCCTGTGCAGGCCGGACAGACGCCTCTCGCTGGCGGTCTTCTGGGCGCTGCGCCTCGCCAGCTGCTTGAACAGGAGATATCGGCCTTGGCTCGCGAGGCACAACCGTCAACGTCTCGCCATGTAGGCCTATGGAGTTGGCGAGGGTATCGCCTAGGCTCAAGTCCAGGTTTTGCATAGCCATCGGCGGTCCAAATTTCACGGTGAAGTCGGCGATGCCCGTCTTGGCTTTGAGCTCCTCGACGACTGTCTTTACTGTCGCGTCGTCCGGCAGGTTGATGATGCCCGTCCCCGCTGGGCCCTTGTACCTGGCTTTCATTTTGATAACGAAAAACTGATAGAGCGCAGGAGGCCGCGGTCCTGTGCGTGAGACGCAAGTTCAGCCGAGGCGAATCAGGGACGCGATTTCCCTGAACTAACGTACTATCTTCAAGTTCGACTCTATACTAAGGTAGTGGTGAAGGAACGGAGAAAAGCGGCCAGAGCTCTCTCTTCGCGCAGTCTGTGCAGAATGGCGGGGGTTACGAAATCGATGAGGAAATGAGTTTGGAAGAAAGAGGCTGGAGTCAGCTTTGCATTATTGCCCTTCCAAAAATCATCATCTGATGTCATGCTCGGTTCAGACAACCCATTCGTGAGCATTTGTTGGTCTCGTGGACGTGCCTGTGGTAAGGAAACGCTGGCCTGATGGAACCTGGTCGTGCAGGGTAAGGTAGTCAAATCAGAAGCGAACTCGGACGAAACCAGCATGTGGTCATTCGATTAGTCATCATTTGTCCTGGCGCAACGGTGGAGGCTGCAGCCAGGCGCGACGCACCATTGCCTTGGCGAAGCGCGATCCAGTTCAGGCGAGATATAGCGAAGGGAATTCGAACGCGAGGTCCTATCTCAGCATTTATTCTGCCATTGGCGCAGAACTCCCTGGTCTTGCACCATCTGACGGTCTTTCCCATTTTTCGCGCTGTCACATGAGCGCACACAATGTCAGCCAGGCGATCTGTCGCGTCCGAGGTGCGCGATGCTGAAGGGGCAGAGCGCAACGCAAAGGACGATGTTGAGATGAAAGACGAGGACGATGTGCAATCTAACGAGTCCGACAACGATATCGATATGTCAGAGAGCGCCATGGATGGAGATGGCCCACGCGACCTGTTGCAGCTGATTGGGGAGACATCTACTTACCTTTGTGAGGTAGAAGAGGAGTAAGGACATTAGCCTACAATCATGTGGAATGATTGAGCTGACGTGTGCCCAGTGGCGAGGAGCTTGCAGCGGGATTTCAGCGTATACCTAATCGACGGGTACTGCCAGATTACTTCGAGGTCATAGCTGAGCCAGTCGCTTTCAGCACCGTTCGGGTAAGTCATGGAGATCTCGCCCATGTAGCGCGCGCCTGAATACCCATACGTGGTTTAGGGGAAAATCTTGAAGAAACAGTACACTTCTTTCTCGGAATTCGTCAAAGATGTGGCCCAGATATGCCACAATGCCCAAGTCTACAACAGGCCCTCGGCCCCCATATTCGGCGCCGCGGTGCGACTTCGCGAAGTATTCAAGGAGAAATTGGCAGAGCTGGCAAAGAAGGGAGACATCACTGTGCAGGAGGCTGTATTGCCGGACCTTGGTGAGATCCCACCGGTTGAAGACTCGCCACAACTCGAGAGTGGCGCGGAAGCGGATTACGCCGGACAAGACGATGGAGACGACGAAGACGAGGATGAAGAAGACGAAGATGAAGACGAAGAAGATGACGACGACTCCGATGATGAAGGCCGTGGAAGGAGAGGACGACGTGGGAGGCGCAGTGCAGCGGCCAGGGATGACGACTTCGAGGATGACAGCCAAAAAAAGCGAGGTCGCCCTCCAAATGTGTTGACACCAGTGCAAGGACGAATCTCGAATATACTCAAGGAATTGAGGAAAACCAAGGCTGAAGATGGGAGTCTTCTCATTCAGCCGTTCGAGAAGCTCCCTGACAGGGCGTTACTACCAGACTACTACCAGACCATTGGAAACCCGATTGCATTGGACCAGATCAAAAAGAACATAAAGAGGAAGAAGTATCAGAACATCGATCAAGCTCTTGCCGACTTGGACTTGATGTTCAACAACGCCAAAGCGTACAATGAGGATGATAGCGCTTTGTACCGCGCTGCTGTTGCGCTTCAGAAGCAGGCACATGAAGCGGCTGTGCAGGAGAAAGGCAGGCCCGATGAGGAATTCAGGGATGAGGATGGCAGACTACCTCTGGACGGCATCGAGCATAAGGGCGACATATACAGAGTTGGTGACTGGATCCACATCCGCAACGCAAACGACCTGGGCAAACCCATAGTCTCTCAGGTCTACAGAACATGGCAGGCACGCGACGGTCAGAAGTGGATTAATGCCTGCTGGTACTACCGCCCGGAGCAAACCGTCCATCGTTACGACAAACACTTCTACGACCATGAAGTTTTCAAGACGGGGCAGTATCGAGACCATCCGATCGAGGATGTTATTGATCGCTGCTTCGTCATGTTTGTCACCCGCTTCAATCGCGGCCGCCCGAGGGGCTTTCCCAGGGATAAGGCTGTGTACGTCTGCGAGTCGCGCTACAACGAAGAGAAAGCAAGTTTCCACAAGATCAAGACATGGGCAAGCTGCGTCCCGGATGAGGTTCGGGAGAAAGATTACGAAATGGACCTGTTTCCGCTCCCGCACAAGCGGCTTGTCAAACAACCGAGTCCTATCAAACATCTTTTGCGTGAAGATGCCAAAGAAACAGACCACCTTCCAAGACCGACCTGGGGCAGTGCGAATGCACCACCAATTGTCGGCGCAGTCCATCGAAGACCCAGGGAGTCAAACGTGAGTCATCCACGATTCCATTTCCTCCGTGTTGTATGGATGGACCTGACGACTGACATTGACAGGATTCACCGCCGCCTGAGCCCATGCCGCCAGCCCATCAGGTGGCAGCGCCTCCGATGAATGCGGATGCTTACCGGCGTGGGTCTGTGACCCAAGGGCGGCCAGAGTCACAGTCGCGTCACCTTCCTCCAACCTCAATGGTGCCTGGTCCATCGCCATCGCCACGCCGATTCCAGCAAGCCATCCCAAACCAACACTCAACAACAACAACACCTATGGTTAGCGCTCCGGTGGGATTGCAGGCTCCGGCTCAGCATCAGCAACATTTGCAACAGCCTAATTACACTCAACAGCCACAGATGCGCCCCGTTCAGTTCCAGCAGCATACATGGTCGCCCGGCACTGGTGCAGCCATACCTCACTCGCCGGCTCCTCAGCAGATGCATACTCAACCTTCATACAATTCCATGGCTGCCGGTTATCCGCAGGCGCCACAGAGTAACCCGAGGGCTGTTCCTCCCCAGCCGCACGGAACTCTTCCTCATACAGGCAACGCGTATAACCCTCCCCGGCCACCAGAGGTTTACACCCTTCCCGACGGCACCAACGAGGCCTTCCCGGCTGAGGTCCGGAAACACTTCAAATGCGATGAGGCTGGCCGAATCCTTTTCTTCTCTGCTCCGCCCCTTGTTCGTACATCGGCAGGCTTATCGCCAAGCACAGCCAACCTTGGCCACAGCGCGAAGTATCTTCTGGGACGCGAAGCATGGCTTGCTGAGCGTGAGAAGAAGCGCAAGCTGCGAGACCAAGCTCTCCATCAGAGTTCGAAGAAGAGGCCAAACTTTGACACCGAAAGCGCTGGTGAGGACGAGATTGCTTCTCAAGCTTCAAAGGCCGTTCTAAGCTGGTTTGGAGGCTTCGAACAAGCGACCGCGCAGTGGCAAAAGGCGGCAGGCTTGAATGGGACTCAAAAGCTCTCGACTGCCTGAAGCTTTTCTATGACACGTAGGGCAATTATCGGCGTTGATGGGACAACCACTTAGGTCATGTTCAGGCGTCTGGGACCTCGGCTGTCACCGGGAACATTGGGCTCGGCGATGCGGCCAGTTTGACAGGAGCTTAGCGACGTTGATATTAGAATACCGAGTGCTCGGTATCTCTTCCTTCATTTCTGACCTTGTCCATTTATGGATGACGACCCCCACTGAATGGCTCACACAAACTGCGGTTCTATCGGACGACCGACCAGAAGGTTTTTCAGGTTCAGCCTTGTCGACCACACGATCGACTCCGTGAAGCCCTCTTCTCGTACTTCCCCCCCTTGACCGTAGCTCTGAATATCGCTGTCGCTAGACAATAACCCTTTGCGCCTGTGGTGAAATATAATTGTGGGATTTATGCTGATGCATTTCATGGCATAATGCCGCTCTTGGCCCCTGGCGATATCGAATACGGCGTCTCGACACAGCTGGGCCAGAGAGTTGTCAAAGGCCATACTCAGACCATCGATGCTCAAAGCGTGCAGCAGCTTCCGTGCCCCCCTCTGCGACACTGCATAGGCAAAGGAGCAAATGGGTGCGGCTGTGCGGTGGACTACCCGAGTCCCTGTGGGATGTTGGGTCCAGTCAACGAGTCTCGACACGTACTGGTAGGGAGGGACTGTGCCGTCATTTTGGATGATGAACTTGGAGGAGATTCTTTCCTTGGCTTCTCGATCCAAACCAATATTCTCTTCGAGAGTCTCAGGGAACGGTTCACCACAGTGTCCAAGCCACAGCAAATCCCAATCGTCGCCGTAAGGAGAGCCCGAACTTGTCGTCTCCTGTTCAAGGACATGGCGAGAACCAAGTGCAATCATTTTGAGTTGGCTTTTTATGTGAATGTCCCAGTCGACGTCATCTTCCATTATCAGAGCCGAGCTGAGTCCGGCTTCCACGATACTTGGATGGTCAGACTTCCAGTGAGATGAATGTGGATTTGTGCAGACTTACAAACGGATGACATTCATGTGGCTTCTCCAACCACCCAGGAAATTGTCGCCGACCTTGTTAGTGTCTATGCCATATGGTACCGCCTTTGGTGGTATGTCTGCTGGTTTCACGCCATCAACCCATTCAATGCTGAATCCACTCAGCCTAGACATTAACGTCAAGGCGTCTCTTTTGTCACTGCGCTCTGGTAGGCCAAGTGCAATGACCTTTTCGAATCCCAAGGTGGTATTGAATACCTGCTCCACATCGTCCCAAGATCCCTTGAGAGTTGCCCGTGCCCACGTCCATGCATGATCACCACCCGATGATAGCTTAGCATGTACACGTGGCACGTAGAACAATGGTTCGCGAGCCGATTTGTGCCACCAGCAAGCTGCAATGGTAAAAGTCATTAGACCGGTAGCCAGTATGCAAAGCCTCGCAGGCCTCGACAGCAGTCTTCTCATGATGCGACGACTTTGATGGGCAAACCATGTCTATTCTTGTTCTCACATGCATCGTAACAAAAGCCTTACATGGGTATATAAGCTGGCACATAAAGTTTGTGTAGTCTATCATCTATCAGTCCCTTGAGAAGTCGCTGTCAGCCCTGAACGCTTCATCCTCGCGCTTAGAAAGCTTGAGGGCTTCTCGCCAGATGCGCGCGGCATCTCCCTTTGGAGCAAAAGGGAGAGCAGTATGACATGGCTCATCAGAGAGCCTCGTCCATAATCCGAAGCTTATCGATGCTTTCTAAGTGTCGGCTTGGGAGTTCGTCTAAGGCGATTTCGTTGACTGCAACTGTTGCATCACTGCCTCGTAGATTGCCCACTGAGCAGCATTGACAAAGAATGCCCGTGCGCAGCAAACGCCAAAACCTCGAAAAAAGACCTTCCACCCACCGTGTCGATAGGCATCTTTTGTCAACTGCCAAGCACCTGGAGGCTTCATCTTAGCCGCCCCTTGTTCGGCAAGCAAAGGTGTAGTTTCCAAGTCTTGTACCTGCACACGAGTTTTGATAACGTCCAAGGGGAACACGCTGGCCCAAGTGGCCATGCCCGCAATGCCACCCGAGAGAAGCACCTTTGGCGCGTCGGACAGGACACTTGAGTTTGCTTCTCTTTGCGAAGCAGGCCACATGCTTGACATGAGCTGATATGTCCAGAAATAAAACCCGTAGCCAATGCTATCTCGAAGAGCCGTGACAGTCCCGCCAGTGTATAATCCTTTGAGACCCCGCTCTTTCACTACTGTTTTCGCAATGTTGAAACTCGACATGGACGTGGGCGCGGCTTGAGCGCGGCATTTGACGAACTCTGTTGGAGCGCTCACAACCCACGTGGCTAATCCTCCAATGGCACCAGCAATCCATGTCGCTGAGAGGCTCTTTGTCGAGCCCATGTATTCATTCAGGGCCGCTTCTGATCGATTGTATGAAACAAAAAGCAGTGCATTCAGCGCACCATAGCCCAAAAGAGGGCCGGCAGTCCCAGTGGTGAACGACGAAGCTCCATGTTGGAGGGGTAATCTGGCCGTTACTTCGTTGGCTTGCAAGCGGACTTTGATAATGTCCAAAGGATTGCCAATGAGGATACCGAGAGCGCCGCTGAGGTAGCCAGCCCAAAAGTCAGCTGACATTGGCGTAGTGATCCCGCGCTGGGCAGATATCGACGTAGCTATGTGGTCAACTACTACTGAGACATGCACAGCAGCTGTCCGTCACGTTGCGCATGACGAGTGCGGGGCACGACTCATGAGGAGCAGCGCACTTACCATGGTTGACTCAAGGGCGTCACGTGCTTGCGCGCGGGTCTCGACGCGTTTAGTCGCGCCTTCCCCCACAATGTCAACAGGCCAGACGCGAAGTAATGACGGATGCTGCCTGGAAGGGTGGCGACTTCATGCAGCATTTCGACTCGTTTGCTTCCCAACGAGTTGCATAGGTCCCCTGGTTCTTGCAGTGCTCGCGGACAGTCAAATTGACTCAATATGTCCCAAAAGTCGGTGATTTTCAAAGCAGATGCGATTCTACCTCTCCGCTAACACGCAAGTACAGACCTCCGGCACCTGCCACTCCGCTGAAACGACCAGGCGTCAATCTTGGACCGCCAAAGCCTGTATCTGCACCTCCGAAGGCATTGTGGAAGCCCTTCAAATGTCCTGGTGTTGCGGGACGTACGCCAGCTAGCGACCGGCCGACGAGGAAACGTCGCAAGGTCGACTACGGGGGCGCCGATGACTCTCAAGATGCAGACAAACCGTACTCAAACGATGACCGATTGGCCCTCGCTACGCGGGATGTCAATCGCTATCCTGTCTTCCAACCCAAAGAGAAGAGCGTTGTCTTCCGCAAGGCGTTTTCAATACCGTTGAAGAATAAAGACTCTTCAGGGTACAATCCTTACCGTCCGCCACCAACATTGGGTCTTCGACAGGGCGCTGTGTTTGTGCCTCGAGCCTTGCATGACCCCACCGATGATTTGGCCATTGTTCTATACGATCCGACGATTCACGACAAACCGAAAGAGGATCCTGAGCAATCAAAAAGTGAAGAGAAGGATGAGAAGGCTGCGAAGACCCTCGACGCACCTCTAGTGCACAAGAGCTTAGCGGAAATCCTCGGGATCAAAAAGAAAGTCGAGGGCGAGCATCCCCGTGTTCCCGTCGTCTTGGACCCAAAGCTCGCCAAGATCTTGCGACCGCATCAAGTCGCAGGAGTGCAATTTATGTACGACTGCGTAACTGGCAAGGTGGACGAGAAGGCCAATGGTTGCATCATGGCCGACGAAATGGGCCTGGGCAAAACACTACAATGCATTGCCCTCCTCTGGACATTACTCAAGCAGTCTCCAGACGCGGGGAAGCCCACCATCCAAAAGGCGATTGTTGTCTGTCCGGCCAGTTTGGTCAAGAACTGGGCCAACGAATTGGTCAAATGGCTCGGCGCTAATGCTGTCACACCATTTGCCATTGACGGCAAAGCTTCGAAGGAGGAGTTGACCCGCCAGCTGCGACAATGGGCGATTGCCTCAGGGCGGTCCGTAACGCGACCGGTCATTATAGTCTCGTACGAGACGTTGCGCCTGAATGTCGAAGAGCTCAAGCACACTAAGATTGGTCTGCTGTTCTGTGACGAGGGCCATCGGTTAAAGAATGCGGACAGCAACACGTTCGCCGGTCTCAACAGCCTGAATGTAACACGCCGTGTCATTCTGACCGGAACGCCCATTCAAAACGACTTGACAGAGTACTTCTCCCTGATCAGCTTCGCGAACCCCAACTTGCTAGGCTCACGCCAGGAGTTCCGCAAACGATTTGAAATCCCTATTTTGCGGGGACGCGATGCGGACGCATCAGAAGCCGACCGCCAAAGAGGGGACGAATGCACCACCGAGCTCTTGGGCATAGTGAACAAGTTCCTGATCCGCCGCACGAACGACATTCTGTCCAAGTATTTGCCAGTCAAATACGAGCACGTGGTCTTCTGTAAACTTGCGCCGTTCCAGCTGGACTTGTACAACTACTTCATCACAAGTCCGGAGATCCAAGCACTGCTCCGTGGCAAGGGAAGCCAGCCACTGAAAGCGATCAACATTCTCAAAAAGCTTTGCAATCATCCAGACTTGCTGAATGTCAGCGAGGACCTTCCCGGCTCAGAGCAGTGCTTCCCAGAGGACTATGTGCCAAGGGAAGCTCGGGGACGCGATCGTGACGTCAAGCCGTGGTATTCGGGCAAGATGCAAGTCTTGGACCGGATGCTGGCCAGAATCCGCCAGGATACAAACGATAAGATTGTGCTCATCAGCAACTATACATCCACATTAGATCTGTTCGAGAGGCTGTGCCGGTCTCGCCAGTACGGATGTCTCAGGCTAGACGGCACCATGAATGTCAACAAGCGGCAGAAACTGGTGGACCGTTTCAACGACCCAGAGGGCGATGAGTTTGTCTTCCTACTCAGCAGCAAGGCCGGCGGGTGTGGCATCAATCTCATTGGCGCCAATCGATTGATTCTCTTCGATCCTGACTGGAATCCTGCGGCCGATCAGCAGGCGCTGGCCCGCGTTTGGCGTGATGGGCAGAAGAAGGACTGCTTCGTATACCGATTCATCGCGACGGGAACGATTGAGGAGAAGATCTTCCAGCGCCAGTCGCACAAGCAGAGTCTGTCATCATGTCTGGTAGACTCGGCCGAGGACGTGGAGCGACACTTTTCTCTGGATAGTCTCCGAGAGCTTTTCCAGTATCAGCCCAACACGATGAGCGACACGCACGACACATTCAAGTGCAAGCGATGCAAGCCAGATGGCAAGCAGTTTATCAAAGCGCCGGCCATGTTGTATGGTGACACAAGCACATGGAACCACTGTGTCAATGAAGGGTTGAAGACGATACAGGACTTGCTACTTCGCCAGGAGTGCGGAGAGGATGCCGTTTCAGCAGTTTTCCAGTACATTTCGCATTGATTGATGATGAAACTCTGCATAGCGTGCGATAGATCAGGACTTGTAGAATTTAATAAACGCATCATGGCTACATGTTTGATGGTCTGCGCAGTCGTCGAGAACAGTTGGGCACAGTGTCCCCTTTTGTGCACTGTGCGACGGCTTGTCCACTTTCTTCACCAAGCAATCTGAGTTTTCCATTCACGTCGCCCCAACGCTTCATTTCCCAGCGACCTACCACCTCTCACTCACTCACAATGGCACGTAAGGAGGAGGCCACCGCTCGGAAGTCCGATCCTGCGTTCGAGGCATACTATCTGGAGCGGTCGACGCAGGAACTTTCAGAGGACCTCGACAAGGTGCGCAACACCAACGACTTCAGGGCCGACTCTATCCACTTTCTGGTGCATGCGCTGCAGCAGGGGGCTTCACAATTCTCTCCCCAGGATCAGGCAAGGGTCATGTCTGCCGTTGAGAGTCGCAAAAAGGCTTGAAGGGGTGGTCACTGGTCTTGATGAGAACAAGAAGACTGCCCAGCGACAATCTGCTTCGCCGCACCACCATGCCACGCCCTCTGCCCTCACTCACTGGGCTCGCTCGCTTGCGCCAGGGGTGTCTATCCTGCGGTATGGAGGACCGCTCTACCTAGCCGGTTGCGAGCAGCAACGCGATGAAGCGGCGCTGGGTATCGTTGAGGAAAAAGGGGAAAAGGGGAAGATTCCACTCGGCCTTCACATCCGTCACGACGACGCGCGATCATTCCCACTGTGTGAAAAGAAGC
Source organism: Emericellopsis terricola (assembly GCA_027569275.1). Taxonomy (NCBI): domain Eukaryota; kingdom Fungi; phylum Ascomycota; class Sordariomycetes; order Hypocreales; family Bionectriaceae; genus Emericellopsis; species Emericellopsis terricola. The sequence continues at coordinate 254,903 of JAPDEU010000010.1, read as the reverse complement.
GCCTTCCAAGTGGCGCAAATATCAATGTACGAATGCCGCCTGCGCACAGGCGCGTGGTATCAATCATAAAGTCATCCCTGCAAACCGTATCCCCGCGTCATTACCACTCTCACCCATCCATGTCCCAGCTGGACACCCCGGGTCCGCTGTTCGAATTGCATACGTGGCCGTGTGTCCGTTCGCCTAGTGCTACACGGACGGCAAACGCGCACGATGGCTGTTCTCCCTCCGCCAAGCCCAGCCCTTGATGGCGAGGACGGTGATTTCCCAGGCCATGAGGACGCCCACGAGGCCCATGGTGACTGTATACATGAACATGGCGTCGAGGTCATAATGGATCATGCCTTGCACGGTATCCGCGCTCTTTTCCCCCGACGTGGTCAGCGCTTCAATGCAGGACGTGTCTGGGCAGAGGCTCACTTACACTGGCCATGAAGATGATGCCACCGGCAATCAGGCAGAAGGACGCCAGGAGCTCTGTCGGTGGACGAGACGGCAGTATGGACTGCGGCGGCTTGATGTACATGACGACGTAGGTGAGGCCGCGTGCGACGGACGCGCCGGACAGCAAGTTGCCCCATTGCTTGTGGATCATGGTCGAGATCATGGTGGACTGGTGGTGCGAGCCCATCATCATGCCGAGCAGCAGGATGACGAGGGCCGGGATGGGGTTGAGCGAAAAGTTGTAGGTGCGTGGCGGCTGCAGCTCCTCCCGCGCGTGGGAGCCGGCCAAGTGTCTGACATGGCTGCGGACGGGGGCATTGAGCAGGTCGCGCACGAAGGTGGACTCGATCAGCATGCCGCACTGAGGAACTCGTGTGTCAGTATCGCTCTCCAACGTCTGACGCGGGGGCCGTGTCTTGAACTCACCAGTCCTCCGCCGATGAACAAGACGGTGATGGAGATGTGCTCCAGGTCCTGCGGTCGCCACTTGCTGTCAGGAGCGCCGAGGTGCTCCAGGAAGATATTTGTCGATCCGTAGAAGAAGATGAGGGCACTCTCGACAAACTCGGCCGTGGGGCGCCACATTTGCGCAGGACGGGCTGGGCGGATGTTCCAGGCCCAGCCGAGCTCCGCGAAGCTACCGGCCCATCGACCCAGGTTGAACAAGCCCAGCCAGAAGAAGACGCCGCCCTTGATCCAGTGGGCGAGGCCGCCAAAGATGCTGTGCCCGTCCTGTTGGTTCTACGGTCAGCTCTTTGGCGGTGCGCTGGGGTACGGCAGGCGGCCAGGCAGGCAGTGGCAGATACTCACAAAGAAGCGGCCGTATGTGACGACGCCCGTGGTGAAGGCGATGAAACCAAAGGGAAGAATGATTCGATCTACAGTCTGGTAGCCCATGTCCAAGACCTTCCAGAGACCGGTGGGCGCTGCTCTCGCCAGCTTGCTTGCGATGGATGCGAAGGATTTCGCTGCAGGGTCCTGTGGCATGTGGAATGCCTCATCATCGTCATTGTACGCTTTGGTGTATCCGGCGTCGTCGTCATGCTCGCCGCCGATAAAGTAGTCTTCCTCGCCAATGTGGGTCGACTCGGAGTCGCTCCGCAAGGATTCCGCATGAGATCCGGGCCTGTCGGAACTCTCGCTCAAGGGCCTGTCGTTGTACGGGCTTTCGTGATCGGGCAGGGGACTCTGCGTCGCTGGGGATCCAGGAATGAGCGCGTGGCCCTCGCTGCGCATAGCACCCTGTGGCTGCCTGCGCCCGCTGAGCCGCTTCACGAGGCTCACGGTAAAATGGGCTATCGTGACCCATGTGATGATCCAGCCGATGCTGTGGTGGGCATTGCCCGGGTACAGATCAGGCGTCTGCGCGTTGTATATGAGGCCCAAGACTACGCCAACAATGTTGGTGGCCAGAAAGACGAGTTGCGCGCCCAATGTGAGTCGCGAGTTGACCAGCGATAGCATGACCGCTGTGAGAAGCATGTGAGCACGAGTCTCATACACAGGAAAGGGCTTGGCTGATTTCGGGGAGGAGGGGGTGTCTCACCTACGGGGAGGATGAAAATCCAAGACACGGTCATGAAGCCAATGTGCCCGAGCATCAGCCCGGCGTGTTCACCGTGTGCAAAGTATGTGGGCGGATATTCTGTTTCGGGAGCCTTTGCCTCGTCGCCTGTGCTCATGGATGCTCCCATGCCCATATCCATGCCCATGTCGGCCGCGACATGCGCAGCGTGGCCTCCATCGTCGCCGCCGTGTGCCGCGACGGCGTGGGCCAGAATGAGGGCGCACACCAGGAGAGCTGATGGCGAAACGGTTGGAATGGTGCGTGCTCGTCGCATGGAGATGTGCCAGTCCCGCCAGTGCTCGCGCTTTTCCAACGAACGATGAGAGGGACGTCGGTAAACGGATTTAGACGGCCAGACAACGGTAGCAAATGGAAGGCAATCTGTTCGCCTATATCACGGCTAACTTATTCACGGCGATGGGATCAGTGAGTAACGGACAGACGGACAGAGGGAGGTCGACTGTGAAATGCTGCTATACTGAAGCTGACGTTTTGGGAAAGCCGCTCGGTTCATATATAAGCCAGGCGACGGGGAGCTGCAGTATCGAGGCGGAGTTTTTTCTTTTCTTTTCTTCCTTCTTCACGCCGTAATCATCAGATCCGGAGTTACGAACAAGACGTGATTATGGAATGGATCCTCCAGGGCGATGCTGGCGTGGCTGGTCTTGGCTAAAGCACACACCCTCCCACAGTCACGCAGTCGGTCGTTCGATCGATCGCACCCCACCAGCACCACGTACTGTAATGTAATAATGTAAGCAAGCAGATTCCCATTCACGTTCTTGGTCATGGGTACGTACTGCGAGTGCCGTGGGCGGTACGTGTAATTCCATGCACACTTTTGGGGCTAATTCATGATTGCATCACCTGCCGGCGGGAAGCGCAACGCAGCGTATTAGCCTTGCATCGGTGTGACATGTCAGTCAGCACGGCGATCCATCCGCCCACCATCACCATCAGTCCAGCCGGCTATTCATCCATCCATCCATTCATGCGTCTGCCCATGGTAAAGTGGTGGTCTTGGTACGTGGCGCAACATGGGAATCTCCTTTTCTTTCGTGCCAGCCTGCAGGCGCAGCTCATCCGCTCACATGACAGGGTGCCTTCTTTGCTCTGTTTGCTGGTGATGGTGCTGGGTGGTGGTGTGTCGCAGTGCGCACGCCCAGGGCTGCTGCCGTGACTTGGATCCAAATTCCCGGTGCATCCGGTGCAGGGCGCCGATAACAAGCAGGCGAGCAAGTAAGCAAGCAAGTAATCAGCTGTCTGTGATCTATCCAGTCCGCTCCCCGAGAGGCTGGTGGACATGGCAGCTTCGGCGCGGGCGGGACTGGGCGGAGGAGGAGGAGGAGGCGGGGGGGTAGGGCATAGGGCCCGGAGGGGCAGAGGGGAGCTCTTGCTGATCTTGGCGACTTGCCATTCTGCTGATCTCGCTCATCACTGATGCAATCGGAGCGCATCTCATGATCACGAGATGCCCTCTCCATTGACTTTCGATTCGATTTTGCTGCTTCTCTTTCTCTGCCGGTGCTACGTAGTACTCCGATCCCGGCCGACTTTGGTTTTTCTCTCGTTGCCCCTCCGCCTCTGTTATCGTCCATGGCCTCGTCCATGACGACAGCAAGCCCGGCGAAGCGATCCAGCGTGGGCACTGACGGCAGTAACTGACTATTGCTTTCCATGAATATACGCCAGGCTTTCAAAGTCACCGCACCGCCATGCCGTCCATCTGGTCCGATGCGGACGCCCGACCCACGGCAAAGACAATTAGACGTGGTGCTATTGCTTGCACCAAGTCCCTCCTGACCCAGGCGTGTGCATCGGTCCCTGTCGTCACCAGCCCAACCGGCGCAATTCCTCTCCACCATCTTCCACGCAGACGCCCATTCTCGAACCTCGCACCAGGCTCAGCTTGGTCCCAAGTCCCGACGAGTCCGATGCGCGCATGACAGGCCTTGGCACACTGCCCGCTCGGGACTTCGGAGTGGAGCATCTTTCCGGCCCTCCTGAGCGGGCAAGCAATTAAGCGTCGCCGTCGCGGGCAAGCCGGACGCAGTGCGACTGGCTGCTGTCATTAATAATGATGGCGCTTGCGCACAATGTGCCTCCCATCTACATACAGCTGCAGCGCACGTGGCCAAGCGTCGCCGTCTCGGCAACCCGTTGAGCGACTGCGTGAGCACAGGACATTTGCCGAAACAGGTGTGTGTGCGCCTGCGCCTGCGACTGCGCCCGCGATGCACAGCGAGTATGCAAGCCACCGAGGCTGGTTAGAAAGCAGTCGTCAAACGCTGGCAGCGTGACTGCATGCGCTCGCTCACGGTTCATTATCTAGGACTACATAGAGCACGACATCTGACATGTGCGTCACCGACAAATACATGTGCTCATTAGTTCATCCCGGCCGTGCGGCGCCCAGCCGTCCATCCGTCCACCCTGCTGCCAGGCCCACCACGCTGTCCGCGGAACGCTGCACACGAAGCGATGGCATGAAGACAGTCCCATCCTCGTTGACTCGTGCAGCCGTGCCCACCGTCTACGGGGGTAGTCATGTACTTATATGATCAAAGTCAATGGAATGGTGGAGGCCACGCGCGGGCGATCAGCACGCGGCAGCGGCTCCCGTCTAATCAATTGCATGTTGCCAGGAGATCGACGAGATGACGGCCACGCTGGTTCCACATCCGTGAATCGCGAGTCATGAGTACAGTACGTGGCAGCCTTTCCGAGTCAGAAGCGGTTGCTCTGTAAATGGCGGCGGCACGTCAGGCGTAACCAGCATATCCCACTTACCCTAGAGACATCATAGCAGCAAGCCGGTCGTCTGGCATGAGTGAGAATCATCTAATTGATCATTACGCTCGACATGCATGTAGTCAGAGACTAGGCGTGCGCTCCAGGCGCCATGTTTCGCTGCCGTCGTCTTGCACGACCTTTCCCTCGTCCTTGAGCTTGGCCAGGATCTGAGCTACGCCGCCTGCGGCAGCAGGGTGCAGCTCCTTGGGCACTTCGCTGTAGATGACCTTAACAATCTCTATCACCGTCCACGGCTTGCCGCCGTCTCCATTCGTCGACGACAGCGTGCTGAGCACCTGGTCCTCCCGCTGTCGCCGGTGCGCAATGTACTCTGTGATCTTGGCGGGCCCGTCGTCCAGCACGGGTCCGTGGCCGGGATACGCTCGACCCTGAAAGAGCAGCTTCATCTTGGCCAGACTCTGCAGGTAGGTCCCCAGGTCCTGGAACACGGCCGTCCCGTGGCCGAGGACATTGTCCGCCGTGAACATGGCGTCCTCCTCAGCGAGGACAAAGGTCATGTGGTCGTCCGTGTGGCCCGGCGTGTGGTGCGCCGTCAGCGTGGCCCCCTCGGTGCGGAACACTTGTCCGTCCGAGATGGGGTGCTGGCCCTGCGCCGGCTGGTGCTTGAAGATCTTGGTGGTCGGCGAGAGCGCCAGGAGATCCTGGATGCCGCCCACGTGGTCGTGGTGCCAGTGCGAGATCAGGGCGCTCTCCACCGTGGCATTCTCCCGCTCGAGGGTGCTCCGGAGCGTGTCCAGCCAGACGGCACGCCCTTCGCCCGTGTCGATGAGGATGCGCCGGGGCCCTGTGCCCACGAGATAGGTGTTGGTCCCCTGCAGCGTGAACTTGCCCGGGTTGCCACCCAGGATCCGGATGCAGGCTGCGCTCAAGCGCTCGACGGCGGGCAGCTTGGCGAGCTGGGTCGCCATGTTGAATCGGTGCGCGGAGGCAGGCTTTCTCTCACGGCTTGGAAGAGTATGGATCCTCGCTCCGTCTCAATGGCCAAGTGGAAGTGTGTATGATAGTTGTGCGACCAGGTGACGGCACTGGCAATGGCAATGGCAATGGCGACGGCGGCTTTGGTGGGGTTGCCTCAGTCGACGACGGGACCACATTGCCTCGGCTGTGCCAAGGCTGTCCCTCTGCCAAGCTACATACGTCTTGAACATATAATTATATGCAGTGGCACCTTGGAAGAATATCAATCGTGCTACTAAATCTCACAAACATGGTGGTTGCGACGAGTGGCCGTGGGAGTAACTTGGAAGTCTCTCCAAAGCAGGGTCTGGTCGATACTCTGCCCTGTATAGGTAGCATTTTATGGTCATCTGGAAACTGAGCATGCGAATGCTGCAATTGTTCATTAGCACGAGCCATCATCTACATGTCGATACTCCATTCATCAATCCATCAAGGACACTCCCGCTTGGGCGTCGCTCGCCGGTGCGCCAAGCTCGCGATAAGCCTTATCGGTGCCATGGAAATTGGTTCCAGCACCATCATCATCACGCGCCTCAACGCACCTCGACATTGTCGGCACAACGGCTTGTACATCTTGTAATCAGTCGTCTCTAGTCGCCGTCGACCAGCGGCCATTGACTCTCCCAAATTCCCGCACCTCTTGCCACTCCTTGTCCAAGGTGCTTCGCCTAGAAACCTCTCGACTCCTGATCCCTTGCCCAATCTCACTGCCCTGCATCCGCCGTCGCCTACACTCGGCATTGTCACCTTCCAGCCGCAAGACTTGATTGATCCCAGGTAAGACTTGATACATCCTAGAATCATACGTTTCTCGCTCACGCTACCTGATAGTTAGCTCCGAACCTCCAATTCCTCGCCTGCGCCGGAACCGCCTGTACACCCCTTCCCATCCACGCCTCTGCCTGCGCCTGCAACCCCCAGTCCGAACACTTCGACAACGAGACCTCTGACACTCCGCGACGCCTTAGCTAGCCAGGGGCCTCGACCCTGCCTCAGCCATGGCTGCCCGACCAGCCACGCCTGCCTCGCCCAAGAACGTCAAGGTCAAAGATCCCGCGCCAGGGACTCCGCTGTTCGGCTGTGGTACGCAAGCTCGCTTAGATGGCATCGCCCGAGACGATGCAAGACTGACAACGCGCCCCAGAACATGTCCAGCGCCTCTTCTCACAGGGACAAGAGGTCATGAACCACTCCATCGGGCACTACAAGATGATACTCCGCGGCATCTTCGACAGCACCCCCGTCGTCCCACAGACAATCACAAACGCACAAGGCCAGCCTGCCACATGCCTCACGTCTACCAACCTATGTCTGCAGTGCCCGACCAACTTGACAGACGAGGACCGGTTGAAACATGGCAACAAGACTTCGCATCGCTTCTGTCAGTCACAGATATCCTGGGCGCATCTCGTCCCGTACCGAGGCTGACCACCACTACAGATATCGACTCCCGCAGCGGCTCCCTATACTGCCAGGTCTGCGACGATATAGTGTGGGACCCTACGCTCGAAGAGCTTCGGGTACGCAAGATTGGCACAGGCTCCTTCTCCGGTTCGTCGTCCCCTTTTTTTTCCTCATCTGACAGTGTCTCATGGATGCATGCTCACTGCCTCGATACACAGGGCGCAAGCGGAAACACGACGAGCTGTTCCCCGACGCCATCAAGGAGGACCCCCGCTTCATTGCGACAAATACCACAGTGGCCTCGTGCCGAGCGAACGGCCTGCGTGGAATCTATAACGCGGGCGCCACCTGCTACCAAAACGTCGTCCTGCAAAGCTTCCTCCATAACCCCTTGCTGCGCAACTTCTACCTCAGCGACGGGCACCAGAGCAGCGAGTGCGGCGTGCCGTACTGTCTCAGCTGCGCCATTGACGACATGTTCCAGGACTTTTACGCACTCGAGAACACCAACGGGTACACGGCGGCGAACATCTTGTCCGGCTTCTGGATCTCGGAGAATAAGGCCTTTGAGAACCTCGTCACCACCCGCGAGCAGGACGCCCACGAGTTCTTCCAGTTCCTCGCCGAGGAGCTGCACGAGCGGAATGGAGACGGCAAGAAACCAGAGAGCGGCAGCGAGCACACCTGCAACTGCGTCATGCACCAGACGTTCTACGGCAAGATGCAGACGGACACGACCTGCCAGAACTGCTCCGGCACCACGCACGCCGTCCAGTCCTTCCTCGACCTCAGCCTCGGCCTCGAGTCGCTCGTGCAGAAACGGAAAAGGGCCATCAAGGAAAAGGGCCCGCTGCCCCCGCTCACCCTGGTCGATTGCTTGAATGAGGAGTACATCAAGTCGGACAAGTGCGAATATCGCTGCCACAACTGCGACTCGACACAGCAGGCACGGAGGCTCACGAGCATCAAGCGCCTGCCCAATGTCCTCTCAATACAGTTCAAGGTGAGTGAATGAAGTCGCCCTGGGCGTGCACCCGCACAATGTGCTGACAAGGGGGCCCGCAGCGATTCGAGTACAAACAGGGGCGGCATGATCGTGCCGCCTCCAAAATCGACGAACCCGTCAGCTTTCCCCTCCAGCTCAACATGCTGCCCTACACGCACCGCGTGCGCAGCAAGGAAGGCCGCGAGGGCAGGGAGCTGGAGCGGTCCTGCACGTACGACTTGTTGAGCGTCGTCGTCCACGTGGGTGAGATCGAGACGGGCCACTACGTCTCGTATTGCCGCGTCGGTGATCAGGTATGGGTGTCCCCCCCGCCCTCCTCGCAAGGCCACCATGCAAACTCGCGACTAATCATGTGCTGCAGTGGTTCCGCTTCAACGATCACAATGTGCGGCTCGCCACCGTGTCCGAAGTCCTTGGGGCCAAGGCATATCTGCTCTTTTATATCATCCGCTCCCTCGCCTAGCGGACGACGACCGCGATGGCCTTCAGCGGGCTCGCGTAGCGCAAGGGGTTGCCAATCTTCACACACAACACATAGCATAGCAGGCACACAAGCCACGGTAGAGGGGAATTGCATAGCGAAACAAATCAACCACTCGTTTCATTCACGCGGACAGCCACTGCAAGTGAATTCCAAGCTGGCCATAACCTGACAACAAAGGAAGAAGCTGTACATTGTCAGAGCAAAAGTTCGCTCATTATCTATCAGGCCTCGTGCTACCGCCCCACGGGTTGCCATCGGCCCCGCACCATCTACGACAGGCTTTGCTCGTCATTTAAAGCTCGTCCAGAACGTGAATGTACTTCTTGTCCTCCTTCTTCTCCTTCTCTGTTGCTGGCGGCAGATCATAGTAGCTCTGGCTGCGGAATCCTTGCTGCAGTGTGTGTTAGCACATGTTGGCTTATGGGACATGAATGGTGGAGGCGTACCAGGTAGTGGTATGTAAAGTCGGCAATGTCGCCAGGCACGATGCCGAGGTCCTTGAAGGTCTTGGCCGTGGGGTCAATCACCTGGTCCAGGAACTCGCGCTCCACCTCGTCGGCCGTGAGCGTCCTGAAGTAGAGGTACTTGTTGAGGAGACCCGCGACTGGTTTGAGAATGGACTTGGGCACGTTGATGTGACGGCGCTCCTTGTAAATCTCCTTGTCGACCAAACGAGCAATCTCGGCCATTTGGTACTGCTTGGGGCCGTAAAGCTCAAAGGTCTGCGCCGCCGTCGAGTCATCGTACAGCATCTTCTCCAATGCCGCGCCGACGTCAATGGACTACAGGAAGCGTCAGCTCATGAAACTACCTCTCGGGTTCCAGTGACATACGTGGACAGGCCAGAACTTCTCCTGCATGTTGTTGGCAGTAAAGAGGTTCAACACACCGGCCAGCTTCAAGAGCAGGTTGTCCTCGAAGCCGAAAATGGGTGCGGGTCGCACAATGGTTGTCTCAGGGAATATGCTGCGAGCAACTTGCTCGCCACGGCCCTAGATTCAATTCAGCATATCGCTCCGTATCGTACAGATAGGCAAGAACCGACCTTGGTAGCGTAAAACTCCGAGGGGGAGTTCGGATTGGCGCTGTGGGAAGAGACGTGGATGTAGCGATCGACGTCGTATTTGGCCACCGCCTCGGCAATTCGCTCGGTGCCTTCGACGTGAACGTCCTCCAGAGTGAAGTTCCTACACTCGTCAGCATCAAGTCTGCTCACTTCGCTGGGCCCTGGTCATACTTGGTCGGATAATCGCGGCCGACAAGGTTGTAGACAACGTCGGAGTGACGGACGCTGGCTTCGATCGATTCCGTGTTGCGCAGATCATATTCCTGTATCGCCTTCAGTCACCAGTCGCCCACAATCCAAGCAATCCCACCTACCACAAAGACAATGCGGCCGAGGTCGCCAGTGACCTTCAGGTGACGCTTGGTCATCTCCTCGCGGAAGGGAATCACGACAGTACATCCTTGTCGAGCTATTCCATACGTCAGAATGTATCCAACAGACCTCCCGGATCGGCCGCCTCTCATCCAACCTACCCAGCCTGTGGACAATGTATCGTCCAAGTTGTCCTGTTGCGCCAAATACCGTCGCAGTGTGGCCTGAATATTTCGTCAGTGTCGTCGCAAGCGCTTGGGTCGACCGTACAGACCTCCAAGAGAGGATCTACGCAATTCAATGTCAGCGTGTCGTATTGGCAACTCCGGGCCATGGTGGCTTACCGTCCACCCTCGACTCGCAGGATGGGCTTTCCGGTCCGCGTGATGGCAACGTCCGACAGCAAACGCCTGCCAGAAACATGACGCGCGGCTGTTGTCGCCGACCTGGCCGCGGCGAGAGAGGGAACCATCTTCGTAGCCGCGTTGGATGTAGGTATTACTGGTTCTCCAATTGATCTCGGAACTTCCAATGATGTCGAGCCGATTACTCTGCGCAGGAACGAAGTCGAATTGGATCACGTGAGCCAGCGCCACATGTGGCGTGAGCGCACTTGGCTTCAGAGCTCACCTTACGGTACCTTCGGCTTGTGGCTGGGGTTTCCCAAAGGCGGATCGCCGCCCCGCCATCTTTGCCGTGTATGGTCTGTGCTCCAACAGGCACAGCTTCACCACAGTGCAATCCGTCGTCAGGCTGCCCAAGAGCCGCGTCAAGCTTGACTGCAACAAATTTACACAACAACGCCACATCCTCCAGCCCTACGAATCGACTCGAAAGCCAAATCTCTCACTTCAGATCAGAAGGTTCAATTTCCACAAGCAGTGCAGTCTGTGTCAGCGGCCCAGTGGTGCGCCGTGTTTGAATCAAGATGAGCGCCGACGCCATCGCCGACTTCCTAGCCGAGCAGCGCGATGAAGCTCCGGAAGAGCTGCAACCTCTAGTCCTTGACTTCGAGAACTATTGGGAAAGGAAACTCTGGCACCAACTCACAGACGCTCTTGTCGAGTTCTTCAACCATCCCGGGAGTGCGCCGCAACGCCTGCCATTCTACAAGACCTTCATCCTCAAGTTCGCGGACAAGATCAACCAGCTCAAGCTGGTGCAGCTTGCGCTCAAGGCGGCACAACAATGCAAAGGTCTATACCCATCATATGGTCTTGATCCTGAATCCGGCTGACTGTGACCTCGCCAGATGATAACGAGCGCCTCGAGTTCTTGCAAGCGGTTGCGAAGAAGGTGAATGACAAGAACTCTCAAGATGCTCTTGTGTACGCATCTGTGGCAGTGGCCCGCACACGACTTGGCTTGAATGACCTGGAGGGCGCCAGGAAAGATCTTGATGAGGCGGAACAGAAACTCGACTCGCTAGACTCTGTGGAGGCGATTGTGCACGCTGCATTCTATGATGCCAATGCGACATACTACCAGGTAACCCACCTCCCTTGTGAAGCATCTCAAGAAGCCGAATCTAACACAGGCCACAGCGCAAGAACGATTTTGCCAACTACTACCGCACCGCCCTCCTTTACCTCGCATGCGTCGATCTTAATGCTATGCCCGAGCAGGAACGCTTCAAGAGAGCCTACTTCCTCAGTGTATCTGCACTCGTGTCGAACAGCATCTACAACTTTGGAGAACTCCTTCTTCACCCAATTCTGGACGCGCTAGCCAAGAGCGAGGACGACAAGTGGCTTCGGGATCTGCTCTTTGCGTTCAACCGGGGCGACCTCGCTGCCTACGACGTGCTGTCGGATCATGTCGCTGAGAACCGGCTGCTCAGCGAGCATGCCACACACCTGAAACAGAAGATCTACTTGGCGGCGTTGACAGAAGCTGTCTTCCGCCGGCCGCCGCATGATCGTGCCATGACTTTCTTCACGATCGCACAAGAGACCAAGGTCAGCCCAGATGAGATTGAGCACCTCATCATGAAGGCACTCAGCCTGGGACTGCTTCGAGGGACGATAGACCAGGTGGACGAGGTGGCGCACATCACCTGGGTTCAACCAAAGGTTCTGGACATGAAGCAGGTTGCGAACCTCAGGCAACGTTTGCTTGACTGGGACTCCAGCGTCAACCAGCTGGGTAACTGGATCGAAGGCGCTGGCAAGGACGTCTGGGCGGCTTGAATCGAACAGGGAATCGTGGCACACCGCCCGCGAACGAAGTGTAGGCTTTGTTAGATGGTAGATTCAATCAGCCGCTCACGGCTTTGCCTTGATTTTTAGGTGTCTTCGACGAGAAAGACGGTGCATGCTTTTGTGTTCTCTACTGACGCCCTATTAGAGTAGAATGCTCACCATGCTGATAGTCCAAGCCGGCCACCAGACCGTCCACAGCGCGATGGGTGTGTACATGCCCCATACTGTCCATCCAAAACTAGCCTTCTCCAAAAGGTAGCCCATGTCGAGTCCTGCCGCTGCCGCAATACTGTAAATGACGGTCGGCGGAGCGAGCAGAGTCAACAACGTTGCCGATGCCCAACGCAACGTCTCGTGCTTGCTCAGTCCGACAAAGGACAGGGGTGCCGTGAGGACACCGATAACAAATGCCAGCGAGAAATTCAATGTGGCCAGCGTAGACAGAGCCATTCCCAGAACCAGGAGGGAGATTGATTTCATGAGGAGAATCTGCTGCTTTGTAGGCTTGTAGACGGGCAGCACTGCATAACTGAGTACAAACGGCGTCGCGATTGACGCTGCAGATAGAATCGCGAAAGCCGTGGGCAGAAGCTGCAGAGATGCACGTTAGCTGCGAAGCACTCGACAGGTCGTCTTCATGTTCTTACCTGGGCTAACGCATTGTTGAGCACGTAGAGTGGTATGGCTGACAGAGCGTGGCAGACGGCAACAATGGCGACAGATAGCACAAGTCTCCTCTCCACAGGCACGGCCGATGACACGGCTTCTTGGGTCTTGCTCTGTGTCTCGGCCTTGCTCTGAGCATCGGCGTCACCTTGTCCACTCTGCACCCAGAGATAGATGGCCATGACGCTGAAGTTGGCAGCGAGGAGCATGGCGCTGGGCAAGTATGTCCCAATGCTGACGAAACGATCCCTCTGCATGAGCAGGTAGAAGAAGAAGCTCTGGTGGAGGTGCTCCAGCAGATTGTTGAGACTGCGAAAGGAGCCTTCGATGACACGGCCCATGGCCATTTCGTCGTGGAAGCCCTTGCCGTATGGCTGCAGCGTGATCGCATCAACATGGTACGCCATGAAGCTGCTGTGAGGGCCCCAAGAGCTTCCGAGGCTCTGCTTGACCATGCCGCGGAACATGGTGGTCAATCGCTCGTTGTAGGAGCCCTTGTGGACGCGCATTCCCTGAATGAAGCATGTGATGCCCATCTGGCCATTGGCAATGTTGCCCACCGCATTGACGAGGTCGAGGTTAGGCAGCTGTCCATTGACGCCGTCATAAATGATCTGCATCGCCGAAAATCGGTCCACTCCGGGATAGTCCAGAGCAAGGGCACCCTGAAGAGCACCGGACTTGAGAGGCAAAGGTGCCACGTATCGAGGATCGTGGGCATCGTGGTATGCGTCCACCCAGGCCTGAGTACCCGTCTCACTGTCCGGAGGGAAGACCATGATGATATCCTTGGACCATAGTGACCAGCCTGAAACAAGTCAGCAGTCGAGGGCGGAGTGGAATTAGGAGTGCGTACGCTTGAAGTAACGTGCCAGGGTCAGCGCGAGAGCAACACCATTACGATTGACCTGGCCATCCAGGCTCCGAATGGCAGCGACCAAGACGATCGCCTCTGTGGCATCACCACGGGGGGCCTGGAGTATGCCGTAGACGTTCTCTCCGCTGTGGGCACGACCAGCCGCATGGTATGTGTAGCTTTGCCGTCCTACTTTCACGCCCAACCCCTTCAGAATCTCCTCGATCTTATCGTTTACATGCCTGCCCATTGTCAGCCCTTGTAGGATAATGGTGGGTCGGTGTGTCGCAGGTCGTACTTTGGATCGTCCTGGCTCGCGAGCAAATCGATTTCGCTTCGGTAGGCGCGCAAGACGTGAGCTTCGCTGCCGCTGAAATATGTGTGTACCTGGCCGGGGAGAAGGGCATTTTCTGAGATGTATGTTCTCCTAGAATACTCGTCGAGCGGGAGGAGGAGCAGCCAGATGAATCCTACGAGCACGCAGAGCAATGACAGGTACGGTGGCAGCTTCTGGACCCGTGGATCGCGGCGGAGCGACAAAGCCGTGGCTGGCAACGCGTTAGCAGACTTCCTAGCGTGCGACCTGGTTCGAGTTACCCAGTAATCTCGACATGATTGCTGCGCGTTGCGTTGCAGCAACTTCAAATGGCCAGATGGAAGCTCCGTGGCACGTACTTGTTGACAAGCGCGACGCACTTCCCCTAGGGGTGATGCGCACCCCACGTACCTTACCTCGGGGATGCGGCCACTGGCAAGGACACCAGCTCGGGCACAACAACCGTCCACATTCCAACTTCCTACGATAAGTGGCTGGATGGGGACCAACGACTCGCGCATAGAATTCGGTTCACTTTAGCGATATAAAACTTCGTGCCGTCGGTACTTGAGCCTCTGATGCTTTGTTCTTGAGACGTTGCCGCTTCTCCCTGCAGGCAAGTTGCGCTGGATTGTGGGCTGTAAATGGGTCACAACGACGTCCAAAAACATCCTCGCGAGACCCTTGCATAGACAGAGCGAGAAACCCCCCAGGCTATAGATATCAAGCCGTCGGACACTACTTTCATTCATTGAATGACGCTCCGGAGCATACGTGGTAGGATAGAAACCGGAAGCACTGTAGAAAGTGACACTTACAGGGTAAGCGGGCACGGTGTTCAACCCCACAAGTCGGAATTGAGGAGCTGGGGAATGCCAACCCCGGTCGCTACACAAAATTTCACGCATCACCAGCCAGCGTTTTCACAAGCACATCAACATCACAACACCGGAAATTCTCGATAACCATGGGCGTCACCAACAAGCGAACGATCACCAAAACCAGGCGCAAGACCAGGTAAGACTAATAGGTCGGCAGTCGAGGAAACTTATTAATCTCCGTCAGGGATTTGGACCAAATCAAGGCTGATCTCGAATCACCGAAGCACCTCGCGCAATTTCAACAACTGAAGGCTGCGGAGGATCTGCCAGCGCTGGGACGGCATTACTGCGTAGAATGTGCCAAATACTTTGAAAGCGAGAATGCTCTGAGCAAGCACAAGGTGGCGAAGACCCATAAGCGCAGGTTCGTGTCCTGAGACTTTCGACTTGTGTGTGTGGCTGCTGACTTGATGGAACAGGCTCAAGCAGCTTCGCGAAGGCCCTTACACACATAAAGAGGCGGATGCGGCCGGAGGCCTCTGGAAAGATAATGGGCGCCCTCAGGATGACCCAACCTCCAACGAGGACTCTATCATGACGACGTGAGAGCGGTTGACATAGTGCAACTCGCCACATACATGGCCGCAGCCGGGACGAACAGTGTATCCAGGTGACCATCCTCGCCCTCGTCAGCGCCCATCCTCCGCGACGACTCCAAAAAGCGACGAAGCACAACAACAGCGCTCGGCCCATATTTCGTCGCGAAAGAGGATGTAGCGGTGGATTCCGCTGGTGAGGGCTGAGTTTGTGACTTGAGCCAGGAGACCATGCCCTTTTTTGAAGAAGCGATCTGAGTACGGCAGTATTCTCGAGCCATCTTCGTGGCCAACAAATGGGGGCTGAGGCAAATGCGTGCGGAGCGATGGCCAATGATTCCTGAAAGCACCATCTGCACTGGGTGTCTGCCGCCAGCGAACTCCAGCAGCTCACAATCGGGCTGAGTTGCCGCGGGAAGGGAGGCGAACCACTGTTGATTGCACCAGTCGAGCAGCCTCCCTGTCAGAGGGCGCTGGCGCGTTCCTGGCCGTGTTCACAAAAAGATATCCAGTTAATCAACAGAGCATCACGAGCGTTTCACCATTGAAATGCCAAAGCACAGGGACCTCCTGCGAGAACTTGATGAGTGCACATGGGATTGATCTGCCCGACGAGTGAGATGTCTGTACAAATTCCGAAAGCACATGGATAGACTACGAATATCAAACATGGGCCAAGTGCCATCTCCGATGCTTCATTTGTGGGCTGGACTGTGGAGGAGCCTCCGCCAGTGTTACAGTGGGAGCCAGGGAGCCCCACTATGGGGCAGCGGCGGCGTGCGCGACGCTAAAATGCCCATGGTGAGAATGGAAGGCGCGTCGGCCAGCAGGCAGCTTCTGCATCGGTCGGCTGGATACTCGGACGCAAGGACCGAGCGTCAGGGCCCAGTTCTGAGCCTTTTATTACCGAGGTGTCAAGTGTCGTCGCGAGGGGTTGGTGACTGCTCGGGTAGCTTTGTCAATTGGCCGTGATAATCGATTCATTGGGATTGATTTCGAGATGTCAGTTCTCAGAGGGCTCGCTGTCTACTTGGTGCGTCGTGTTGCAAGAGCACATGTCTACTGAGGTATGGCATCGTGTGCGAAATGCACATACCTTACGTAGCATGAGCAGGGGTTGCGCCATTGGTATCCGAGGTGTTTTGGCCGGGAAAGGATACGCTAATTATGACGCTCGGGCTTAGCATTTCGTCGATGCTGATTGGTCCTCGGCTTTACTCGGAAGCCGAGGCGCCAGGATTTCCTCAAGTTTGATCTCTCGATGCCCTCTGGAATTCCTTTCTTCTCTAACCATCCTCAAGAAAGCCTTTGGTAAGTTGATCAGAGGTCTTTGCCGTCGTGAAGCTCGAGCTGACTGACTTTCAGGCTCAATTATCACAATGGTAAGCTTGTTGCGCGCCCTCAATGGCAATCCCACAACATCCTGGTCCCCTCGGTCGAACACGTGCTGGTGCGCGGAACGTGAACATTGCCGCGTGTGCACTCTTGGAAACCACATGGCTCGCACCGCTCTGGCATCATTGCCAAAGGCGCAATGAGATGTCCGCAGCTGCCTCAGTCGGTGCCGGAATCTGGAGCTCGTCAGCTCGCGAAGCCACGTGGGGTACTAGGCACAGCGCGCACAGCACGCACGGCCAGGCGATCGATGGCTCAGGTCCATAGCCCACCCGTCACGCTCTGGCCGTGACTGGACCAGGTGCTTTGGCGATTGCGAAAAGGGATTGGCAATTGTGCAAACGTTGACTGACCATCTATCCACAGGCTCCTACTCAAGTGGCCACTGCAGCTCTCGGGCGGCGATGCCTTGCCTTGGGTCGCAACCCAAGCAACCTGACCAAGGGTCTTCGCTATGCTTCGGCGTCCGCCCTGGACCGCAAGGTGAGTTCAACAAGATAGGCAATCCTGGCTATTGGCACTGACAATCGTAAAAGGTCCGCCAGAACAACTGGGAGGAGAACAACTTCATCAACTACAAGAAGATGTCCGAGAACCTCGCGATTGTGCGCAGCCGTCTCAACACTCCCCTGACCTACGCTGAGAAGGTCCTGTACTCTCACTTGGACGACCCTCATGGTCAGGACATCCAGCGCGGCAAGTCCTACCTCAAGCTGCGCCCCGACCGCGTTGCTTGCCAGGACGCCACCGCCCAGATGGCTATCCTGCAGTTCATGAGTGCTGGCATGGACAGTGTCGCCAACCCCACCACTGTTCACTGCGATCACTTGATCGAGGCTCAGGTTGGCGGCGCCAAGGATCTTAACCGCGCCATCG
Source organism: Emericellopsis terricola (assembly GCA_027569275.1). Classification (NCBI taxonomy): domain Eukaryota; kingdom Fungi; phylum Ascomycota; class Sordariomycetes; order Hypocreales; family Bionectriaceae; genus Emericellopsis; species Emericellopsis terricola. Next base: position 237,119 of record JAPDEU010000010.1, on the reverse strand, counting down.
ACATCAACAAGGAGGTTTACGATTTCTTGTCCACCGCTTGCGCCAAGTACAATATTGGTTTCTGGCGCCCTGGCTCCGGTATCATCCACCAGATCATCCTTGAGAACTACGCTTTCCCCGGTGGTCTCCTCATCGGTACTGATTCGCACACTCCCAACGCTGGTGGTCTCGGTCTGGCCGCCATTGGTGTCGGTGGCGCTGACGCTGTCGATGTCATGGCCGGTCTTCCTTGGGAGTTGAAGGCTCCCAAGGTCATTGGTGTCAAGCTGACTGGCAGCCTCTCTGGCTGGACCACTCCCAAGGGTACGTGCATAGGTCTTGGCGAGTTGACCGGCATTTTTTGCCAGTCTTGTCAGCTCGCGCTTTCTACCATTCCGTGCTGACCACGTTCTCTAGACATTATCCTGAAGGTTGCCGATATCCTCACCGTCAAGGGTGGAACCGGTGCTATTGTTGAGTACCACGGTCCTGGTGTCGACACCTTCTCCACCACCGGCATGGCTACTATCTGCAACATGGGGTATGTTGATAGCTGATGGTGAAGATCCCTGGCAACGTCATTGAAGCTAACCGCGAGGCAGTGCCGAGATTGGTGCGACCACCTCCCTGTTCCCCTTCAACGACCGCATGTACGACTACTTGGCCGCCACCAAGCGCAAGGATATCGGTGACTTTGCCCGCTCGTACGCCAACGAGCTCCGCGCCGACGAGGGTGCTGAGTACGATCAGCTGATCGAGCTCAACCTGAGCGAGCTCGAGCCCCACATTAACGGTCCCTTCACCCCCGATCTGGGCACCCCCATCTCCAAGTTCAGCCAGGCTGTGAAGGACAACAACTGGCCCGCTGAGCTCAAGGTTGGCTTGATTGGTTCTTGCACCAACTCCTCCTACGAGGACATGTCCCGCGGTGCTTCCATTGCTCGGGATGCCCTCAACCATGGCCTCAAGGCCAAGTCCGCCTTTACCGTTACCCCTGGTTCCGAGCAGATCCGCGCTACCATTGAGCGCGACGGCCAGCTCCAGACCTTTGAGGAGTTCGGTGGCATGGTTCTGGCCAATGCCTGCGGTCCCTGCATCGGACAGTGGGACCGCCAGGACGTGAAGAAGGGCGAGGCCAACTCGATCATCTCTTCCTACAACCGTAACTTCACTGGCCGTAATGACGGCAACCCTGCCACTCACTCCTTTGTGGCCTCTCCTGATATCGTCGTTGCCATGACCATTGCTGGAACCCTCCACTTCAACCCCTTGACCGACAAGCTCAAGGACAAGGATGGCAATGAGTTCCTCCTCCAGCCCCCCAGTGGCGATGGTCTCCCCGAGCGTGGCTACGACCCTGGTGTTGACACTTACCAGGCTCCTCCCAAGGACCGTGCCAGCGTCAACGTTGCCGTTTCGCCTACCTCGGACCGCCTCCAGGTTCTCTCCCCCTTCAAGGCCTGGAACGGCAAGGACGCCAAGGACCTACCCATCCTGATCAAGGCCCAGGGCAAGACCACCACCGACCACATCTCCATGGCCGGCCCCTGGCTCAAGTACCGTGGTCACCTTGACAACATCTCCAACAACATGTTGATCGGTGCCATCAACGAGGCCAACGGCGAGGCCAACAAGGTCAAGAACGCCACCACCGGCGAGTGGGGCGCCGTCCCTGCTGTCGCCCGTGACTACAAGGCCAAGGGTATTCAGTGGGTTGTCATTGGTGACTGGAACTACGGTGAGGGCAGCTCTCGTGAGCACGCCGCTCTCGAGCCCCGTCACCTTGGTGGCCTTGCCATCATCACCCGCAGCTTTGCCCGTATCCACGAGACCAACCTGAAGAAGCAGGGCATGCTTCCTCTCACATTCAGCGACCCCGCTGATTACGACAAGATCAAGCCTGATGACAAGGTACGCGTTCATTTTCCACCCTACATCATGTCCAATTTGACTAACTCTGAATTCCAGGTTGACATTCTGTCCACCGAACTCGCCGTCGGCAAGCCCTTGACCATGGTCGTCCACCCCAAGGACGGCAAGGACTTCGAGGTCAAGCTCGAGCACACCTTCAACGAGCCCCAGATTGAGTGGTTCAAGAACGGCAGTGCCCTGAACACCATGGCCAAGAACTCGAAATAAATATCAAAGGGAGTTTGCTTGTGTTGGAGTGTTAAGATACCTAGCCGCTGAATTTACCATGTTCAAATATTGTCAGTGCGCCCCAGTGTCATGTTTGCGCACGCAAAGTAGCCGAAAATGATATATCAATTCCAACATACTGGTCCATGGAACTCTGTAGCCGATTTGCATTTATCCATCCCGTCGTATGTCTATCAAAAACCTGACGCGTGCACATCCCTCGAGGAATGCCGCTTGGAAACGCCATGCGCCAACCTAATGCTATCCTGAACGACCTGTCTGGCCGGCATCGTGCATGATTTACACAATATGATACAAGTGGAGAATCTCGGCATGGCTTAAAACTCGCGCCAAGGCCTGCCATGCTCAAGGTCCGAGGCGCTGTGTGCTGCCCACGAGCTCCGTCGCTGCGCTTCCACCCGATCGACTGTTTGTGGGCAAGACACCAAACCGCCCATATGTCTTTTGATCGACACTGACATAGTGCGGGAGGATAGCCAGCAGGTTGAGACGTGTCTCTATCCAGCGGAGAGCCCATTCGGGTGGTGCAAGATATTTGATGGTACCCATACCAGCTGCGAAAGCGGACAGATTAGCCCTATGCTTGTCACTTGTCGCGGGTCACTCACCGATATAGCCCATCGACACGCCGCAAAGATGCCCAAGAAGGCTCGTGCCGGGCATAAGTACGGCCACAGCGAAGATCAATAGGAGTGGCGTAGTCCATGTCGGGATGTGGTGTGTACCAATGACCAGATACGGATTCGACTTGAACGTTCGGACTGCCTCCATTCCTAGGAGCAGGAACACCCACATGCTATCGGATAGTCCATTAGTTCCCGTTCCGTTATTTGAAAGACCTCGCGGGCCTACCTTGCGCCCAACACCGCTGTATCCGCGTGTAGTACGAATCGCTCGATCAGCATGTACGTTATCGCAGGGACGGTTGTGAGAGCTAGTGGGTGTCAGTCATGACCATATTCTTCACGCCCTGACATCCTGCAAGTGTCGAGAGCCAAGGACGACTACTCACGGCCGAAGAACAGCGCCAAGGTCGTCAGCGTCCCATATTCGCTTTCGAAGCGCTCCATCAATGGCGTCAGAGCGACCACATTGACGAGGGCATGGAAGATGTTGAGATGTATCAGAGGAAAGGTCGACAATCGGTGCGCTGCGCGTGTCGGGTTAGTTGGAGGTCGCCCGCTGTCCTTCAGGGGTTAGAGATCGAATTACCTGTCGCAAAGTTGATCTTGGAAGGCACCAGGGCGCCAAATTCACGAATGTCCCATACTGACTGCACTCCGACAAGCCACAGAGCGCAAATCAGTGCGACTATCGCGCGCGTGAAGAGAGGCAGCCGGAAAAGGTACGACCGCGCTCGTGATGTGCTGAAGCCCTGTACGCTGGGCATAATTCTCTCGGCATGCGATTGATAGGGCCGCAATGTATCGGGGAAGGATCGAGGCACCCGGAAACAATGGGAGAAATTGTTCGCGCTTCGACTTGAGCTAAGGCGCAAAGTCAATTGGGCGCGGAGGGTTGCGAGTGCTTCACGATGGCACAGGTATCTTGCGTCTGGGCGTTCGCGTCGCAGCGACTTACAAATTCTGGCCTCCTTGATGGCCGATAGGGGACCAGGTTATCGCACGTGATCTGGCGTTGTCTTCGCGGTCAACCGCCGCCGCATGGCATAATCAAGTAACTTTCGTCAGACAATACTAAAACTGCCTTATAACTGTACTGGTCTTGAGCAGGCATTTGCTCTTTCCGTCGGCCCAAGCCATGTTGTTTCCTTGACGTCAGTGTCACTCGCCCCAGCCGTCGGCAAACCGCGAGTCGTCTCTTGGCACCACGTCTTGAAATGGAGGTCGCGAATACAGTGTGCGGAGCCTATCGACGTGAGACGCCTGGAGAAGCCTTTTTTTTCTGAGTCTCAAAAGAATTGAGTATAGCTGTGCGTAGATCTGATTGATCCCGATGACCTGCACATGCACTTGTTTCGCTCTGCCTGCGCTTTCTCCTGGCAAAACTGCTGGGATGATGCCACACGTCCATGGTCACGTCCTTCACTGCACCCCTCTAGGCCGCGCCCGCGCAACGCCAGAGGAGCTGCCCCTACCACGGACTGTCGATCTACCCCTAGTTGTCGAACTGCCACGAGCTGCTGGCAGGCGAGACTGGCGGCTTGTCGTATTATTAGTGGTTGTTTTTGCAGCCGGTTTGGATGTAATAGGCGGGTTATCCACGAATGATGTGTCTGTTGTGCTTCGGAGATGTCAGTCAAGCGCGTGTAATTTGGACAGCTGTGTGACTGACAGGAACGTCGCTTCGGCTTCTTGATCCTGGCGGCTGGACGAAGGGACCTCCACGTCTTTCCTTTCCCGTTGGAAGGACTCGGCCACCGGCGCCTATCGTGCTGAATGAGCCAAAAATCCGACGTGTGAGCATGTGTGATGAGACGTACTTCGGGAAAGTCCACGCAGAATGCATTCATGTTCAAACCGTACAGAAAACTTGCAAAAGATTCACTAAATCTGGCCAAGCTCTCGTGCATGAGCTGGAAGTGCATCATGTTGGCTTCCAAGTCTATCATGGCATCTGATAGCTCAGCGAAAGAGGGCTCAAAGCTATTGAGGGGGAACTCGTCATTTCTGAATGTGGCATTCCGCACTGATTCGCGAAATTCTGATCGTGACGACGGGCGCAGTGGTGTTGTTGGTCGCGATGTCCGCGAACGCGATGCTGATCGCTTCTCGTGGGATGTAGGTCCGTCTGTGGACATGATGGCACAGTGGAGAGCGAGTTGTCGTCGCAGGGTACAGCAATATTTGACTCGAGAGTCCCTTTCCAGCCGCAATGCAGTTGCCTGACGGAAATGAAGCACTGTGTTTACGAGGAGCTCGAGTGAGGCTTCACGGGCGCTGTAGCAGTGATCAACAGGCACAAATCGAAACCCCACTATGATTGATGCCATGGACCACTACCCTGCCTGTGACTTCACTGAGCCCTGTGTGTTGACGGTACAGTAAGGCAGACATTCTAGCGAGAATGTTATGCTGCAGCGCTTGGAATATCATTACAGTTATTAGAGCAAGCCTGAACATGTGCCGATTTGCCGTGATCACATAAGAATTCAGCAAGGTACTGCGCTTGTCACCCGAGGTAGCATCCCACCTATTGACCTCCCAAAATCCCATGGCTGGAGGCACAGGGGCACCCCGCGGTGGCCATCAGTGCCACCTCCGCCATCGTTGACTAGCCGCAATTGGCAACTCCTCACACATGCCCAACTTTGGGTAATGGGATCCAAGATATAGGTCGGCACGATCAAACTTAATCCGGTCCCTTTAGTCGACTTCTGGGCCGGCCAAGATGAACTTGCGACAGTGTATCTTCATAATTGCAATAGTCTCTGGTATTCTATCGCACTGGCCTGTGGCGACTGAATCCATCTGATGGCAATGACGGGGTCTCTGGCGCCATGTTGGATGCGAACAACTGCTAGAACTGAAGGATGCAGGAGGTCTGCTGCCACTTATTCCAGCCACAAGGATGCGTCACACGTGCCAGGAAATGCTAGCAGAGACCAAATGTTAATCTTGAGTGTGACTGCTCTTCCTAAATGCAAGTTCAGCCTCAAGATCTGTTTTTTGATCACGAACTTGGCAGCTCACGAAGTAGCTTGCGTACCTAGGGAAGCTGCGCCAGCAGGTATATTCCCCGTAGAATCTGCTGACGGTCGGTCTTGCGCTTTGCCCACGCGACCCGAACTCGATTTTCGCGCCAGCTCCCAGCTCTTCTGCCACCACCCACACGCGGTGGATTTCCCTCGCTCATCTTGTGCGCCCTCATGAGCCCCAGAATCCAATTTATTCAGTCCTTCCGTTCTAGAGTTATTCGCTCCAGAGTTAACACTCGAGTCTCTGTCCCGACCGATCCGTTCCTGGCTCCCGTCGGCCAAGCATTTCCAGCCCGGCTTAGCAGCACCCGCAATCTCAGTAAGCGGCATAATCCGCCTCGATTCTTCTCCCTCCCTGCTGCAGAATCTCCTCTTGCTTGGGCACAAACACGCGATCGACCGGCCGCCTCCCAACCTCTTCGCAGCAGCGTCTCTGCTCAGCTCGCCACTGCGGTTGCAGCGTCACTAGTGGGGTTACTGATCTGGGTTGTGGTCACGCAACCATCGAGCTCTGCAAGCAGTCAAGACGACACTGACCTGTCCTTTCAAATCCTGGAGAAGATGGCTGTACAAATACCGGCGGGGCGCCCGGGGAATTTGACATCCGAGCAAGAGGAGAAGCTCCGCAAGATGTGGCTCGCTTTGCTGCAACTCTACGGCGTTGCTGAGACCCTTGAAGACTCCGCTGCGGAAACCACAACTGCTGAGCAGAGTGGCGCAGCCGATGCTGACAAGCAGAAGAAGAAACGGTTCGGCGTCTTCCGCAAGCACAAGGATGACGCCAAGGCACAATCCGCTCCACCTGCACTGAAAGTGGCGGCCGAGGATGACAAGTACGGCCAGACCCAGCAGTACCATGAGACTCTAGCAAAGCATAGCCCTGAGACGATCCGTGAGACGATATGGGCCATGGTGAAGCACGATCATCCCGATGCACTGGCGCTGCGGTTTCTTCGCGCCCGTAAGTGGGACGTTGAGAAGGCGTTGGTGATGATGATTTCCACCCTCAACTGGAGACACAGCGAGATGCATGTGGACGACGACATCATGAAGAATGGCGAGGCTGGTGCCGTTGCCGAGGCCGCGAGCTCTGACGCTAAATCGCAAAGGATGGGGAACGACTTCCTTGCCCAGATTCGCATGGGCAAGAGCTTTCTTCATGGTACAGACAAGAATGGTCGCCCCATCTGCGTGGTTCGAGCTCGTTTGCACAGGCAGGGAGAACAGTGCGAAGAGAGCTTGGAAAGATACACCGTGTATCTCATCGAGACGACACGCATGGTGCTGTCGCCACCAGTGGACACAGCGGTAAGCTTCGTCCGAGAGCTTGTTCTATCGCGAGTCGAGTTGCTGACCATTCAAGACTATCATCTTTGACATGACTGGGTTCTCCATGGCCAATATGGACTACACACCGGTCAAGTTCATGATCAAGTGCTTCGAGGCTAACTATCCCGAGTCCTTGGGGGCAGTACTCATTCACCACTCGCCGTGGCTGTTCCAGGGTATGTTTGATCGCTTTGCTTGAGAGACAAATAAAGGATGTAGCATTGACAATCCGACTCAGGTATCTGGAAAGTCATACGGGGCTGGCTGGACCCTGTGGTTGCGAGCAAAGTTCACTTTACGAACAACAGGGCCGACTTGGAAGAGTACATCGAGCCAAGTCAAATTCTGAAGGAGCTGGGCGGTGATGATGATTGGGTGTACGAATACAAGGAGCCCATACCTGGCGAAAACGACAAGATGAGCGACACGGCCTCCAGGGACGCCTTGATCAAGGAACGACAAGAGGTTGTCAAACAGTTTGAGGATGCCACAATGGAATGGATCCAGAATCCAGAAGGAGCAGACGTCAAGGCCATCAAGGAGAAGAGAGATCAGCTCGCCGCACAACTCAAGGAGGGTTATTGGAAGCTTGATCCGCACATTCGCGCCCGATCGTTCTACGACAGGACGCGAGTAATCCAGCCAGACGGCAAAGTCAACTGGGCGGCAGCTAGTGAACCGCAACCCGAGGCCCCCAAGGGGCCCGAGACCTCAGTGGATGATCTGGACTGAGCATCGGAGACTCCATCGCTAGCAGACGCAATTCCTACAAAGAGTCTCAAACCTACAATAGTAGTTTACGCAGTTTTTGTGCGAAAATTCCAACGTGTGAAATGACGTGTCATCTGGCCGTCCGCTGTTGTACGTAGAGCTTTGGCGACTATGGAGAACCTACTACTAGCTCATGTGCGCTCTTGGCGGCTTACATCTTCGACTTGATCTCCTCGCACAAGGCCTTCAGCTTGTCCATATCGGCAGGTTTGGAGTTCCAGCCGACAGTCAGACCCTCAGTCTCGTTTGGCTTAGGGATCTAACAGTCTCATTAACACGCGCTTGACGTGGGCGCCAAGTATGCTTACCAGGTGAAAGTGAACCTTGAAGAACATTAGCAAAGGACAGGCCTAGCAGCATGATGTACTTACATGAGGCACCTCTTGGTGGGCAATGGCACCGTTGTTTTGCAACACGTTGTAATCCACGGCGCCTGAAGCTTTGACGATCTTCTTGAGGACGGGCTACGGCAGAGCATGTTGGTTATGGCGCTCATTGATAATCTCATCGGAGAAGGTGAGACTCACCAGCACCTCGCTGAGGTGGTCGTCGGGAATGTCGGCCAACTTGGCTCCATGGAACTTTGGGATCACCAGCTATTGTACGTGGTTAGCGATGCGAACTGTTCGCACAGAGCTCCGCCGCCGTGATTAGTTCAGGGGGCCCGTTTCGACGTACGGCATGTCCTTGAGACAAGGGACCGATGTCGAGGAAGGCCAAGGTCTTCTCGCTCTCAAAGAGCTTGAAGCTGGGGATCTCGCCTGTGGAACGGTGAGGTTAGCGGGTGCCGAACGCAGTGTACTCCATACGTATATTTTAGTACCCTTGATGATGCGGCAGAAGATGCAAGACATGGTGGACTGATTTGATAAAAGAAAGGAACTGGTGTCGTCGTAAGATTGAGATGCTTGAGGTCTGTGCAGTTAACAGAGCTGCCGTGGATGAGGTATTAGCTCATGCGGAGTGAGCTGGGCAGTGACGCGCCGGTTGGTCACGGAAGTGAAGCGATCTGGTTCTGTATAAACGATCTTGGCGTGTATAAGTGGTAATTTTTGCTTTTTTGGGATGGAGTGGGACCTCCCATCGAACTCACCTCTTGCCTTTTACCAGATGTGACCGTGGGATTGGCCCAAAAGACTCCACTCCCTCAATCTTTGGAAGCAATCATCTGGCGTGTCCAGGTTCGACTTTTGCTCAGATAGGCATCATTTGTGCTTTTTGCTCCCTTCAAAAATTCAATACAGCAGCAAAGTAATAAATTCTGATTGATGGGCGCATGCTGCTGTGCGCCACTTGATCGCCTTCTGATCTGCTTGGCAGAGCTGAGGCGCGCGAACTAGGCCGCACGTAATGCCCCTCGACGCAAGGCATCGTCATTTTCCCAAGGTGCTTTACAACCCCGCCACAGCAGCTGACAGCCAACAATCCGGTCAACGCGATTATTCCCCTTGCACGAGCAGCTTCTTCTAGAATCATAGTGCTACCGCTGGGAGCTTGAGATCATACGACGCTGTTTCGGTCATAGCCTCTTGCCGAAGTGCTTCACCAGAGCTTTTGTCGCATCTACTTACAATCTTGAGCTAGCTACAGCTGTGGTCCGAGACTCTTGCTTTGCGACGCTCGACACTCATCATGCCAAAGTTCGTCAGCACTCCCCTCTACGGAGGCGCCATTGCGTGTGATCTTCCTGAACACTTTGCCGACGTAAGGTAAGCATCACATCGTTCCCTCCCTGCCGAAATGGTCTAGCTGACCCTGGCTGTTTCGCAGCAAGTTGCGCCAGGTGCCAGACAACCAGGAGGTCTGGATCGACAAGGACGGTTTTACGAGCATCATCTTCGACATTACGGAGCGCGTGGGAGAGCCCGGTTCCGGCCCCGAGATTGACGGGCGAGCCCTGACCACCCATCTGGAGGACCTGGTCGGGTCGGATGCTGAAGGACTCAAGGTCTGGAACACGGCGGAGACAGACTTCTCGCGTCTAGAGTATGTTTTACATGTGTCATCCACTCGCGCCCATGTACTGATGGAGCTGTCGCAAAAGGCCAGGACCCCGCGCATATACTCTTATTGCGACACAAACACCACAAGCAGCCTCGCGCGACCAGACCTCAGCGCCAGACTTTACAGCACTCATCATGACGCTGTTGCGCCTCGAAAAAGAGAAGACGGACATTCTCATCACCATAAATGTTCCGCACATCAAGGGAGAATATGACGAGGATGAAGTCGACCTACAACTCGGAAAGCAGGGTAAGCTGATTGGTGATGCTGTCGAATATTCAGCACGAATCTGGTCAACGTTTAAGATCAAGGACTGGGGTCTTTTCGGACAGTAATGAAGAAGATCCGCTGGCAGCAATGTCTGTTTCGTAAACTCAGCCATTTCTACGAATGAAGTATGAGTATGCCAAAAACACAATGATGCCGCCCAAAACGCCGTCGCTATGCTCCAAATGCAGCAACATCACACTGTCAGGTCAACAAGCCGAACTTCAATATCCTCGACGTCTGCCGCGACATGGTCCACCGTCTTGGCCTCCCCTCGTTTGGCCCATTTCGCCGCGATAACCTTCATAACATCCTTCTGGGCGATTCCCGGATTCTCGTCCTTCACAACTTTCATCTGCTCCTTCACAAACAGCTGGTACTCGCTGGGCTTGCCATTACCCCTCGGAGTCGGCTTCGTTTGCTTCAGAGCAGATTTGCAAGATCCACAACGATGCTTCTTGGGATCGACGCTTTTAGAATGGCGCCTGACCTCGATCCCGCAAGCGGTGCATTCCCAGACGTACTTGAAGTCAATCTCGTAGCTGTGTTTGGTGGTCACGTTCACTCCACGTACACCAAATGCCTGCGTGCATTTCGCCGCCCATGCCTTGAACTCCTTGCCATGTGGGTTGTTGGTGACGCCGGTGATCATAAAGTTCGCCAAATGGCAGAACTCATGTGCTAAAGTGTTCAGCAGCTTGTCCTCGTCGTTGATGACTTTTTCAGCCAGTTCGATAGAAGCGTGGTGAAAGTATTTGCATGCCGCCTCGCCGGTTTCATCGGCGTGCATGCGCACTTTCTCACGTCTCCAGTTGGCTCGACCAGCGGTGGTGTTCAGCGTCTTGGACCAGACCACTTTCACGCCGCCCGTGGATGTCGCAAGCTGAGCAATTTGACCCTGCGTAATGATACGGTCGAGTTCACGCAAAAATTCATCGGCGAGCGCATGTCTTTTGAGATCAAACTCGCGTCTCTCCTGCTTCCGAGGGCTTGAGCATTGCTTTGATGGGCTTTTGAGTGCAGGTGGCAGAACCAGCTTTCGAGGTGAGTGCTTTTCATTCCAGTCGTTGACGACCTCCTGGTCCCAGAACGTATCCATGGATGGGCGGTGGGGTGTCTTTGGGATCAAAGCCGCACGTTTTGAAGGCGACAAGATCTTGCTGGGGTTTGCTTGTTTCTTCGGGGTCGCTGGTGGAGTTGCCACGGGGGCATTTTCCTGTTCCTCTCGAGAATCTCTGTCGAGGTTCAGCATGGCTAAAGCGTCTGCGAGATCCCCTGTAGCCACGTTTGCCGATCTTGCCACTTGGCGCAGGTTCTGGTTCATGTGATCCTGACTCTTAGGTTGCAAGACCCCTCCCAGATCAGTTTTCGCATCCTCTTGAATCAAGATAATCGAGGAACTGGAGTAATTGGAGCTGCCCAAAGTTGTGTTGGATTCGTTGAGTGTGAATTCCAGACTTGTCTCGCCATCCGTGCTGTTATATTCAGTTGGATTGGGGCAGTTGCTTTCCTTTGCTGCGTCGACCACCGCCACGTCTCCAGCTGGGGAGGCATTATCGTTGAATGCTAGCACGTCCATCTGCTCATTGAGGTCGTCTGCATTGTCCCCTTTGGCTAATTCCCCGGTGGACACTGGCTTAAGTGACGAGATCTTTGGTAGACTCGAGACCTCGCGGCCTCGCACCTTTGCCACATGAAGCAGATCGTCGATGGGGTCGCTCGCATGGTCGTTTTCATCCCTCTCTTCAGTCTCGGCGATGGGTGCGAACTTGTGGCGCCTCCATTTGATGGTCCGGTTTGCCGCTGGCGGGGACTCGTCATCAAAAATAGACCTGTTGGCGGCCGCCTTACTCGGAGTTTCACCATACAAGAAGCTCTTTTTCGACGGAGATCTCCTAGGGGAATCTTCCTGACCTGCGCAACGCTGAAACAGGACGTTGCTCCCAGCTGAAGGTTTGGCGGTCTCGAAGCGCCGTATTTTGCGATGGATTGGCTTTGTGGCTGACTTGGGTACCAGTGATTTGGCAGGCGCCTTAAAGCGATTCTCTAGAGTGCTGGTAATTTCGCTGCTCGAGACAGACAGGATATGTTTCCCGACGGGAACCTCATCGTTGTCTGATGGGTACAGGTCCACGATTCTCGCCGCCATCTTGCGTACCGATTGGAGGGGTCAGAATGGAGATGTTGCTTGAATAACGAAACCAAGTGTGATGTCGGCCCTAGTACCGGGTTGGTCGGAGGGAAAGTCTTTCATGCGCTGTTCTAAGTGGTGGCATAGGAGATGGTCAATCCGAATCGAAAGACGGAATGTCGGTTGTTATTTGGGGCCATTGTCACAGTTGGCACAGCAACAGGCTCTTGACCTTGGCTCCGTTTCCGATATCAGCCCGAACCCCGTCCATTGTTCGCCAGGTACACGTGATGCCGTGGGATTATGTCAGCAAATTTGGACCAAGTGATGCTGTCCAAGCGCTTGGTGAGTGCCGTTCCGACATTCGATCGATTGGAAGGGATCCACCCCCTGTATTAGAATCCGGTGGTTCCGGAATGGGCAGTGCATTGCCATCTTCCATGCCTGGCTGCAATGCAGTTTGAGGCTGGTGGAATCAATTTCGCATGCCAACTCCAATTTTCGATCGTGGCGATTCCATTGCCCATTTTTTGGAAGGCGCCTGCACCAGTCTCCTGGGCCTTTTGGCGCTGAACCGAATAGCAGGTTGACAGCGGCGATGCCTTGCCTGTCGATCAATCACGCACCGCTGTGTAGTAATGTGTTGCCGTACGATCAAGGAGGTACGTTGGTCTTCTCGTGTTCAGCACGCCGTCCGCTCCAGCAGCGCCACGGTCTGGCAACCAACCTTCGCTATCGCTGCCGGACCTAAGACACTGGCCCGAGGAGCCCCACCCAATGAATGCTTGCGCCGTGCCTGATTAGCTCAAGGGGAATACCCGCCCACACCCTCTGGTCCAAGTATAGCGCTCAACCTCCCGTCCTCACCAATGGTAGCGCACGCGTCTGGCCGCTGGCGCAGTACGTAGCGATCTTCAGTGGTCGCGATTTTGGTTCATGATGAAGCCCCGCCAGGCCTGGTCGCCCACTGCCTACGCAGCTTTGTGCCCACCCCTGCAGCCAGCAGAGGGCACCAAGAGGGACTCATGGAGTGGCCGGTAATTATCTGTTGCAAAAGGGGAGCCGCCTGTATCGTCACTCTGTTCGCAAACGCGTCGCCCTCTCCTAGCCGGGCATCAGGATAATTACTCGCGGTTGAACGTTTTGCTGCGCAAGTCCTTTCTGGGCCACACAGATGACAGCCCCGGGAGACATGTTGACCAGCATCAAAATCTGTCTCGTACTCGTAATGAAGCATGAGTGAGTTCTGTGTGGACCTTACGTAGTGACGACTGGCGGCTGTGCCGGCTCCACCCCCTGGCGGGCCCATCCAGGAGGAGGTCCTGCCCTTAACAAGGCAGCCACTGCTCTGCCCTCCAATTCCGCCGCGACCTCCTGGCTAATGGGTCCCTGTGGCTCGGGTGCCCAGCATGCCACGCTCCCCTACGGGAGGAAAAAAAGCGACCGAGTGGATCACTGCTGCACGTACCGTTCCAATTCAGGGGCATCGGCCCAATGACGTCCGGCAAAGCACATTATTAACGTGAAATCTTGATGGTGCAACACCTGGCTACGCCTGGCGCTCAAACGTGCCCCACTGTCGGACGTCTGCGACCCAGAGATCCCAGCCGTCTGTCCTCAGTTCTCCTGAATGGTGTGGCCTGGGCTGGGCGTTCCATTCCAAGATTCCCATTTCTCCTTCCCTGCCTCGTGCAGTATCCGTCTCACCACCACTCTTTCTTTCAGACATCTCTTGCCATTCGCTTTAGTTCCCTCTGAGATTTTGTTATTGCCTCCTTCACTCCAAGGAGGCTCACTACCACTCTTTGAACCCTCTTGACCCTAATCCCACCAGCGTCAAAACTCCGCCAACCCGATACGACAGCGACATTCGAGCGATCCAAGTCATCCACATGAACATCTAAGGTGCGTGGCTTCGAGTCTTGTTGAAGTCTTTATCTAATGGGGCTCTCAGTCGAATCCTGTTAAATCATGTCGGGCTACCCAGGTGGCGGCGCCGCCGGCGGCGGCGGCCATTACGACGACGGCTACGGTCAACAGAACCAGCAAGGCGGCCATGGCAACGCGGACTCCTACTACCAGGATGATCAGTATTATGATCAAGGCTACGACAACCGTGGTGGCGCGGGACAACCTGCTGGAGGCCATGATGGCTATTACGACGAATCGTGAGTACCACGCCCCCACTCAGCCATGCACACAACTGACAACGTCACCAGCGGCTACTATAATGCCGACCAGAACAACCCCTACCACAACGACGGCGGATACTATGACGGCCAGGACCAATACCGTGACGATTACTACGACAATGGCCAGGGTGGCGGCTACTACGATGATTACAACCAGGGCTACAACAACCAACGAGGACGCCACGGCTCCGAGGAGGACTCGGAGACATTCAGTGACTTCACCATGCGGTCAGACATGGCTCGCGCTGCGGAAATGGACTACTACGGTCGCGGTGACGAGCAGTACAACGGCTACGGCGATGCGAACGGTGGTGGCCGTGGGTACCGGCCCCCGTCATCGCAAATGTCTTATGGCGGTAACCGTTCGTCTGGCGCGTCGTCCCCGAACTACGGCATGGACTACAGCAATGCGCTTCCTGCAGGCCAGCGTAGCAAGGAGCCGTACCCAGCCTGGACGTCGGAGGCACAGATTCCTCTGTCCAAAGAAGAGATTGAGGACATCTTCATGGATCTAACGTCCAAATTTGGATTCCAGCGCGATAGTATGCGCAACATGTACGACCATTTCATGACTCTGCTTGACTCCAGGTCGTCACGCATGACTCCTAACCAAGCGCTTTTGTCGCTGCACGCCGACTACATCGGTGGTAACAACGCCAACTACCGCAAGTGGTACTTTGCCGCTCACCTTGACCTGGATGATGCCGTTGGCTTCGCCAATGCGAAGACGTCCGGCAAGAAGCGCAAGAAGAAGAGCAAGAAGAGCAAGAAGACCCCCGAGGGTGCAAATGAGGAGGAGGTCATGCAGGAACTCGAAGGCGACGAGAGCCTTGAGGCCGCCGAATACCGATGGAAGACCCGGATGAACAGGATGTCACAGCATGACCGCGTGCGCCAAATTGCGTTGTACTTGCTCTGCTGGGGCGAGGCCAACCAAGTGCGCTTCATGCCGGAGTGTCTCTGCTTCATCTTCAAGTGCGCAGACGACTACCTCAATTCTCCTGCCTGCCAAGCTCTTGTTGAACCGGTTGACGAATTCACCTTCCTCAACAACGTCATCACGCCTCTGTACCAATACATACGCGACCAGGGCTATGAGATTTTGGATGGAGTCTACATCCGACGGGAAAAGGATCACAAGGACATCATCGGCTATGATGACTGCAATCAACTCTTCTGGTACCCCGAAGGCATTGAGCGAATTGTCTTGCACGACAAGAGCAAGTTGGTTGACGTGCCTCCTGCCGAGCGCTTTCTGAAGCTCGGTGAGGTCAACTGGAAGAAGTGCTTCTTCAAGACGTACAAGGAGACCCGTTCTTGGTTCCATCTTCTGGTCAACTTCAACCGCATCTGGATCATCCACCTGACTATGTTCTGGTTCTTCACGTCCTACAACGCTCCGACTCTACTCCTTTTCTACACATATGAGCAAGAAGTTGACAACCAGCCGAGAGGATCCAAGCAATTCGCAATCGTCAGTTTCGGCGGTGTCATTGCTTCTCTCATTCAGATCATTGCAACACTGTCGGAATGGGCTTATGTACCACGACGTTGGGCCGGTGCGCAGCACTTGACGAAACGTCTGTTGTTCCTTCTTCTCATCTTCGTGCTCAACCTGGCACCGGGTGTCAAAGTTTTCGGAATCCCGACAGAAGTTGCTAAGGGCAGTCTCGACATTGATCTCATCATCGGCATCGTTGGTTTCATCATCGCGGTCATCACCTACCTCTACTTTTCTGTCGTGCCGCTCGGTGCTTTGTTTGGAAGCTACCTGACGAGGAACTCACGGCGATATGTCGCGAGCCAGACATTCACCGCTAGCTGGCCTAGCCTCAAGGGTACTGACATGGCCATGTCTTACGGCTTGTGGTTGGTTGTCTTCGGCCTCAAATTTGGAGAGTCCTACGTTTATCTGGCTCTGCCCTTCCGTGATCCGTTGCGGTACATCCACATCATGAACGTCGACAGCTGCCAAGGCGACCAACTGCTCCTAGGGAATGCCCTTTGCAAATGGTTTCCTATGATCTTGCTCGGGCTCATGATCTTCACCAACCTACTCTTCTTCTTCCTGGATACCTACCTGTTCTACGTCTTGTTCAACACACTGTTCTCGCTGGCTCGCTCATTCTACCTGGGCTCATCGATCATGACGCCGTGGCGCAATATCTTCTCCCGCCTGCCCAAGCGTATTTACTCGAAGGTTCTTGCGACGACGGACATGGAGATCAAGTACAAACCGAAGGTCCTGATTTCCCAGGTTTGGAATGCCATCATCATTTCCATGTACCGAGAACATCTTCTCGCCATCGACCATGTGCAGAAGCTCCTCTATCACCAGGTTCCGTCTGAGCAAGAGGGCAAGCGGACACTTCGGGCACCAACATTCTTCGTCTCGCAGGAAGATCACTCATTCAAGACCGAGTTCTTCCCCAAGTACAGTGAAGCTGAACGCCGCCTGTCGTTCTTCGCGCAATCTCTGTCCACGCCAATTCCCGAGCCTTTGCCCGTTGACAACATGCCTACCTTCACGGTCATGATCCCCCACTACAGCGAGAAGATCCTCTTGTCTCTCCGTGAGATCATTCGCGAGGACGATCCTTACTCCCGTGTGACTCTCTTGGAGTACCTCAAACAGCTCCATCCCCACGAATGGGATTGCTTTGTTAAAGACACGAAGATCTTGGCCGATGAGACTTCTCAGCTAACGGGCGAGGGTGATATTGACGAGAAAGATACCGCCAAGAGCAAGATTGATGACCTCCCGTTCTACTGCATTGGCTTCAAGTCTTCTGCCCCCGAATACACACTACGAACGAGAATCTGGGCCTCGCTGCGCTCTCAG
The DNA here is from genome assembly GCA_027569275.1 of Emericellopsis terricola. Classification (NCBI taxonomy): domain Eukaryota; kingdom Fungi; phylum Ascomycota; class Sordariomycetes; order Hypocreales; family Bionectriaceae; genus Emericellopsis; species Emericellopsis terricola. Next base: position 219,786 of record JAPDEU010000010.1, on the reverse strand, counting down.
ACGTTGTATCGCACAATTTCTGGCTTCATGAACTACAGCCGCGCCATCAAGCTCCTCTACCGTGTTGAGAATCCCGAGGTGGTTCAAATGTTCGGAGGAAACTCAGAGAAGCTCGAGCGGGAGTTGGAGCGCATGGCCCGTCGGAAGTTCAAAATCGTCGTTTCCATGCAGCGCTACTCCAAGTTCAAGAAGGAGGAAATGGAGAATGCCGAGTTCCTGCTACGTGCCTACCCCGATCTTCAGATCGCCTATCTCGATGAGGAGCCCGCCACTGTTGAGGGAGAAGAACCTCGCCTCTACTCTGCTCTCATCGACGGACACTCTGAGCTCATGGAGAACGGCATGCGCCGTCCCAAGTTCCGCATTCAGCTCTCCGGCAATCCTGTTCTTGGCGATGGAAAGTCAGACAACCAGAACCATTCCATTATCTTCTACCGCGGCGAATACATCCAGCTCATCGATGCTAACCAAGACAACTACCTCGAGGAGTGCCTGAAGATCCGCAGCGTCCTGGCTGAGTTCGAAGAGATGAAGCCTGATACAGTTTCCCCCTACACACCTGGCGTCAAGAACGAGACGGTCGATCCCGTGGCCATTCTCGGTGCGCGTGAATACATTTTCTCTGAGAACATCGGTATTCTTGGTGATGTGGCGGCCGGCAAGGAACAAACCTTTGGTACCCTTTTCGCTCGTACCATGTCCCAGATTGGAGGCAAACTGCACTACGGCCATCCTGATTTCCTCAACGGTATCTTCATGACGACTCGTGGCGGTGTCTCAAAGGCTCAGAAAGGACTTCATCTCAACGAAGATATTTTCGCTGGTATGAATGCTCTCCTCCGTGGTGGCCGCATCAAGCACTGCGAGTACTACCAGTGCGGCAAAGGTCGTGATTTGGGTTTCGGCTCGATTCTCAACTTCACAACCAAGATCGGCACTGGTATGGGTGAACAGCTTTTGTCTCGCGAGTATTATTATCTGGGAACCCAGCTGCCGCTGGATCGATTCCTCTCTTTCTACTACGCTCACGCCGGTTTCCACATCAACAACATGTTCATCATGCTTTCGGTTCACATGTTCATGGTTGTCCTCGTCAACCTCGGAGCTCTGCGGCATGAAACAATTCCTTGCGAGTACAATCGCGATGTTCCCCTCACCGATCCTCTGTTTCCAACCGGTTGCGCCAACACCCCTGCTCTGATGGACTACGTTTGGCGTTGCGTCATCTCCATCTTCTTCGTCTTCTTCATCTCCTTCGTTCCCCTCATAGTGCAGGAGTTGATGGAGCGTGGAGTTTTCCGAGCCGCCGTCCGATTCGCGAAGCAATTCTTCTCACTCTCGCCGTTCTTCGAGGTGTTCGTCTGTCAGATTTACGCCAACTCCGTCACGCAGGATCTGACTTTTGGTGGTGCACGGTACATCGGTACTGGTCGTGGTTTCGCCACGGCTCGCATTCCCTTTGGCGTGCTGTACTCCCGCTTCGCAGGACCCTCGGTGTATTTTGGCTCGCGATTGCTGATCATGCTGCTCTTCGCATGCACGACTGCGTGGCAACCAGCCTTGACCTACTTCTGGATCACAACGCTAGGTCTTACCGTCTCGCCATTCCTGTATAATCCTCACCAGTTCGCATTCTCCGACTTTTTCATTGACTACCGCGATTTCCTGCGATGGTTGTCGCGAGGCAACTCACGATCCCACGCCTCGTCCTGGATCTCATTCAGCCGACTTTCTCGAACCCGCATCACAGGCTACAAGCGCAAGGTCCTGGGAGACCCGTCTGCCAAGATGTCTGCGGACGTTCCTCGTGCCGCCATTACCAACATCTTCTTTGGAGAAATTTTGGCACCCCTCCTCCTCGCAGTCGTCACGATCCTGCCATACCTGTTCATCAACGCGCAGACAGGAGTCTTGCCTTCAAACAATGACGACGAGGAAATCCAGCCCACCAACTCGTTGATTAGGCTTCTTGTCGTTGCCTTTGCTCCAGTCGCCATCAATGCGGGTGTGTTGCTGGTGATGTTCTTCATGGCGTGTTTCATGGGTCCCCTACTGTCCATGTGCTGCAAGAAATTTGGTAGCGTTCTTGCTGGCATTGCTCATGCCCTCGCCGTCATCTTTTTGATTGTCTTCTTCGAAGCCATGTTTGTTCTGGAAAGCTTCAGCTTCGCGAGGACACTCTGCGGCATGATCGCGGTCATTGCGTTGCAGCGCTTCTTCTACAAGCTGATAGTGGCGACTGCCCTGACTCGTGAGATGAAGACGGACACGTCCAACATAGCATTCTGGACCGGAAAGTGGTACTCCATGGGATGGCATTCGATCTCGCAGCCAGCCCGCGAGTTTCTTTGCAAAATCACCGAGCTGGGCATGTTCGCGGCCGACTTTGTGCTCGGTCACTGGATCCTGTTCACCATGTTGCCGTTCGTCTCGATTCCCAAGATGGACGTCCTGCACTCGATTATGCTCTTTTGGCTCATGCCTAGGTATGCTTCCCCGCCCTGGGCATTCTGCCGAGTCTCCGCTTGATACTAACCAATATCGTAGCCGCCAAATCCGTCCTCCCATTTACTCCATGAAGCAATCGAAGCTGAGGCGTCGTCGTGTGATTCGCTTCGCCATCATGTACTACGCAATGTTTGTTCTATTCCTGGCGCTCGTTGTGGGACCGGCTGTCGCAGGCCCCAAGCTTGTGCCAAAGAACACGATTTCGGATGTCATTGATGGCATTCTCCCCGATCTCAGGCTTGTCCAGCCCAACGGTCAGGACAATGACAACACGAACAGCACGATGCGGACGGGTACGGGTGCACCCGACTACAGTGGTGTTCTTGCCCAGTCACAGACTACCGACGACTCGCGGGCGACGGACAGAATCAGGCTCTTTTAAGAGCATCACTCCGCTGTATTGATATTGGGGGGGGGGGGGGGGGCGGCGTTGCGCATTGTCAGAAGCATCAAACTTACACAAAACTCTTGAGATGGGAGCCTTGAATTTGGTGGATTCTTGATGAATCCTTGTTGTGTCATTTCGATGCGGGCTGGTTTCGTTTCGTTAGCAACGGCAAATAGTGCGCTTGATTACAATAGACATGTTCGCAAAGCATCTTGGCAGGAGAAGATACACGTCCTGTGCTGGTGAGATCAGACCAGTCTAGTAGTTGAAGAGCTCCCTTAGCAGGCCTGGGAATGCCCGCTACCGCCCCATGGCTACCAAATGTGCGATGACAAGCCCTGGGCCGTGTTTGCAAAACTTCGCCGTCCAGCCCAATGCATCGTCATTCAGGACTGACCTTGTGCCAGCGAGTATTTTGTGCTCGCGTGCTAAACTTGTGCAATCAAGATCAAGGCAGGGGCCCAGGGCCACCCCGAGGTGTGCGCCGAGCCCACTTCAGTCTTGGTGTCCCACTCTCCCGATTAGATAAGGTCCAGGGGGGTTCGACACGAGCAGCATCAACACCCGGCAAGTCGGACTAACGTCAAACTCTTCGGCAGCCAAGTTACGCACCACAGAGACGGCATCCTGCCTGGAATTCCGCATCCACTCGCCATTCTATAAACTGTCTTCCTGACGTGGCGAATTCGGGAACAAACCAGAAGCGCGACCATGGACGCAGAGACCCTCCAAGCACAATTTCACCGGACGCTCAACGCCGCGTCCGCCGCCTTCCAAAGGGTACCTGGATCTTCTGTGTTGACGAGATATATCCAATCGAGCTACCAAAATGACCCCGTGCGCTCAGCTATCGAGCTGATACTGGTACTCTTCTTCGTGCGCTACCTGCTGTCGCCCTCGTACTCGACCGACAAGCAGAACTATGTGAAACTTACTGAAGATGTATGTCCCCACCCAGAGTCACACTGGCTAGCTTGGACTGACGCGAAAGATAATAGGAGATTGATGAGCTCGTTGATGACTGGGTGCCTGAGCCCCTGGTTGCCGAACAGACACCTCTCGAGGCACTCGAAAACGAGAGAATACCCGTCATAGTTGGGTAAGGGAAGACCTGCCCCAGGAGTCGGCCAATTGCTGATTTATACCCGCTAGCCCGACCGGACCAAAGTCCAAGTTGTCAAACGGCCGCACCGTCACGAACCTAGCAACCTACAACTTCTACAACTTCAATGCAAACGAACAGATCAAGGAAAAGGCCGTACAGACTCTGCGCACCTATGGTGTTGGCCCCTGCGGGCCCCCGCAATTCTATGGAACACAGGATGTGCACGTCAAGACTGAGGCCGACATTGCTGCGTACCTGGGCACAGAAGGCTGCATCGTCTATGCGCAAGCCTTCTCGACCATCTCCAGTGTCATTCCTTCGTTTTGCAAGCGAGGAGACATCATTGTTGCCGATCGTGCTGTGAACTTCTCCATACGCAAGGGCCTCGAGGCATCGCGAAGCATCGTCAAGTGGTTCGATCACGGAGATATGGACAACCTGGACGCTATCATGAGCTCTGTGGCGAAGGAGCAGGCGAAGGCCAGGAAGCTCACTCGTCGTTTCATCGTGACGGAGGGACTTTTCGAGACGGTCGGCGACGCGAGCGACCTGCCGAAACTGATCGAGCTCAAAGAGAAGCACAAGTTCCGCCTCATCCTCGACGAAACCTGGTCATTCGGCGTCCTCGGCCGCACTGGCCGGGGCCTTACCGAGGCTCAGAACGTCGACCCGCAACAAGTGGACATGATCATCGGTTCTCTGGCGGGACCACTCTGCGCCGGTGGTGGCTTCTGCGCCGGCGCCAAGGATGTGGTCGAGCACCAACGTATCACCTCCACAGCCTACACCTACTCTGCCGCCCTTCCGGCCATGCTGGCGGTCACCGCCAGCGAGACTGTGAATCTCCTTCAATCAAACCCGGAGATCCTGAATCAATGCCGGGAGAACATCAAGGCCATGCGAGCACAGCTCGATCCGCGCAGCGATTGGGTGATGTGCACAAGTGTGCCCGAGAACCCTGTCATGCTATTTGTTTTCAAGCCCGAAGTAGTCCAGGCTCGTATGCTCGGAATCGAGGATCAAGAGCGGCTCCTCATGGACTGCGTGGAAGAGGTAAGTTTTGGGCATGACCGGCCACGTGAAGATGCCTCAGCTGACAACCCCTGTGTCTAGGCCCTGACGAACGGCGTTTTGATCACACGCCTCAAGACAAGACCCTTTGACTACGCAATGAAGTCTCCAGGGAGCACTAGCCGAGTTCAGCCCGCACTCAAAGTCTGCATCACTACTGCTCTGTCCAAGAAAGACATCGAGAAAGCGGGTACTACGATTCGTCATGCGATTACCAAGGTCATGACGCGCAAAACAAGCATCAAGTCAACCTAGCCGTCCACTGTATATTATACGCAAACGCAACGCTGTCATACGAACAATCAGAAAGACCAGTGCTTCGCCACGTTGCGTACTTCCCGTTGCGCACTGCACCTGACGTAAAGTCAGCTGGTCAAGGTCCTAGAGAGTACATATAGAATACGAGTAATGTTAATCTGTACAAGAGTAGGGCATCAGCAGCACATGCACTTGCGATGGCTTACACAGTATTCTGCATGTCTTGGGTGACTTGGCGAGCAAGACTGCCGGGCCTTCGAATGTCTTAGGTCGTCTCGCCCTCTGGCACGCAATTCCAACCACCATGTTACGAGATGTCGCAAGCGCCATCTTCACACTGTCGTCCATTCCAACGGGTTGTTTACTCGGCCTGCCCAAGGATGTCCACGCTTTACAGGGCCGCCGCATGTGCGTGTTCCCCTCTCTGATCCCCCGAAGACAGACTTTTGTCCTCTCCCTCTCACGGCAGCTGTACTCGAGCTTGCTTCTTGGCCAAAGTCGACTCGCTAGACCTAAGCACGGCTCATTGCAACCATCTGTCGTTACCCAGGCCGAGGACAATCGCGCCCCAAAGTCATTGAAGCCACGAACAATCTTTCTCTCCACTGACCAAGCACTGCTGCCCACGTCAGCATCTGTCCTTACTGATTTTGATATGACGTTCACGCGGGGCCTCATTGGCGCAGTGGCGCTGGTCGCCGCAGTCCAGGGATATCCTACCAAAGGTCGGTACAATCCCTGGGTCCCGCGGTAAAGCAAAAGCTGACCAAGACGCAGAGAAGCGCGCTCCTGCACCTGCTGGGGACTCGGGCTGGGACCAAGAGTTGACAGTCTATGATGCCAAGGTCACGGAACCGACGCATATGCCCGGTGAGGTTATCTGGTTCCAGCGTGACGGGTCGCCCGCCTTGACCACTACCGAGATGATCATGGTGATGCCGACTCCTGGTCCTGTGGACGACAAGGACTGCACCACCACCACCACCACTACCATGACCTCCACGACCACCGAAACGTGCACCATCTCGCTGCAGCGTCCTGCTAAGCCCTCTCCTGCGGCAGCCGCTGGTGGCCGTCCATCCAAGCCCGTACCCGCCCAAGGAGGCAACCCACGGGTCCAATCACCCACACGAAAGTCATCTTCTAAACCAGCAGAAGGAGGCAAAAAGACGAAGCCATCACGCGACCTGTTTGGTATTTCCTACGCGCCCTACCGTGCGGATCACAACTGCAAGACACGCGAAGATATCATGGACGACTTTGAGCGTTTCGCAGGTGAATACTCGCTGGTTCGCATCTACGGCACGGACTGCGACCAAGTTCCTCCCATTTACGCGGCCGCCAAGAAGATGGGTGTCAAGCTGATGATGGGGATTTGGGACATCAATAGGGTGCAGGAGGAGGCCCGAATGATCGCTGAGGGCATCGAGGGCGACTGGGACATTGTGCACTCGGTGGGCGTCGGCAACGAGCTGGTCAACAACCAGCAGGCGACATCCGACCAGATTGTTAGAGCGGTAAAGCAAGCGCGCACCGCTCTCCGCGGCGCAGGCTTTCAAGGCCCAGTTGCTGCTGTCGATACCTTTATTGCCACCGAGGCCCATCCGGAGATCTGCGAGGCCGGCGACCTGTGCGCCATCAACGCGCACCCCTTCTTCGATAGCACCATGGGCGCTGAAGATGCCGGCAAGTGGCTCCAGAACACAGTCAAGGATGTCCAGGCCGTTCTCTCGAAGCCAATGCAGATCCTCATCACCGAGACAGGTTGGCCCACCGATGGCGCGGTAAATGGAAAGGCAGTACCGGGTCTCGAGAATCAGAAGATTGCTCTCGCTGCGATCAAGGAAGCTTTCGCCGACCATGCAGGCGATGTAATCCTCTTCTCGGCGTTTGATGACTTGTGGAAGCAAAAGACGATGGCCACGTTCAATGCCGATCAGCATTGGGGCATTGGAGGAGCAATTGCAAATTGTGACCTTGCCCTTATCTGAGAGGAGTTGTTCAGTGAGAAAATAGTGTTACAGAGCCGCCGCTCCTGGACGGTGGCTTTTGAGATTGACGTTTCCTTTGTTATAGGTCATGTTTTCTGCCTTAGCCAGCTGACGCACGTTTCATAACCATCAAGATAGAAGTAGGATGTAGCTTGATTCGATGATTCATGCTAGTACTACAGAACACAAGTTTAACACGCAAAACTGGGCTCGATAAAAAAAGCCCAGTCGTGTCTACAGATACCAGAGAGAGGCAACTGCTAGATGTACAAAGATTGTCACGAAGATGCAAAAAGCCCATATCGTGCTTGGAGAACGTCTCACTACGTCTCTGAAGAAAGATTGGGGCGCTATCACGCAACCCTCGCTTTGACAGATGCAGTAACCATTCGGTCACAGGCACAGGGCCTCCAAAAAATTGTTCAAGTAGTAGTGGCGGAAATGATCACCGTACTCCTCGTCTGCTGCCAGGTCTTTCCAGGCCTGGGAGCAGCTGAGGTTCCAGTTGACCACTTCCACGAAATGGCCGGCAGCGAGTATGTCCTTTACACAAGCCACAAATCCGGGCGAGTGTTCAGCCGGCTTGCCATCGCCGGTAATGACAACAAACGTGGTTGGGTAACCATCTTGTTTGGCCAAGATCTCTCGCATATGCTCTTGCAAGGTCTCGTCGACGCGGTCCTCTTTATGAGTGCCGTCATTCAGCGCCTTTCGCTCGCGAACTTCCACGGTCCACTTGTGAGCGAGGAGATCAAATCCCCATTCGGGCTGGCGACCGTTATTCTGCGTAGAGCAGCAGGACGAGAGCGTTTTATGCTCGCGACCACGACCAATGATGTCGTTGAACGATCTGACGCTCATTTGAGGCATGGGACTGACGAAGGCATTCTTGGGGAGGCCATGGGCCGCCAACCACGTCTGAATGAAGCCAATCTGAATATTGGATTGGTCAAGGAAGACGTGGATGCCTCGAGCACTCATCTCAGGGTACTGCTGCTGAATCTCGCTGTCTCTTACGACCAGCTCGTTGAGCAGCTGTTGCCCCATGTGATCGGCACTCGTTTCTGCCTTGAAAATCTCTAAATTTTTCTGCTTGACGGTTTTAGGCTCTTCCGAACCTAGACGCCAGCGGTACACTGGCGGCGGAGGCTTCGTGCGAAGCCTGGGCCGCTTCTCGCTCAAGAGTGTGACATGATGTTGTGGTGGTGGAGTGCACGGGATGCTGCTGTCAGTACTTGTCCCGCTGTCAGAGTCGAACTCCAAGTCCGGCTCCGATTCCGAGGAATCTGTCAAGTCATTCGCTAGCCGTTTCAAGCCGTCTCCAAGTCTCGTAACAACACGGTTGCGAGACTGCTTTGCCACGACCTTTGCAGGCGCAGCGACAGACGCGACGCTTGTGGCTGCTGATTGGGGGACGTACAGACTCGTTGTGTCGTCTACCGTCCCCCTCACCTCAGCTGCATGAGAAACATGATTCTCTACCTCCTTGAAAGGTAAGCACGACGTAAGACGTGAGAAGTCGCCGAGACGCGGTCTTTCCAGAGGTCGCCCTTCATCTTGCGACGAAGACTGAGTGGCACTCGGACCGAGAAGATCTTCAGGCTGTTGGAAAGCTAATGAATAAAAGTCCAAGGCCGAGAAGTCGCCCAGTCGCGGTGCATCGTCTTCCAACCTGGGGGTGTGACGAGTTACTGAAATAAGGTACCTTGCAGAAGCCGCATGGCATTCGGTCGTGGGTGCTGGTGCTAGACGGGACTCTGGTATTGCGCTCATGTCGAGGTTCCCTGTTTCCTTGTGTTGTTCTGCTGAGACTTGATTGAGTGATTTGCTTGCGGATCGGGTTATTCTAAGGCGAGACTGTCAAATCTTGACACGCGCACGGAACACAATTTCGTCGTCGGTGGAAGCTTCAAGTGCCTTTTGGGGTAGAAAGCTGGTACCCCCTCGTGGGGGCTAGGATAGACGGCCAGACAACGATATGTCCAAACCGCAAACGAGGGGCGGGGAGTAGGGCTCTCGTAGACAGGATGTCAAAGGCGATTCTGGAGGTGGTTGTGGCTGTACCCAATCCGAGGTGCACTGGAGTCTGTGCGTTCGAAGGAATTCGAGAGGCGTAATACTGTCGGCGTCTGCGGGAAGGAAGTGGGTGAAGGCCTGATATCTGACGAAGGGTTCCATTCTCATACACTGGTGAACACGCAGAGCAGGGGGCGATGCGCAAAGCAACGTGGACAGGATTCGGTGGTTATATGTTCGGGATTATGCGCCCGGCTGAGCTAGCGAGGGGCAAAAGCTCCGCGTGATCATGTGCAGCTCTTGCGAGCCACTGCGTATCCCTTGTCAACGAAGTGCATGGACTCGGAGAAATAGTCGAATCGAGAGCTCCGAGGCTCGGGAGACAGGCGCGATCAGAGATACTGATGACTCATGGATGAAAAGCGGTGGCCACAGGACCCTGAAGTCGATCAAATGGAACGCAGCCGATTCCACCGCGCCACAAATGTGGAGGCACAGTACAGCAAGTACGTACCGCAATTAGCCCAGCGGTTAACCCCCCTTTGGGCTTCACGTTTGAGGACCCTCGATTTCTTGAGAGCCACGATCGTATTGTGCATCAATGCTACGTCTTGCCAAACCCCGCAGACACGTTTTGCGCCTGTGAGACAGTTTTGCCGCTACGGTTCGTGATACATACAAAGGATGCGACTTCAAAGCACGTGTTGGCCACTTTGGCATACAAGAATCGCTGAGCCGTGCCGCGGTTCGACACATGTCGTTGTCTGTGCATAGTCTGGAGCTCAATGAAACTCACAGCACTACTTCCCTAGTCTACCTTGAACCAAATCTGAGCGATGCCATCTTACATCACCAGTTGGGATTCACCGCGTCGGATACAGTTACCTCCGTAAATCCACGCTTCCTGCTCGGGTCGAGTCGATGCTGGGTCTCATCGAGCTGCTCGAACTCTGGCGTCGTCTCGCGCGCTGTGCTTGAGGATCGGTTGGATGCAGGCCTGACGACTTTGCGAAACAATTTAGGATATCTGTCAGAGAGACCACTCCCGTTAGTCTGCCTGACATGCGGGCACCAATCATGGCTGAGGCGGGCACGGCGGATGAAGGTTGTGGCGAAGACGGAACACCAGGGATGGAGCCCGCGGACGATGGGCTCGGGAAACTGCCTGGACCTGCCAAGGGTGTAGGAGGAGTTGTCGACGAGGGCGACGCTGACTCGACAATCCACATCCTATGAGACCTGGTTGCGACCAATTTGGCAACAGTATGAGCAAGCGTTGAGTGGGGGTTGACGTAGAAGACTGGGAAGGCGTCTTTGCCATTTTCAACGCCCCGTTCATTGAGGATCACGGAGATGAAATGAATGCAAGAATCGGCTAGCAAGGGAGCGTCGGAAGAATTGGTCAGATGGCGCACATCGCGTGTTGATATGTTGCCAACAACGTTGTGCCCATTGTCCACAACAGCAATGCTAGTCAACCCCTCTTCATACATCTTTTTCAAAGCTTCCGAGAGAGGAGCGTCAGAGCTGCATCAAGATTAGCATCGCATGCATCGCTGCCTCACAGCACTGCTTGCTCACCTCACGGATATTGCATCCTTTGTTCCTATGTTCAGGTCCTTGAGGTTCAACGGGTAAAGCTGGTCAATGGAAGCAAAGTTGACTCCTTCGTTCCAAAAGAACTCGACGAGGCGCAGTTGGCTCATGATACCAACGGCCTCCTCCGACTCATTGGTCACTAGAAGTCGATGGACACCACTTCCAAGAACTTCCATGGCTTGAGCGAGGTTGCTCATAGAGGGCAGCGTGACGAGCGCCTCTTTGCGACACAATGGTTGAATCTCCCGCAGGGTGATGGGCTCTCCTTTTTGCGTCTTCTCCACTACGCTGTTCGAAGCTTCGATTTGGTCCTCCTCTGGCTTGGCAAGCCCCACGACGACCAGCAGGTAGGCATTGAGATCTTTGAAATCAAAGGTCGAGATGGCGCTAGCCGACTTTGCATTTTCACGGATGAGAACCACGGCCGGTCGGCTCTTTAACAGAAGCTAGCCGTGAGTTAGAGCAGCCGATCTCACATGAGAGGCAGGGAGCCCTTACCATGGTAGCCTCCTCCACAGTGGTATCCATCTCAGTCCACCGCACATCGGCAGGAGACACCAGCTCTCCAACGGTAATGTCACGCCATTCGCGATTGGCGAATTTTGAGTGCAGATGTCTGTTCGCAACCGGAGGGTTGTTGAGAAGCTCTTGAACCGCGGCTTGCGTCAAGCTATGGTGTCGCTGCCTGGGAGATGGGGGGATGTTGCGCAGATTCTCGGCAAAACTCTGTCGATGCGCAGAACGATTGATGCTCGAGACTGACGGTGATCTCTGTGGCCCGTTGTTCGTTGAAGCCGAGGAACTGAGACTGCCTGCGCTGCCAGAGCGAGGATCACGAAACTGGGCAGCGGCATCCCTAGTACCGCTCGATGTGGTCGGTATCGGCTCCATTGATTGCAGTGACGAGCAACTCGACCGACTGGTAGAAAATGTCACCAGAGATGCGGCTGCGCCTGACGTGGTAACCTTTTCCAGCAGTGCAGGTGGGATGATCTCACTTGCTCGTTGTCAAGACTGCGTTGCAGAGCTACTGAGCTTGGCTGTGTTTGAGTTTGCAAGAGACAGCTTGGTGTGAATGGTTGGAAGATGGCCGCACGCTGATACTGCGGTCCACCTCGAAGTCGTACGTGAGCGGTCAGCACGGTATGATTGCTCTCGACATTTGCCAAAGCGAACAATTCTTAAGAGAGCCGCAAACTGCAATCGATGGTGTGTGAAGGGACGGGAAGCTGAGCATCTTTACTAGTACGTCAGGCAGTCCAAATAGCGGGGTCCGATAGGAACTTCAGAAAGCTAATCAGCTTATCTCAACCCATGGAATCAACAGGCATGGTTCACTTGATGCACTTCTTCAGACTTTCTGGCGAATCACCGGAAAGGTCTGCAGCATTGCTTGCAACAGACTATTGAATACAGGGAGGCTGAGGCACTTTGGTCCGACCCGAATTCCAGGAAGGCCGGCATTGACAACCGATCGACCGCTGGCTCGCATGCGGACTCAAGCTACCCTGTATTAGTCGACAGTTCTAACGTTAGTGTGCTTCTCAGCCTTCAGACCGCATCTCCTATGGGGAATGCGTCACCCGCTCAACTCGAGCTGAGGCGCGAGCGGGTGGGTCAGTCTCTTGCTCCAGAGGACGGTCGTGCTCTGGTGGCCTACCAACAACGCCAGACTTTCCCCTCCCCCACCTCAAAAAAAACAATCGCCATCAAACGCACAACGGTCAGAAACCCGCCCTTGGGTTTGGCAACCCTGCTACTCCGACTTCACGTATTGCCTTTTCTTCACGCGTTGATTTAGACAGACCGTGGGCCGACCATCGCCGCCATGTCGGTGCTGTCCCCCGAGATCCACGCGGAGCTCAACCAGCTTCTGCAGGCGCTTCAGTCACCCGACAATGGCGTTCGATCGCAGGCCGAGGAACACCTCCAGAACAGCTGGACAAATGGGCGCCCAGAGATGCTTCTCATGGGCTTAGCTGAGCAGATTCAGGGCTCCCAAGATATTGCTGTCAGTTCTCCACGAGCCTACCTTTCCCAAGCAAGCGCTTCGCTAACACAGGGCCTCCCTAGACCCGTTCCTTCGCTGCAGTCATTTTCCGTCGTATCGCTTCGAAAACTCGCAAGAATGATGCCGGACTTAACGTCGACTTTTTCATGTCACTACCCGCCGAACAAGCGGCCGCTATCCGCCAGAAGATGCTAGAGGCTTTGCAGAGCGAAACTGATCGCAATGTCCGAAACAAGATCAGCCATGCCGTTGCCGAGCTGGCCCGCCAGTACACAGAAACCAGTGAGGTCCCCCACGAAGATATGTTGCGCCGTGTTACTGATCAGGATCACAAGACACGCCGTGGCCCGAGTTGCTTGGGGGCCTGTTTCAGCTGAGCCAGGCACCCGAGGCCGCCAAACGAGAATGCGCCTTCCGAGTGTTCACAACAACCCCGGCCATTATCGAATCACAGCATGAGAGCAATGTCCTGGAGGCCTTCCAGAAGGGATTCGGTGATGAAGCGGTCAGCGTACGTGGTTGGCAGCCGACAAAGACGTGCATTCAGGGATCAGCTAATATTCCGACTCTAGGTTCGCCTCGTAGCCATGGAGGCCTTCGCAGCCTTCTTCCGCACACTTGGCAAGAAAGCCCAAGCCAAGTACTATAATCTGATACCCAGCGTGCTCAACATCCTTGTTCCAATCAAGGAGTCTGGGGATTCTGATGACCTCAGCAAGGCCCTTGTCGCTCTGATCGACCTTGCAGAGGTCGCTCCCAAGATGTTCAAGCCGCTTTTCTCTAACCTTGTCAGTTTCAGCGTGTCGGTTATCCAGGACAAGGAGCTCGACAACGTTTGCCGTCAAAATGCTTTGGAGCTGATGGCCACTTTTGCCGACTATGCGCCCAGCATGTGCCGCAAAGACGCTTCATACACAAACGACATGATTACCCAGTGCTTGAGTCTGATGACAGACTTGGGAGAGGACGACGACGACGCGGCGGAATGGCTCGCTAATGACGACGTGAGTCGCTTACCATTTTCCCTCTCGGTTCGAAAAGTGGTCCTGACACGCAGATCCAGCTGGACCAAGATGAGAGCGACCAGAATCATGTGGCCGGAGAGCAGACTATGGACAGACTTGCAAACAAGCTTGGAGGCGAGACCATTCTCGCCCCAACGTTTGGTTGGCTGCCCCGTATGATGACCTCCATGGCTTGGAGAGATCGTCACGCAGCACTCATGGCCATCTCGGCCATCTCTGAGGGCTGCCGCGACCTGATGATTGGCGAATTGAGTCAGGTTCTTGACCTGGTCGAGCCCGCATTGAAGGATCCCCACCCTCGTGTGCGCTGGGCGGGATGCAATGCCCTAGGCCAGATGAGCACCGATTTTGCGCCCAAGATGCAGACCGATTTCCACGAGCGGGTTTTGAAAGCCATCATCCCAGTCCTCGGCTCCCCCGAGGGCAGGGTCAAATCGCACGCAGCGGCCGCACTGGTCAACTTCTGCGAAGAGGCGGAGACATCTGTGCTCGTCCCCTATCTCGATCAGCTCCTCTCTCATTTGTTCGAGCTGCTTCAGAATGGGGAGCGCTACGTACAGGAACAAGCTTTGTCCACCATTGCCACTATCGCCGATGCCGCTGAGAAAGCCTTTGGCAAGTACTACGACGACCTCATGCCCCTGCTCGTGAACGTCCTGCAAAGCCAAGGCGAGAAGGAGCAGCGTCTCCTCCGTGCAAAGGCCATGGAATGCGCCACGCTGATTGCCTTGGCCGTAGGTAAGGAGCGACTTGGTCAGGATGCTATGACTCTGGTCAACTTGCTTGCCAATATCCAGACCAACATCACAGACGCGGACGACCCCCAAGCGCAGTATCTCATGCACTGCTGGGGGAGGATGTGTCGTGTCCTCGGCACAGACTTCCTGCCTTTCCTCGACAGCGTCATGCCGCCACTCCTGGAACTCGCCACTGCCAAGGCTGACATTCAGCTGTTGGACGATGAGGAACAGGTTGAGCAGATGAATGGCGAGGATGGCTGGGAGTTGGTGCCTGTGAAGGGGAAGATGATTGGTATTCGCACAAGTACCATGGACGACAAACACATGGCTATCGAGCTACTTGTTGTCTACGCCAAGGTGCTCGAGGGTTCCTTCGCACCTTACGTTGCGAATCTCATGGAGCAAGTGGCGCTTCCCGGATTGGCCTTCTTCTTCCATGATCCTGTCCGATTTATTTCTGCCAAGCTTGTGCCGCAGCTGTTGAGCTCTTACAAGAAAGCTTACGGTTGCCCCTCGAACGAACTCGCGGGCCTGTGGACAGCTTCCGTCGACAAGCTCCTCGAGGTGCTGGTCGCCGAGCCAGCGATCGACACCCTCGCAGAAATGTACCAATGCTTTTACGAGTCCGTCGAGGTCGTTGGCAAGAACTGTCTGACTGCGGATCACATGGAGAAATTCATCGAGGCCGTCAAGTCTACTATTTCTGACTACAAAGACCGCGTCGACCAGCGTGCTGAGGATAGGGCGGGTCTAGCCCCTGAGGATGTTGAGGACGATGACGATGAGCTAGCCATGGCCATTGAAGATGACCAGACTTTGCTCTCGGACATGAACAAGGCCTTCCATGCAATCTTCAAGAACCACGGATCCGCTTTCCTTCCGGCATGGCAGCGCCTTATGCCACACTACGAAGCGTTTCTCAACTCGGCCGATCAGACACAAAGACAGTGGGGCTTGTGCATCATGGACGACGTGCTGGAATACTGTGGCGAGGACAGCGCACGATATGCCAACTACATCCAGAAACCCTTGATTGACGGGTGCCAGGATCAATCTCCTGCGATTAGGCAGGCTGCAGCATACGGCGTTGGCGTCGCCGCCCATCGCGGTGGGCCTACGTGGTCTCAGTTCTTGGGAGGATCTATTCCGTATCTTTTCCAAGTTACCCAATTCCCAGATGCCCGCAGCGAAGATAACGTATATGCCACCGAGAACGCCTGCGCGGCTATCGCCAAAATTCTGCAGTTCAACGCGGCAAGCGTTGGAGATGTCCAGGCGATCATCCCACAATGGATTGAAACCCTGCCGGTCATCAACGATGAGGAGGCTGCGCCATATGCCTATGGCTACTTGACTTCATTGATGGCAACGTGAGTCGGAACGGAACACAGTACACATGATGACGTCAGGCTAACTTTTCCAGGCCGCATCCTGCAGTCGCAAGCCAAGCGAGCAAGATCTTTTTGTTTGTGGCTCAAGCTCTTGAGTCCGAGGCTTTGCAAGGTCAGACGGCTACTCGGGTCGCCGCCGCGACGAAGGAGCTGTTGCACAAAGCGAACGTGGATCCCACACCTCAACTGGAGCAACAATTCGGACCGGAAGCCCAGCAGGTAATCAAAGGTTACTTCTCGTGACAGCAGCCAAGGATTGGTCCCTGAGGGAACATGCCCTATTGCCCGCAGTGCCATATTGCCGGTGCACTGAGCATCTGCGAGAATGAATGTATGAAAGTGCGCATAGCTACAGGGGTTGGGAATTCAACCGGAGACAAGATATGGATAATTTCGGCCGAGTCTAACCACCGTCCAGCAAATTATCACAGCGCTAATGAGAAGGACTTTTCTAAGTACTAAATCCACACTTGCCCCGGGCCGCATTCCACAAGGAGAATGTGGATTTGGAGCGATGAGCGAAGTTTTTCGGCCAAGCTCAAGTGCTTGCGTGATTGATCAGCTGACATAAATTTCAACAGAACAGCTTGCTGGTGGTCTTGTGCACCATGTGCGAAGGCCAGTGAGCTGCTGTAGGATCAGCTGGGGAATCTCACCTTGGTTCGTGGTACTTTGAGGCGCTCTGCAGCGCGCGACCTTTCTGAGACAGCGGTGCGTGTCTGTCTGATTCCATGCTGGACGTGCGGCGTGACAGCAACTTGCGTCATCGAGATGCTCATGCTGTGTTTGTCATCGAACAGCCGCCAGCGATTGGTTGCCAAAGATGGCTGACCCCATACTGATGAAGTTGATTGGGCCGCCAGGATAATCCGCCACCTGAGCCACGCAGTTCCCAGGGTGGTGGCTTCAGTCTTGCTCAGTGTGCTTCGATCCGAGCTTGGGGCAGGATTGTCTTCCGTAGATGCGCATGTTGGAATCGGGAGGGGAATTCAACCTCATTCTGCCTTTCTGAAGTCCGAAATTTAGCAAACCCCATCGTCCGTACTACGTACACTGCTTCACTGAATGAGCCCGTATGAAGGCCTTACCCCACTGTAACCACCACTGGCATCGGGACACTACTTCCCCTTCTCGCATCCCTCCACTCTAGGACGTCAGGCTATCACTCATCAGCAGCAATTACCCAGCTGCTTGTCCCGCATCTGGCTCTTTCCAGCCATCGGCCGGCTTGCTTTTCTGCTCCATACACCACAACCACCCACTTGGGTTTTCTTCGCATCCAGGCACCTTCGCTTCAATCAACATATTCACCACTCGTCACCGAATAGCTTTTCTGATAATCAGTCGTGCTCTCCAGCCACGCGATCCGCATTCCGCCTCCCACCCTTTGAGACAGCGCTACACACCTCTCGAAAGTCACTTGGCGCTGCGAGTCATACTCCCAACCGAACGACTCTGGTTCTTTTGAACACCGTACAGCGCGCGTCGACACGACGAGAATACTTCCACGCTGAAGCCATTGTCAGCCGCTTCGGATAATCTTTCGAGAGATACATTTTACACGCAGCCGACCGAGGATCACGACGCCAGATTGAGGCCGCACGCCGAGAGGAAAAAGACCGTTCGCCCACACACGCTGGGTTTCGCAGGCCCCAGATACGACAAAGCGCCGCTCCATGCCCCGGTACATTCGCACGGTTTCTGAGAGGTCGTAGTTCTAATTGCAAACCTCACGTCGGGCGAGCCACGGTCCTTGCCAGCTTGAGAACCACACCGAATATCTCAAGCCCTCGGGCCTAATGTCGCCATCATGGACAATTACTACGCCAATAATCAGTTGCAGCGTCAGCTCTCGCACCAACAGGTGCAACAGGCTCAACAGCAGCAACAACAACAGCAGCAACAGCATCAGCACCAAACGATGCCGCATCCCACAGGGTCTATGAACATGGGATCACAAGGACCAGCTCTATCTGCGAGAATGGCGAGCAATCAACCGGGCCAGGCGCCTGGGTCCCTTGACGAAATTATCGATGACAATCAGAGCGCTCTCCATAGAAGACGGAGTATGCCTCAGGGTTACGCGGGTGGCCTGTCAAATCCGAACGGCGCAAGACGAATGTCATTCACTGGTGCCGCTGGCGTCATGAACTTCGCGGACGGCAATGGTGATTTGCGTGGATATCAGTTCAATCAGTCCATACCTGGAGGGTACCCTCACGTCAACACCAGCAACATATCCATGGCCGGGCAGATGGGCCACTATATGACCCCTGGGGACTATGCGACCATGTCTCCTGATCTCATGTCAAATATGATTCCCTCAACTTTTTCTAACATGAACATGAATCATTTGACAGGCGAAGCCCAGCCCATGGCTATGTTCCCAGCAGCTGGCAATACGAATATGGGAAACCAGTATGCCGCAAATCCGCTGGTCAACATGAGAAATGAATACTCCATGGCCATGTCCGATAGCACGCCTCTCAGCGCTACACCGAGCAACGCTCCCCAGGGGACCGGGGCTTTGGACGATCAGGCCGAAGAGGGCATGCATTCTCGGCCACATTTTACGATGGACACGAGTAGAAGCCAGTCCGCAGGCAACTCAGCCGTGGACTCCCAACAGAGGGCCGACAGCCAGCCGGGTCAACCAAACTCGCACCAACCATCATCCTCAGCTTCTGCATTCTCCCCTCCGAAAGTTCCCTCCACCGCAAGTATGACACACCCTAGCACGTCATCAGATCCGACGACCCCTGCGACAGGCCCAGCACCCCCTCCACCAGATCCCAAAGACAAGAAGACCATCTACTCCAAAAGCGGCTTCGACATGTTGAAAGCGCTTTGGCTTGTCGCGACGCGCAAAAACCCGAAGATCCATCTAGGCGCCGTCGACATGTCTTGTGCCTTTGTCGTCTGCGATGTAACGATGAACGACTGCCCAATCATCTATGTGTCGGACAACTTCCAAAACCTGACCGGATACAGTCGCCACGATATTGTCGGCCAGAATTGCCGCTTTCTCCAGGCACCTGATGGAAAGGTAGAGGCCGGAAGCAAACGCGAATTCGTGGACGAAGGAGCGGTCTACAATTTGAAGAAGATGATACACGAAGGTCGTGAAGTCCAACAAAGTCTCATCAACTATCGAAAAGGCGGGAAGCCCTTCTTGAATCTCCTAACCATGATCCCAATACCGTGGGATACCGAAGAAATCCGATACTACATTGGCTTCCAGATTGATTTGGTGGAATGCCCCGACGCCATCGCCTCCGGGCACGAGCTTGGAGACGTCCAGGTCAATTACAAGCACAGTGACATTGGTCAATACATCTGGACGCCACCCCATTACGGTCAACTTGAACCTGATAATGGCCAAACGCTTGGGGTAGACGATGTCTCGACACTGCTGCAACAATTCAATCCGAAGGGCGTCGTGTCCGACTGGCACAAGCAATCTTGGGATAAGATGCTCCTGGAGAACACTGACGACGTCGTACACGTGCTGTCACTTAAGGGCCTCTTCCTGTACTTGTCACCGTCGTGTAAGAGGATTTTGGAGTACGACACGTCTGATCTGGTTGGAAATTCCTTGTCAACTGTATGCCATCCTTCCGACATTGTGCCGGTTACGCGAGAGCTCAAGGACACCTCGGTCGGTAATCCCGTCAACATCGTCTTTCGAATCAGACGCAAGAACAGCGGATACACTTGGTTTGAAAGCCACGGTTCCTTGTTTGTTGAGCAAGGCAAAGGCCGCAAGTGTATCATCTTGGTCGGTCGCAAGCGCCCGGTTATTGCGCTGAGTCGGCGCAGTCTCAGCTTGTCTGGCGGTATCGGCGACAGCGAGCTGTGGACCAAACTGTCGATGTCGGGCATGTTTCTCTTCGTCTCGTCCAACATTAGATCTCTCCTTGATCTGCAGCCGGAAGCTCTTATAGGCACAAGTATCCAGGATCTAATGCGGAAGGAGTCTCGACCCGACTTTGGTAGAGCCATCGAAAAAGCACGCAGAGGCAAAGTCGTCACATGCAAGCATGAGGTGCAGAACCGACGTGGCCAAGTCCTCCAAGCGCAGACGACTCTGTATCCTGGTGACGCTTCGGAAGGACAGAAACCGTCGTTCATGCTGGCTCAGACCAGGTTGCTCAAAGCATCCTCCCGCAGTCTTGCACCAGCTGGAAGTACCAAGGCTGCGTCAGTGACGGGCAAATCTGACTCGCATCAAACACCATCCGGAACTGTTTCTCAGCCTGCCGGCGGAGGATTGATGCCAGGATCTCAGGACGATGTACTGGCTTCGGAGGATAACATGTTTGATGAATTGAGGACGACGAAATGTTCGAGTTGGCAATTTGAACTTCGGCAAATGGAGAAAATCAACCGTATCTTGGCAGAGGAGCTAGGTGGACTGCTATCAAACAAGAAGAAGAGGAAAAGGAGAAAGGGCGTTGGCAACGTTGTCCGCGATTGTGCCAACTGTCACACTCGCAATACACCAGAGTGGCGTCGCGGTCCCAGTGGGCAAAGAGATCTTTGCAACAGCTGCGGGCTCCGTTGGGCGAAACAGGTACGTTTCCTGGGTTTGTAGGGGATCTTGTAGTTGCTGACCATGCAGACTGGACGTGTTTCTCCACGCAACTCGTCTCGAGGAGGCAACACCGGCGACTCACACAGCAAGAAGTCGGCCTCACCTATTCACTCGTCACCTCTGCACAAGGAGCTGTCTGGTGAAACGCCAAATCCTCATGCGGCAAGTGCGGACGGCGGTGTCAACCTAGCCCATTTGAGCAGCAGCAGCATGACGATCAAAGCCCATAGTGGTGCAGCGTCACCACACGGTACAACAACAATGCCTCCCCCCAGCCACTCTGCGATGATCGGAACCAACGTGGCCTCTTCAATGACATCAATCAAAGAAGAGCGAGAGACAAGCCAAACGCGGTCATAAGAACTTTGCGTATTGCCCACTTCACGTGAGTCAGGCCTCAGGGGGGCGCCCACCAGATTTGATTTCGATATTGGTAAAATACATGATACCCGGTCCTCTCTTTTGTCACGGTTTGGTCTTGGCCTGTTGTTATGCCAGCTTCCCTTTTCCGTGGATGCCCAGTATACGATATTCGGTCTTGCTTTTGCTTTTAATGTTGAAACTGTGTCCTCATTTAACCGCAGCTCTTGGCTACGGTCGAGTGTCGACATACGACCGGGGGGGTTGGTTTGACTTGGCGTTTTTTGCAACAAAAACAGGGGCATTTAGACGGGTTTGTATTCGGAAACACGAAGAGGCATATGTATTGCTGGGCGTTTGGGCTTCTGCAGGACTTTTGAATTCGTTCCAAAACCGCTTCATGATTATGTGGCAGTACTCTGAGGGGTGGCACAGCTCATTCCCCTTGCCAAGAAGGTGATTGTCTCGGTCATGAGCACGAGGTCAGATGCGCACACGTAAGATGACAGCAATGGACGGCGATGGATTGTGTGCTCTAGGCGATGGGTTTCCTGTCACGATACAAGGTGTGATAGGATGTTTATGATTCCCAATAGATTTCATCAGCAGGTGTTCATTGTGTGGAAACTGAGTATGAAATTGTCGCCTGTGATGCGACAGAGTGGAATGGAAATACCTTCATTTCAAGAATGGCCCATCCACAACCAAGTTCCCTCAAGCTGCGGCTCTCGCACAAGAGTCCAGCCAACTCTCTTGAAAAATACCTGTTCACCTGCAGCGCATGTGCGCACTTGTCGCAATCCCGCCATGTCGACAAGAAATTCACATATGAGGCAACATGGTCATCACCGGGTGAGGAATCTCGGTAAGATATGTCATGGATTCTATATCTTCTATGCTCAATATGGCGCGGGAAAGGATACCTAGGCACATTCCTTATAATTCGTCTCTCGTGTGTGGCGGTTCCTCAAACCTGCGGCTTTTCGTGTTGACATTTCCAGTTGGCTTCTTGTTGCTCAACCCACGGCGCTGCTTGTCGAGGGCCGCAATCTCCTCATCATATACTGTCCATTCAGGGACTTGCCGCCTTGCCCGGTCGAGCTTGGGCTCCTTCGTCTGGGGATTGTTGCAGAGGTCAATCGTCCTTGCACTGGCCAGACTCTCGTCGGAACACCAGGTTTCGCACCACAACCACTCTTGAGGAAGGCTGTGGATTGGAATCTGGAATTGCATATTGTTGGGCAAGTCTTGATCGAGGTTGGACAAGCTGTTGGGATCAGCGGACAATGTGTGGTACTGCTGGCGCAACCTGTCTCCCGCAGCGAGTTCTCTGAAGCGGCGAAGGTCGACGACATAGAGCGCTGAAATGTGATAAGGCAATCCACGGAGGAAGTTGGCCCAGTAGCCTTGTTTCCAGAACCGGAAGCCTTCCATTTCAGTGCGCGAGTCACACATGGGAGTGAAACCATACGGGGCCCCTTTCAAGTCGTGGTTGACCAGGTCTATCATGTCGGTTCGGACGATCTGATCAGCATCCACGAAGATGACTTTGTCGAGCGAAAGCGGGAACAGAACATCCAGAAAGAGGATTTTGTAACCCCAGATTTCTCGCTGCTTCTCCTTCTGGTGACGCAGCCAATGAGGCCACTTGTAGGTTACCATCTCGTACTTAAAGTTGTATGCGTTTGCCAAATGTGGAATGAAATCCTTGAACTCTGGGGAGAGAAATTGCTCAATGAACCAGAATTTGACAGTGTGTTTGGTGTTGCGCATGACCGAAACCATCATGATGTTCAGCATTCTCTCGTACAGATGACCGCTGGCAACGGAGAAGATGTTGATCTCAGCGTGTTCTTCATCCGAATTAGATGTCTTCTTCGAAACGCCCCCAAACCAGGTTTCGGCCAACTTTATGCCTTTGGAAAGGACATTGTCTTTAGACTCTGGCTCAGCATCGCCGAGCACATCCGCGGTCTCCATCCCAGGATTGCGGCGCAAGCGTGGATACAGTGTCGTCCCCTGAAAGTCCATCACAGCAACGTGGGCACCTTCGTCTCCAGGGACTGCTCCCCAGCCACGAGTGCCGAGACTGTCAATGGTGAAGATATCCGCACTCCGCCCTTCTTTCAACTTGATGTTGTAGTAGCCCGGATTCGCTTTGAACTGGAAGTAGCCAAGATTGGCCATGACGATGGTATCTGCGAGGCGAGGTTGTGCATTTGTGCCCAAGACTAGCTGTGCTCCCTTTGGCGGAGCCCCTCTGCTGTCTCGAGAGTGTCCCTCAATAAGAATGTTCTCCAACTCATAGAGTGCTTCCACGTCGCCATTTACAGAACCAAGTTTGATGTTGTCTAGGTCATGGACAGAAGCTTTCGGGGCAACAAGCCAAGCGGGGGGCACATGCATTGCGGCTGTCAACAACGTCTCTGAAGGCAAGCCTTTGAAAGTTGCGTTGATAGCCTCCAGTTTCCCGGCTTCATCAAAGGCTGGCTTTGATCGAAGGGCATATCGGAAGAAGCGCTTGACGGGGAGCTCTTCAGTTTTCTCCTTGGGGTTGAGAAAGAGCTTGACGTAAACGCCATCGAGCTGTGACAATGTTTGCATGATGGGAGCCCACTGCTGGCCTTGCTCACTAAGAGGATTTAGAAGACCCACAAAGTGCACCGTCGCGGTGTCAGAGTCTCCTGTCTCAATAGTTGTGTGCTTCGAGCTCCATCCTTCGTACAAGGTCGAGCGAACAGCAGGAGCCGAGTCAAAAATTCCCTCGGGCAGGTCCGAGATGGTGGACAAAGCGGTCAGAGACGTTAATTTGGCCGCGGACATGGGTCCGGTCAACTTCTCTTGAAGGCCCAAGTCGTCCAACGCCTCGTACACTGGTTGCAGACGGGTTTTCTTCTCATATTCGAAGAGCTGGCCAAAGTTCGCTTGGTCAAACGCATCATCCTCCGTAATAGGTCCTACAAGCCGTCCATTGAACAGCAACGCCTGTTTACCATGCGGCAGTTGTACGTCTTCCAAGAACTTTTGCAAGGCCATGCCAAACAGCTCGTTTTCTTCGGTCTCTCCAGCCGTCCCAAGAGCATTGACAAGTGCTTCTCGGTCACTGATTTGTTTCAAACTCACGTTGCGTAATGCTCGATTTACGTTGGACGCAGCGGATGGGAGATGAGGGTTCGGGACAACGTCGAGGCGAATGCCAGGGTTTGCTCGTTGAAAGTCCAGCGCGGCACATAAGAGCTGTTGTCCATGCTGGGTAGACAAATCTGCGATAACTGTGAGCAAAGCCCACTCTTCTCGAGCTGATCCTTGCTCGGAATCAGCCACAACGACGTGATCAAATAGATCCGCATGTGCCGTGTAAACCTTGCTTATGCTGAGTATCCGAAGTGATTTTTCGTGCTCGGGCGCAATATAGACATTGCGAGTCATCGCAGCATTCTCCAGGAGATGACCCGGAAGCCAAGCAGTCTCGTCGATTGTGCCCTGAAACAGCCCCATTTGGAGCACTTGCAAGTCTTCGAACAACTTGAGACTGGACGCCTGCATCCAATTCCTCTCGCGTGGTAGCACGAAACCATCAACGAAAACGAACCGAGTCTGACTATTGGCACTGAGCCGTCGGAGCCAGCGCCGCGCCGCCTCGATATATTCCTCATATTCTTCGGAAGTGAGCACGTCGCCCAAATTGCTCGAGCCAGACACGTCAGCCATGTCATGTTTGACCTCATTGACCAATGTCGTTGCGTCGTTGTCGAATCGACCTGTGTTCAGAGCCTCCACGAAATGCTCGCTCCCTACTTCCGACATCATGTAATAGCTTATCTTGGCCTTGGCGATGGCTTCAGCAGTCGGTACCAGCGGTACTAGACCGAACCGAATAGGCACACCCCGTTCCACAAGCTTGAGGACCTGCTTGATGACATCAAGGTCACTTGGATCGCTTAAATCCACAGGCAGAACGATATGGAAGATATTCATGCCTGTTGGTGGGAGCTGCCCGGGATATGTCCGCTGAAGCAACGACCTCGCCGATTTCGGATAATTGGCGTATCGGGCATCATTCTCCAAGTCGTTCAACCAGATAATAGCCTGCCCATTCTCTGTCCTGTCTGTCCAATCGTATCTTGGACTTCCACTGTCGGATTTGGAAGATGCCACGGCCTCATGCCCAAGCAATGCAACCGCTTCCTTGCCTGTAAACCCCAGATCGCGTACACCGCTCAAAAGCTTACGTTCTCTGCGAATCATCCCCACCAAGTTGAACGGTTCGATTTGTCTTTCAATAAGCTGAACACCGTTCATCCAAAGGTAGTTTGCACCTTCGGCGACAAGCTTCATTCGATTGCTCCGGTGCTCCTGGATGAAATCGTCAGAGCTATTCTTGGTGGCAATCAGTGCGGCGAATTTGGGAATGTCCTGGGTGAATTTAACAAGGTTCTGCATCGGCTGATCGCTTTCCAAGATGAATGTAGCAGCTTTGAACCCTAATCCAGCCAGCTCTGATGTAGACAATGGCTTGACGTCGGCAATTTCATCCTCTTCTCCTAAAGTACTCGAACCTGTCAGTTGCCTTTGGGACCCACGGGCATTCTCGATCTCCCGATCATCAATGACAATATAGTCGGTGCGTTTGAGAGCAAGTTCCACGCCGTATCCGCTAACCGATAGGTATTCATGGTTGGCCTTTGAGCTCCGACGGTATCGCAGCTTGTACCTCAGCGCTCCCTCAGAGGCCGTGATCGAGAGCATTCTGTGGAAGGCACCGAAGGACTCAGAGGTCGGGTCTGCATACAGGACTATTTCCTCACCAGCCCCAACGGGACGGTCAAAGGGAAGGTCAACGTTCTCAAGGCTAATCCTGTCTTCGGAAATCGGTTTGTTCAGGGCTGGGCCACAATATTGCAGCCCCTTAAAGAGGATAAGATTGGGGCATGCTTCCCAGTCACCTACGAGGGGCGCAACCGTCGTCTCAAAGTACTGGTAGTGAGCCTCGATACGTGGCGAAGCAGATCGGAGAGACAGTGCCATGTCAAATGTTGATAGGGCGTCAGGCCCAGCCAGGTGCTCCTCTTCTTGCAGAAGTTGCACGAACGATTCGTAAACAGCCTCCTCGGTTTTGAATGATTCGAAGCGCCGACTGGCAACTTGATCAAGGAGCGGGAAGTAGCTGCTGGCATTCTCAGACGCAGCGGTCTCGAGGAGCTCCAATAAGAACGGAGGCGCTGGGAAGGCCGCTTGCATGCCTATGTTCACTCCTCGGCTCGCCATAACTGCCGATGAGCTGGCTAGGAGAAGCCTGAAAGCCCAATACCCCATGGAAGAAGAGGCCATGTTGGCAGGTGTTGACCCTACTCTTGGCTTTCAACGTGTTGTACCAACTCGGCAAGCAAGCATTCATGCAGCGGGACAATTAAGGTGTCGAGACATAGAATTCGGCCGAAAGAAATGTCTGTGCAAGCTTGCATCTGGTCAGCTTACAATCTGGGAAAATACAAGTTCAATGTAAATAAGCATCTTCTCACCTCGAGGCAGCACCCGCATGCAGTCCTTCTCGTGCCACCTTGCATTCAACTCGACGAAGCTCACAGGTAGCCTGAACTGGGCTAGCGCAATGACGTTCAGGGGTTCATAATCGGCAGAATCGTGAATTTGGTGGGGTATGCCCTAAGAAAGCAGGCGGTGAAAGCTCTGTCCAACGGAACAAGGTTCTGCCGGCAACTTCCAGCTTGAAGCTGGTGCTCAGCGACCGAAGGACACGATGCGCAACTGTACAGGAGACGGCCAGCCCATCCCATGACAGACCACCACGTCCGACGCCAAACACACTCACGACAAGGGCTGCATTGCTGGTCAATTTGCACACTGTGAAGTCTTGGGCAGATTGACCTTTTTTCCTCAGTGAAGCTCTGCTCATTGTCTCACTCTGCCTGGTACTTTGATGCGAGAAGCTACGGCTTCACCTCCCCGCCAAGATGCAGTCCTCCCCTGGCATGCTCACAAAGGTGCGCGGAACTTTGACAAACCGCCATCAAGCGTTACTAACCTCTGTGAAAGTTCGAATCCAAGTCTTCGAGAGCAAAAGGCATTGCCTTTCACCCCAAGAGGTAGGTCGAATCATCCATATTGATAGCAGATCAATTATCGAAGAATCGACAAGCTAAAATGTAGCTTCCGTACCCAGACCATGGATTCTTGTGTCTCTACACTCTTCGACCATCCAACTTTGGGACTACCGAATGGGAACATTGATTGACAGATTCGAAGAACACGATGGCCCCGTCCGAGGCATTGACTTCCACAAAACCCAGCCCCTTTTTGTTTCTGGCGGTGACGATTACAAGATCAAGGTCTGGTCTTACCAGACGCGACGCTGCCTCTTCACGCTGAACGGCCATCTCGATTATATTCGAACCGTATTCTTCCACCATGAGCTACCATGGATTCTGTCAGCCTCAGACGACCAGACCATCCGTATTTGGAACTGGCAAAATCGGTCTTTGAGTAGGTGAGCCTGGTTGATGATACTCACGCCGTGGCTAACAGCAATCAAGTCTGCACGATGACCGGTCACAATCACTACGCCATGTGCGCACAGTTCCATCCCAAAGAAGACCTAGTCGTCTCCGCCTCGCTCGATCAGTCGGTTCGCGTTTGGGATATCTCTGGACTACGAAAGAAGCACTCGGCCCCAACATCAATGAGCTTCGAGGACCAGATCGCTCGACAAAATCAGAATCAAACAGATATGTTCGGTAACACAGATGCTGTTGTCAAGTTTGTCCTCGAAGGCCATGATCGGGGCGTCAATTGGGTCGCCTTTCACCCCACCATGCCTCTCATTGCCTCAGCTGGCGACGACCGACTCGTGAAACTGTGGAGGATGAGCGAGACGAAGGCTTGGGAGGTTGATACCTGCAGAGGCCATTTTCAGAACGCAGAAGGTTGCTTGTTTCACCCCCACCAGGACCTGATCCTGTCCTGCGGTGAAGATAAGACTATTCGGGTTTGGGATCTGAACAAGCGCACAGCCGTCCAGTCCTTCAAGAGAGAGAGCGACCGCTTCTGGGTGATTGCGGCTCATCCAGAGATCAACCTGTTCGCTGCAGGCCATGATAATGGTGTCATGGTTTTCAAACTGGAGCGCGAAAGGCCTGCTTCTACAACGCACCTCAACCAGCTATTCTACATCACAAAGGAGAAAACTGTCAAATCATACGACTTTCAGAAGAACGTGGAGAGCCCCACGCTGCTCTCGCTCAAGAAGCTTGGCAGTCCGTGGGTAACCCCAAGAACAATCTCCTACAACCCTGCCGAAAAGTCCGTCTTGGTCATATCTCCTGCGGACGGCGGTTCATACGAGCTGGTCAACCTACCAAAGGATGGCTCTGGTGTTATTGAGCCTACCGAAACGAAGAGGGGGTCTGGCAATTCGGCAATCTTTGTGGCGCGTAACCGTTTCGCGGTGCTCAACACGAGCAGCCAAGTGATCGACATTAAGGACCTGTCCAACAACATTACTCGCTCATTCAAGCCACCAGCTGGCACCACAGACATCTACTTTGGAGGGACCGGAAACCTTCTCATCATCACCCCAACTGCGGTCCACCTCTACGACATTCAGCAGAAGAAGAGTACCGCCGAATTGTCTGTCAATGGTGTGAAATACGTGGTCTGGTCAAATGATGGACTCTACGCCGCGCTTCTGAGCAAGCACAACGTGACAATCGTCACCAAGACCCTCGAGCAGGTTAGCACCCTTCATGAGACAATTCGAATCAAGAGCGCTACCTGGGATGACGCCGGTGTTCTCCTGTACTCGACCTTGAATCACGTCAAGTACACGCTCCTCAACGGCGACAATGGCATTGTTCGGACTCTGGACCAGACTGTCTATCTGGTCCGCGTAAAGGGCCGCAACGTCTACTGCCTGGACCGGTCTGCTAAACCAAGAGTATTGCAGATTGACCCTACCGAGTACCGGTTCAAGCTTGCTCTTGTGAAGCGGAATTATGAAGAGATGCTTCACATCATCCAGAATTCCAGCCTTGTCGGCCAGTCCATCATCTCATACCTGCAAAAGAAGGGCTACCCTGAGATTGCTCTGCAGTTCGTGCAGGATCCCACTACACGGTTTGATCTCGCGATCGAGTGCGGCAACCTGGAAGTTGCTTCAGAGATGGCACAAGAACTGGATCGACCGAAGTTTTGGACGAGGCTGGGCATGGAAGCCTTGTCGCACGGCAACCACAAAATTGTCGAGATGAGCTACCAAAAGCTCAAGCAGTTTGACAAGCTTTCCTTCCTTTATCTCGCCACCGGAGATCACTCGAAACTGGCTAGGATGGCAAAAATTGCAGAGCACCGTGGAGATTTCACTTCCCGATTCCAAAATGCGGTATACCTAGGCGAAGTTGAGGATCGTATCCAAATGTTCAAGGAGATCGACCTCTACCCGTTGGCATACATGACCGCAAAGTCACATGGTCTTGACGAGGAATGCCAGGCCATTCTTGAGGCCACCGGGCTAACGGAGGAGGAGATTGCTATGCCCAAGATTGGCACCCCCCTCAGCCCTTGCAAGCCGATTGTCCCTACACACAAGGCAAACTGGCCAACCAAGGCTGGATCGCAATCCGTATTTGAGAAGGCGCTCATGGGTCAGGTTGAAGGCTTGTCTTTGGAAGATCAGCCCGCAGCTGACCTGATGGACATCAACGAGGACGCAGCTGAGGAATCGACTGCCAAACGAAATGGCGGCCTTCTTGAAGATGATGATGAGGATGTGGCAGGTTGGGACATGGGCGAGGACATTGTCCCTGAAGTCGAAGGGGATTTCGTCAATGTCGACAGCGCAGATGCCGGCGTTGCAGGTGGCAGTGAAGCGGACCTCTGGGCACGCAACTCGCCGCTGGCGGCCGATCATGTGGCCGGCGGCTCTTTTGAATCAGCTATGCAACTGCTGAACCGCCAAGTAGGCGCCGTGCAGTTCTCGCCCCTAAAGCCTCGCTTCTTGGAGATTTACAAGGCTTCAAAGACTTACCTCCCCGCATCAGCGGGTCTCCCACCTCTGGTCAACTACGTCCGCCGCACGCTCGAGGAGACTAACCCCCGCGAGGTGTTGCCTTTGATCCCACGCGACCTGGAGCACCTCGCTACCAATGATCTCCAACGGGGCTACGAGTCGATGAAATCCAACAACCTACAGGCTGGCATCACCATCTTCAGAGGCATTCTCCATGCGATCCTTGTTAATGCCGTTTCAAGTGAGGACGAAGTTGCGGAAGCGAAGAAGCTCATTACGTCTGCGAGCGAGTACGTTGTTGCCATGGCGATCGAGCTTGCACGCCGGGACCTGGGAGCGCCAGACGATGTGGCCAAGGACCCTGCGGCTCTGAAGAGGAGTCTTGAATTGTCGGCATATTTCACCATTCCCAAGATCGAGGTCCCTCACCGCCAGCTTACTCTGATGAGCGCGATGCAGTTGGCATCCAAATTCAAGAACTACAACTCGGCTCTCGGGTTCGCCAACAGAATACTTGCCAATGGCGGTTCCAAGATGCCCATTGAAAGAGTGAGTTGCCCAAGTCCAGGTGTGCCGATGATCAACAAGCTAACATGGTTTTCCCAGGCCAATAGGATGAAGGCGCAATGCGAGCGCAATCCAAATGATGCGATTGAGATTGACTTTGATCAACACGCAGAGTTTGAGATTTGCGCCGCCAGCCACACGCCAATTTACAGTGGTGACTCGTTCGAGGAGTGCGCCTTTGACGGGTCAAAGTATCATTCCAAGTTCAAGGGCAGCGTGTGCCGGGTGTGTGAGGTTTGCGAGATTGGCAAGCGCGGTAGCGGCCTGAAGTTGTTCACTTAATCAATTATGATGATGACCCGATCCTGGTACATGGTTAGATGGCGATGAGTGGATCTCAGCACCATTTGCGAAATTAGGTTGGCTGTTGAAGAAAGGGAAACAGGT
Organism: Emericellopsis terricola; assembly: GCA_027569275.1. Lineage (NCBI taxonomy): Eukaryota > Fungi > Ascomycota > Sordariomycetes > Hypocreales > Bionectriaceae > Emericellopsis > Emericellopsis terricola. The sequence continues at coordinate 188,753 of JAPDEU010000010.1, read as the reverse complement.
CCTCGAATAGATGCGGGAACAACTTTCACCAAAGCCGAGTAGCCTCGTGAGCGACTCAATATTGTCTCTCGATGCCTGCCAAAGGCCAATTGTCTTCAGTCTAATTACACAATGGTTTCCAGCTCCCGAGCGTAGCCCAAAGCATTTTCTATCACCATCTGGCTCATCTCCTTGGTCTGCGTGCCATCGTCCCCTTCAGCGGCGTCGGGGAAGTAGATGCTGCCGTCGCGAACAATCCAGCCCCTATGTTGAGCAAATGAGATGACGTCGCCCTCGGAGTCAAGGAAGAGGAGTGATTTGGTCGAGCTGATCGGTAGACTTGGGTACGCCCGCTCACTACTGCTGGCAATCTCTGAGCGTATCTGGTTCTTTAAGATCTGCAGCTCGAGGTCAGTATTGTGCAGGGATGCACATTGCGTGGAGGACACCGAAAACACACCTCTGAGAAGACGCTGTACTCGTCACATGGCACTTCGCTGCTCTTCATGGCCTTCCATACTCGGTCGTAGCTGCCCTCCATGAGCCACCTCTCCAGTCGGATCGGGTAGCCCAGGTATTTGTCGCCCTCGACGTCACCGCCGCCTCCCTCGCGGTTGGCCAAGCTCTCAAGCTCAGAGTGGAACTCTGCATAACGGCCCTGCGTGAGGAGGAGAAGAAGGCTCAGACCGGTGACCTTGTTCCTTTCCGACAGGTTGGGCGGCAGCCGTGATGAGGGCAGCTCGTAGAAGGGCTGGAGTTGCTGGACGTAGCGGGTGAAAGCCTCGGGGTTGCGGGCGCGGATGGCGAAGAGAGCGCCCTGTTCGTATGTCTCCCGTGCGAGGAGGAGCGTTGATTGCGGTACGGAGGCGTTGGGCGTGAGGGCTTTGAGTTGGAGGAGTGCGATTTTGGCCTTGGACAGGAGTGAGTTGGCATCGTTGTAGCTCATCGAAGGGGACTTCTTGAGCTGCGCGAGGATCTGGGAGAGGTTGCGTTCAGCCATGATGGCGAAGTTTGTGGCTCGGTGGTCTTGATCGTCGACTGATGGAGGTGAGCTGTTGTTTAGTGGGGGTGCTAGTCGTGTTTGTCGTCGTGGTGCCCTTGCAATGAAGCTCGTCGTTGTTTGGGAACCAAACACGCTGCGCTGGAGCTCGACTAGGCTGAGGATGGCTGACGCAGTTGCGGTGCCGGCGTAGCGTGCTGTGGGGCCTCTCGGAAGCGGAATGTTGTTGATCCATGTTAAAGTTCGTGGGGCGCCGGAGCAACTAACGTTGATACAGCATCCTATACTATGTATAAATGCGCGCTTGTCTTTGTAGTGCATAGTAGTGCCTATTTATCTACCACGTGCGACAGCCGAGCGCAGTACGTACGGATCTACAGCACTATTTCACTATTAGCCACTAGTCGTGATGGGCGTCGCTTGAAAATAGCTGTCCAACATTGGGTGAGCAGCAGCAGCAACCTATGACTGTAATCTGGGACGTGCGTAGTTTATCGACAGCACAAGTGCTATTGTTGACTTGTTTGTAATCTGGGGCCGAACTCTCATCTCCCCATCTCATTGTAGGCCGCACGGGTCAGGAACCGTGGAATTCCTCGGCTTGAACCAGTTCTAGAAAGAACATTCGTTCTACAGTCTCCGGCACTCGGATGTAGCTACGCCACAACTGACGAAGCAAGATGGTCCAAAGCTTCCCTCAAAAACTTCCGCGCTGTGTCTTCGTCATGACAGTGGAGCGAAGAGCAACTGCGGATGCGCACGATGACTGTCATGGCATTCCAAATATAACCCTGAGCTCGTGGTGGCCATGCGGTGGTCTGGTCTTGGCCTTTGGCAGTCCACTTCCGGGTAGCTGCGTCTGCCGGTCATCTCAGCAGGTATTTTTGGCGGCACCGCCACTGCCAATGGACCGCCACGACGTAATGTAATTAATACCCCTCCACGAGGCTGACACATGGAGTGGTGGCATGCTATGGCCTCCTAGACCCGTAGTCGAAGCTCACTTGTTCAGATTCGCCAGGGCGCTCACAGCTGTGCACTCCTCTGCAAGGTCCAATGAAGTCGACGCAATAACCTGCCTGCAGCACACTGACCGTCTCAGCTTTAGGCTTCCTCTCTCGAGAACAGATGTTCCCGAGTCTCATCAGGAATCTGACTTGCGAGTGAGCCAAACGGGCGTGAGGCTGATATTAGCCTACCCTCTGGGGTTCCCCAGCTAGCTTGCTTTCAACACTACATCTCCAGCGTCAACCACCGTTCATTCGTCTCGACTGAGTCGCTCTCCTGCTCCCTCTCGCCTGCGACCAAGACCTTGGTCTCACAGCAAGACTCGACGTTACCTGGTCTAGCAGCACAGTCAACGCCATCGCCATGCCTCCTCCTTCGGACGTGGGCGCGACCTTTGTCCCAGGCGGCTGGGACGATTACTACATGCCTGAGGTTGTCGCGCCCTCTCCCCAACGGTAAGATGCTCATCGCCTTTGTCGACCCCGCCATCACCGCCGTCCACTCTGCGCGAAGCCGCCGCCGCCGCCCGCAGTTATGATCGCCCAGCGACCAGAATGGCTTGTGTGAGCAAGCGCAGAGACCGCGACGTGCAAGCGGCGATGGGACATGCCACTATGAAATGACAGGAACCACCCTCGCTTTCCCCTCGGCTTCGGATGCATCAAATTGACCCTGGGAGTGTGGCACTATTTGCTAACGTTGCGCGCTTTGCGTTTCTTGGTATACAGAGTTACGCCGCAGGTCCCTCAGAACATGCAAGACGACCTCCAACGCATGGAACTCAAGGCACGACAAGTGGATCGACCAGAGACCGAGCCCGCGGCCGCCACAAAGCACACTCGAGACCCCTCCACGCGGGGCCCAACGGCCAGCGACGCGACCCAACCACACCAACAACAAGGGGCCCAATTTCCACCCTCCTCGACATCCCCAGCTGCAGGCACCGGAATCGAGAGCTATCGTAGCTCCAACCCGCCGGCCATGTCGGATGGCTTTGCGCCCTCGTTCTCGCCCTTCCCCAAGGTCAAGGGCGACAATCTGCCCCCCAGCGACGATGACAAGGAGGACATTCTCTGGAATGCGCGACAGCATGTCTTGGGTTCCCAAAACGTGTCGATGCAGATCACATGGGCCCGTGATGTGCTAAACTGGGCAGAAATTTGCATGGAGATGGCGGCTCGTGACAACCCAGACAAGCCCAGGCCCTCGACCCCACGCAAGGAGCACGAGCTTCGAGTCGACGCCGTGAACATCATCACCTACCTCGCCGGCCAGGACCACCCGACGGCTCTGTATATCCGGTCGAAATGGCTCGAATTTGGCAAATTTGGCCATCGCATCGACAAGCGCGAGGCATACAGTGGCTACAAGCGAGCAGCCGAGCTGGGCAACGCCCGATCCGAATATCGCATGGGCATGCTGTTTGAGCAGTCAAATGACACGTCCAAAGCCAAGGAACACTACTACAAGGGACTAGCCATGTCTGATTCAGCGTCGCTATACCGTCTAGGTATGATGAGTCTGCTGGGCCAGCTCGGCGAGGTCAAGGACTACAACACTGGGCTCGAGAGGATCAAGGCAGCGGCCGACAGCGCCGACGAAGACTCGCCCCAGGGTGCCTTTGTCTACGGCATGCTCGTTGGCAGAGAGCTTCCGGACATCTACGTTCCCGACTCCATGCTGCCCGCTGACCCCAAGATGGCGTTTCTCTACATTGAGAAGTCGGCATATCTTGGCTTTGCCAAAGCGCAGCACAAGATGGGTCAGGCGTACGAGCTCTGTCAGTTCGGCTGCGACTTCAACCCTGCTTACTCGCTCCACTACTATGGCCTGGCTGCCAACCAAGGCAATGCCGAAGCTGCTCTGGGCGTGAGCCGATGGTTTCTCTTTGGCTACGAGGGTGTCTTCAAGAAGAATGAAGAGCTTGCGTACAAGTACGCGCAACGCGCGGCTGCGCAGAAGCTGCCGACGGCGGAATTCGCCATGGGCTACTACAGCGAGATTGGAATATTCGTTGAGAAGAGCGTTTCAGAGGCCCAAAGGTGGTACAGGATTGCGGCTGAGCATGGCAACACCGATGCGACCGGTCGCCTGGAATCCCTTGAGCAGGACCAGACGCTCTCGAAGCAAGATCATGAAACGACCACCCTGACGCGAATCAAGTCCCAACACGGCTCTCAAAGGGGGAAGCGGCCTGAGCGGTTCAAACAAGCGCAGCAAATGCCCACGTTGACCGAGGACTCACGTGGAACTCCCAAGCCCTTGAAGGTGGACGGCCATGGGCACTCACCAGGCATCTCACCCCAGCCATCTCCTGGCCTTCGCCCGACCGTCGTCAACGAGCCTGCGGCCTTCCCCGACCCGTCCAGGGCCTCGGTCGTCGTTCCAGTGGCTGGCGGCCCTGCAGACCGACCACCTGCCTTCAACGTGCGGCTTGATGACCCACCGCCACAGCAAAAACTACCTCTGCGACCACATTCGGCAGCTCCTTACCCAGTTGACGACCAAGGCCACCCTCAAGGAGGAATGCGACCCCAATCCGCAGCACCGTATCCAGAGGACGACATGCGAGGGCAAGCTCCGCCGGCAGGTCGGCCTCCACCTGGCCCAGGGCCCTCAGCGGACCGTGCGGGAAGCGCGTTTGGTGTCAATGTCCAAGGTCTCGGAGGTCGCACCATGGCCAGCTCGCAGTCCATGGGAAATCTGCACCCAGCCCCGCGTCAGCACCTCCCTGACCCCCGCGGTAGAATCGTGTCGGCCAGCCAGGGGCCTGCGGGCTACCGCCAGCCAAGTCCTGGTCCGGCCAGTCCTACTGGTGGCCACTTTCCAAGAGACCCGTACGGGCGTCCCGTCTCCACGGCACATTATCCACCACAACAGCCCGGAGGCAGGCCACCGCCCGGATCGATGCCGCACGCGGGAGCTGCCGCACCTCCTGGCCGTGGCAGCGGTCCTGACCCTCGGTATTCCCAGCTGCCACCTCATCAGGGCTACGGCCGTCCCGACCCACGGATCGGGCATCCGCCTCAACAGAGGATGTCCCGCCCCCCAACAGAGGCAGGCCGGCCCCCTACCGGCTATTCAGGCCCTGGTCCCATGCCGCCTCACATGGCAGGCGGCGTAGGGCCAGGGCGAGTCGGCAGTGCACCTCCTGCCCAGCATTTGTCTCGGCCCGACGCAAAGACCAGCCCCATCCCGAGTCCTGTACCATCTGCGCCATCGGTGGCATCTGCACCGGCCAAACCGGCCAAAGCGCCTTCCAAGGGCCCTGCTACGTTTGAGGACATGGGCATTCCTCAGGGGAAGCAGGACAGTGACTGCGTAAGTATCGCCAAGCTAGAAACTCGACTATTTTTTGCTGATTACGAACAGGTGATCATGTAAACGGGTGAATCTGTTGCCCACTGCGGTTGATGAACATCAGACACGCCAAGATCGAACTGTTTGTGCGCCGGGAGGATGGGAAGGGTTTGCATAGGTAGCAGCGCCAATGGGGGGAATGGTGTTTGCGAGCGTTACACTGCTTGGAAACGTTGAGTTGATCACGGACATGTTTTTGTTTTCCTGATTACGATTTGGTTGCATAGCCGGGTATACATTTGACTCATAGACGAAGACGTATGCTTCTCCGCGATTGAGTAGAACATGAGCGCCGTTCCGTAATCACGGGGAGCTATCATGATCCGAGCTATGTATGCATATGCCCCTGGGTACCTGTACACAGCTTGGAACTGTCAAGTTGAGAAGTGTGCGATACCGCAAGTATGAACTGCCATGAGCTACATGTTTACTGTATAGCACGGAGCAGGAGCCGTCATGAATCTCGCGCAGAGTCACCTCGGACAGACAGACGAGAGGGACATTGTCTTGCAATTAGTGTCTGGTTCAAATTCCATGATCGCTCTAGTATATAGTGGACTGCACTGACACACTGCCATATAGCCTTGCCGTCGCTCATGCTCCAGGCAGTGAGGACGAAAATCGACGAGGATGCAAAAACCTACAAATATCCACCTGTATCATGCTATCGCTTCGGCTTTACAAATGACGCTTGACCAACTTCTTGGAATCTGCCTTTGAGCTCGTCCTCGTGGTGGTCTTCGAGTCTGTTCTGGAGGTCGTCCTCGACTCGATGGCGGACAAGCTCGCTTCTCGGCTGGCTTCCGTGTCGATTTCAGACTCGGGCGACTTCTTTGTCTCTTGCGAGTTTGATTGTGACCTCTTCTCCTCGACGAGCTTCATGGCATCGCTCGTCAATTCTTGACGATTCATGAGCTTCCACACGTCCTTCTTTCTCGTTTTCCTGTCACCGACCGTGATGACGATGCCAGCTGTAACGTTCACCGTGATGCTCACAGCCAGAATGACCGTTGTGATGGCTATGGGCCGCGTCCGCCAATCAATTCCCCACGTACAGGCGCCCAGGGATATCTGCAGACAAGAGTGACAGTCTAGCAGGATGACAATGGCGGTCAGGTAGCTGACGGGAAAGGCGTAGTGTGTTTCCGTCTCGTGGGGCTTGTAGAAACTGTGCGACTTGGCCAGCTTGGATTGGTGATGATGAAGGCTCCGCTGCTGCTTGTATGTCAACGGCGTGTCCTCATACGCCTCGATACCAGACTTGGCGTCATCCGCGTCCACCACAATGTTGTTACGGAGCATGTAGTCGTTGACCTCTGGACTCGACTGCGTGCTTGCCGCATCGGCAGCAACCTCCTCCTCCGGCTGTTGGAGCTGCGCTTGGTCGGAAGTGTGGGGAGCAACCTGCATAGCCCGTGCAGCCTCCACACTTGCTCGAATAGACTCGGGAATGTTGTTCTTCTGCAGCCTTGACCGCGGGCGCACACCGCCTTTCTTCACGATCCTCGCGTATCGCAAGACGTACCACAAGTGGTACGTGTCTACCGCACGGAACGGAGCAAGCCCGTCGCCCATGATAGCAAATAGAGCAACAAGTACACTGTCAATAACGTGAATCACGTATGGCTGTTTTTCACCGACGTATATCCAGCCGATGAGGAACAAGACCCAAGCCAGGCCAAACAAGGTGATGAGGGTGGCGTACAGAGTGACGAGGAACCCCAACGGCTGCCTCACGTACTGTCCAAACCCCTTCATCTGCCTCTTGAATTTGGAACGCCTAGAATGCATCATGTGGCGGACGTGGTCGTCCAGCTCCCATTTTTCTTCATCAGTCCACCCGTGAAGATTGGCACCGTGGGGTAGAGCCGCATAATGGGATTCCGTGAGGCGGGACGTAATCGTACTGGTCCGATATACTCCAGGTCGATCCGCGTCGGCTTCGGCCTCCGCAATGATTTCTGCATTACGGTCCTCTCCCATTGGATCCACGACTCCAGGGGCTGGCCCTGGGGCTGCCGACCCTGAAAGAGCGGCCAATTTTGCTGCTTGATCAAGCTTGTGCTCAGACAGATCGAACGTTGGGCGTCGATTGACCCATTTGCCCAAATCGGGAATGAATAGCGAATTCTGGACGTTGGTGAGCGTGGAGAGAGTTTGGACTTCGGGATCTGCGAGGGCCAGTCAGTGAGTTGCGCCGGGGCGTGCGTAGGATGCCAGAGGTACCTACCAATGGTGTCTAGGTAGTCAACCAGGCGCTCATCATATTCGTCGTCCCTGGCGGACGGTCCATCTACTTGATGAGGGACAACATTGGCATCTTGAGCCTCGGTTCGGCGAGGCCAAAAGAAGCGACTCATTCTCCTCAGGCGGCTTGGAACCTCTCGACTGCGTGAGCCGTGCGACTCTAGATCGTTGTCAAATCGAGCTTCAGCCATTGAATGAGTTCTTGACGGCGGACCATTGTCCACGCCCAGTTCCTCCGCGGTCGGGCGGGCCCCCTCTTCTGTAAGACGCGGTAGGGCAACAGGCTGTGCTCTCCTAGAGTGTCGGCCAAGAGCACCCCCATCCGCTGGTACGTGGGTGCGGTCTGGTTGAGAGATGCTTCTTGGTCGGCTGCCAGCGCCGCTGCTCGTGGTGATGATGCTATCATGCCTAAGCGAGTCTGGACGGGTCCCTCCGGACTTGACAGACGAGGTTCGGCGGCGAAGCCTAATGCTGGGTTGGCGAGACATGGTGCGCGTCATGCCTTCCAAGGCGGAGCCACCGCTGGCTGAGGGAACTCTCGTGGCCGAAGCTTGGCTCGAGGTTTGAGGTCGGGCCAATTCATTGTACGATGGGAATCGCTGGACGGATGACGCGGTGTCTTCAAGAGGTGGGAAGTAGTCCGCCGCATTCGTGCCCTCCGCTACAGGCGTGGCGATCGATGGCGATCTCCGAGGGATCGAGGAACCAGCATCTCGGCCGACATTGTGGTCCTGATTGTCGGAGATGGGATGTCCAGAAGGGACATTGAGGTTGCCGGTCGAGGCGGCGGCCCCCGTTGTCGGAGGCGGCGGAAGTGGTTTGTCAGCGGACGTTTTCTTCCAAAAAGGAGCCATCAAGGGCACTGCAATGTACAGTCAACCCTTGCTGCGACGTGGTGCAAAACGACCAGAAAGTTCTCGAATAGACAGAAGAATTGACAGAGGCCCCCCCGTGGGAGAGCAAACGCGAAAGACCAGGCGGACGGTGCCAAAGAAAGCTGGACCCAGAAGAGGGACGAGAGCAAGGTCGGCCGCGACTCGTCTGGAATCAAGTGTTGGATGATAGTGGGAGGGGGTTATGTAGAGTTCTTAAAGCATGACAAAAGCTGGTCAGTAAGCTGATATTCCTCTCTTGCTCAACACCACTCTGACCTGCACGGACACGCCGCGGAATCCGTGTTAGCGCAGAGGCGTGAACAAGCTTGGTTGCGCCTTCTTCACTGCGAGTGTTAAACAGCAGCACGGAGATCAAGGAAGACAGGGGCGGTCCCCTGTCTCGTTCTTTCTCGTAGCCACTTTGGGGTTGTACGATCCAATCAGCGCTGTTGAGATGCGCAGCGACTGCCAATGAAAGCGCCCTCGCTGCCCCACATCACGTCACTTCCCTCCTCGCGAGCGCTAGCTACGTAAGTGGTTACCATTTCTCCGTTGACACGACGCTAAGCAATGTGTTGCGCTGGGCTACTGCAGCGAACCGTCGTGACTTGTGAGACCCTGTTATTCAGCTTTGCGGCTCCCGGACATTTTGCTCCATCAATATCGTTGCTCAGGTTATTGACAGCAAATTTTGCTAATGGCAGAATGTACTGCAGCTAGACACGCCCTTTGAGAAGAGCGGCTCGTGTGTTTACGATTGCAAGACATGTCACCACCCCAGCGCGAGACGAACCAAGTACGATGTCTAACACGACCAGAACGCTTGCAGCGTGGATCCGCTTTCATCATTGCCAAACTAATTATGAAAACTTTCACAGGCACCAAAGTTGAACAAGGCGTGCCTGGCTTTGCAGATTCCTATGAGAAAATGGAACATAGTCTTGTGAGTCGCCCGGGAGGGATATGAGAACCCGCGGTACAGACGCCGCCGCACAGTCTCCTGACAGTAAATGCACCACCGAGCACGCAGCCCGAGAGCCCTAGTCCACGCACCGTAGCCACGGAGTTGGGGGTAGCTGCTACTGGTATGTATGATGTGGAGTGTCACTGTGTGTTGTGGTATTAGGTTGAGAATGGCATTTGCACGATTCTATTTCAACGCGGTTGCAAGTATTAGTGAAGATGTTCAATTATCATGCATCACAAACTCGGTATGGTGGGTAAGTGACAGTTGGGTATATCCTCGAAACAAGACGCCTCATGTAATCGAGAGGCTTTTTTACGAAGCTCCACCGTTCGCTACAATCGCAATCTGGTCGCTGATGACAAGACCAGCAACGCTGGCAGACGTCAGTGTAGCCATGACCCCAGAGAAGAGAGCAGATATTGCCAGCCTGGACACATCACCACCGCGTGAAGGAGCAAGCTGACCGAGAATACCAATCTGAATACCCAAAGACCCAATGTTGCCGAATCCGCACAGGGCATAGGTCGCAATGAGCTTAGAGCGGGGCGACAGGCCCTGGTAGGCCTCATCCTTCGTGAGCATAAAGAAAGCACTGTACTCATTCTAGCGCAATTGTTAGTCTGCAAAGCCAACCACGGACAATAGTTGAAGTACTCACCACAATGACTTTCTCAGCGATCAGCTTGGCCACCCTGAAGATGTCCCTGTTCCTCTCAGAGGCTTTTTGGCCGTCCCTGATGGGCACACCCAGCAGCCAAGCCACAGGGAAGAAAATGTATCCAAAAATGGTCTGGAGGGTCAATTGGGGCTCGTTGATGTCCAAGTACGTGCCCCACCAGGTGAGGAGCGCATTGATCAGACCGACCAAGGCGAGAATGCACAGGATGGAGGCGAGAATAGTGCCAGCAATCTTGACACCAAGGTAGGCACCCTCGGCAAACGCGTGCAGGGCGTTTTCGGACTTGTGCTCGTCGTCATCGGGCACGACAACACGACCGGCGGTCAAAGTCTCTTCCGTCTCCGGGTAGCGCAGCTTGGAAATGGCCAGCGAAGCGGGGATGGACATGATGCAAGAGGATACGAGGGCCTCAGCGTTCAAGCCCAGGCTAATGTAGCCGATGAGTACGGAGCCGGAGATGGTCGCGAAGCCGCAGGTCATGATTTGATGAATCTCAGCCTTGGTCATGTGCGGAACGAAGGGACGGATGAGCATGGCGGACTCGCCCTGTCCGATGAAGGGGGTAGCAGCAGCCACGACGGCCTCGGCACCCGACACTTCCAGCGCCCAGAAGACAAAGGTGGCAAACTTGCGGATGAACCACTGAATAAAGCCAATGTAGTACAGGACCTGGACGAGTGCGACGAAGAAAATGATGGCCGGGAGAACGCCAAAGAAGAACATGGGCAAGTTCGCAGTCTCCTCGTTTGTGAGGAAAATAACACCGTCCTTGGCGAACCCGAGCAAGTCACTGGCGCGTGCCGCGATGAAGCTGAAAATGTCGTAGCCAACCTGGGTACGCAAGACAAAGAGGCCAATGATGTACTGGGCCAGCATGCCGCCACAAACTGTGCGCCAGTTGACGGCCTTGCGATGCCTGCTGGTGATCCAGAAGGCGAAGATGATGACCGCCAAGCCGAACAAGCTGATGGCACGGTTCTCACGGGTGTTGTCGGCGGATTCCTCGGTGACGAAGGACCCAACCAGAAAGACAGCCACGGTCAGAGTGGCTCCAGCGATGGTGCGGAACTTTTCGGGGATGAAGCTTTGGATCCTGACCGCGGTGTTGTGCCAGACCCAGCGCATAGGGGTAGACACGTAGCGGATGGGAACGTAGAAGAAGAGCAGGCGAAGCATGATGCTGAGCCACACCAGGAAGGGGACAACCCAGTTCTTGTCATCGTGGTGCAAGATCAACGAGGCCATCCACCAGCCTGTGAAGAGGCCACCAATGATGAAGTGGATAATGGGACGTCTGAAGCGCCAGACGGTGCCCATGGGACCAGCCTTCCAGCCCGTGGGTGGGGCAGAATCTGAGGAAGCAGCCATGTTGTCGACGTCCGCCTTGCCCTTCTCGTCGCCGTAAGCAGGAGGCGTGCCCGTCGACACGGAACCGGTCTTCTCGACATCGTGCGCATGGGTACCCGAGTGCGGGTGATTCTGCGTCGGGACGTGGGGTGCATCGACAGTGGTGCCAGTCGTGTACAAAATGTCGTCGGGTGCCTGGGCACTGGGCGCATGGTGGTGGTGCGGATGGTGGTGCTGGTGCTGGGGCTCGAGCGCAGGATCGCTCGAGGTCCTACGCTCGGTGGTAGGCAGGATGGTATGTTGGTCCGCCATTTTGGTTGTAGATGCTGGGCTTGTATGACAACCTGTAGAACCGAGGGGCAGTAGCGAGGCAGGGACGAGGCAGAGTGGCACTGCAAACGCTTTTCTAGCTTTGCTGGATTTTTTTCTGGCCTTGGCTCGGCAACTCTGGTCGGTCGGTCGGTGGTGCCGAGAAACTGGAGCAGTTGGCGTGGGGGCGGATCCGTCGACGGTGCGCAGTGGCGGTAGGCCGCAAAGGGTCAAGTCGCACTGGTACTCTCTCTCTCAGTCGCACGAGGCGAATGAACTCTCCGCGCAGTGAAGAGAGTGAGAGATGGTAATGATGTGAGCTGACTTGTCACCAAGCAGATGAGCAAGACGGTTTGTAGACCCGGGTCGAGCACAGGTGTCCTGAAGGGGTGGAGGGCTGGACGTCCTTGGGCGGGGGGGAAAGGGAAGGACCGCTTGAAGGAGCAGACGGTGCAGGAGGAGGATCGGCGGGCAGCTCATGCCATTTGTACATTGGGCGCTCCTTCACTCCGTCCAGTCCCAACACGCTTTGCGGTTATCACACAAGCAGGAGCCTGTCCGCTGTGCGGATACGTGCGGCATCTCGACTGGACGCCACGCTCCCGAGGGTCGCGTGCCACTCTCGGTCGCAATTAACCGCGCCGTCGAATCGCACACGCGCAAATGGCTGGCAACCTCAAAAGAAATCTCCACTACCACACGTTCGCGGGCCACGAGTAAGAAAAAAAAAAGTACCCTGTGGCGGTTGGAGGTCGGCAGTGGGGACGAATGTGGCTAGCGCGAGATAGCGGCTCGACGCTTAACGCAAGCCACCCCGCACGGTGCTTTGCCAAGTGAACCGCCCGCATCGTACAGTGCGCACAAGCGGGCCGCTTATCTGCTGCGACAGGGGCCCTTGTGCGTCTCGAAGTGTTCGATGCATGATTTGGTATCGCAGGCCAATCAGAGCCCCAGCGCACAACCCCAAGGACCTCGTCGCCACTGAGGGGCGCTCGGCGGCTCTATTCCGTATTCGGAAGGCGCACTTGTGTCCCAAGCCGCTAGTTCGCTTGGCTGGACAGAATAGGATGATGGATGGCCTACGGCTGCCCAAGCCACCCTCCCCCAATCGCCAAAGCGATGCTTCATGCGCTCATCAGCATGTCTCTCGCCCTGGTTCGAATTTTTTCTCCCCGTCCATGGGTGTGGCAGGGTCACACGTCGTCGAGCCAGCAACGCTGATGATGGACTAAGCTTGCCGTCTGGTCAAAATTAGTGAGCGGGCCATCAGACGCTGGAACCAGATCTGATTGAGATCTAGGCCTGCGCCAGCGCTCAGGTAATCTCGTGTAAGCAAGCCGATAAGGAGTTTTGCGGTCGTAAGCATTTGCCAATCCGTCTGCGCCAGCGGCCGCTGCTCGATTCGTGGCCTGCTGCTTGCTGTCGGGGAACGCCGATCACAGCTCACGCACCCGAACAAAGGATCCTCGAAACGGTTTCCTGCTTTCCGGTCCAGCCGTCTCGACTCGCTAGACCATGTCCATAGCCATGCAGACACTGCAGAGCACCCTCTCCAGATAACACGGGCCGACATGTGAGCCAAGCCACCCTTGAAATCATAACCCCAGTCCCCAGACGTGCACCTTTCATTTTGGGCTGAAGCTGGACGATGCGGGTCCACGACTTGCACCAAGGTCGTCGGTTTCACACAATCACATGCCGCCAACTGCGTACCTGCCTTCCAACGTCGCTTCTTACTTGTATCCTTGTCACGTGCTCATGAGCGATGAGTTTGGGTCCTGGCAATTGTTTTGTAATTTCAATTACAGTGGACCGGGGTTGGCCTGCCGTCGGCTGTCGTATAACGAGTAATACCCTGTTGCGTCTGCTCACGCGGTAGTGTTGCATTTCGCAGCCAGCCCACGACCCAACGTGCGTCCCCAGATTTTGTTCATGCTCTCCCCGCATCATGGGATCACCATCACCATGAGAACATGCGCATGTCATCTGGGGAACGTCCAAGCTAGCCTTGACCATCCGGGGAACCATGATATTCATCGCGTAAGAGAAACACCCAGAACTTGGGGCCGGCACATGGGGGTTGCCACCGGTGGCCTCCATCACTGAGTTGTCGGCGAACTCCGTCTCGGCAGGGCAGACCAGCAACCCCACGTCTGTCTGCACTATGCAACATGTCATTCATCAACGCGTTGCTGCTGCTTCCCGGGCGCGTGGAGCGACTGATAATCAATTAATGTGTCCGAAACGCAACTAGATGACCCTGTCCATGTCATTAGCTCAATTACTCTAATTTCCCAGAGCCGGAAAGTTCTCGATGCGTATCTACTGGGACGCCATGTGGCATGTTCGCGCAAAGCCGGGGAGAGAGGAGGACGGATCTGCCCTCCGCATCAACGACACGACGACAGTCAGTCGCTGGCTGCCGCCTTGTTGGTTCACGAGTTACCCAAACAGATACGCCCATTCATGATCACATGCATCGACGTGACTCTGGACACTCTGGAATAGCGGCAGCTTATTATACTAGGATCGTGTACTTCTCTATAAACAGCACGCCTCCATTGCCCAGGAGCAGCCTCGCAACACGTATTAATACCAGAATCATAGGTGCAAAATCAGCTAACTCCCATCCCCTCTTCACGGCGCGCCGCTCCTGAATCGCATGTTAAACTCCTCCACGGCGACTCCAAGCATCTTGTACAGGAAACCCCTCTCGCTGCCTCCGCCCACAGGAATGAATGGGCCATTGGCACCTCCGCGCAGCGTCAAACTGACACCCGTCCTCTCTTTCGCTATCGTCTGCACATCTTTCAGTGGAATGTCCCATTCGCTTGCCAGCCTGCGACTGCGGATGAGGAGGATGCGCGCAAACGTGACCATCACGACCATGTCCTCCTTGGGAAGCTCCAAGTGTCCAATGTACTGCTCGTCAAAGTACTTGCCGTTGTCGACTTGCTTGAGCCAGTACTGCCCCAGTGCTTCGCGCGCATTGTAAGGGCGCACGATTCCGTCGTTGGGAATGAATCGTGGGAATCGTGACCGATCCAGCTCCTGGCCGTCAAAAACGGTCGTGGTATTCCGGATGCCCTCGCTCACATTGCTTGCCATGTCAAGCACACCCACGGCAGGCTTCGTGGCCAGCCCGAGCACGCCCTTGCCGACGCCTTTGAAGAAGCCAAACGCGCCCTCCTGCTCGGCGCCCTCTAGTGGCTTGCGTGCCAACCCGCCGACACCGGAAGCAACGCTCGTGAACAAGCTGTTGGCACCAGCTGTCACGCCGTACAGTGCATGCTTGGGCCTGTTCCGTGCCCTTGTAATGCGGCGGCGATCCTGAAATTGCTTGTCAAGCGAGGCCGCTGCGAGACCCTTGCTCAGACTTCCAGTAAACTTGGAGAAGCTGTCGCTGAACCCAAAGACTGTTTTCTTCGCAAACGAGGCAGCACCCTTGGCGATCCCTAGACCGAACTCCTCAGGCTTATCCGACAGGATGAGGCCTTGATATGGCTCGTAGAAGATGTCTGTGACACCAGACGAGATGTTGTTGAATAGACCCACGGGGTTGCCCAGGAAGTCGGCTGATCCAAGGATCTTGTGAATCTGGTACATGACCTCTTGACTGTAATGATTCGAAATATTCTGCATCAGCACCTGGGTAGAGACACGCACATTGTCTAGCATGAGCGCGTTGAATCGAACAGGTGCATCATTGACGTTGCCAATGGCCATGGTCATGACGTTGAGGAAGAACATGATTGGATTGCGCGTAGACGTCTTGTCCTCAGCGTTGATGCGCTCGGTGCGCATAAAGCTCAGGTCGATCTGCATGGGTTGAATGTTCAGGACCTCAAAGTACATATCCTGCCCGGCTTGCTGCTGCGTCGGTTGGGGGATGTCCAGACTGTCATCGCACAGTCTCCCTTCCTCTTCAATAGTCCACTGCGCGCCAGGGACATTGGAGAAGTCAAGAAGGGCAAAAACAAAGTCTTCGTCGAGGTCGACCGTCATTTGCTGCAGTAGGATCGTCGCGTACTTGATGTAGAGGACACCGTAAGAGTCATCCTTGACGCGGCTCACCATCATGTGTAGCGACGGGTGAGCATCAACCTCCTGCGCCTTCTTGGGTACGACGCTAGGGTACAGCACCATTGGGAAGAGCCCTCCGTAGAGCTGGTTGTCAATCTGGATCCATTTGATCGACAAAGACACAGTCTGGATCAAAGGCGAATCGCTGTATCGTAGCTGCAGATCCTTGAAGTTGATGTACGCCAGCTCTTTGAGCTGCGCATTGATGAGTGAGATACCGATGCCCGAGAGCTGTAGCTGGACCCGGAACGTGGCGCCAGTGTCTTGGTCTTTGACCTCAAAGGCCTCCAGACCTGTCTTGGTTCTCTCCAGATTCTTGGTTTTGTACATGCTCTTGCTGGCGCGGAAGTTGCTGAGGATGAGTGTCTGAGTTGGCCCATCCGCGGCAACATTAATGTCGATGATCTTCTGCTGACCATTTGGGTTGGGGAACTTCATCGGTATCTGGTTTCCAATCTCGGCAAGCTTGACATGCCTTTCCTTATTGTTTGCAGAGATGATGATCTCGCGATGCTTCGCTGCCGGGAAATCCCACGCATAGGGCATAATACTGCGAGGCGGGAGACGATAACGAATTGGCTTCCATCCACTGCGATCCTCGACGCCGTCCTCGTCGACGTTAGGATTGGCCTGATAGAAGGTGAATTCAAGATCGCTTTCATTGCGCATAGAGAACGGCCAGTTTTTGGTTTCCATGCTGAAGTTCAAGAAGAGCGTAGAGTCCTCCATCAGAATCTCAACCCGAATCAGCTTTTGACTTTGACCAGCCTTGGCCACCTTAACATGATTCGCGCCAATATCGGCGATGTTAAATGGTGCGGTCCACTGGTTGTTGACGCCGGCAAAACAGAGACAGAGCTGCTTCACGGGCGACTTTTGCATGAAGTGAAGCGGCTGAGGCGAACCTGGCTTCAAAGTCATGTAACCGGAGGAGCTAGACTCGCGGATGAGCAACTCCTCGCCAAGCCTATTATCCAAGACGAATCGCGGGGCAAGAGTGACGACTTTGGTTAATTTGTATTTGCCTTCGCCAGAATTGACTGTGATGCCGAGGTGGATTTCCTTATTCTTCGAAGTAGAATTGAGCACAACTTCAGACGTGCTACCAACAGCGTCGAAGCTCTGAGGTTTAGACCACTCAGAGTCAGCGAGCTTCAGTAGAGCACGGTTGCGATGGTCGTCACCCCCATAAGAGAACATGAAGGGGAGGGCTTTAGGACGTCCTTCCTCAGAAGTATCAACCAAAGGATGCTGTCCAGCAGCGGCCCGGGCTTGCTGGAGGAAGGTCTTGGCCTTGATGGTCAGATCGAGACCAGTCTTATTCAAGACAACATATGGACTGTAGACAGTCACCTTGAAGGCGCCACCGCTGTTCGGCATTTTGAAGTACTGGAGTTTGAGATGCAGCGGCTGGCCCTGCTCATCTTTCAACAGAATTCGGTTCTCCTTGCGGAATTCGTCACTGGCTCCGGAGTTGATCACAGCGAAGTCGCTTGGCTTGAAGACAGTGTCTTGCATGTCCACACTGAGCAAGAGAAGGTGCGATAATTCCACAACATGAACAGGACTGACGCCACCTTTGCGAAGAAAGTTCGACCAGTCCTTCTTGGTGTTCTTGTCGTAAATGCGGTACTTGAAGTCATACGGCAGAAGATTCTCCAAGGTGACGGGCGCAGACAACTTGACCTTCATATAGGGGTATGACTTGGTCAGGGGATTGGACCGATTGAAGCGGGCGTTGACCTGGAAGTAGAAAGGCTCCCCATTGTCGCCCTTGCAAACGACCTGTTTCGTTGGTTTCCTGAGCAGATCTTTCCACCACAACTGCTCATTACTCCACTGGTACCCAAAACCAGCGTCTGGTCGCACAAGAGCACGCTTCTCGAACGCTGCGCCCACAGGGGCAGGACGTGCTTCGCCAGGCGCAATCTTCTCAATCTTGAGTAAGTGGCCATCGGCTGCGTCATATATACCCAGTTCAACAGGGATCTCGGTAGCGTTCTCGACAAGGAACGGGGACCGCAACGTCACGTACTTGACGTTGTCCGAACCTAGGCTGACCTCCACGCAGATACGGTGCAATACTTCATCGGTCTTTGGACGCAAAGCGTACAAAAATTCCCCTTCGCGATTGAGGCGGACGTTTTTGACGGGATCGAAACCACTGCCCTCGAGCGTGATGGTGACATCGTTCTGATTCGACTCCGTCAGAAGATTCTCACGCATCTTTTCCCAATGTTCAAAGCTCCATGGTGCCTCATTGCCATCTTCTAGCCTGACCGAAATAGGCTCGTCGCTCGTCGGACTCTTAGAGTTAACAACGACTTCAAAGCCAGTGTAGTTGCGGATCTTATAGGGGGCCTCGTGCCCACGAGGTTTGTCCAGGACGTCTTGTTCAGTGGTTAAGAAATCGAAGGATTTTGACGCTAGTGCAATAGAGGCTGTGGTGATGGTCACGTCGAATGTCTTCTTGGAGACGAGATCAACTGAGAAAAGGCCGGAGACGGGGTCTTTGGCAACGGCCAGTCCCACTTGCCAAGGCTCGAGTAGGGGCTCCCAGCTCGACTTGGAGAAGTTGTAGACGTTGGAATACAGGTCAATGGCAACATCAGCCTTGAGGTTCGAAGACCAATTGACAGCCGATGCGGTGAAATCCTTCACACCAATGTCAAGTATGGGAAGCTCATGAAGGTCGCCAATGAGAACCACGCGAACACCCTCTACTGTGGCCGACAGCTCTTCCCGTCGTCGAGGTCCAGTGGCTGCCGGCTTTTTCGGGGATTTGCTTTCGTTCTGCGCCACTGATTTAGATCGTTTAGTTCTGGCGACTGTCGACTGGCCTCGGCCGCTGCCAGACTTTTGTTTCAATCCTGCGTTTCTCAGTTCCCGAGCCTTTTGCTCGGCAGAAGATTCTTTCGGCTGCTTTTTGGAAGAGTCGTTGCCTGAGAGCTCGCCAGCCTTGCTGAAAATCTGTACGGCTAGGAGAATGTCTCGCAACGAGAGTCGCAGAATAAGTGGCTCGATTTCAACGTGAATACTCGTGGTAAGTGCTTGTGAGCTATCCATGCTCATCTGGACCGAGAAATCGTCAATGATGCGCAGCCGGGACGTTTCGAACCTGTCCATGCGGCACAAGAACATGCCGATTTGGGACACCTGGAATGTCAGGGCGTGTTGTTGCGATAACAATATCTGTCGGATGCTTAGGACAATTGCTTCGGAACTCGAGGACAAAGGGTTGGCGATGAGAATGACTTGTGCATCCACCAAATTGACTCGGAACGCAACGCTCATCTTCGGCGATTCTCCGTCCGAGTCGAGCTGCGAGTGACCTCCAACATCAGTATGTTGGCGCATCAAATGTGAACCTTCCCTCTGTGATAATGCTTGTGTGGTAGCCAGAGAGTCCGTGTCGGATTCGTCAGCCGCATCGGCCAGGCTTTCGTCGTCCACGGGCAGAGGCTCGTCCTCCGCCAAGCTCTCCACCGCAAACTTTTGAATCGCAAAAAGGTAGTCCAGCGCGAAGATCACGCGAGGACTGTCAATGGTGCACATGGCAATCAAACTGCGCTCTTTACCACCAGACATTGTCACCGACGCCATCAGCTGCTGAACGTCTTTATTCGCAGACGTCATGATCCGGCGGAAGCGGTTAGACTCTCTTTGACGGCTGTCATGTATTGTGAAAGAGTGAATCAGAAGTTCCGCTTCGAGAGAACCATCAGACAGCATTCTTGTCTTGACCTTGGTATCGTCCAACGAGAAACGGGACAAACTGCATGCGCCGGCGTCGCCGCAGGGCTCTTCTGGCGGCGCCATGATCAGTTCCAACCCGATTGTGTTGACTTTGAAGACCAGGTCCAGTTTCGTCCACGCTTTGTCGACAGAACTCAGCTCGGGGCCCAAGTCTACCAACGGCTGATCGTCATTGTCAGTGTCGAGGGTTCTGGCTCGTTTCAAAGTCT
This sequence comes from Emericellopsis terricola, assembly GCA_027569275.1. Lineage (NCBI taxonomy): Eukaryota > Fungi > Ascomycota > Sordariomycetes > Hypocreales > Bionectriaceae > Emericellopsis > Emericellopsis terricola. Next base: position 168,934 of record JAPDEU010000010.1, on the reverse strand, counting down.
CCTGGTCGACAGCTCGAGCAGCCTCTTCGTCGCCGTCTGGTCCTTCGCCAGCAAACGCTGCAGGCACTGATTTCGAAATTGCTAATAATGACTTCAGTTGATACTGTGTGAGTTTCAAATTGAAATCAGACATTGAGCTTTCAATTTCTGTGTCGGGACGTTTGGCTCCCGGTTTGTGCTCCGCGTGTGTGATGTTGAACCCCAGGTCTACTGAATCAATCATTTCGAGCTCCTCTGATCTACCATCGCAATAATGGAAATCTGACGTGAGTCGAGTATTGCGGATGCCTGCGGAGATCTTCATGGCAATTTCCGAGTCCTCGCTGTCGTCGATAGGGGCAAACTTGTTCTGCGCGTACAGTTCACCCAGGTACGCCGTGACTAGATCTCTCTTGGGCTGACCCGGCACCACCTTATGTGGAAACACCACAATCGGAGTTTTGACAACGATGTCGAACTTGAATCGGCTAGGGCTCTGTTGGATCTGATTCGCCTGGGTGGCAGCAGCCTGGCGTGCTGCATTGTACAATGCTTGCATCTTTCCGAATTTGATCAAGAACTCAGTAATCTTGCGGAATGGCTCCTCCACAAAATTCATCTTGACGGAACCGGCTCTGAGGTAGATTGAACTGTCATAGCCCGGATAACCCTTAACGTTGTCGGAGTCAAAGGTTTCGTAGCGAAAGTCAGCCAAGTCGGCCCCTTCAATGGCGACGAGTTTGCGAAGGCTGGAGTCTGCTGAGACACCCTGGTTGACATCATCAACCAAAGAGAGATCTCCAAGTTTGGAGGATATCCTCATAGTCCTCCCAAGAATAAAAATACCGGTGTCTGCGTGATTCAAGGACAACGTAGCCAATCGAATCCCGTCGTTGTTGAGAATTAGCCGTATGCTCTTTAGATCTACTTTGACGCGGATGGATCCCGTGTTACTGTTCTTCTGTGCCTGAGCCTCAAGAGCGATTTCTTCGCTCCTTGCATCGTCATTGCCGTCAGAGTCAGAGTCGGATATGGCTTTGACTTGATTTGACTGGTCATTGTTCCCACCAGTGAAAGTGACAAGAATGAAATCGAGAAGTGTAAGCAATGTTTTGCGGGTGACAATGAGGTTGATAGTGGATACAGCGGCCGTAATGTTGGTTTCTACGCCTTCATAGACGGGCATGAATTCGGGAGATTGTGGGTTGACCTTGACAAACTTGACGTGGACAAGACTTCTCCCCTCCTTATGGTCCTCAATGTCACCTGTAGAGATGATTGATTTGAACTCTGCTGAAGGATTGTCCACAAAGTCATCCATAGTCACTGCGCCAAGTGACACATCGGCGACCATGTCGTAAGGGCGAATGTAGAACTCTAGGTCAAAGCGCTCCGCTATAAGCTCTACCAGGAGACTGTCGGGTCTGCGACGATCGGGATCGCTTTTATACAGTGACCCTTTCAAGGTGTCAACGGTAAATTTGAACTCAAAGTTGCGTTGTTGCACCTTGAGATGCTCTTGATCAGCGCCATCCTGGGCATCTTCAAAGTCGTCATTGTCGTCGTCATCGTCCATGTCATTCAAGACAACTGCGGTGTGAGGCTGCAGGAAGGGGAAGGCATCCGACATTGCGCGCGAATGACCAGACTTCCTTCGCGAGAGATCCGAGGCACCGCCAGGCGGTCCCTTTTTGGCCACGCCTTTGCCATCTTTGGATTGTCCGTCTTTGATGGCTTGAGGTGGCTCATCCCTGAACTTTGGCACAGCAACGTCGATGATTTTCATTAGATTTTTGTACTTCGAGTCCGAGACTGCAGCATGAAGTATTGGCAAGTGCCCATGTACCTTCAGCTTTGTGAGATTAGGTGCTTTTGGTAGAATGGATATTTCCACAACAAAATCAACGTTGATCTTGTCTACGACGTGGAGCGGTGAGCCCTCATCTTTGTCGACGAGTTGAGACTTGGTTTCTTCAATGGAAGGCCCAATGAGTACTTGCGTAGAAGTCAGCTTCACCAGGAATCTGTCGTACATTGCAGACTCGAGCCTTTTGAAATCCTCGTCGCTGTAGGACTGCCTTTGCTTGGCCTGGATCTCCTTCAGTGTGCTTTGATCCACTAGTTCGCTGTTGATGTGAATATGGCCGGCGTCGACAATGAGGCAAGTCGAATCATGGGCTGTGATGCTGACAGGAACAATAATGAGCGGGGCTTGAAGATCGAGCTCAGCGTTGATCGTCTTGTGCTCTTCGAGCGCGAACTCGAGACCTGCTCGAGTCTGCTCACGCAAGCCTTCAACAGTTGCTCCTGCGCTTTCCATCAGGGCTGTGATGGATTCCATGTGTCTTTCCGGAGGTCTGAAGAAGTCTGCAACGCTAACCACAAAATTGGGATTCCAGACAATCTCTAGCGGTTTCAACTTGCCGACAACAGCAATGTCCCCCTCGCGCTCTAGAGGATTCTGTTCAAGCTCGAACTGGAAGAATGGATCCTCGTCTGGTTTGTCAAGCTCGACCAGGGATAAGCGTTTGCTCTTTTGGGAGTCTGGTGCGTCTTTGACACGGACGATCTCAGGGTAAAGAGTGTCAGGGGTGGTGCCGTCGTTGACACGGAGTCCGCCAAGGCTAACACTGGCCAGTAGTGAGTCTTTGCGTTGAAGTGCTTTGGCTTTGAACACATCGAAGTGAAGACTGAGCAAGTCTGCCGGGTTATTGTGAGGGCCCTTGCGAAGGGTGAAACTTCCTGTACTGAGGGAAGCCTCGAGACATAGCTTCACAGCTTCTCGAGGTGTATCCACTGACTCAGCCAGAGCCGTCTTCTCATCCCATTCGATGGCCTCATACAACTCTTTCCGCTGTTGCTCGGTCATTTGTGTATTTTCTTCATTTTGCTCAATCTTCTCTTGAGGTTTAGACCCCCAAAGCCACGAGACCCAGCCTTGTTGTTCCTGTTGCTGGGGCTGCTTCTTAAGTGCGGCTGCGTTCTCCTTCTTCAACTCGTTCCGCGCCAGCGAGCGCCAGAAACGGAGGTCTTCGTACTCGAGCTTCCACTCCAGTCGTGAGAGATCATCGTTCTCCTCCTTGCTGAGCTGCTGCTGTTGCTTCTTTTTCTTGAAAAGCTCGATGTATCGCCTGCGGTCATCCCGGCGCTCTTTGAAGTATTCCCATGTCCAGCGACGGTTACGTTCATGGATCTTGCTAAGGATTGCATTGCCTGCGAACAACAGCCACGCCCGTGGGTCTTCTTTCGGCGTAACATCTTTGGGTTGCAACTTCTTGTATTCTTGATGGCGGATGAAATAGTGGAAGAGATCAACCATCATCAGCCCATCTCGGTATTGATCATCGTCCAGCACAATACCAATTTCCTCAAACAACAGGTTCGCCTTGAACTTGGGCACTTTGACACTGCCTGTTTTGTCGAGTTCAATTTTCGCCTGTCCGCTGACGGGGCGGAGTATAAATTGATGTTTCGAGCTGGTGTCCTCGCGCTTGATCATACGCCTGAACTTGTCAATCATTTCTTCGTAAGGCATGATCTCATCGGCTGGTGAGGACTCCCTTCCTGTGCCCATGAGGTCGCTGTCGGTATTCCAGTACACGGCCAACGCCCCCAAAGTGGCCAGCTTGTGCGTCGCATCACCAGCATGCTGAATAAAAGCTGGTTTCCATTCGCCATCTGTGCTCACTGCACTGAACTCCTCCAGGGTCACGCCGAGGGCGAAGGGATGACCAGGAGCAGAGATTGAGTCCTCATAGCGGATGTGAATATTCTTCACAGAAACTTGGAGGTTGTCGACTATTTTCGTAACCAAACTCTGGGTGAAGCTTTGGTTCTTCTTGACCTCTTCCTGGCTCAGACCCTCCTGATTTCTCTCCTTCAGGAGTTCAGCACTGTCCAACTTCTCCATCTTTAGACGCTGCCTGCGTCGCTCCTCTTCGTTTTCGTCGTACTCTGCCTCCTCTCTTGGGCTAGACAAGACAAAGACATCTTCGATAAACACCTTGACAGGTGCGCCGCCAAGATTGGACCAGGGAATAACTAGCGTCAGTTCCCCAACGTGACCCTCGATTACATTGACTGGTAGCTTCAGTTGATCCAAGGCCTCACGGCGCAGCTTCAGGTTTCGAAGTTTCACATCACCGGACCAGATGCCAACCTTGAGTTGTGTAGGATCGAAGTTCTTCACATACATGCCCAGAAAGCGGTTGAGCAGCCCGGCAACGAGACCTTCGAGCATGGCTGAGTTCGTCCTGCCGTGACCCGGGCATGGGGTATCGCACTAATATATTCGATCTTTAGGATGGCGACATTGAAGATAAAGGTTCGCGATCTAGGCCGTCGCTGGGCAGGAATCACGCGCTCGTAATTCGTCCGTCCAGGGTTGCGTTTCTGTTTGGTGGGATGTCGGATCGGTGATGAGAACTGTAGAGTCTGCGAGGGGACTGATAGGGGTACTCCAGGATTTTGCGAGGGCCGTGTGTCCTTGCTCCGTGCAAAGAATCGTCAGAAATGGTGCGCGTAGTGTGATGCGCGTTTAGGTGGCTTGTGCAGGGCGACGAGATGTCGTAGGTTGTTGATGGAAAGCACGAACTTCGTAAAGCTTGATTCGGATCGGGATCGCGTTCGTATTCAGCCAATCAGTGATGTTGGTGCTTTGCGTATGCCGATGTTGTTCAACCACGTTGACACGCGATGACGCTCCTCCCAAATCTTGCGGCAGGTTGCTGCCCTGTACGGGCGGGGCTTTCCAGGATTGTGGAGAGCTCAACCACCGGACTCGGAAAGCTGCGGTCCTTTACGTCACGAGAGTGACCCGTACCTTACTACTGTACCTTAGGTGCCAAGCAAACGCAAGCCTCTGCAATCGCGGAGCACAGCAGGATGCAAAGGACAAAGCTTCCACTCATGTTTTCTTCTATCAGCATCTCATAGTACAGAACAAGACTGTTCAATGGCTGTGCGTTGACTGGCTTCATCGACTCGTGCCGATGCTGAAGCGGACGAATTGATCCGTAGCATGACGTCACGTTGAAGACGGCCACAAATCTCTCGATCTATGAGAGTACTGTAGCAAGTCTGCTATAGCAATCTAGCATACAGTCCCTGACGAGGCAAGACCTTTCACTTTTGAGTAGAATAGTGAATGAGAGAAATCTGGTGCAATATATGGCGGGATCGTGTCAGACCGGACCCAGACAAGCCCCATCTCAACCCAGGAATCCCGGAGCTTAAGACCTGATGATGATGTATACGTCGTGCCGGGGAAGCCTTGGTGCTTTAAATAGGTATCCTGTGCCGCTTGTGCACAAATCCCAGAATCCTTAATTGTCTCTGCTCCCTTTCCAATCACTTGGGCGATTGTGCCCGGGCTCACGCGACATCTTCCTCGATCTCTTCTCCCTTTGCCGTTGCTCAGGTCACCTAGCGATACCCAGATCCGCCATGTTCAGATCTACGAGACCTCTGATCCGCCATCTTCGGCCTACGGCGACCATCAAGTCGACGTCGCCCAAGCCTTCTCTGGCGCTGGAGATCCTCAGACAAAAGCCATTGGCCATTACGCAATCCACCAGGTTCGCCAGCGACGATAGCAAGCGCAAACAAGACGACCAGCCTCCACCAAAACGAGAGATCGACTACGAGGCTGAGCGCAAGATTGCACAGCAGAAGTTACAGCCTGCCACAGAGTCTGTATCCATCGACAGCACCACGCGCACGAAATTCGATACTTTGCCAGATGGAGGCGGCTCGTCAAACCCCAACATCAATCAAGGCCTACGACATGATCTTGTAAGGATTCCAACCGCTGGTAGTACTAATTGTCCGTTAATCATGCTGCGCAGGGCATTGTGAAGGACGCTTTCCGTTTGAGCAAAATTCCCAAGGAGTCGCACGTTCTGGGACTTGCCGGCACAATTCCTTACTTTGCGACGTCTCTGTCAACGATTTACCTGGGCTGGAATCTGTCACAAACATTTCCCACTGGTAGTTCTTTCAAGGATGCTCTATTGATCAACCACGATACCGCCCAATGGCTTCTGCAAACCATTGAGCCGATCCAGCTTGGTTATGGCGCTGTCATCATCTCCTTTTTGGGTGCCATTCATTGGGTGAGTGCCGAGATGAACAACATGTAATAATTGTCTAATGTTATCTAGGGTCTTGAATACGCTGAAAAGGCTCCATCGTACCCTCGCACTCGCTTCCGATATGGCATGGGTCTGATCGCTTCGATCGTCGCCTGGCCCACCGTCCTCATGCCCATTGAATATGGCCTAACGGCACAATTTGGCGCTTTCGTCGGTCTTTACTTTGCCGATCTCCGAGCATCGACACGTGGCTGGGCACCCCGCTGGTATGGTCAATACCGCTTCCTCCTCACAGCCATGGTAGGATTGGCAATCTTCGTGTCCCTGGTGGGACGGTCGCAGATTGACAAATATGGGCGTCTTGGTGGCAGCCATCTGCGGGATAGTATTACCCGCACAGGAATTGCTGACACAGAAACCGACTGGGCGAAGATAGAACTCGAGGAGAAGAAGAAGATCAAGGCTGAAGAGGAACGCAAGAAGAAGGAAGCGGAGGCTAAGGAGAAGGAGACTGAGAAGAAGAAGAAGAAGCAGAGCGCAGAGAGCGACGGCAAGCAGGGAAGCAAGGCGCAGAAGAAGACTGATGACCAGTCAGAGAAGAAAGGCGATGAGGCTGAGAAGAAAGACGATGAGGCTGAGAAGAATGACGGAGATGCGGAGGAAAGGGCGCTGAAGGGCGATGATGACTCGAGCTCGAGCGACGAGTCGGGCAAGAAAGAGGATCAACAGAGCGGATCCAAGTAAACATACAGACGCTCTAAACAGCAAGCGTGTTAGATTCAGTCCGTCGATAGGCGTTGGCGCAACAAGATCCCTGGTTCATTTGAACTTGTCTGTATCATTGTCGAGCCGATCTTATGAAACTTGCCATTCTTTACGGGCTGACGGCGGCTCACATCTTGCTGCCCGTGATATAGAGAGAAGTTGGGTTTTTTCTGCAGTATTCTAAAATTGAGACGCATAGTCATGGGCAGCAGCGAAATACGCAAGAAAGCTTTGCTTGGCACTGACCCAGCTATGTCGAAAGATGGAGGGTTCATTTCCCGATCGTCATGACTTGACATTAGGAAAGTGTGCAAGAGATCTCTCGACTTTATTGTCTACTAGATACTGCTTGTAAATGCGTTGTCAAGGGACATCACATGTAGAGGTTGCTATCAAATTGCGATGTTGGCTCCAAGCCCAGCGGTTTCCTGGGCATACGGCCACGAATTATTTTGACTGAAACACTCGAGTCATTGCTCGAGTCGGGAAACAATATTACAGCACAAGGGGTATGCTACAACGCCAAGTAATGCATCCAAAGACCAACAAACCCCTGCCAATGCTATGTTCTTCTCAGTACACAGATCAATTTGTGCCCGTCGACGCCGTGTCCTTCTTAGTCGGCTTGCCTCTGTGGCCTCGTCTACATCAAGGACGTGAGTAGCCCTGTTTTGCCTGTTGTTTACGTTAGTTTTAGAAGAAGAACGACCGCGAAACGCAACCTACTTTCATCTGCTCGATTCGCGCCTTGAGCTGGCTTGTCACCTCAGCAGCGCGCTTCCAGCTTTCCTGGCCGTTGCTTGAGGACGTTGGCAAGGATGAAGCGGGTCTCTCTCGAGACATAGTCGACCCAGACTCGCTATGATCATCGAGATTTGATTGTGCACTCCTGAAGCCCCTTGCTGGAGAGCCTCGGCCAGACGACGCAGCGCTGCCGGCATACCGGAGCTCGGGACTGAGGGCCTTGGTTCTAGCATGCATGTGGTCGCCATTTTCCTTCTCCTCTGATTGTGTGCTGGTGTAGCTCATTCGATTTCTACTCGACGATACTGCGCCAGGGTCGCGGTAGATGCCAGCATCATCGAAGGTAGGCGATGCCAGACGGGGACTACCTGAGGGTGCACCAAGGCCTTCCGCACGACTCAAGGCTCTCTTCAAGCGCTCGAGCTCCCGTCGGAGGCGTTCGTTGACCTGCTCTGTGGCTTCTGCATCGCTTCGTGCCCTCACAAGTTGTGTTTCTTTTGCTTTGATGCTAAGAACATCACGCGTGTGATCCTCAATGAGTCCTGCGTTCTGATTTTTGAGCTCCTGGATCTCTGTCATGAACTTGCTTCTCTCCTGTCGCATGTCATCCACCTGTCGGCTGAGTCGCTCGTTCGCCGCACGTAATTCTTCTAGCTCCGCCCGCTCCACGGCTGTCAACCCAGTTTGGCGTGGAGGTGAGTCAGGGGGCATCTGGGGGGCAGCCGATGCAGGCTTGGCCAGAGATCGACCCGCCAGGCCACGGGTGAGACCAGCTCTCGGCTGCGGAGGAGGGGCGTCGTCGTCGTCTGGCATGACAGGTGGCCCGGCTGGTGGCCGCCGCGGTGATGCAGGAACGCCTAATGCGCGCTTTTGGGGAGCTTTCAGGCCTCCAAGGCCCGAGGGCTTGGGCATGCCCAGCTTCCCCGGAGCTGCTTTAGGCCCGGCCGCTACAGGCTCAGCAGGCGGAGCCGCGGTCGTTGCTGGTGCCGCTGGCTTCTTGGCGACAGGTTTCTTTCCGCCCAGCACTTTCTTGGCCACCGGGGCAGCTGCCTTGGGAGCTGGGGGTTTGGGCTTAGGTTTCTCCTTTGCTTTCACTTCAGCGGCTTCGAAAAACTCTTTGACTTTGGTCTTGCGGATGTCATCAAGGCCCTCAAGGTAGGGGGTCATGGCCCTCTCCCCAATGATCTTCATCACCGTGCCCAGGATTTCAGCACCACCGTCCCGCAGCGCTGGGCTGGATTCTGCCAGCAATTTCTTGCCGGATTCGCAAATCGTCGCGATTTCCTGCTTTCCAGGCACGTCCCTAGTGGTGCGCAGGCAGCGGATGAGGAACTTCATTGTGCCCTCCTTCACTTGAGGGTTTTTGTTCCCTAAGTAGGCGACAATGTCCTCGAGGCAGTCTGACAGATTTGTCGCCATGAAAACCGCATCAAGAGCCCCCCCAAGCGCATCAGCGACGGTAGCCTTCTTCTCTTTCAGACGATCCATGATAGGTTGCATGACAGTAGCTCTGTACTTTGCGAAGTTAGCCCGCAGGCCTTTAGCCAGCAACTCGATGCATTGGGCAGCTTGCGTAACCACTGCCACATTGGCGTCCTTCATGCATTTGGCAAGTCCCCGATTGATCTCTCCAAAGTCGGCATCCTTGATCCGGGGGACGTCCAACACTTTGTGAAGCGCATCGACGGCCTCTTTGCGGTCCTTCCACTTGGATGAGGCGAGCTGTTCGCCAAACGTAGGGGGAACCTTGGATAGAACCTCTTGAGGCTCTGCTAGGTCAAATGCATCCACCTCTCCGGCCTCCTCGGGCTCATCCCCGAGCTCTTCCTCTCCCTCATCGCCTCCGGCAGGGGCTGCCTCTCGCGCTGCTTGTTGCGAGCGAAGGAGCCTCTCCTGCTTTGGCGGAGGCTCGGCTTTGATTTTCTCGAATTGTGCCTCCAAGTCAGTCTGTTGGGTACTCTTGAGTTCGCCCCAAAACATTGGCTTCATTGCCTCCCGTAGCCATCGGTAAAGTTCCACGGTCAAGTTTGTTGCCTCCGCGCGGACGTTTTTGTCGGCAGCGCCAAACACCTTAGGTAGGCACTTGAGTACAGGTTTGGGGTCCACGATTTTGCAGCCATAGTTGTGAAAGACTTGGGTGAGGGCATTGAGCGTAGCTGCTACATTCTTGGGGACTTTGTTGGACAACCCAGGCAGCATCTCTTCAATGACCGGACCTGCGGTGTCCATTTCTATGAACAAGAGAAGGGCCTCGATTGCATTTTGTTTAGTCGCAGCTCTTGTGGAGGACAAGCACTTCTCCACGATCGGAGTGACCGCATGACCCCGTGTGCGGACGCAACAGTCTCTTCCACCGTATTTGAGGAACGCGCTGAGCGCCGTGACGCCTTCTTGCTGAGCCGCAACATTGGAGTCTGCAACGGCACCTTTCCATAAGCTCGGGTCATTGATGAATGGTCGGAAGCAAGGATCGTCCTCGTCAGGGGATACCGAGAACTGTTTCGCGGCGTCCTCGTATGCAGCTTTGCGAACTTTCCAGATTTTGTGTGTGAATCGATCTGGGAGTGGAAGGGAGCTGAAATCTTCCTCGGCGTCGGCCATTCTGTACAGATATCTAAGGATCCGGTTGTGTCGCGAGGTGTCGAGGTAGGATTCGGTCGGAGAAGATGGGTCGATGCGACTTCGCTTCTGCAGACTTGTCAGACTATGCGCAACCTTTCCAATGATAGTTGCAAGAGATTGCGCTCCATTCAAATGGCTTCTTTCCCTCATATTCAGGACGGGCTAGGCGTGCGACAACTCTGAGCCAAGGGCGAACCTTCGCAGCTAGAATCGTTCGTCCTAGAGCCCAGGGAGACGCGAGCGGGTACACTGCGGCGGAAGCGAAAAAGACATCACAACTCCCATAGCTGCTTGTGAAGATGTGCTCGGATTATCCTGATCGCCCATCGTTGTCGCACTAAAGGCTGCGTTGCGCCCAGATCAACAGTAGAGGGGTCCGATGAACGACAAGGTGGCAAGGGCGTGCCAAATAGGGACCAGGCTCAAAGGCGGCCACAGCAAGCAGGTACTCACATCCGGTCTCTTTCTCAAAAGTGAGCGACTAGTTTTAACCCAGGCTTGGCAAACGTGGCCAAGCGACAAGTGGTGCAGAGGAACGCGCTTTCATACAAGCTAGGTTGTTGCAAAAGGGCGGCGGATGAGCATGCAGTCGGGTAGCTTTGTCGAAATGTCAACAAACCCCATCTTTGCGCCAGTGCCAGTGCATTGCTCTGATTCGCGGAGGGGTTCAGGTGCCAACAGCCCAAGCCTAGGGTCCTCGAGGAGCCTCCTGAGGTGAACCATCCTTAGGCGACCCGTTACCCGCAGAAGATCGCATAGCACAAAAAGATCTGGCGAAGATTCATCGAACACAGGTCCATGTGGTTAGTCCTTGCAGCGCCTCTCTGGCTCATTAGGCTCGTTGCACCTGGCAGAAATAGAGTACATCTTCTACGTCATGGGATCGCCTCAGGGACCAGGCTCGACGTATCCGCAATACCCTGAGTGCCAGAACGGGCATATGATTACGAGGAATTGGGCAAATGCCACGCTCCTCTCAGATCAAAATCAAAATTCTCTCATAAAAACAATGGCACATGATTTGCTTTTACTACTAGAGCTAAGTAGGCACATCACACCACTCTAACCCGAGATGCTTTACGGCTGCAAGGCCGAAACCACGATTGAGCGGGACAATAACTGACGAAGTTCTGCGCAGGCTATCGTTCCTGAAATACTTCTGAAAGAGCCTGGCCATTTACCGGGAACGCATAATATTTACTGGCACAAAACATGATACCTCGAGCACGTGATCATCGCCGGTATCCGAATCGCGGGTTTTGAGAAAGTCACATAGGGTAAGTAAATCAGTGATTGCATCACGTGCCAATAACAACAAACTGCATCATGCTCGCAGCCTGTCGATCGCTCTGATGAATGGCGTTAATCACCAAAGTACTCCAACAACCATGAGTTATCGCCATGCGCCAAAGATATCGACGCTCCCTTGAAAACACATAATGAAGCCTTGAAAACCATCCCGTGCCTTCTAAAGACTATCGTCCTCCAATATTGCCATGATGGATGGTCCGTCAGGCAAGTCTTTCGCGCTTCCCAAGCTCAACAAGAGCACCGCCGCCGACTTCTCTTCTTCTGCATCCGACTCCGAAGACGATTTTCTTACACCAAACGTGCATGCGGACGAAAATGAGTTTGGCGACTTCAAACCCCATAAACGCCGAAAGCTACACGGAAACAACAAGGAGAGAGCTGCGCTTGGGGTTTTCGGCTCCGACAGCGAAGACGATGGCCCAGGGAAGAAGTGGAAGAGCAAAATTTTGCGAGCAAAGGGTGTAAGCTTCGTATCTACCGGAAAAGACGACGACACTGCAGAAGACGATGACGCACCTATGTTGGGATTCGACAAAGGAACGGACGATGATGATGAGGGCGATGATGTGGAGGATGGGGGCGTTGGGCTAGGCATGCGCTTCCGTAGGGAGTTGAATGGACATGAAAGAGAAGATCAAGACCATGTCGCGAAGAACAACACCGTGGAAGGAAGCGTGCCACGACAGACGTTCCAAGCCTTTGTACCTTCGTCTGCCAAAGAGCCAGTCCTCAAGCCCACCGCTGCGAAAAATTCATCACCGCCTCGAAACAAACCTCAGGTCAGCTCTTTTGGAGGCAAAGGAAAGAGCAAAGGAATGGGATTCGGCGCAAAGATGTTGGCGAAGATGGGCTATGTCGAAGGCCAGGGTCTTGGAAAGGAAGGCGAAGGCCGCAATGTCATTATCGAGGCAAATCTTCGACCACAGGGCGTCGGCTTGGGCGCCGTCAAGGAAAAGGGCGAAGCCGAGCGCCGAGAGGAAAAGCGACAAGCGCGATTGCGAGGGGAAGTTGTCGTTGACTCAGATGAAGAGGAGAAGAAGAAGCGCAAGAGAAAGGCAAAGTCCCTTGCTGGGGCCTTTGACAGTGCGGCAAGCACGCCCAGACGCCACAAGACCAAATACCTCACAGCGGAAGAGCTCAGGGCATCAGCCCCTGGCCTCAATATCCCCGATGCATTCACCCCTATCCTGGATATGACGGGTCCTGGTGGCAAACTGCTCACATCTACGAGTGGCATCATGACCCCGACTTCAGGTGTAACTGAATCGACCGAAATCATTGAAGCTAGGAAACTCATCAAGCGGGCACAGAATGATTTGGCCGCATTTTCCGAGGAATGGAGAAGTCTGGAAGAGCGGAAGAAGTGGATAGCCCTGGAGCTGTCCGAAAGGGAAAGAGAAGTGGACGACCTCCGATCAGACTTTGAAAGATTAAGAGTCTTCTCCGATGTCGTCTCGCAAGAGGTGACCTCAGCCTCCGAATGGAAACAGACTATCACGTGCTTGCACAAGGCTGTCGGACTAGGGTCAGCGGCACCTGAGATGGTTGATATAGTGGTTGCAGTGGTCAATCCATTCATTCGAGACTCGGATTGGAACCCGCTGGAGGAACCAGCCAGGTTCGCAGCCGATCTTGAAGGCCTTGCGGACTTGCTACTGAAGACATCAAATGAGAAACTTTCGGTCAGCAAGTGGGAGTCATCGTCCCTGGATATGGCAGGCGTGTACAGAACCCATCACAAAGCGACGACGCCATACGAGAGCATGATGTATAAGACATGGCTACCCAAAGTTTTGACAGCCATCAGAAATTGGGATCCCATGGACCCAGCACCCATGCTCAGCATCGTTGAGCGGTGGGACGTCTTTCTGCCCCCGTTCGTTCGTGCTCAGCTAATCGACAACGTCGTCCGTCGGTTGGAGGACGCACTTTCGAACTGGCATCCAAAGCAGCAGCGCCAAAGCCACCAATTACCGCACACCTGGCTTTTCCCATGGCTGAGATATCTACCTCCTTACCATCTTGACCCCAAAGGCACCGGCTTGGTGGCTGAGGTCAGGCGGAAATTCCGTCACCTTATCGATGCGTGGGAGTTCAAGAATGGCGTCGTTCCTGGGCTTACATACTGGGAGACAGTACTGGGCGACCAGTGGCGACCGCTGATCATGTCTCACGTTCTGCCAGCCATGAGTAAATACCTCCGCCGCCACTTTCGCGTCGATCCGGCAGATCAGGAGCCATATCTGAAGTATCTGACAGGTGTCTTCAAGTGGCAGGGCATTCTAGGCCTGCAAATGATGGCCGAAATCTTGGTGCAAAGTGTCTTTCCCATGTGGAATGCCAAACTATCGGAATGGATTACATTGGCAGAGGCAGATCTCGCCGAGGTAGCAGAGTGGTACACCTGGTGGAGGGACGGCCTGCTCAAGGACTATGCGACGAGTGAAGCTGTTCGGGGAGAGCTGGACCGCGGGTTGAGGATGATCAACGCCTTCTAGGTGCACCACAACCGAGCACAGGTTGCTTCATACAAAGAGATCATCACGCATGAGTTGGCACAATCAATTCAATGAGGCTCTTCAGAAGACAACCTGCGATGCTCCATCCCACCAGCCTGTGAGGTGTCAGCCCCATCAGCCCCGCTGTAGCATACACTGGCACTGGCATCAGTCGCTAATTGCGGGGAGACAAATCCCCTCGTGATGATCAGGTGAAGGAGAACCATGCTACGTTGAATGCGGGATCACAAGAGCCTGCATCTGCATTGGAGGCACCAGATGGGGTTAATATATGCCATAGAGTGGAATTCAGCTATTGAAGTTCTCAAGGTGAGGTAAGTAGAGGACAAAATGTCTGAGTCTCCCTTGGTACCCAAGGTAAGTTCTACTTAACTTTACTTCGGCATTCATGAGAGCATGTCTTGGAACAACGGTGACAAGCAACGATATTCAGGAGAAATTCACGCGAATATTAGTTACCCATGACATCGTGCCGTCTGTTTCAGCTCCAATTACCTTACAATGAGCCAAAGATTTGTTGACGGACCATTGAATATATGTATGAATTGCCTTGCCATCAAAGCTGGGTCCGGTCCCTTGACTGACAGTGCTCTCAAGTACGTACCTCAGGGCATTTTGCTTCCACCTACCCTTGAGAAGCAGCCGAACCCACCGACCAATGCGGGCAGCCACCACCACTGGCCGCTGCCCACTACTATCGCCCACCTACCCAAACAAGCACCTTGACGTCCTCGTGCCATCAAGCCAACCTCTGACATCGGCGCGACTCTCGAGAAATCACCTTCTACCCAAGTCCGTCGGTGCCCAACATCCAGTTCTAGACGGCAGATCCTTGCGAAACTTGCCAGCAACCGACTGTGCCGATCACGCAGAGTCCCACGCCCAACGCCGCCCCTATCGAATTTGCTTCGTCAACCCCATTGCCCGCCTGTACACGAACCTACGATACGTCTCTTCGAGCCAAACCTTTCTGCGACGGTGCCGGTCCTTCTCAACTCTTGATTCGCCTACTTACCGAGTTGCTCGGCCGGCCGTCCTACTGCCGAAGGGTACATGGTCTGCAAAGCTAAGCCCAACGTCTCCGACCCCCACACCGGTGCTGGTGCGCATCTTGCCCAGCGCCGCCACACAGGGCCACCAACATGTTTTGGAAGTTCGGCGGCTACGCCAATATCTCTACGATTGACACGATCCTCGACAAAGAGAACTTCACCCTCGAGGAACTGCTCGACGAAAGCGATCTGATTCAAGAGCTGAAGCAGCCGAATTCAAAGCTCATTGAGTACCTGCGTGAGGACTCGATCCTCGAGAAGCTGCTCGACTATGCTGTAGCTCCTCGACTAGAAGTCTTCGAGACCACGGACGATCATGACGATGAGTCCGGCAAGGGCAAGAACCGCTTGTTGTCCTTCTCGCGGCCTCGTGCATCGTCGCGCGCCACCGAACCAGCCGAAAATGAGGACGACGAGTCCGACAAGAAGCGCAACCGGTACGCTTTTGTGTCGTGCGAGATTCTGTCCTCAGACACGTGGTCCATATACGAGGCCTTGACGGAGAATCGCCAACTCATCCGCAATTTCTGGAACTTCCTTCAACGGGACTCGCCTCTCGACCCTTTGCAGGCGAGCTATTTTACCAAGATCAACGAATCGCTCTTCGAGAAGAAAACCGATGAAATGATGGACTTGCTGCGCAGTCTGCCCGATCCTGTCGGTGATTTGCTCAAGCACGTGGAATGTCCTATGATTATGGACCTTCTGCTGAAGATTATTGCACTGGACCGCAACGAGGGCGGGCAAGGCGTCGTTGAGGTAACACCATGAATAAGCACGTTGGCATCCAATACTAATCACCATACAGTGGCTCTATTCCAAGAACATCATCCCGACATTGCTGTCTTTCCTGGGTCCGGAGCATAGCTGGGTTGTCCAGACGGCGGCGGGAGACTTTATCAAGGCTATCATCACCATCTCGGCCAACGCCTCCCAGAACGAACAACAGTGCATTGGCCCGAACGAGCTTACTCGTCAATTGGTCTCGCGGGAATGCGTGGAACGATTGGTTGGATACATGCTTGGTGGGGGCAACGCCCTCACTGTGGGTGTAGGCATTATTATCGAGGTCATCCGAAAGAACAACTCGGACTACGATCCTGACGTTGGTCCCGGCAACAACACGACGCCCTCAGCGCACGATCCCATTTACTTGGGTACTCTGCTCCGTCTGTTCGCCGAGAACGTACCCAAATTCATGGACCTCGTCTTGGGCAGCTCAGCTGAGAAAGAGCGCACCGATTCGACCTTTGGCCAGCGACTTGAGCCTCTGGGCTTTGACCGCTTCAAGACCTGCGAACTCATGGCGGAGCTTCTGCACTGCAGTAACATGGGCCTGCTCAACGAGGTTGGCTCGGAGCAGCTCATTGCAGCGAGGGACGCCGAACGCCAACGCCTGCGTAACGATGGAAAGCTCGGTCCGCACAAAGATGAAGACTTATCGACAGACGATCTGACCATGCGCTCGACCCAGGCTGGCCAAGACGAGGGCCGTCGACTAGAAGTGACCAACGCAGATGATGATGGGTTCGAGGAGGTAGAGCCTAGCAAGGAAATGAGCGAGGACACATCGCATGAGTTCGTCAAAGCTGAGGCTGAGAATCCCTCAGCCCAGCAGACATCCCTGCTTACCAAAGACGAAGATGATTTCGTGGACGAGCCCTTGAGCCCTCTGGTCCAAGCGTCGGGCGCCAACCAGCCTCAGTTCGATGACCCTGAGCTAGTCGTGGCTCCCCTCTCGCCTGTCAAGCCAACTGCGCAGCCTGTGTCCCCAGGGGCTGCAACCGAGCCCACCGAGCCCCAACCGAATGAAACTACAGAAGCAGAAACGAAAGCGGCCTCTAGCCCCGACAAGAAGCAGCAAACTAACCTCATTACCGACAGTCCATCAGACGACACCGAGTTGAACCTTCCTGTAATTGGGCCTGCTGTAGGCTCTGCCAAGACATCTGCTCCCAGCGGGGGCCCGTTGTCACCACATCCGGAAGATACACCAGCACCCCTTTTCTCCGCGCCTGCGGCTCCCGAATCTGGCACTGACAAGCCACCGCAGCCTTCTAACAAGGCAGCAGGGGACTCTCGGAACGATGAGCCAACCGCACCGTCTGTCGATGAGCAAGATGATGGAACTGGCACAGCGCCCACGGAGCCTGTGGTGGGAGATTTTCTCAAGATGCAGTTTGTAGACCACAATGTGGTCCCCACGATTTTGGTAAGGATTTACCCGTTTATGTCTCATTGCTTCCACTAATCCGTTCTAGTCATTTTTCTTCTCGTATCCGTGGAACAATTTCCTCCACAACGTCGTTTATGATATTGTGCAACAGGTTTTCAACGGCCCTATGGACCGTGGCTACAACCCTACGCTGGCTATATCACTTTTTGAGGCTGCTGACATTACAGCCGCTATCATCAAGGGTCAGCAAGCCAGCGACGAGTCTCACGCCCGAACAAAGACACGCATGGGCTACATGGGTCATCTTACCCTTATCGCCGAGGAAGTGGTCAAATTCACTGAGCGTCATCCACCTGAGCTGCTCTCGGAAACTGTTCTGAATAAAGTCATGAGCGAGGAGTGGATCAACTACGTTGAGGGCGCTCTTGCTGAAACTCGTGAGCGTGACAACGCAATACTTGGAGGTGTACGTCCCGAAGTTGCTCTAGGTCACCGAGGGAGTCTAAGCGGTGCTGGCGGTCTAGGTGGCGTTGGCCTCTCGGGCTTAACAAGCAACACGTCTAGCGGCCAGTCCAACGCCCTGTCGGATGCTGGGCTGAACGGAGGCATCGAGCTCAATAGCGAGGGCGGCGGCAACGGCATGGGTCCATTTGCCATCAGCGCCGGCACTCTGATGTCTGGCTTCGGCAGCAGCAGCGACGAGGAGGATGAAGAGGGCGACGTCGACGAGGAGGATATCAATTCTGAGGTGAGTGATATTCCGGCAAAGGAGCAAGAGCTCGGAGAGCAAGGGCGCGAGCGAGAGTCATCCAGGGCTGGTTGTGTGACGGTGCCATCAGAGGATGTTGTCATGTTGTCGCCTGAAGGGAGCCCGAATGCCGCAGTGATGGCGTCGCCGCCACATTCACCTGGTCTAAGCGCGCGTATTGCCAGTAGCACAGCGTTGCCAGATTCTTTGTCTTAGTGCGGCAAAGACACCCAGAAGGATGGCGGTGTCGAAACGACTTATTCACAAGAGGTGGATGACGAGCTCGTTGAGGAGCTCGAGCAATTCGGTGACTTGGATCTCAAGTTCATATCGCGACTTCTCGATGATTTTTCTCATTGAGACAGGCCGGCTGGGCTCGCGGTTCCTCGAAGCTGTTGCGTGGTGGGTGCTGTGCCTGGATGACGATGCGGCACATGCATGGTCTTCTGCTTGCCGAGGAGCTCACGCTTGTCAGTTCTCTTGATTTTGGCTCGTGCTGCGGATCTCATCTCTTTTGTTGCTCCATACTTGCAGGATTGAGAGCTGATGCCGTCCTCACAGTTCCGCTCCTACACGGATCCCAGCAACGCGGACAGCTCGCTTGCGCCTCCTTCGATTCCGCCGCCGCCTCCGCCACCACCGCCTCTGAACATCCCCCCTTCCAGAGCGAGAAGGCAACTAGCTGCGAGACTTGCGTTACACCAGAAGAGCAACAACCAGGCCGCAGAGCTTTCATCTGCTTCACATCGCAATGACGACGAGGATGATGATGACAATGACCTTCAAGACCCTTTTGCGGATGGAGAAGACGACCTTGACGACGATGACGATATGCTTCGAGAAGATGGGCGGGACTCTTGGTGGCGAGGCGTTGTGCGAAGGAAAGCCAATGAAGAAGAACGCAACCCGGATGAGGATGAGGACGAGGACGACGAGTTTGGAGACTTTGCCATGGCCGAGGACAACGATGAGAAGCCCGACCAGAATGTTGTCTTGCGCCCGCTAGCAGTCAACCCCGCTAAAGATGGCGACCGGAGTCTTAGCGGCCTCTGGCCCTTCAGTACAAGGTCAGAACAAGCAACCGCGAGCGAGAAGGAGCCAAGAAACGAGTCGACGTCCGTTGGCAAGGCAGAGCCGGAGGCTGCAGTCGAGGTCAAGGAAGCGAAGCGTAGAACAAGCATCGAAGATCCAGACGAGGATGAGCCCGTGAAGATCTGAGATGTGGTGGAAATATATTCTGGACACGCAATAGACGATGAAGGGTCTGTAATGTCGACAGAACAGGCATGACAGTCGATGTGGCGAATGGAGAGATGTATATTGTACATGATTCTGTTCCCGCGGGAAAATCCCCCGTGAAAACGAAACAAAGGCTCGCATCGATGGATGTTAGCTTAAGAAGTATTCAATGCTGCTGCTTGACCACGGTTGTCCTTGGTTGGGTATCTGGGGCGACACATGATAGCGGTCGCCCCCTCCTCACCCGTCCGGTGGGTGTGGGGGTTTCGGAGGGTAACCCCGTACGTACGACTTACAGTATATTATCTACGTTTTGTCATCCTCCACCATCTGTGGACAGTTGGCACGCAATGGTTATCAGAACGTTCTTTGCGCTTGTACTGGCAGTCTACCTCGGTGTTTACCTCAGGGTAAGCTACGCTTTGAAAAAGGAGAGATTGGTGATCGCCTGGATGCTTAGACTTACCACAGATTCTTGGCAAACGACGACCTCAACCCCAGATTTCGGGATGACGAACTCGGTATCCTATGGTTTAGGGAAGGCAGAATGCTGGCGCCGGCCCAGCAGGGGACTTGTTGTTTTCGCGCTGATCATTTTCTCGGATCGACAGGAAGAGCATCGTGGCTTCTGCAGCACCACCTCGTGGCATCCTGAGCCTGGATGAGCGGCTACACTGTAGGGGACAAGGACCCCGTGAGATCCGTTGGTGATCTGGATTTATCGAGACGGAGCTAGAGGCAACTTGGGGTGGCAAATCTGTTCCTTACTATGTGCGCTGTTCCAGCTCTTTGGATTCTGTGTGGTATTGTGGATGGCGATAAGCGAGACCGAGGTTAGTGCCAGTAGCCAGCAACAATCCCAGCGTGAACGTTGTATACTATCAATGTGAGTGCGCCATTGGACAGTCGTCGCCATGAGCAAGGCAAAGAAGGGGATGGCTGGTGAAACCAATCCTTCGCTCGAAGAGGCAATGTCTTCCTCGGAAACCAACGTTATGTTGGAGACCGTACTGTTTGTCATCTTCCATCAGACTCTCTCTACCGGAAGAGCTGGAGTCCACACTCTCTACGAACTGCTTGCCGGTCATGTTTTCCGTACAGATCCTGCGGACCTGTTTCTCACCGTCCTGCTGCTTTCGTACGGTCAGACTCTTCTTCCTGATCGAGAGGCGCCGACGTCGTGGACACAGAAGCATGGTCGCCGAATGAAGAAAGAGGATTTCAACATTGATGAGACTGTAGGATAGTTCACATCCCGTGTCATGTCAGCTAAATGGCAGATTCTCATTCTGACATTATGGAGCTGCACAAGCTGATGAGCGGCACCCGCAAGGCTATTCCCAACTCTGACATTCCACCCCACGACACAAAGTTCCCAACCCCTTCTGTACCTTTCCATTTTCACATTTCCACTCGTCTATGCATGTGAATAATTAGCTTCTTTGATTGTCTCATCTATTCAATAGATCAATATGCATCATGCGGACATGAGTAAAAAAGGAACGAGGGTTCGGGGTATACGCTCGTCCAGAGTTGCCAACCAGAACCCCCCCCACGGTAAAACTCCCAAGACAATCGTCAACCCAAACTCAATAACGCCGGAACCAAGATGCATTTCCCCCAAGTCCCATAATTTTAACAGTCCATAACACCGCTCAGCAGAAATCTCGTGTATGTCTTACCCCATGTGCGTTTTTGGACAAGGTCGCCGCGGCCTAATGGAAGCTGCCTATCCGTGGGCCAAAGTACTCGCCTGGCGCAAGCTTCTTCAACGTGCATGCGTTGCCCTCGCACCCTTCGTATGGAATGTTGTTGCCCCACCAATCAAACTCAACCTCTGTCCATTGAAGAGTGAAGAAGATGATGATGCCCGCAATGGCAATGCCACATGACCAAGCTGCTGAAAGGACAAAATTGTACTCGAGGCATGTTAGCAAGCACGTCGGACGCAACAATTCAACGGAAGGACATACCTTGGACCACAAGCCGAGGAAGCGGGACTTGAGGTAAATCCACGAGAGGTAGGCGATGGGTACTGACGGCCAGACATAGGACATGTTGTAGGGCGCCCACACGATGCCACCGTACATGATGGCAACGGGGTGAATCTGACGAGCCCATGTCCACTTGGGGAACTTCTTCTGAATAATGAAGAAGAAAACGACAATGGCCACACCCAGAGGGAACCCGATCAGAGTCTCAGTATACTGCCCATTTTTGCCCCAGATTTTGGTAGGCCCAACGGTGCCCCAAAGCACAGAGGCAGTGAAAAAGGTGTTGACACCGGGACAAGTGAGACGGAACTGAGCATCGGGTGTGCAGACGCCATTGATATGCCGCATCTGAAAATTGAGCACGCCAACGCAGACGAGGGTGCCTACAAACGTAGCCACCATCTGTGCAGTAAAAGTGTGTCGAGGCGGGATCTTGACGTATTGTGCAAGCTTGAGATCGTTGGAAAACCAAACGGCGTGAGCGCAGGTGACGTATCCGAATGACTTGAAGTAGTTCATCGCTAGAGCATTGCCCTCGACGAAGGAACCACCGATAAATTCAGCCAGGACATTGAGCGTCACTTCGATACCAGTCATGGCTTTGATGATGCCGACGGGAATCACAAAGACGACGCACAGGGCCAAACCGTAGAAGACGACCCCTGGTGATGTGTTGGTATCCCAGCCCTTGATACCGGCGATGCCAAGGCCAAGAGCCATGACCAGGCAAACAAGGTACCACCACTCGGGTACCTCGGGATACTTCTTCATCAGGCGGTGGTGGACATCCAGCTCGGACTCGTCCGTTGCTGTCTTGTTTCGACGAAAACCATTGATGAGGCCCTTGAAACCAGTCACCATCTCACGTCGATGGTACAGGGCCGCATACGTCAACGTGGATGTGTAGACGCCGAAGAAAAACATGTAAATCACAACGTTGCCAGCCCCCAGGAACGGTGGTGAGTAGTTCTCGTATTTCTCCAAGTTGAAAAGACCCTTGTCGTCCGTCGCAAGGGTGACATTGTACAGGTTCCCGAAATGATCGTACACTCGATTCGTGTTGATAGGCAGATAACCCGTGTTGTAAATGTTTCGGTACCAGATGGCGAGGACAACCCACATGGACGCAAAGGCGCCCAAGAAACGGTTGATGGTGCTGAAGAAGGGCACCATGAGAGGATCAGATGAGTCCCACAGCAAGGTGTTCCAATCCCAGGTCGGGAAGGGGTTAATACCAAGGCCATTGTTGAAGCCAACAATGGAGTTGAGATGGATGTTGTTGGGAGCGATCCAACTCAACCAGCTGAACTTGGACAGCGCGATCATGATATAGCCGGGGAACCAGAACCAGACAAACATGGCAGCAAACATGGCGTAAAAGAACTTGATCCGCGAGATGCGCC
Source organism: Emericellopsis terricola (assembly GCA_027569275.1). Lineage (NCBI taxonomy): Eukaryota > Fungi > Ascomycota > Sordariomycetes > Hypocreales > Bionectriaceae > Emericellopsis > Emericellopsis terricola. The sequence continues at coordinate 146,290 of JAPDEU010000010.1, read as the reverse complement.
AGGTCGTGCCCAACGGTCCCTTGACGGGAGTGTTCTCGCCCGTGTGGAAAGCTGAATTGAGGGCGATGGTGACCAGGGATGCAGGCCACACACAGTAGGACGGGTAGACGATGAATCTCCGGCAGATTCCTGCAATGCCGTAGCCAATAAAATTGGTACTCAACGCGATGAGAATCTGGTAGGCAAAATGGGCGGCATAAGGCTGGTCAAAGTACTGCGGCAGGTACTGAACCCAGATAATGTAGTTGGTGTAAGGCGTGTTGTAGGCCACATTGGCCATGATTGTGATGAGCATGTGCTCCTTGCGGTGAAACGGTCCAGGGTTAAGCGAATGTCTGACGCCGAAAAGTGTGAAACCCTTGTCTGGAAGCCAATTTTCGCAAGCTTTGCCCATAGGATAAGCCAGTAGTTGGGCGACGTTGGCCATGACCCTAATTGTTGGTTGGCGGATATCGAACAGCTGGTTGATAAACGCGAGGGCCAATGAGAAGATCAATCCGATCGCCCAGCTCCGGATTGTGGACGAAGGTGCTTTGGTGTCGTCGTGGTTGTCTACGACGGCTCGAACCTCGGCATATGGGCTGTTGGTTGTGATGAGAGCGGCCTCGAGTTTCATCTCGGCAATCAAATGCTCGTGTTCGACAAATTTATTCTTTTCGTCGTCAACATCGTTTTGCGGCGCGAAGAGATAGTCATTGTCGAGGAAGGCCTTGATTTTGTGCAGGACGACAATGGGGAAATTGGGGTCGAACTGATGGGTTCGATGCACACGCATCAGGATGTCGCGCACTTCTGTGAGCGTCAGCCGGTCGGCCAACTCTTGCGCCTCGAGCAGATCGTCTTCGGTGACGTGCAAGTCTTGGCCGGCGCGCTGGGGCAGCTCCTGCTCGTCGATCCCGTACACATAATGGGGCTGTTGGCACGCTCGTCAGTTTCTGAAGGCAGGTCATCCGCGCCTGGGGACGCGGTTGTGTTGTCGTACCAGATGTGACTCGATAAACCTCGGCGACTCTGTGTCCTGCATGGAAGACGCAGGTGTAGGCGATGCATCGTGTGAATACGGAGGCGTGGTCGCAGCGCCTACCGCATCGGTTGACTTCCCTCTCTTATCATCGTCCGCCATGGCTGTTCAGTCGAGACAGGCGCAAGGCCCCGGGCTGGCAAGACCAACTCTCAGCACGCGCGCAAGTCTCAGCGGGTTGAAAGAGTATTGGCGGTGTGACGAGGACGGCGCAATTGCGCTGACCACTGGGTATTTGATTGTACTCGGTCGGTTATTTCGCGCGAAGCAATAGGTAGCAGGAATGCGCCCTTGGCGTTGGGCAGCGGAGGGGCCGCCTTAAGCGACCGCGCAAGCGTCTTTCGGTGCTGTCGATTCAATCTCCGAAGAGTGATAGCGACGCCAGGTCGCAAGCGATGGGACGGGGATCCTCAGGACGGACAAGAAGGCATCGCTTAGAAGGGGCAATGAAAGAATGGGAGATGAAGTGCCCAGTCGATCTGAGGGTCCCAAGCAGACGACGATGATCACCCTGGTGAATGGAATGGGGAAAAGACGGCCGGTACAAGAGGAGGGGGGGGCATTGCAGTGGGAAGGGCGACCACTATATCGACGCCAAGCCTCCGGCCAGGTGCGTTGTTCAGGCCTGTGAGCAACGGTCCCGTCAGTGGATTTGATTGAGAGGTGCGCTCCCTCCCTCATCAGGCGCCTGAAGTGGGCGAGAATGCCAAGACGGATCACGGAATCGCCAAGATCCACACTGTGCGCGTGGTGCATCCGGATCTGGCGCCATTCGTGAAAAAGGTATGCCGTGTCGGCGACGTGGGAAGGGAAAAGGATGGAAGAAGAGGGAGCCTGCCAGAGATGCAGACGCAACGGCCTCAGCGGCCACCCTCAGTGCACTCGCTAGATCACCCAGTCATTCAAAATGTCCACAAACTCTGCTCCAAGCGACCGAGTTGGCACTCGAAGCACTGGAGCTGCTCTTGATGCAGACCCAAGCCCCACAGTGCTCCTCACACAGTGCTCTCATGCAGAGGCGTCGACACAGGGCCGGTCTTGGGATCGTCTTCAACCCCGGATTCCTCTTTTGCATGAGTCGCTGCCCGGATGGCGCTCCGTGGTGGACACGCCGCATTGAATCAACTCGGAAATATCGGCTCCTGTCATCGACTATCATGTGCCTGCCCTCGAGACGCGCGACACGAGACGAGCAGCGGCTGCGCGCTCTCTTGAGACACCATCAGGCGCGTCATCGTCGAGGTTGTCGTGCCTGATTCACGATTCAATCACCTCGCAAGCTCAGCACCAGTCAAGACGGCATAACATTGGAGCGAAACGTGGTTGCGAAGTACGTATCAGGAGGTCCCTCCGCCAATCACCATGTTTCCAACGGCAGCCAGCAGCCAGCCAGTGCAACAGAATGGCAATCCGAAGACGGGGCGGCTCTGGAGGCGCCCCTCGCACAACGGATCAAACGGCAAACCGACGGCGGCAGCTGCATGATACATGCCTGACCTAGGCCCGGCTGTTCGGCACCGCCCGCGCGTGGGCACAGGCTGTCACTGTGTGCATGTAACCGCCCCGGTGTCCAGGCTGCCAAGACGCAGGGGAGCACCTCCACGCACCTGCTCTTGCTCACCACTACGTACCAAGGCACCCAACAAGTGAGGCATTACCGGTAGTCGCTTCGTGATGGGGGCCACTGACAGGCAGACCTACAATCCTTGTATCGCCCACGTCCCTCCAGTCACTTGAAGATCATTTCAAAGATGACATGTGGCAATGGCGAATCGGAAAACTCCAAGAAAGGAATTGGGCGACTCAACAGCACACCATCTACGTACCCTTGAAGTGTCAGTGCACGCTCAAACATTTCGTGCAAGTATAAGCTTCGTTGGAGGACGGCAATCCGGCCCAAGGGCCCCAATACCGATCCATCTCCTCTATTCTCTATACGCCAATGCTGTACCAGGCACTCGCAGCCTACGTAGTGGTCCTGCTCGGCATGGAACTATTATGACGGATTAGCCTTTCCGCGGTTGAGAGAGTAGTCCCTTACACTTGTTGCGGAGACAAGCCTGTTAGTGATGCCGTCCTTGATTCTGTCGTGCTTCGCTCGCAGATGAGCGGCAAACCACCTGCGACGACTGAACTGTATGAATAAGAAGAGACCAGACTAGCTCCTCTCTATGGGTCGCTTAACTTGCAATGCTTCCACAAATGCGTCCACTGCTGTTTCTAGAGCTCAGCTCATAACAATGTCACTCATGGCCCACTCGCGCCGACAGTAACCCGCGCGGCCAGGTGATCAATCGCCAGACTGGCGCGCAAGCACGCACGCAAAAGCCCTCAGAAGCACCATGTATGTATCTCTGGCGAGCCGCAGGACAGTATTGCCAGCCAGTACTGTATAGGCCCCTTTGCTGCGCGACGATCATCACGACGCTAGCGGTAGATCATGTTTGACATGTCGGCAGCCGTGCCGGAACTGAGTCGAATAAGTCATGTCATTGGTGAATCCATAGGAAATAATAATGCAGTCACGTACCACGGCAGGACGAAAGTACAAGGACGGGCGAAATCGGCACTCGTACTGCTCGAAGACCATGCCGGCATCCGTCATTGTCTGCATATACCCGGATCACTAGGCCTCAGCCCAGCGAGGGTCACGATCATGTCCCATCATGCCGAGAATAGCGGTGCTTTGGTTCCTTTGATTGATCAAGATGCAACTACGAGTTCCTTCAGGCTCACCATGCCAACCAGGGGTCAGCTTCCTTGACACATCAGCGTCTGATTTGATCCACGGATCAGACTATAGACCAGTCAGGGAAGACTTGTAACACTTGCCTCATGTACTCTGGCCTGGTATGAGTTTGCGTTAACTGTAAACTGCTGATGGCCGGGAAAACGGGCCACACGCGCATCAAGAATGCAAGCATACTGTGGTTCACTTTGGACGTCCTTCTTTTTGAGCGGGCAGAGTGAGTCACGGCGCACGAGGGCTCACAGAGCACCAGGCGAAAGCGCAACGTATTCCGTGGCAAAAGCTACAGCCGATTAGTGGCAGCAGGCAAGTTTCGGCTGCAGTGACTTGCCTGCTGCAGTGCTCAAGGTCTGTTCTGCAGTCACGCAAGTCGTCCAGAGACCACACAGGGCACAAACTTGGTGTCAGGTCCGGCAATAGAGATACTGATTATTGCAAGATCAGAGACCACGTCCGAGATTGCAAGTACAGCGAGAGTCTATGAACTATGGTTAACCATGAATCAGGCACGAGTAAATGTATCCTCTGGTCACGCGGTTTTCTTCGTCTTCTCTGTAAATGTTCAGCGTCTGACATTGTATCTGCTGCTTCAACACAAGGCACAACTGCCACGCTTTGCAGCCCACTACGTGTACACCTTTCTCTTATTATTAGGAGTCTAATTCTCAGCCGGGTGGCTATATCACGCTGGGAAGATGATATCAGGGCCGCGGCATACTCGGGACATCTTACAGTTATGGTGGAAAGCCGCGCGCCAGTTGCAGAGGGTACAACAGTACGGCGTGCCGGTGGAGCAACCGCCAGAGAGCTCATGCACGAGGTACTCTGTTGCCATTCTTGACTACATCTTGGAGATATTTTGCCCATGTAGACACCAGGCACTCAAGGTGAAGGGAGCTGACTGGCAGGGCGTTGTGAGGGTCTGCCATACTTGCCCAGCAGCTTGGGTTACCTACTAATCCAGTTCCTCTTGCCTGAATATCTTGTTTTCCCCGTGTCCTGGATCAAAAAAAGAAATGCACTTATATCCACATCGGTCTCGATCATGGCAAAAGAATCCGACGCGTGCTGCGTTGCCTCGACTTTGGAGATACGGACAGATGATCACAGAAGCCAGTCTATATTGCTTTTTGGTGCCTTGGTCTCACGTTTTACCTGGTTCAGGTCACTTCAGAACTTCAATTCCTCGCAAATGGCAACCAGTGGCATCCTGGGTATTGTTGATAGGTCTTTGTGTCAAAGGCAAGAGATGCAGATCGGAGAGCACTTATCAGTCATAGCTGGACTTTGCAAGTCAACAATTCAGATTCTACCTGTTGATTGAGAGCCTTGAATGTCTAGCGGTGCCTTGTCTGCGCTAATAGCGTGTTTGCGCACGTCATTGCTCAGAGTGATCATACATATGAGGCCCAAGTTTCCCACGTTTGTTTGAGATTGGAACCTTTCAGGAGCCCATGTAAAACAAAGTAAGGTAGGTAAATAGAACGATCATGAAGAGAGCCATTGAAAGTCAAATGTGGGTCAATGTCTGATAATCCGACGGGAAGGAAAGTGCAGGCTTTTGCTCTTCGTGAGATAGCATTTTTGAACCGCATCGCCACCATCACCACATGGTTGTCATATGCCGTGACAATCCCTTGCCCTTCTTTATCGTGCCAGAAGTCTTGACGACTTGTCAGTATTTATGTGAATTAACGCATTCGCAAAGATGACTGTCGGCCCGTGCCCCTGCAGTCTAAAGTCACCAGTCTTCTGCCAAGGTGACACCCGGGACACCTGGATTCATGTTCCAGTTAATCCAATTGGAGAGCTGGTCCTAGGGACCAACATGTCCGCTTGATGATTGGAAGTCACGGGATGCAGAAACAGCGATGACACGTCTTCTTGTCCCAGGTGGTCTCAAGGAGTTGAAGAAGCTTTGATGCAGCCAGGCATGGTGCGAGTATCGTATACTCCTTTGGCTTATACAGTAACTCACGTCTTCCTGCCTGTGCAGGTGACGCGGTCCACCGCCACGTCAAAGATACCATGATCTTGTGGCGCCACTCACGGATTATACCAAGCTCATGAGACTCGCAACGGCAACCCAAACCAGACTCGACGCTTACACGTTGTCCTCTAGCGCTCTGAACAATAATGGATCCGACACATGGAACCATTTGCTGGCGTGAAAAGCCAACGCAATCAGCGCATAGCCCCTTGGTGAATGTGACAAGGCCTGGGCATTCTTTCAGCAGTGTGGGCGATTCAAAGACCTGGCCTCCACACTCCGCGAGTGTCACCAACCTGTCGTGGTGAACAACCACGGCCTATGGCTTTACCCTGCTCATTTTCTCGAAAGGCTATGAAACAAACAGGAACGTGATGACCCTTGGCTGTGCACCAAAGAGGAATCACCCCCGAGTCAGCAGTCACTGGTTGCCTCCCACAAACACGGATAAAAGGAAGCACGTGGCAATTTCCCAGTGTTAGCCCCTCGTGCCATGCTGAGGTTCTCAGAGTGCTGGTAGCCCCTCTGTTTTTCGATGCACTCTTCGGAATGAAATAAAGCACCGAGTGTCCGAGAAGTTGTGGATGTGCTGAGATGAGCACAGATGGCTGCCTGGTAGGGTAATTGTTGGGTGGGTGTCTGGGTATCTGGAGTGAGGCTGTGCTCAGGGTCCTCTCGCACTAACCATCAATGATTGCCAGCCTATCGTGTCCCTACAGATGAATAAGGCGGCTGTCACGGTCCTGGAGAGAAGCGAAGACTGCGGAGTGCGCGTGATATTGGGCCCGTGGTGATTCGGCGACAGTCAGTGCCATGGTCTTGATTCGGTTGAATGAATGGCGCCCATGTTTGCTGCGAGGCTCATCATCACGGTTTCGAGACAACGTGGGTACGGGAGGGAGATTCGCTTATCCACAGCGGCTGGTTGCTGCTAGCGCACACAATGGGGGGACGGACCTTCCATGTGCCCTTCTCGAACAAGTCGAGAGGCCACCAACGTCGCACACCACCCACCCATAGCAGCCGAGTAGCCGACTCCCCTTACCCGCTGCTGCAGCTAAAATGAGGAGAGTCCCTGGGGCTGTTGAAATGAGTGGATGATGTTGTGTGGCGCTCTTCGCCAAGCACCGACTGGTCCCCTGTGGCGGGCCCTCCACAATTATCGTGTGGTGCTGGCCAGACTTGCTGTGGTCGGACGGATCCGATAGATGACAAGGCAACAGCGCAGCGAGATAGGTCGCTGGAGTCGAGAAGGATGCTGTTGGATGCGCGAGTTGTCGCATCCGAAAGAGGGGGGGGGGGAGGAACTGAGGTGAGGGCAACGACCACTGCGGTTGGTGACGGCCCCCAAATGACCAGAGTCCGACTACGAACGTGCCAGTGTGGCACGCACGACTCTTGTCGTAGGGCAGCGCTAGGGCAGCCGTCGCGGTGTCTTGGCATTGGCTCCAACACATGGGCAGCCTCCTCTTGGTTCAATGTTCTAATAACAGTGTTGTCGTTGCAGCTGTGCCGTGATAGGCACACGCCATTCGACGCAGCCGATGTATCTGCCGTGAATCAGTTCCGTGCGTAATTACTACCGTAGTGCTGTACCGGTATTACTGTACCGCTTGAGCTGGCTCCTAGGCGCATACCGATCATGGCCGCTGTGACGCGTACCTAAGGTACATAGCGGCCAACACTTCGTGGCAGCAGGTCCGCCTCAATCCAGTGCGCACGGACCGGGTATGCTTATTCATCCTTATCCGCTTCAACAAGGCTGGACATCTGGACTATCAGTTGGCAGTGCTGTCCCTAACAGCGGCCCCACCCACTCACGATAGACCGCTATGCACAAGCCAATCAGTCCATGAGGCCTCGGCTGCTCTTTGACACATGAAACGCTCCATCTTGCTTCGCGCTCTGCTCATCAAAGGGAAAGGAAAGGCGGGCCCGCAGCGATTGAGCCACAAGTCAACACGCAAGCGTGCTCAACGCAACGCAAGACAAACAATGGGCGCGCGATAGTCCCATCTGCTTGCGTGACGTCTGTGCAGTTACTTGTATGCGAAAGTGGACACACGTCGATCGACTCGGGGAATGGCCGAAAAAGGACCAACCAACAGACGCACGCAACGCGCAACAGAGCCAACGGGCCAAGGGAATTCTCAAAACGTTACACGACTGCAATGAACAGCCGGCAGCTGCTGCGAGCCCTGCCTTAGCGGACGATCGGCGTGTACGGAGCACGGCCAGCCAGCCAACCAACCACCCAACCAGGGGCCCTCCAACGCGGCCCAACGTCAGTGCGGCCGACGTCTTTCCGGCTCATCTGCTCGCATGCGTCATCTGCCCTCGGTGTCTGCGGCATTGTCTTTCGGAAGGTCGGTCGACGGTCAACGGGGCCCGGCAAGACACTGGGGGGGGTTTAGCCTTAGGGGACCGGGGCTGTATCCTTCTTTGGCATCCACGACGACGCGATGGCCCCTGTCTCCGGGAAGCATACATGGCGTCAACTATGGATGGACTGCCCTAGCTTGTTTCCAAGCAATCTCCTGCGTCGGATGGACCAAAGCCACTGTCGCACTTCGGTACTTGGCAACCTGGGCCACATGGGGAACACGCCTTACGCGGCATTTCGCCCTCACGATGCAGGACAGCCCTGCGCTTCCACCATGTCTCACTCGAGTTTCGTGGCCGGCACTGCCGTCCACGCCCACCCGTTACTTACTCGATGCATTTCAAACCCCGTTTCACGGCATCTGAGGCAAGGGTCCACCAGATGAAACAATCGTCGTTGAGGCCCTTAACTTGTTGCGGGCGACAGAACGAGTCACAGACCCCTCTTGACGTCGCAAGGTCCCAAAATATCTCGCTTCTGGATGTTGACGTGACGTACGTTCCAACAATGGCGTGGGACATCTTAGTTCAGTAAGCTGTGATCCGGATCAGGCGTAGATTTATTGTCCTACGTGCTAATGCGCAGCCAGGTCTGCGGGTGCAACAGCAGCCGTCAAGATATATGATGCGCATACTACGTACAACCGATGCGGCGCCTAGAGCTACGGGGATGGGTGAGTTGGAGCAAGCGCCGTGATGTTGGGGGTAGCCGACCATCAAGTCCATTTTTTAAACTCTCGGGCGACTTACCTGGAGTGACAGGGCCTGCATCCCCCGTGTGTTGCCGCGCGCGTGCCCTCTCATATCTGTCGTGGTTTCACTCACATCTCTTCCCGTGCTTTCCCATCCATAGGTCCCTCTAGACCGTGTGCTCAGGTTCAGCACATCCAGAGCAACACCGTGTCGATAGGGCTCGTGGAAGAGGTGACCCGTGTGCGCCTCCAGCTGAAGCAATGGTGGACATTAGTTGTGTTCGGTGGCTGAAAGCGTGGGAATGCTTGTGTGTGGTCGGCGATCTCCATGATTCAGGGAAGAGTTGTCATATCGTCTTGGCTGGAACATCTCCTTTGATTGGTAAGGCTGAGGCCAGGACGTACTCTCGGACCACACAAGTCCCCGGGTGGCGCATCGGGAGCCACTATCTGTGCGCACAATGAACGCGCTGTAATTAACTACACCAGCCCTATTACCGTACAAATCATTCATGAATTATCGATCAAGCCCGGTCAGGTTCACAACAGACCTGCGGTAGGCCAAAGGGTCTAGCCCATTCCTGGCTACAAAACGCGGAATGCTCTGCGGTGTTCATCATGGGAATCACATTACGCTGACCTGTGCTGCACATATTGGCACTGTTTCGCGTCACGCGATCACGACCACAGCATGCCGTCGCGTCTCCTAAGGTAAGGTACGCATATGTTGGCATCTCGACCGAAAAAAAAATGTTCGCCCTGGACGGCTTTCCTCAAATCCGGTAAGGGTCTAATTAATAGGTACGTATGCAGTGTGACTTCCCACACCGCATGGTTGAACTTCAACTGGCACGGACCACAGTGCGGCTGTGTCAGGAATCAGCATCGAATTAGCCCTCGATATACATCCCACGAAATTTGGATAATAGGTAATTCAGGGCGGAGCACAGAACAAGCAATGAGCACGCGACGGATGTGTGGTGATTTGTTTTATTAGACCTTGGAGGGACCAAAATGCAAGATCCAGGGATTGTAAATGCCTAGACACACCTGGTCAGCTCTGTTTGATAGGTGGTCGAGATCAGTTCTGGCATTCCTAAACCAGGACACGCCCTATGAGCCAGCGGCCACAATGCAGGCCAAGGTAATTCGATGCATTGCCGGGCACCCTGAGCATTTTTGCAGTCGGTGAGCGCGGCCACCTGCAAAGACCGCCGTTCCATTGACTCACATGTGCTGGACTGGGTCGTCAGATGGGGTGATTTGTGGCCATCAGGTGTCACGCTCGTCGCCCCAACGTGACCCAGCATCTTCTATTGACATGCCCAGTCGCCATCTCCAATGATGAGGAACCCAGCGCCGACCTGTTTCTACGGTCGAGAGGCTTTTGATTAGTCGCCGTTCGGCAGGGTACATACTACGTCCATGCACGTGCGGAAAGCGGCGCGGTCTCAAGTCTCAAAGCTCGAACCCTGGTTGACTTCTGCCGTACAAGGGTACCTTGGCTCATGACCGCAGATGCATAATACTGTAACAAGTAACTCCGTACCATGTGATGGATGGTAATTATTATTAGTGTGCAGGTCAAACGAACGAATTCGCAGATCGGCCAACTGCCGCTCGCCCAAGGATCCATGTTTCCGATCTCGAGGCTAGGCCAGACATTTCGTGGCAGGCAAAGGCGTACGGGATGGGGCTGCTGAGGCTGGGCTTTTCGGCGAGACGTGTGCGACACGTCGCAAGTCGCACATGCTTTCGCAGTCGCTCATATCAGGGGCGAATCGCACCTGCCCCCCAAGGACAGCCTCCCCGAGCAAAGACTTGGCCTACAAGCCGCCCCAAGACATGGGTGCTGGGTAGGAATGACAGGGCGAGGTCCTTCCTGAACAGTAACGTTAGCCTACCGATAACAGTCACAAAACGGCAATAATAATCTGCTGTTCGTTCAACGAAAAAGAGCTTGACTAAACAAGGCACTGTGCAGCAACCAGCGTTACTGGACCAAGTGCAGGGGTACGTAGTCGAGCTGTCCAGGTGCCTGGGAGGAGTGAGTGGGTCCTGCAAGACCGTGAGAGAGCACCCAGGCTGGGATGGAGCGACAGGGCTGGAGCACGCAGGCCGAGTCCTAGAACCACCCCCAAGCTCGACTCCATAGCGCCCCACCATGCCAGGCTGCCAGCCATGTACCATTGGGTCTGTGCGCCCACTAGACCCTCCCACCCCATGGATGAGCCTGCCTCTGACCATGCACCGTCTTCCCGCGCTCGATTTCACTCGCTCCATCCCCTGTAATCAGTTTGCGTCAACTGGCGACGCTGGCCGTGGAAGTCACTCTGCCCTACGCCAGCACCGAAACGCTACTTCCTAGGGCCTCGCCAGCGCCTTGTCGATGGCCCTTGCGCTCTCACAGGGCATCAATCCTACTGATCATCTTCGTTCAAGTGCTGCTATGCCCCCAGCCCTCCGTGAGACCCCTCTCCACTCCCAACTTTATGACTTGAGAGAGCGCAGACCACGGTTTGCATCTCACCTTGACACGCCTTGAGACAATCCATCGCGACTTCTTGTCCCGTGTCTGAAATAGATGGAACGCAGCCCCGGCCTATTACCAGCCGGAGATCGTTTCCGCCCGCTTCCCGCTGAGGTATTCGTCGAGACCGGCGTCATCTCTGCCTTGGACAGGCATTTCAGAGGCGCCTGCCAGTGACGTTTTCCACATTCTTCTACTTCGCACGACATTGGATCCCGACTCTGGCTCGTATCGCTCTCATCCGCTCTTGCAGTCGAAATTTTCAGGACCTCAGCTGCGTTGGGATCTGGGCTGCCACCGAAACTAGGCTGTGCAAGGCCGCTCTTTGCGTCCTCATTCGTCGAACCGCCACGACCGCAGTTCACCAACGGACATCGCGAAGCCATTGCCACCCTTGACTCCCAGCTCGTTGGGCCCGGCTAGATTATTTACCTATCCACAGTTGCAAGTCACCAACGTCGGCTTTGGCTTCATCGGGATCTATGACGCCGGTAGTTGGATAGATTTGGCATGATACGCTGCGACCCTCAGCTGCTCCCGTCCGCTCCTCAGCTACCTACGGCCTTACCCTTTCCCACAATTCAAGCCAACCATCATGGCGCTCCCTCCCATCTATAGAGGGCCGGCTCCCGTCGCGGCCAGCGAAATTGCTGCCGTACCGCGTGACCCTTTCTCTTCACAAAACGACGATCGCTTCAGCAGAAGCCTATCGATGAACATCCCTGGTGTCGATTCCAGGACCGACGCACCACCACCCTTGCCACCTCCACGACATCTACCAGGCACCGAGAGACTGTATCCGAGTGAAGACATGTTCGGAGACAGAAAAGACCCTTACCATCATCACCAATCATCGGTTGGGTCGAGCGCATATGGGAGCTTCGCGTCTTCCTTGGCTGAGGATCGGTTCAGAGCCAGATTCACCAGTCGCGACGATCGTGACGAAGGGTACGCAAGTTGGTCATCCAGCGACAAGTAAGTCTTCAGAAGCGTTGGGAGCCTTCTTACTGACCCCAGGCGCAGGTCCGTTGACTCGTTTCCCTCGCGGTTCGGGCTTCACCGCAGCTACCAGTTCAAGCCTCCGGCCGAAATACATGGCGACACTTTGAAGCAGAAGCTGAATCCTCTGCGTAATCCAGAAAAGTCCAACGGCCCGCCGCTGCTCATGGTCGACATGCCGCGGCCACGGCCGCCAACTGAATCACGACACCCACCGCAAGTCGCCATGGCTACCAACTTACCCCTACACCAGCGTTTGGTCGACTCCCCGGCCGATACACCCTTGTTCTCAGCCATGTCGCCTCGCTCCGCTCCCTTTGGACACTTTAGTGGAGACTATAGATTCCCCCGTGAGGCCGAGACAGATAGGTCCCCCCAAGGACGCAGCCACCGAACCAACAGCGACGACGCAACCTCAACCCAGGGAAGCTTTGAGTTTGGTGGGCATGAAGACATGGAGCTGGACGATTCGAACTCGCTCAAGAGATTGCACATGGACGACAGCTATGGCGTGGGAGGCAAAGGACAGAAGCGTCGGGCACCCAGCCCTGCAACCACAGATAGCGCTGCGACCTCGCACGTCGACCACTTGCGTAGCCGAGGAAAAGGGAGTCGCGGCTCGCCAACGCCCAGACTCACGGCCAACGGGCCCGTGCCTACGCTTTCACGCTCCAATTCGTACCTGTCGTCAGCCTCTTTGGCACCGACGTCTACGGCGGCCATGTCGACACTTGAGCATCGCGCACCAGAGGCGTACTCACCTGGTACAGTTTCTCCAACGTCACCTTATGCTCCGAGCATGTCCCTCAATCCTAGTCCAAAGTCGTCGGCATCAACCCGAACTATTGGGCACGGCAGGAACGCGTCAGGTCCTGCGCCACGCAGGGTGGCGAATCAGACGCAGACCACAATCACAAGTGTCCAGTCATATGGACCGAGCATGAAGTCGTTTCCACTCATGTGTGAATGCTGCCCCAAGAAGCCTCGCAAATTTGAGACTGAGGAAGAACTCAAGTAAGAAATGATGAGCAACGATTTGTCCCACACTCCTCTAATCATATTTAGGGCGCACACCGCTGAGAAACAATACAATTGCCAGTACTGCGGCAATCGCTTCAAGAACAAGAACGAGGCTGAGCGACATCAAAATTCACTGCATGTGCGGCGGCACTCCTGGTCCTGCTCAGCGCTCTCTGCTTTCGACAAGGCCTTTCACGAATCAACCGCTCGCCCCGGCGAATCTGACACCTGTGGGTACTGCGGTGTGGATTTCCCACGGTCAGGTGTGGCACCCAATGGCAACAAGATTGCAACCCAAAGCGACTGGGACGAGCGCATCTGCCACCTCAACGACACGCACAAGTTTGGCCAGTGCAATTCGTCCAAGAAGTTTTTCCGGGCGGATCACTTCCGTCAGCATCTCAAACATAGCCATGCAGGTGCCAGTGGAAAATGGACCAACCTACTTGAAAACGCCTGCATGATTGAGGAGGAGCCGCCGGTGTCTCCGGCGCCACGGTGAAAAGCGCACCTCAGCAGCTGAAACCAGGAAACAAAAGACGAAGCAAAAATAGGAGAGGCCGGGCATGCCGGGCGATGAGATGATAACGGAAAGGGAACCGAGGCGCAAACTGCTTCGACTTCATCATTTTTTTTTTAAAAGGTTTGCTATTTTGGCGAGATCCGCTACAAAGTTGTGACGGGCAGTGGACGATATGGCCGGGGCGCGGGGTCGACAACACTCGAAGCTCTGAGGTTCAGACGGCACAGAGGATTGATGCAGCATACCAAGCCGAGCCGTGCATCGGTGACGGACACGATCGACGCCACTACGGGGCATGAATCACGACTTCTCATTTCATCATACATCTGCCAAGGCGTTTGAAACAGAATTATGGGTCTGCATGGGGACATATTTGAAGCTTATAAGGACTTCACGGGACGGCGGTGCCTTGTTGGCTTTAGCGATGATGGATGTACTTCGAGACACATTTCACGAGACAGAGTATGGCATACTAGAGGCGTTTAGAAAGAGTAGCAGAACACAACGTCGATGCGTCGAGAGGAGCAAAAACAATCACTGCACCCGATCTGCGCGCACGGGTTCTCGACAAGTTTGACACTGGGACGGAGCACCCGATGGCTGGCATGCGGGCGTCGACGTAGCATCATGCAACGGAGCGCCTGCACGTTCGGTGCTGAATCCGTCGCGGAAAGTGCATCCCGCTGCAAAGAGGCCTAAGGGCGGTCCGCTGCATCTTGCAGGAAGATGGCCTGTAATTAGATTGCACGGAACAGGTCATACTTGTCACTGACACGGACTCGCGGTCAAGGACCGACAGCCGACCTGGCTCACGAAAACGGCATATTCCTGTGAAGCGTACAACGTAAGGCTGAGCACAAGACATGGGAGGAAGCATCTGCGGCGGCAGCACTGCAGTCGCCGTCGCTCTCGCCCTTGCTTGTTAGGGCTGGACTGCGCACACCTCTTCTTTGGACACGTTTGGACTGAATTACGCAGCGAGCGACGGGCGAGTCGCAATGGTGTGGTGTGTTCGTACTCCCTTTGAGCGGACAACTGCATGACTGTAGCTCACGTCGGTGTTCTCAGAGTCCGACAAGTCTCTGTGGACTTTCCACGTTGCTGAATTCTTTGACGAAGGCCCGAGCACATGGGCGGCACTTGAATCAAAGTGTGTCTGATCTGCCCGTCATTGGGCGTCGTCTAGGTGTGATCAGTCTTAGCGCGGGATGTGTTGACCAACGAGTCGTCGCATGCCGCCGCCACTACATGTTGCTGCCATGCCACGGCCTCTTGATGGGGAAGCTGGTGTGGTAGGTGACGTACTGGGCTTGCAGCCACAGGGAAAGGGCTGAAAGCCAGAGCGCCCCGTGTTACCGGTAGATGCGCGAGCTATGTTGAGGGACACAGCTGGGCGGGTGACACGGCAGTAGGCGGGAGGGGAGACGGTTGGCTGACTGGGCTGTCCACAACGACTGGTCTCAGCATTTGGCACCTGTCCCCGTGATTGCTGCGTATATATTACAGGCAAGAATGTCTTGTTCGGCAGCAGGTGACTGGTTAGATGCATGACAAAACGCAACGCGAGCCATGCTCATCAATGCTCGAGTGGATTGTCGTCTTGTTTCCCCAAAGCTTTCCCCCAAAGCCATCCATGGATAGAGACGTGCGCCCTTGATGATCCCAGGCTTGCACCAGCGAAAATGCGGTTACGGCCAGGGGGCGGACATCGAATCCATTCTCAAGATTGACGAGCCACTCAAATGGACCTTTTCCTCATGAGGCTCGGAGCGCGAGTTTGTCGCGCGCCCTTCACTGCGCGCCTTGTGGGTTTTTCGACAAGCCATGTTTGAGAATGACTCGAGGAGAGACCGTTTGTGTGGAGGACGGCTTATGTTAACGCGCGTATTGTGGCTTGAAGCTGAAGATTTATTAGTGTAGGCTAGAGTAATCATTAGTGAGCAATCGGGCTGACGACCCTGGCTTGGAGGTGGCTGAGCAGGGGGCGGACAAGAGGGAGGGGGCGTGTTGAGAAGGAGCGGGAGAGACAGGGGCCGATGGGATCACGTGTCGTGCCGAGACTAACACATTGTGGCCTGCCATTGCCGCCCTATGGGGCTGGA
Source organism: Emericellopsis terricola (assembly GCA_027569275.1). Lineage (NCBI taxonomy): Eukaryota > Fungi > Ascomycota > Sordariomycetes > Hypocreales > Bionectriaceae > Emericellopsis > Emericellopsis terricola. Next base: position 130,282 of record JAPDEU010000010.1, on the reverse strand, counting down.
GTGGCTGACGACCCTCGTCTGTGGCTGATGAGCTCCATGACTCAGGCCTAGCAATGTGGCGTCGCTATACTGAGGGGCAAGCAGAAGATGTGCGCATGTGGACCACCAGCTCAAAGTCCAACCGCATGAGGTGGATATTGCAGCATCCCTTGGGAATCCTCTATTGATCTGACCGGAGAGCTCGAGAGTTTCACGGTCACTATCTGTCTGGATAAGGGACGCTCGCTACCATTCGTCGTTGCGACCACTGCAAAGTGCAAACTCACCCTGTCAAAGCATCATCGGTTCAAATCTTTCAACCTACAGGTCTCCCGGCTGAGACTCATCAAGACCGTCGTCAAAGTAGCAACGAAAAACAGCCAAGTCTACAACTCAGACTACAGGCCTTGACAGCAGGCTTTCATCTGGCAGGGCTTTGGGCACAAGCTTGACGCGCAAGAATTAGATAGCCTCGAGAGGGGTATCGTGGTGATGGCGCTGAGTCGGATAGACGGTCATGACGAGCTCTATGTAGGCGGGTAAGGTCTCTTCCGAAAGGCAACTGCGCAAACCAAGCTGCCGCACAGGATGCTGACATGAGGGCTTCCGCTAGTATCTGGGCTCTCCGTCGCTCTGACTCGCTCAGTGAGCGTCACATCACACATATGCTGTCCATGGTGGGATTCAACAAGGCCAGCTTGAAGAATTTCAAGGATGAACCATGGACGCATTATGGGCGGGACTTTGAGCATCTTGTCATCGATATCGACGACGTTGATGACACGGACCTCCTGATCGAACTGCCCCGCGCGGTCAGGTTCATTGACGGTGGCCTGCGTGCTCGCGAAAGATCGACGGCGAAGTCATCATCGGGGTCTGACACGATTGAAGGGGATGCGAAGGCTCCGGATGCCAGCAAAACTGGGGGAGTCTTTGTGCACTGTGCCGCCGGCAAGTCCCGCTCCGTGGCTGTCACGATCGCGTACCTCTTGTGGCGGCATCCCAATCTTTTCGACCCAAACATTGTTGGGAACCGAACTGGCGAAGCCGATGGCACGGCACCGTCCAGCGGGGCGCGATCACGACACGAGACAGCTCACGAGGCTGTCCGTGCTGCGCTGACACATATCCAGCGCACGAGACCTATGGCTGAGCCCAATGACGGGTTCATGAGCCAGCTTGAGCTCTGGTGGGAGATGGGCTGCCCAGTAGAGGGCGACATAGAGCAGCATCCTCTTTACCAACGCTGGGCCTACCGCCGTGAGGTTGAGGAGAATGTGGCCGTGGGTCAGGCACCGCCACGCTTGCGATTTGAGGATGAGATGGCCGCGTCGGACAGGCCCAGCGAACAGGGGGGGTTAACTCTCCGGTGCAAAAAATGCCGAAAGACGCTGGCCACGGCACCGTACATTGCCCCCCACAGGCCACAAGGCCCAGGTGGCAGCATTGCGCAATGCCAGCACCATTTCATCGAGCCACTGAGCTGGATGCGCCAAGAGCTTCAAAAGGGCGAGCTCAACGGGCGCCTGCAGTGCCCCACACCACGGTGCGGCTCTGGCGTAGGCAGGTACGATTGGAAAGGATTCAAGTGCTCGTGTGGTGCGTGGGTAACACCGGCCTTCTCCTTGCAGAAGAGTAGGGTGGATGATGTTGTCGTTAGGGGTCCAGCCACCGCTGCGGGCGATGCCGCGAGAAAGCATGACTTGGGTATACGCATGCCTCCGGGAGCTAGGGGAGGCAACCTCTGACGATGACGATTCAGGCTGGAAATAAAATCCACTTTGAATGCTTTGCCCGCCTTGGCGATGCATAGTTATCACGTACCTGGGGCACTGAATCCTTGGCCCTATCACCCTTCCTTCCACTCACTCCATCGTCTACCTCAGTCCTCCTTCGTGCTGTCTTCCTCCACCAGCCAGGTTACTGACCCGAGCAGGAAGGCTTGTGGCCTGTTCGCAAGCTGGGGCGATTGTCATAGCGCATACCCCTTGGCTTGAGAGCACTGCAGTCGTGCGTAATCAAGGAGTCGTATGTGTGGTCTGCAGGCCTTTGACAGGGATTCTGGCTCAACTGTTGGGAGACGTGGAGTGATACAAGTATCCCTGGTCTCGCTTGGTTCACCCTGGAGGACAAGCATGTCGGCATCCAGCTTCCGTGTTCTGCTCGGACTTACATGAAGCGGATTGTGCAACCAACAAATCTCGCACGACACAGACATGCGCACTGCGCCCTATGGCTAAACATGTCCCAGGAGTTGAGAGTGCGGGTCCTCGCAAGCTAATCGTAGTGCTTCACATTTCGACCAGAGCTTTCCAAATTATCATATGCGCGTAGTAAGCACGCGCCCCTGCGCATATTCTACGCACACGCGACGTCAAGGAATTAAAATCAGTGTTACTCGGTATCCTGGCCGATGGAGGCGGTCTGAGGTGGTTCCACTGGTTCAACACTACGTATGCAGCAGGGAGATGTCGATTGTTACGAGGCCTTCTGCATTCACCATGGGAACTTGGCCTCGGCGACAGGAACCTCAACGACAGCCTAAATACGAACAACCAAATGTAATTAGGCTTTCGCACAGCTGTGTGTTGTTATTCCACGTAATAAATTTTCTGGAGAGAATGGAAGGATGACCTCAATCCGCTCGAGGTCCACGTTGACAATCTAAATATCTGGAAGGTAAATCATCTGAGGCCCTTGATCTGACTCTTGTCTACATGTAGTAATACGTGTTCTACCGTACTGCCTCCAGGGCGCTCACGGCAATCCATAAACTTATTACGGACGCTGCCCGTAGGCTGCTGAAGTGAAATGCGAGCGAATCAACAATTCCTGGTGCACAGCATATCTCCGAAAAGATCGTGGGATTCAACGCACTGGCTGAAATTGTCCGATACAGCCTTTGGTCCATGGTCCAGCATCAAGGGATATGAGACGAGAGATGAGCAGAAACATGGGGGAGAATCCTTGAGTTCGAATGGACGGTTCTAGGCCCGCGTAGGACCAATGCATGTCAATCATGCTGGTTCGCGTCGTGCTGAAAAGCACGCTCCCAACTCCCACGGCTGGCCGCACACACCGACACCCCTTTATCGATACTTATGTGAGCCCAGTTGACTGGCAGGTTTGCAAATCGCTTGTTAGCAGGCACAAGAATTGCTGCTGCCCCAAATTAGCATTGGCCAGACCGATCCGAGAGTGGACGCTGCCAACCCCGTGACCGATGAGTTGGTCTGAGCGAGCACAGATTCTGAACCTCGACCTCGCTGGGCCCGGCAGCGCTTTCATGAGGATCCCAGCAGGGCCGCTTTTTCGGACATCTAACAGCTCGATCTTGTGAGTGTCCGAGACGCCGAGTCCAAACCAGGTTAACGGCTGTAAGCACTAGGCCGCGCTATCAAGGAACACCCAAGTCACGAGCACTGGCAACCTGAATGCAAACACAAGACGACCGGCCACGTGAGAAGAACAACAAGACCAAGGAATACTGGCGAAAGTTCTCCCAGGTACATTGTGGCGCATTGTCCTCTGGCACTCCCCGTCAGCCCTGCCTGTTGAAGCCAGCTCTGACCGAATCTGACATTCACCTCAAAATCGCCAAGGTGACAGGGATCTTTCAAGCAGACATTGAGGGAGAATTCTTAACCCCGCATGGCTCATTCTAGATGTGCCAAGCCCAAGCTCATGACCATGACCGTGCCCGTGGTACGAAGCTCACGTCAGATCCCACTCGAGGGCAACATGCAGATCGGGATGGTGCTGGAGTGACGATTCGTTGATCCCGTCCTTGGCTGACAATAGATGGCGCTACTATGGCCTTCCCATGGTAAAAGATCGAATCTTCATGCTCAAGCACCCCCTGATGCGCGTTATGCCGATCGTTCTAGAAAAACGGCGCCCAGGTCAGGCAGTTATGCGTCCGGCATGGTCAATGAAATGATGTACCGCTTCTATTGCTCGATGGTGTGGTGCATCAACCACGCACCAGGCATTTCAACGTCGCTATCATTCATTCACGTACGGCGACTCGTGGCTCGGTGCATGAGAACCTGCATCATGGCGCTAGCTCTTACGCTCGCAATCTGACCGGATTCGCTTCTCGCGCAACGTGCAATGGCTTGCTGCATGACCACAGACGGCACGAGGAGCGCGGCGCTGCTCCGAGAGGCGATGAGCGGGCCTCATCTCACCAATTGGTCACGTTGTTGGCCCAGTCTTTCTGGAGGGCGGATCTGTAGGAACAGATGGGAAATACCCTGGCTGTTGCACCCGCTCGCGATCTCTTCTGGCAGCTTCTGCCTGACGCTTCTTCTGTATACGTTGTTGGTAGAAAGCCCTGCACCATGTCAGTCTGAGCACATTGAACATGTTATCGTAGAACTGACGGCTTAAGTTCAAATACCCTTGGTTCCTCTTCTGGGGGAGACGGTTCAGTGCTCGCTTCCTCTGATGGCTTCTCTGGTGAGCCCTTGAGCTGTCTCTCGAAGAACCCGTAAATGCCCCCTGACTTCTTCTTCTCCGGATCTTTTTGGTCTTTGTCTGCGTCTCCTTCTTTGCTTTCCTTTTCCTTCTTCTTGCGTTGCTTCTCCTCGTACTCTTTCTTCAAGCGCTCTGTCTCCTCAGCCAGCGCACGCTCGCGCTTGGCCTTGAGTTCTTCCTCATCCATTTTGGGCGAGGCAAAGTTCTTATCTTTCAAATGTACAGCACAGACGTAAAAGAAGTCCTGGAATTGTTTAGTCACTGCGTGTCACACATAATTCCTAGGCCATGTCTGACTTTCTTGTCAGGTGTGATGAGAACCGACGTGCTCGATTTGTAGCAAATGTCGCAAGCTTTAGCAGACTGTTCGGCAACTTTACGATGCGTGTAGATGTTTGGCCACGGGGCAGCCATTTTCAAAGCTGGTGCCGAAGCAATCGAGCTTGAAAACTTCGTATACACGAACAGTACAGGTCACGTCCTTGTCTTATTGTGAAATGCACGGACATGTCTGTGTCGGACATCGCGTGACGACTTGGGCTTGATATGGCCCCACTTATTGGAACGCCTGCGTCATGAGATTACTAAGCAAAGATGTCTGAGGTACCTTAAGGTAGCCTGCGAACGTGCCACGCGTGCGCGGCATGGGGGCCGCGAAGGCCTTGTCTCCATCTCCAGCTGAGCCTGCGGAAACACCGAGAAGCAATGAATAGTACCAGTCTTGATGCCGAGAGGCTCAAGCGTGTATTTCGGAATCGACAGGACATCATTGACGGCATTGGCCGAGCAGCTGGTTGGCACACTTTTCCGCCACGACGCCAGGATGTTAACACTCTTTGCAGATTCTCCCGGCAGAATAGCCCTGTTCAACGAGATTGCGTCACATGTCATCGATCACTATGCACAAAGTGATGGTCCTGCCCAAAAGAAGCGGAAAGTCGACACCGATGTGCCCACCACTGGCTCGAGGACAAATGGAGCTGGAGATCCTGCAGACGACAATGTTCTGCTCGTAGTGAAAGACATTTCGGTGTCTGTGCCTCAAAGAAAAAAGTTTGACATCTGTTTTACGCAGAATTGGCTGTATGCTCGAGCGTCGGGCTCGACGGATCCTGTGCCAAATATCTGCTACCCACTGTCGGAAATAGGTTGGTGGCCAGGAAACCCCCATCATAGATCCTGTTGCTGATGGCGAGCAGAGTATGCATTTTACCTTCCGGTACCTGAGAAGACCCAAGTCCAGCACAACTTCGTTCTCTTCCCTCGAGAAACTTGCGTTCCTGGGAAGGAGGGCACTGCAAAAGAACCTTTTGTTTTCACAGTTCCCTCAACTGCACCGAAAGAGGGCTCGATCAGCGGTCAAGAAGCAGGGCAGGCTTCTTCCGTTTCTGATACATACAAAAGCCTGTTATATTGGGCATTGAACAGAAGGCTTGCGTCTGCCGGGAATCCTATCCAAATAACATCGTCCGACCCCAACAAGTTCCACAGTGTCATCAAGCAAGCCCACAGACCGAAGGAGCGAGCCGTCCATATCAGTGCTTACAGGGGAAGTAAGGATGGCTATCTATTCTTCCTGGAGAACGGAATACTCTGGGGTTTCAAGAAGCCTCTAATATTCATCCCACTCAACCGTATATTCGCGATTAGCTACACCAACATCCTGCAATTAACCTTCAACATCGTTGTGGAAGTTCTCACTGGTGATGGGGATCAGACGCAGGAGTTCGAATTCGGCATGATCGACCAGCAAGACTACGGTGGCCTCGCAGATTACATTGCACAGAACCGCTTGCAAGATAGGAGCATGGCCGATCAGCGGAAAGCAAAGTTGCAACTTGCAGAAAACAAGAATTCCAAGAAGGGTGCCAACGGCGACGACCCTGCTGCTTCCGCCGGCGAGGCTGAAGATGTTGCTGGCGGTGATGGTATGACGGAGCTGCAGCGCGCGCAGCTGGAGGCTGAGCAACTCGCACAGGATGAGGAAGATGAGGATGAGGAAGATTACGATCCGGGCAGCGCAGGTGAAAGCGAAGGCTCTGGTTCGTCGAGCGAGGAAGATGATGACGACGAAAATGCACAAGGTGAAGATGACGAGGACGTGGACGAGGTATCCGCTGGGGCAGAGCAGGGCGAGGACGATGAAACTGCTGAAAGAAAGGGGGGAATGCCGCTGCGGTCAGGATGGTCGGCCGTGAAGAAGTGAAGAGCAAGGGCCTCCTTGTCCATTGATGAGCGTGGGAACATGCAGTTCCGAATCTGGATGAGCACCTGCACAGGATCGTGGAAGGATTAAAGGTAAAGATCATCTCCAACTTCCACAGGGCGGGCCTGAACGAAAGATCAGCCTGGGCGAGAGCGACTTTGACAAGGAATTAATACCATGCTTGTGGGCAACACAACCTCGGCCAAGCCTCTTTACACTAGGCGCTGCCAATGCCAGCCACGAGGCGGAAAACGGCATCGCTAAACCTCCTGGGCGCATCGATTCGCTCACAGATGCCGTGGGTGCGATATGTCCAGTCATGGCCATGAGAAGGGTGGCTGGCGTGCGACCCTATGTCACTTTACGGAGTATTAAACAGGGCCTCTGAACTCCATTTGAGCTCCGCCACTCGACGTTCCTCATGCCTCACCTATCGCTGGATAACTTGCCACAGTATCTTCACAGATACCCATGCCAGTCATTTCCCTGTTCCAAGCCAACCATCCACGTTTGGACGCACCAAGATACAGCCTTGCTGCTGCACCCTCATGAGACGAATAAAGCAGGTGCAGCGGCGCTCACTGTCTGTCCTTGTCGTCGGCTTCTCAGTGGGCATATCTGGAGACCGTGCCAGGGCTCCATAAGATGGTGGCAGAAACTGCACAGAATAAGCAGCACCGGACAGATAGTATGGGAGAGACAGGCCTCCGTGAGGAAAAGCGTGGTTTCTTCTTGAGATGGGAAGCATGGCGAAGCTTGAGTAGCCAGTTGAGCCAAGGTTGAAAACCCGCAATGCACATATGTATCCAGACCCGTCCAAGGGCAACGATGAGCGATGGCCTTGATGTCTGATACACTCCTGCCATAACTGTTTTGACAGAGACAGTCACAAGCGAAACACTCCGCCGTGTGCTGTTATGATGCTTCACAAGACTATCTTCTCAACGCTTATTGTGACGCTGCAATCCCGTACTTTACAAGAGCAGATGATGGATTTTTGCGCTATTCGGGTGCCACTTATTGTAAGATATCATCCGCGCATGTGATGTAGAAAGCGAGCAAAGCCCGGACTTGATGCTTCGGGAGGGTACGCCACAGTCCTTGCAAAAGCACAAGCATTCAAAGTGTGCAGAGAACGAGTATCAAACAATCCACACTTCGAATCTGGTGATTTTCAAGCCGGAAATTGTGAATAATTCTGCAAATCTATCCTATCCGGAGTGAAGCAATGAACGAGATGAGGTGCTGATTCAAGGGTCCCACGTGACCTGCACGCCTACGCACGTGACCAAATCTTTTTGCTGGACATGGCATCGCGACAGCCTTCATCCATCGCGACGAGGACAACAGCACCGCCTCATTGACACAGGAGCCCCGAGCTGCTGACCGCCACCATGACCGGCCACAAACCCATGCGACTGCCGCCTCTGCCGCGCTTGCGTGTACACAACCCAAAGCGCCAAGTCGAGAACCCTTGCCTGACAATCATGTCAAGCATGCTCTGTACGCCCGCCCACTGCCCGCCTGTCGTCCCTTGGGTTTGCATACTCCAGGGAACGAACGCCTACCCAGGACTGTAAAAGCTGACTGGATTGTAGCATGTTGGGCCTCGGCTGGTTATAATGCCACGGGCTGTCTCGCGATTGAGAATCAACTACGCGCCTGCATGGACGGACCGAAAGCGCCAAGCACCTCGTCGAATTCGATCAACTACCACCTTGGACGTATGAAGAACAGTGTGACCCAAGGCTCCAAGTCGAAAGCTGGCAGGGGCGGCGGCTCTGTGTCGTAACCGTCGAGAACGATTCAAGAGGGGGGCATGTTGGAGTGTTTGGGGAGCTCCCTTTGTTCTGGCCATCTGGGTCCTGACATACCTGTATTGTTACAGCGGGCGGAAACTGCATTATGGCGTTTGGACATGTGGAAATGGCATTTGTACTATAGACCTTTGATGCCGGGCGGGAACTTACCGCGTGTCGAGAATTGTAAGACTGTACAATTATTATCGTTCACATCAAGAAGTCGCATGATCTCAAAGAAACATACTCTCACCGAAATACCTTGTGGAAAACATCGCTGTATGCATATGCCATGGTCGTATCTCTTTGATCCAATTGCAAAGGTCTAGTGATCACCTCGCTGAATCATCTACAGACTCCAACCCCCAGTCCTAATGCTGCCGCTGATCCCGAACTAACACATTATCGCCGCTCCTCCGCCGAGATGACTCCTTGCTTCTACCAATCCTAGCCTGCAATGCGAGCCGCTGGGGATGATGCATCAATGCTGTCCTATTGCCGTCAACGGGATGTTATGGGTGAGTGCGATCAAAAGTAAAATCGAAAAAGTGTGGAGGAAGCGATTGTTCAAGTCGAATGCGCCGGTGGTATCCTGAAGTTGTGTGCAACCCGATGCTGTTAATGAAGGTATATGTGTTTCAAAGGGCCTGTTTCATTCTCTCTGTTACGTTCAAGCACCGTGCAACTGCGATGCGTCCGTTGCTGACACGCAGTAGAGGTCGATCTCTCCTACGCCGCCAGAATGCATGCTCCTCATGCTTTCACGGAGTTCCAAGAAGGCAAGCTGTATGTCCTCATCGCTTTGGATGCGGACCAAGTCGCCGTCTTCGTCCCGATAATGCAGCTTAAGATTCTCCTTGCCGATGCTGCTTGTGGTGAAACGGGCGAGTTTAGCATCGATTCTGTCGATCAGGGATTGGTACGAAATGTTGAAAGCCACAACCAGAGTCACGTAATTGCCGCCATCGATATTTACCTTGACCTTGAGCTGTGTCGGGAATGGCGTGTCGCTCTCGCCTGTGCCGTTGTGAGCGGGTGGCGCAAATGTGCCAGTGCCGAGCCCTGGCGATACTGTTCGCATGTTGGCGGCTGCCATATCGACACGAAGAGAATTGCCGCCGGGGCCCGGGTTGGGTGTATGGCCCCGAGGATAGATAGGTTGTGTGGGGAATTGTGACATGGTGCCACCAAAGCTGCCTGAATGCTGGTGCATGCGTTGTTGGGTGCCCGGGCTCTGCGTATGCGTGCGAATTGGCGCGTCGTTGCGAGGAGACCCAGTCTGTGAACGCGGGATGGCACTGTCGTGAGCAGGGTGAAGGTGTTGGGGAATGCCTGGCACCGCAGGGACGTTTCCTCCACCTTGGCTGGGTTGCCTCTGCCGTGGACCGCCGGGGCCATTAATGTCGGGCGTGCTGTAAGACCGACTTCGCTGGTTCTGCGCAGCGCTGTTCTGCGTCGCCATCGCCGGTAGCGAAGGACCTCGAGGGTTCCGACCATTCAAGCCGTGGGGAGCGGGAGATGTGCCGTCGCGGGAGGGCGCTCGAGGAGCGGCTGGCGCCGTGTACCTTGTGCTTTCGTCCCAAACAGCCTGCGGTTGTCCTGGTTTGTAGCTGGGGAACATGCCGCTGGCCGTGCTGGTTCGAGACGACGCGGGCGAGTAATCGACGGGCGAAAAGTAGCTATCGCCACCTCGGGAGCCGGGTGAGATGGCGCCACTGCTTTGTGTCTGCAAGCTCAGAGGGGCCGGATGGTGAGGGAGCGGGAATCGTGGTGGTGGTGCTCTGGCAATGCCAGCCAGCGACTGTGAGCTTTCATTCGTGGCGGAGCGTTGCCTCAAGCTGGAACTGGATGAAGTTCGAGGCATGATAGCTGGTTGATGGCCTGGCATGGGAAATTGAGCGGGTGCGGTAGCTGGGCCATCGTATTCATCTTCATCGTCGGTCTCCTTGTAGGGGTTTTCGATTGCACCCGAATGATCCCTTGTCCAGACAAAGTCGTTGGCCAGTGATCCCGAATTGGTAGACACGCGCGCACTATGGACCTTGCGTTGTTGTTCGAGCACATCTGCCCACTTGCGCATGATCTCTTCCTTGGGAAACTTGATGGTGAAATTCTCCACGGCCGGTTCCCCTTTCCACCAAATCTGGACGCAATGCGATCCGGTGCCTGCCCTTGTTAGCCCAGGTCACTGTGTTAGGGAACAACAAGTCCTCCCACCTGGTTTCGAGAGGGATATCACGTCCGTGACATTGGTCATGAAGATCCTTCCCTTCAGAGTGACCTTTGCACTTTTGTTCCTGATTTTGCTGCCCGTCGACCTTGTCTTGTCCTTCTTATCTTTGATCTTGTTCGGTGAGATCTCTTTGCAACACAGCAAGATCGCTTCGAAAAGGTAGATCTCGTACTGGAAAAGTTAGCTGCCAGGCCTATACCATGCTGCGCGCGGGCTACCCACGTCCTTCTCAACATCTGTCTTGCCTGTTGTCACACCATGCACGCCGTGCATGAGGAGCTTGCCGAATGACTCGACCTTGTGGTTCTTCCAGTCATCAACGCGTGTTTTCAGATCAGCGAGGGCCTCATCCAGCAGATCGCGATTGACGGCCTCGTTGGCGCGGAAGAGAACACGTTCCGCTGCTTCACACCCGGCTAATAGGTCATTTTTGGTTTCCTCATCTTCAGTCTTTTTGTGAAGATCCTACACGAGTGTCAATGTCTGCTCTGGGGCAGCCAGGCCAGCATAGGACGACTCACCTTGAGTAGCAGGGGGTATTTGACCAGACGCTGCATGGGCTTCAGGAGGAACCCGTCCAACGTATTAAACTCGAGAGCCACGGGATGCTCTATTGACTTGATCTGGTCAAAGACGGCCTGTGCCGTCTGGGCAGCCTTGCGCTGGTTGGAAATGAAAGGTTCATAGATGCCGAAAGAAGGTTCATGATGAACAAATATCTCGCCCCACTTCTGGCTTGCCGCCGCTCTCGAATTCGTTGTTTCGACTCGGATCAAGAAACGGCGTTGGAAATCGAGGATGGCGTTGATGTTGAGGAAGATTGAGTGTATAGCGTCTCCGGGAATAACCAGATTCTGCTCGAGGGTCGTCTTGAGGTCGTGGAGATTCTCCAAGTCTTGCACGTACTTGCGCTCTGTGTCGACCAGTTCCTTCACGATGTGATCGCGATAGGTCATCTTGTGCGTTTTCTGGCTTGGATCGTCCAACCCATCTTCAGGATATGGTTGTGCTTGTATGAGATTACCTCGCTGGGCGCCGAGATCAAGGACGTAGTTGACGACTTGGGTGACCTTCACGAAGCCACTCGTGTCGTTGTTTGTGATGTCAGACACCACGAAGCAGTCTTGGGGTGGGATTTGGAGCTGCTCGAGACATGCCTTGATGAACATGAAGATGCCGATCTTGGGTTTCTGTATCACCCTTTCATCACCGACATCGAGAGGCTCGTCTGGCTGCAGCGCATTGTTGTAGATGACCATGAGGGGCAGACCAGTCCGTAGTAGATTCCACAGAGAGTCGACCGGATCCAGGGGGTCGAGCTGCTCGAGATATTGTTCGAAATCGGGCACCTGGCCTAATCGATTCTTGAGCGCAACACATATCTGATATAGTGATCGCGAGGCATCGGCCTTCTGGTTGATGATGTTGGAAGTAGGAACAACATGGCCATTCGGACCGGGGGTCATGCTGTTCAAGGAACTGAGGGAAGCTGAAGAACCGCCGATGGCGGTAGAGCCCGTCAGCTGGCTCACACGACTCATCTTGACTTCAAGGCACTCCTGGGTGGTAGGCTGCTCGACTCGTGGTGTTGCTTTATTCCATGCGTCGACTGTGGCGCCCAACGTCGATTGGCGCAGCGATGCGTTGGACACTTGAACGCGGTTCGTGGCGGTGACAGTGCGTAGGTCACCGTAACGGTTGAGTGGGGTGGTAAGGCCGCCAACGCTGGCGTCGTTAGTGCTGTTGCGGTGCTCGTCGATGTGTGGTCGTCGTGGTGGTCTTCGTGGCTGCCGCCGAGGAGCACCCCGGGGTTCGAAGCGTGAAGCGAGGTCAAGCAGGCGCCGATGGAGGAGGCGCAACCTGTACAAGCAGCTTAGTGCCGCTGCGTCACAGCCGGTTGGAGGGCGACGAATTCCGTCAGGCGATCCACCACTCTCCCGTGTGCTGGATCCTCTGGGAGAATGGAGGTTGCAGCCGTCGAGGCTGTGATAGCTGAAGGTTCCTGATTGAGAGTGAGGCGCAAACGTGGCTGTCCGTCAGGCCACGGCGGTGCACGAGCGGTCGATGGTGGTCGGTCGATAGCGACGTCCAAATATCTGTCGTGCGAATGCGTCGGGTGCGAGCCGCAGTGCGTCGCCAGGTCAAGGCGGACTGGAGCCTGCCTATGTCCGTGTTCTTGCTCGCTTGCTGATGCAGCAAAGGGTCGTGTGGTATGTAGATGCCCTGAATGGGCTGGTTGGCTGGGTCGGTCGGGTACGTATATTAGCAGTCAGGAGAAGGAGGGGTTGCGGGTCGAGCTGGTCTTGGTAGACAGACATGCCTGGGTTGTGTGGTGCCTCATGTTAGGTGCCTTAGGGACCGCTGCTCAAGGGATACCGCTGTTGCTATCCGCTGATGCAGGGCAGCGGAGAGGTGCAGGGGTCCATCTGAGAACATCGTTTCATGGCACAAGCGACTCAGTCATTGACAGCAATTCGAAAATCATATTCATATGGAGCGAAGCGAGTCCACAGGGTGCTCAAATCGCCGCGAGAAGGGGCAGCCACGGATCGTACATTATTTTGTCGACTGGAATGCCCTCGCTGCCGGCCGCCGCCGCTTGGTTGAACAGCTGGCGAGGCTTGCCTGGCGGACGTCGAACACGTGGGTCAGCAGGATCCCATGCTTTTGACGGGAGCTCAAGAGTCGGTCAGACTGGGGTGACATGGTCTAAGCTTTGCTGATTTACTGTCCTGCTTTTGCTTGTCGGCAAAGGCGACTTGTTGGCGCACATTAGGGACGGGACTTGTTCCCCAAGCTGTGCAGCCAAGCGATAAACTCGCCGCTCTCGGGCGATGCTTGAAAATTACCAGAGACTTGGTTCTGCGTTACCACGTGTTTTACAAATTAAAGGTCTTCCCCTTGAGATAAGTACCTTAGATACGCATCATCCAACACTGGCCCATCTCATTTGAGCCCAAGGTTGGCGCTAATTCATGCACATTATGTATCCCGAATGGTTGCTCATCATCAAAGCGCAGCTTTGCGCCCAGTGTGAGTGGGCGAAACGCGGATCTTGGCATGGATCCCGAATGCTAGACCTCATGGAATTATCACACCCCACGCCTTCGCGGCCAGTTTACAGATTGCCATACTTTTACGCATGCGCAATGCTCATCATGTCCATGATATCGTCGCGCCTACATGAACTGTGCAGTACGCAAGTACTGATGTCTGCAGCGTCGATCGATTCTCAAGTGGGTCAAACTTTTATGGATCGTCGTCAAGGGCCTCAGTCTTGGAACATCCCTTTTGTGAGCTTCGTGCAGGGGGCAATGCGATTGTGCCCAGGAAAGACAGCCAACCTAATCCTGGTCGGTAACACGAGGCGCATCAGTACCTGATCACGACAGCATGTACGGTACGTAGTAGTGTACAATAAAGCACGCCACTTCATAGGAACTCTGCTGAGCTTGGTACATGGTCCATTCCTAAGCCAGGGCAATGGATAGCATCACTCGAACATGGAAAAGGACAACTCTAAGCTGTCATTGACACGGGCTCCGTATCAGTGACGCGATACGCTCATCCGCCTAACAAACTCACGTTCACAATGCACAGCGACCAAAATATACCAGGCGGCTTGCATCCTGGTGTGTGGAGTGTGCACAACCATTGCCGGCTTGGCAACTCCCGAACGAGGAAGCACTGCACGTAGTGGAGATGACCTAATGTTAGATACAGTACTAAGATTTACCATCGCGAATGCCTGCGTCTACTGTACATGGTGAAACCCCATCTAGGCCCTTTTCTGTCACCAAATTTGGGAAATTCCATCCAAAGAACTAATGGTAAGCACAACCAGGAACAAGGTGATGGCCAGGGGCCTGCTTGTTGCAGTAAACAGCCCACTGATCTCCCAAGGATCTACCAGAGGATCTTGGCAGTCACACTTCTCGGCATGCAATCGAAACAGCATTTCGTTTTGTCGAGATTATCAAGAATCGCAGCTGACACCAAAGAATCACTCACTCGCTCACATTTCTGTGTTTCTTGCGTATGGTCTGGCCAGAAATCCAGATCCCGCCTGGCTGGATAGGCTGAGCTGCTAGCCGTGATGTGGACATGTCTCTTCAAAGCTCTGACTGCACACAACAGTCGTCACACCAATGGAATTCTTCTGTAAGTCAGTCGAGCATTTATCGATCCTGAGGCCTGTAGAGTCTGAAAATCGACTCATTCGCTACGATATGACAGTGAACAGAACTGTCAGGATTACTGGGCCTGCAAGACGTGCATGGGGTAGGAATACATCAGGAGTCAGCTGCTGAGATGCCAGCCTTCAGAGCAGCTGCTACCCCACCTCAGGACTGACACTAGCGCGCGAGGCTCTCGCTACCCTTGGGCTTCGTCACTTCTTCAGCCTAGGGCCAACACCAAGCCTGCTTGTTTGGCAATCAAAACAACAACACGACAACGTGATATTCCAGCGACCTTTGTTGCGACGCGCATCCGCTGGCAGCTCGACTTATTTTGAAACGAGTAGCGTCTACATAGAGCGACATTCCTGCCAAAGTCTACAATCGCACGTGTCCTCACGCCAATCCTCAGCGCGGTTTCCGCGGGCTGAACCTCGAATAGCATCCTGTACCTGGCCATAATCGAAAACTACCTCATGCCCGGCCAATCTTGGCCTGACTTGCGCGACCATGTCTAAGAGGGATCGCATGACCATGGACACCTTCTCCCCCACGCATCAGCCCGACGAAGGCTACTCGGAAGACCCCCTGGGTTCCTCCGCCGAGAACGAGCTGTCGAATGCGTTATCAAACGTCAAGCCGGAAGACCTGCCAGCATGGATCGCCGCCAACGCTGCGTATCTCCCTCTCGACTTGAAGAAAGAGCTTACTCTGGCCCTCCTCAACCAGTTGCCCACTTCGGCCGTCTGCGAGATTGTCGAACGATTAAGTCCACGCCTCTACATTGACTTTGTCCGCTACCTGCCCACGGAGGTGTGCCTCAAGATCCTCAACTTCCTCGACCCCAACTCTCTCATAAACGTCATTCGAACGTGCCGAGCCTGGCACGAGCTCTCTCTCGACTACAAGCTGTGGGAACGAATGTACCACCTCGAGGGGTGGAAAGTGGTGCGCAGTGAAATCACCAAATGGGAGCAAAGAGTGACGCACGGTCTTACGGAGGCCATAGGGCACTTGCAGCGCGCGCAGAGCACAGATGGACACTTTAGCAAGATTCGCCGAGTGGCGCGGGACGACGACGACAATGATGTTCCCATGTCGGATGGTAGCGAACGCACACGAGGCGACGCCAGCAGCAAGTTTGGCACCCGCGCTGGGTCGCGGAGCTTATTCGGTTCTCCAGACTCCTCCTTCTCCAGTAGCCGACTGGCCGCAGCCTTTCCAGACGGTCCAGAGCAAGAGGAAGGGACATCACAGAGTTCTGCGACGGAGCGGTCACGTCGGCGAAATCTGTATTCGAGCCCCGAGAGGATACTGCCGCCCATACTACCGACGCACAACCCTCAACGCTTACAACGGTCGACCCTGTGGACTTGGGATGGGCGGGAATCGAGATATCGAATCAATTGGAAGTATCTATACAACATGAGGCAACGCCTCGAATCGAATTGGGAGCTGGGAAAAGCGGTGCCCTTCACATTACCGCACCCAAAATACCCCGAAGAAGGCCACCACGAATGTATCTATACGCTCATGTATGACCTCAACTTCCTAGTGAGCGGAAGCCGGGACAAGACCATGAGAATCTGGAACATCCACACGCGGCGGCTGATGAGGCCGCCACTACTTGGCCACCGTGGCTCCGTCCTCTGCCTGCAATTCGACGCGGATCCTGCTGAGGATCTGCTGGTGTCGGGGAGCAGCGACTCGGACATTATTGTGTGGAAGTTTTCGACGGGCGAGATTCTCCAAAAGATCACCAAGGCCCACTACGAATCCGTGCTCAATGTCAAATTCGACAAGAATGTGCTGATCACATCGTCCAAAGACAAGAGCATCAAGATTTTCAACCGGCGGCCGCTGCGGTACGGCGAACTCGGGTATGACACTGATGTTTTTCTGCCTGCCGCCAAGAAGCTGCAGTATATGGGGTACGAACCTGAACTGGCACGCGAGCTGCCTATCAAACCACCATTCTCCATGATTGGGCGACTCGAGGGCCACGGTGCCGCAGTGAACTCGATCGCGATCCGGGGTCGTCAGGTTGTCTCCGTGTCCGGTGATAGGCACGTCAAGATATGGGACTGGCCGACCATGACCTGCACGATGACCATACCTGCACACGAAAAGGGGGTGGCATGTGTCGAGTTTGATGGTCGCAGGATTGTGAGTGGGAGCAGTGACTGTGCCGTCAGCATTTTTGATGCTCCTACGGGTGTCAACATTGCCACGCTCAAAGGCCACGAGCAGCTGGTGCGCACACTGCAGGCGGGCTTTGGCGATCTGCCTTATAGTCCGCACCAGGATCTCGTCGATGCGAGGCGCATCAACCGGGAGTTCTTGGAGGCCGTGAACAGTGGCCGCATCGACTTGGATAACCCGAGGCCGCGAGCTCGCGAAGCCAACGCTGGCGGGTCACGGCCGGAAGACATCCACGCATACGGCAATCTCAGTCTGCCCCCCGATGGCGGTGGTGGCCGAAGGTACGGCCGTATCGTCTCCGGCTCCTACGACCACAGCATCATCATATGGAGGCGGAACAAGGAGGGTGTCTGGAAGCCAGCGCATCGTCTCCGCCAGAATGAAGCTGCCACGGCTGCGCACCAGAGGGCCGTCGAAGAACTGGAGAATCCCGATCCGGTGGCGAGGCTAGTGCAACAGAGCAGCGTCCTCGCGCAGACGCAGGGCCCAGGCCAAGTGGCCCTTCCCATGCCCAATGTCTACGATGCGCAGCCGTATTTGTCCTCGGGTATCTACACCGCCTTGATCGATCAAGTCGTTCCATCCGGACCAGCCATGTTGACGCAGGCGCTCACCACCTACCCGGGACTCTTGGCCCATTACACATATCTGCAACGGGTGATTGATAGGGAGACCTCACAGGATATGCGAAGGAGCTTGCGACTGGTGGTCGATGCAGCGATAAGTGGTCTGCAGACCGCACGAAGGCTGCAGCGACAGGAAAGCATGGCCGCGAATACGTCAATGGCCCCTACGGCAGGGTCTACGGCCTCACAAGGCGCAGCATCTGCAAGGCATGGCTCGCAAGCGTCGACGACGGACAACGATGGCGATGCGGCTATGCAGGCTGGCCCTTCGACACTAGCCGGCCCAGGCCCAGGGCAAGGGCCAGAGGCAGAGGCAACGGCAGAGGCAGCTCCGGCAGCGGGGTCCCAAGCTCAGCAGCAGCAGTACCATCCCATGCAAGGCACGGTCCCTACGTTGCACGCGAATCCGGGTGTGAATCCGCTTCACGCTGGGCAGCCGCTGCCATTTGTGGACAATGCGTCCTGCCGCGTGTTCAAGCTCCAGTTTGATGCGCGCAAACTGATATGCTGCAGCCAGGCGTCGATTCTGGTGGGGTGGGATTTCTGCAACGGAGATCCCGAACTGGAAGAAGCCAGTCGCTTCTTTGCGGCGATTGACTAGCCGCCCTTGTGTGTGTGTGGTGGCGGTGGTGGTGGTGGTGGTGGTGGTGGCACGTCTCACGATACATATCCTGTCCGAGAAATAAATTCCACAAAGCAAAGCGACGATGTCCATGACAGGCGAGATGAAAACGTACGTAATGTTTGTCTGATGTGCGCTCATTGTACGATACGAAGTAGAGATGAGATGACGGGCTGTAAGCCAGTGCGGACCCAAGAAATCACCCTGCGACCTGCTTGACCTTGTCTTCTGTCTGGGGGGGCTCATCGACAAACTCGGGCACGACCTCGTCCTGGAGGAAGCCGGGGACGGCGCCGCCGTGCATCTCCTGCTCCAGTTCCTGCTCGAGCCCGAGGGCCTCGAGCTCGGCGTCGAGCTCGGTCTCGTCGACCTCGTCGGGGATGTCGTAGCTCCTGGCGAGGCTCTCTTGTATGTCGTTGCCGACGTCCATGAGGTCGGCCATTTCATCCTGGAGGCGCTCAATCTTGTCAATGTCGATCTTGCCGTACTGTTTGCGGAGCTCCTTGTTTGTGGTCTTCATGGCGTCGACCTGTGTCATGACGTTCTTGAGGTTGTCCTGCATACTCTGGGCCTGCTCCATGTTCCAGACCTGGCTCTCGAGCTTCTCCTTCTCGGCCTCGTAGGCCTTGCGCTTCTGCAGGACCTTGAGGGCCCGCTGCTTGATGGCCTGCTTGCCGGGGCCCTCGCGCATCTTGGCGAGCTTCTCCTGGTAGGCGGACAGCTCGCCGTTGAGGGTCTTGAGCTTGGTGTCGATGGACGCGACGCGCGTGTCGATGTTGGCGATGGCGCCGCTGAGGGTGGGCTTGGGCCCCGTTTGCTTGGCGCCGAAGAGGCGGTTCATTGTGGGCGGCGCGGCGGCAATGGCTCGTGTCTTTTCGAGGAGAGAAGGCGGTCTTTGTGTGTGCTTCGGTCGTGGATCGATCCGTCAGTCGCTGGCGTAGGAAGATGACTCGACTCTTCTTCAAGTGTCGTTGCTGCGACTCGTGATGACGTTGCGCTGGGCTTGCAGTGACCGTCGGCGTGGGTGGGAGCCTGGTAGGAGGGGCAAATGCGCTAGGCCCAGAAGGGTGCCGCGTGCCGATGCAGGGTAAGGTAAACAGAGCTCAACTTGAGGCGTCGACTACTACCGACGTCCGGTCTTCACTGCTTCACGTCCTGTGTGGGAGCATTCCTATTCATGTGGATATATGTCATGAGGGGCCAGCTTCTGAGCTTCCTAAACTCATGGAAAGCCGAAAAGGGACCAGATCTCTCGCTGGAGTCACGACATCACACACATTTGTCGACAGTGTCCGGTGGAAACATTGTGAGATGAAACATGCTCATCCCAGATGAGAGGCCCCTGAATGCTTGAGGATCAATCTGGATCTAGAAAATTTCTCGATGCACAACTCAGAATGAGCCCGAGCATCTGCTACCATCAATTCTGGTGCAGGACAGCAGCCACAGGGTTGGCATCCCCTACGGTGACGACGTCTACTTCTGCCTCCACACACAATCATCTTTTTCCACTGATTGGGAAAGAATAAAATTCACTGAAGTATAAACTATAAAGACTGACTGTGGCTCAGATGGGAGTAACATCCACCCAGAAGCGGGTGTCGTCCGACCGGTACACACTGTTCGAGTCGATCTGCCTCTGGATCCAAGCAATGGCGCTCTTGTACCGCTCAATGTCGGCCGTGTACGGGTTGTTGAGGCCTGTCGCGCCATTGCGGTGGCCGGCGAACCACTTGTCCCGGCCATAGTACTCCTGGCAGTCCCAGCGTGCGGCCACGTCGGCGTAGACGTCGGAGCTACATGCAGATGTTAGCAGAGGTTCTCTTCCGGAGCGACCCTGGGCCCGCATCAAGGGGGCAAGGGAGTAGGATGTGACGCACTTGAGCCTGGCTCCGTTGTTCCACTGCGCGGTGGTCTGCCCAACAAAGCCTCCCCTTCTGCCGCAGACCCTCAGCATGCCCCAGTTCTGCTTGAACAGGCCGAAGTTGGCGGCATCTTGGACCTTGTTGTCGCCATAGGGATAGTCGGTCCTCATGCCCTCCGTCTCGAGCATGGCGATGGCCAAGTCAAGGGTGTTTCCGCCCGCCCCGAGGATGGCACGCTTGCGGGCACCGAGCCCGGGCACAGTGTAGCTTCCACGAGCGTCCTGGGCCAACGCCAGGGACGGGAGGAGGGTCGCCGCGGCGGCGAGGAGAAGGGACTGTGGGAACAACATGGTGGACTTGAGGAAGACTGTGCTGTGTGGTGTGAATAGTGCTCGACGATGAGCCGGCGGCATCGGTCCATTATATATCTATTTCATCTACAACGACGGAAAACACGATTCCGCCTTAGTGAAATGCAACTTGCTTGATGAAACAATTCGTCGTGCATGGAAACAGTGGCGAACATGCCCTGACCCACGAGAGCAGCAACTCCTTCGGACGACGGCAGCTATGATCGAAACAGCCGCTCATGCTCTAGACGAGACCGAAACGTAGTTCCCCCCTTCCTTTCCAAACTCGACTCAAGCATATCCAGACAAATGTACAATGTCTTTTCCTCTCATTCACAGAGATCTAAATCTCTGAAAGGTGAGGGGAGCAGACACTGCCCCCCAGATTAGCCAGTGTGTATGAACTACATGCGTACGTACGTACATGGGGCTCCAGGATCGACAGTTGCCAAGACACCTCATTGCCCATTTCGAGGATAGCGAGCGCAGATCCTGATGGCTTCTCGGCGCCTGTTTGCGGGCGAAAAATAGAAAACGGATTGGCGTACGAGGCTAACAAGGCAAGGCCACGGCAAGGATTGCCTGATCAGGTCACAAAACGCTCAAGTGCCGCTTCAGGCACATACTATGCAGTCTGAATGTGGAATCTCCCAGTGTGAAACCGGCGCAGATGATGCGCTTTTGTCACGCGGGCCCTCCCGGCTCTTGCGACTTGTTTCATGCAAACCTGACCAGACCCGAGTTCTCTCGTGGCTGGTAGTATGGATGGAAATGGGCATTGCGTGGCGCACCAAAGAAGCTCCTCCCGTCGAGTGCCTCGATCCCCAGATGGGACACACCAACATGTCCATGTCGCGTGCCAGCCAGAACGACTCTAAAGCGGAGAGACGTCGCTCCGCGGACCATGATCATCTCTCCTTCCTGTTGCGTCCAATCCCTCCTCGTCGTGCGTGCTGGTGGAGTTTTATTGTTTGAAGGTGGTGGACCCCTCCCCATTGACGATCCCCTCAATTCCTGAATGGAGACGTCGGCTAGTGATCCTCCGAATATATGGATACAGACGCAGCACCTTGTCCGCGCAACATGGGGCGTAATACTTGATGTGCGGAGTTTTAAAACTCCATGTCTTAGTGCTCCTCTTCTTCAATCCATGTGTTGACGAGGGCAAGTGATCATGAGATGGACATTGCCAGGCTTAGATTCCTCGAACGGAGCGCTGCCTACAGTTCCGACGGATATCAGGATAGAATATGGACGCTTGGCAGAATGCATAGGTCTGCAGCACGGAGCTCGTCTCCCCGGATTCTGTATCCCCAAGAAAGAGCCAGACGAGGAGAGTGACGCGCGGACATGCAAGTACATGTATATAAAGGCGTATCCTTCATGTTGGAAGAAGGAGGAATTCTCGCAGGCTCCAAGCGAACAGCAAAGCGCCATTGATCTGACCAGACACGCAGGCAGCTCAAGATGAAGTCCATTCTCGCAGGCATGCTGGCACTGGCCAGTGTCGGCACGGCACAGCAAGTCTTGTACGGCCAGTGTGGTGGGAGAAACTGGAGTGGTCCAACCACTTGCGCCGCTGGCCTCGACTGTCTATACCAAAATGAGTGGTATTCCCAGTGCTTGCCGGGTATTTCTTTCTACCTTTTACTTGTGCAACGTACCGACTCACACGCACTCCAGGTACCGGCCCCCCTGCGACCACCCAGCCCTCCACCACCATCGTCACCTCGACAAGGACCACAAGCACCAACCCTCCCACCAGCACCAGCGTGGGCGGCACGTTCCCCTCTGTCAGCGGCACACGCTTCACCATTGATGGCGTGACAAAGTACTTTGCCGGCACCAACTGCTACTGGTGCTCCGTCGGTGGCATCTCCAACGAGGACGTGGACCTGGCCCTTGACCACATCCAGAGCTCTGGCCTCAAGATCCTCCGCGTCTGGGGCTTCAACGATGTCAACACCATCCCCTCGAGCGGCGTTTGGTTCCAGCACCTCTCTGCCTCGGGGTCTACCATCAACACCGGGGCCAACGGTCTCCAGCGCCTGGACTACGTCGTCCAGGGGGCTGAGAAGCGCGGCATCAAGCTCATCATCCCGTTTGTGAACTACTGGCGCGACTATGGAGGCTACCAGGCCTACGTCAACGCCTTTGGCGGATCGACCACGAGTTGGTACACCAACAGCGCCGCGCAAGCCCAGTACAAGAAGTTCATCCAGGCCGTCGTGAGCCGCTACACCGACAGCAAGGGCATCCTGGCGTGGGAGCTCGCCAACGAGCCCCGATGCCCCGGGTGCAACACCGACGTCATCTACAACTGGGCCAGGAGCACCTCGGCGTACATCAAGAGCCTCGACCGCAACCACCTCGTCACTCTGGGCGATGAAGGGTTTGGCATGGCGGGAGACTCGAGCTATCCGTACGGGTACTCCGAGGGCACCGACTTTGCCAAGAACCTGAGGATCCCGGATCTCGATTTCGGCACGTTCCACATGTACCCCGACCACTGTGAGTACCTACATACCCTCTCTCCCTGAACTCAGGGTCTCGATCCCACACCCTTCGCGACTGCGGCTGACCCGGCATGAATTAGGGAGCGTCTCCATGGACTGGGGCAACAAGTGGATCAGCGACCATGCGGCTGCATGCCGCGCCGCCAACAAGCCTTGTTTCCTTGAAGAGTGTAAGTTCATCCTCCCCTCCCTCATGGGCCGCCTCACACGGCGGCTCTTTGGTGGATCGACCGATGGCTGACTATAGCTCCTACCTTAGACGGCGCCAATGGCGACCACTGCAGGCTTCAGCGTCCTTGGCAGCGCACTTCGGTCGCGAGCGCTGGCATGGCTGGCGATGCCTTTTGGCAGCACGGCGATGCTCTCAGCTACGGCAACAGCCACGACGACGGCTTCACGCTATACTACAACAGCCCCGAGTGGACATGCCTGGTGACGGACCACGTCAAAGCCATTGGCTAATGGGCTTTGGTTTCGAAACTTGGTGGCCATGCTGCGTGCTTCTAGGTACTGAGCTGGATACTGCTTGGGGAACGTGTCGAACCGAGTGTCCGTATTCTTATAGTCTGCAAAGCATGCTGCGAAATCAGATTTCTTGTCAGAAATTGCAGCCGCGCGACCCAAGCTCCGAGCATCATTTCACTCGTGATCTTCGTAGCTCAAGGCGGAAGCAGCATGGCAGAGTTCTGGACAAGGATCCCGATTCCCATCGGCTCGGGATCCACGTGTGTGATGCACAACCAGACTCCCACTTCTGCGGCTCCAGCCTCAGAGTTGAGGACTCGGACTCTCGGAGACTAGAGGCTCAGCTGGAGGCGAGGCTCCTGGCGACCCCGATTCAGCTCCAGCAATAGGGCTGACCGTGGGCGAGTAGCGCAGCTTCCACGTTCTTTCGTGATCGCCGAGCTGGCGGTGTGTCCCGGTGCAGTCTGGACTCCTCTGCAGATGCCTTCATTTTGGCTATCGAAGCCAAATGCGTGATGGAGAGGCGAGACGGCTGTCCTTGTACACCACCCATTGTGCAGGATGGCGCTGCTGACAATGTGTGTGGTGACCACAAGGGGAACATCGTGGCGGCCTCGAGCGTCAGCTCTACCCAACGACAAGACTATAAAGGAGTGAGGGTTCTGTGAGCGACGTATCCCGTCTTTTTCAATTCATCTCAGAGCAAAGCCATATCGAGAAACACTCTGGACCTAGCAAGTCGGCTCGCGTCCTCTCAACCCAACTGGATCGGCAAACCTAGGTCACTTGACATTTTGGATTTCATTTCACCCAGAACTCCGGGTGTCACTCTCAAGAACATGAGGCGAAGCATACTTCCTGCCCTGGTCGGCCTCCTGCTGGCCGGCTCCGGTCCTGTAGCCGCAACCTACATATGTTCACCTACCGAGGCCTCAGCTTGCCACTGTCCGTCTTACCCTACCAAGAAATACGAGGCTCGCGCGTACACCTTCCCAGAGAATCTGTTCCCGCGCACGGAAGAAACATGTCCTAGTGGCGAACCCCCTTGCTGCACCAAGAAGGGGCCCGGTCCGTTGCAAGTATCAGCAGACACCACCTACGCCGACCTTTAGTGCGGCAAGAAGTTTGGCGACGACGGCCAGGATGTCACAAACGGTGTCAAGTACACGATCGAGAACTGCCCCGGGTCCAGCACGGACAAGTGTCTGCACATTGCCATCAGCCCAGCCGCTGGCGTCACCGTCAAGGACATTCACCTGCAGGTAGATGATGTCCCCATCACCCTCAACACGAAGCTTGAGACGTGGGCCTTCAACCAGTACTGCACAGAGAACCCTACCGAGTGCTGGGTGCCGACCTCGGCCATCCTTGCCATGTTCTCGCAGCCACCGGCGTCGCTGTGCGGCACCACGCTGTACGTTGCCGTCGGCATCTCCATCGACGGCGCCACCTGCTTCAACAGGGGAACAGTCATCGGCTCCGGCAACTGGTTCATGTACACCACGCTCCGACTCGAGTGCCCCGAGATCTGCCTCCACACATGCTGCTGCCCGGTCATTCCGCCTCCCACCAACACGTGTGAGCTCGGCACCGCCTTTGGCTACGGGGACCACTTCAAGAACCTGAACGGAGACCCGGTAGGCCCGCGGATATGCAAGTCTGAGCGATGGGGCTGGTACTTCACCCCCGACAAAGCGACTCTGACCGCAGGGATCAGCGGCAAGCTGATCGTTGGCGCGGGGGGCAACGACGTCTCCAAGGGGATCGAAGTGGGCACCTGGTCCGCCAAGCTTGTTGGAACCAAACTCCAGTTTGACTACAGCCTGTACGACAACGACAGCCAGGGCCACTTCGACTTGGCCCAGGTGCACGTGTACGCTGCCTGCAAGGCGCCAGAGGAGAACAAATGTGGTCCTGGCCAGTACACCTTCGAGGACGACAATCTGGCCGGCGACTCGGACATTTCGTACGCCAAGTCATTCACCGTGGAGGGTCCCTGTACGGACACGTCGACCTACTATCTGATCTTCCACGCGGTCGTCAATGAGAAGACAACGGAGACGTGCGGAACCCCGGTCGGGGAGACCACATCCTAGTCCCGGTGAGGTGACCAGGTTGGGCCAGCTAGCTCTCAAAAGTGCTCTTTCTGCTGATGCCTCTGATGATGCTCGTTCCGGCTCGGGAGAGTATGATGGGACTGACGCGACTGAGGAAAAGGCCTACGGGCTAGTATGACTTGCCCATGCCTGCACTGGGACGACCTTGGCGCTTCTTTGGGGAACGTTTTGTTTTGCAATTATTCGCGGTATGAGTTACGATAGGATGGAATGGCGTCTCATGTTTGTTGCATCTCTCTTTGCGGCCTCGAGGGGAGGCATATCTGCATTGTGATGCCGAGCCCATGCATGTGGGCAGTGGCATCACACCTCCGATTTCAAGTAGGATTTCTACAGTAATGGAAAGTGGATTGTCCGGTGAGCAAAGATGGTTCTGTGAGCATCGCGGATGAGTTTACGAAAGTGTAAGGATGGATACAGGTAGACAACATCGCCCCAGCACTATAGTGTCTTCAAGAAGAGTCATGATTGCCATGCCATGAGCTCAACTTCCAGAATTACTAGAATGTAGGGTTGCTCATTTAAGTGCGGCTGAGACTGCCGAGAGGCTACTTGGCTCTGTTTGGAGCTTGCGCTTATTTCACGGTTGCGCACGATGAAATTGGCTGGAGGGCCAGCCAGTGAGGTAAGCTCAGAGCTATGAGCCTTGACTATAAAGGTCGCAAGGTCAAAACGCGTTTTCATGAACACTGTGACGCGTTTTGAGGATTGTTGCCAGGCATTGATTGAACCTTGCCCACATGTCCCTTGCGGGTTGTGCTTTGGCCATGCATGGACCATCTTGGATTGACTTCAATGCCGAGAGTGAATACTGATCCAAAGCCTGTTGAGAATTTGAGCGAAACTCGCGGTTCAGTCTTGTCGTGGCAGCATCACATGAGCGTGGATGGTGCGTGCGTTTGAATTCCCAGCATCAAGGTTGCGCATGGTCAGTGCGAGTTGCGCTCGCCACCCCGTTCGCAAACCAATGAAAGAGGATGCCTAGCTGCGGATGCGTGTGGCCATAAGGGTGAAGTAGTTTACCTTTGACTATCGCGCGACATCGTGGCCTTTACTAGACCAGACAAGGTTTCTCGATGAATTGAACCCTGAGAGTTAACTCAATTTAGGCTCCCACGGCAGGCGGTCAGGCGGCGCGCCGCCAAGGTGTCACCACAAAAGGACTAGCGCCAGGTCCTGCCAGGGGATCCACCGGTTTGTTTACTCTGGGCAACCGCGTATATCATGGATCGCTCCCGCCCTCATGATCCGTCTTTCGCTCCATCATCAGACAAATGCTCCCATGATTCAGATCAACCGCGACGCATTCACGCACTTCAGACACCGACTGCTCATACATTCGCGAATTGGATCGCTTCAGATTGCACAAGCTCACGTTCACAACACACACGCACTCTGCGACACTGTCTCACCATGTCGCTCAACGAGTCCGCCTTTGGGCGCATTCTGGCCACGCCCTCGGGCTGGTTCAGTCGCTTGCTGCGTCCTTGGGACCGCGTCGCCAAGCCAGGCACCGCGTCTCTCATCCCATCTACAAACCCTCGCCTCATGATCAAGCCTGTTCGACCTCACCACATCGCCACGGCAACCCTGGGCGACGACTCATCCAACGCGCCAGTCCTCGATACTCACTACGCAGACTGCCATCACCCCACCAGCGCTCCCAAGCGTCAGAGGGTGGAGGAAAACTTCGAGCCTGGCCTCACAGTCATCGCCGTCCCTGCCAACCTCCGGCCCATGGAGTTTGAGCTGGAACTTGCCTACAGCATAGCCATCAGAGAGCTGGCCGCCCGTCCTGACCACCTGGCCAGACCCAAGCGCACTCTCCACGGAGACTTGATCGAAGGCATCACGGCGCTGCGCTACCGGCCAAACAGCATGTACCTGCTGGCCGACTCGCGCCAGCCGCGCACGCGACTTGTGGAAGCTGGTCGCCCTGCGCTGTCCACCATTGCCTCTGAGCCCACTCACAGCTCACCCCCAGCTGCACCCACCCACACACCTCGAGTCTTCGCTGTGCCTTCTGCCACCGCCTCGGAGCGCTCTGCGGCTCGCGCAGCCTCGCTGCCCATGACTCCTCTCATGCTGAATCGCTTCTTGGACAGTGGCGACACCCCTTGCTACTCCTCCCCCCTCGCTGGGCCCATTCACGTCCCAGGAAACGACATGTTCCGCGACACGCGTCACAACACAGCCGTCAATAAGCTTGCCCGTCTTGTCGACACCAGGTGCGGCGGCGCTGCGACCAAGGTCTCCACTGAATTGGAGGACGGTCGTTGCATTGTGCGGATTAAGCTTCCAGCACAGTACCTCGACTACATGCCTCGTGCCTCTGCCGCTGCCGTGGCCGCGCCCGGCTCTGACACCCACTCTCTGAACGCGCTTGGGGACAGTCCCCTCGGCGTCTGCGGCTTCTCGCCACTACAGTCATCCGTCATTCATGACGCTACCCTGACCGTCTCGGACTTTAGTCCGCTGCCAAAGGTCGCCTCACCGGCATTCGTCGACGACAGTACACTCGTCGTCTCAGACTTTTCTCCTGTTGGCTCTGACGTGTCGCGCCTCCACGATCAACCTCAGGATCTACCTGCACTTCTCCCACAAGACGTGGTTGAAGCCTCTTTTACCACCCAGCCCCAGTCACAGGCTATCGACACAGCGCTTCCACAAGAAGTGGTTGACGCCTTATTTACCGACGTTCAGCCCCAGTCACAGGCTGACTCTGAGCTCCCACAAGATGGAGCTTCTTATATCACTGAGCCCCTGTCACAGGCTGTTGAAACAGCGTTCCCACAACAAGTGGTTAACGCCATATTTACCGACGTCCAGCCCCAGGCTGCTGACCCTGAGCTTCCAAAAGATGAAGCCTCCTTTACCACTCAGCCCCAGTCACAGGCTGTTGAATCACAGCTCCCACAGAAAGTGGTTGAAGCCCCGTCTGCACCTATCATAGCGGACATCCAGCCCCAGTCACAGGCTATTAAAACAGCGCTCCCACAACAAGTGGTTGACGCCATATCTACCGACGGCCAGCCCCAGTCACAGGCTGTTGGATCGTCGACTCAGCTCCCACAAGACGTGGTTGAAGCCCCGTCTACACCCATCATTGCCGACGTCCAGCCCCGGTCACAGGCCGTTACAACGTCCACTCAGCTCCCGCATGTGGCAGTTGAGACTTCTGCATTGGTCAGTCCCGGCCGCGAGTATCTGCGCGCCTTCATCTCCAAGTCCAAGCACGGGCTGATGCGCAGGCCCCTGGGCGAGATGAGTCCCAATGCCTCCCCCAGCCCGCCGAAGCGTAAGCTGGAGGACAAGCCGCAGCAAGCAAAGGAGAATGGCAGAGACGCGAAGAAAGCGCGCACTATGAGGGCACCTCCCGCCACACCCTCCGCACCGCCTGCCCGTCGTTCGGCGCGGGCACGCACGCAGCCGAAAGACGCTGCCTCTGCAAAGTCTGCCATTCCTACTCCCATCAAGACGGGAAAGGCGCCTACCCTCAGCACAATGCGGACGGAGCAGGCAGAGTTGGTACGCCTCACCAACGCCAACACACGCAAGAATCGAGGCAAGCTCGAGGCCGTCGAGGTGGTCCAGGCTAGGTACCTGGAGGCTGAAGCCATGTCCACCGCCTCGGAGAGTGAGGAATCTGAGCGCAGCAGCGCTCCGGGGGTTGTTTGGAAAGAACCCCTTGAGCATTTCGCGCCTGTCGCCAAGGCAACCAAGGCTGCAAAGAGGCCTGCGACTCCCAGGCCCAAAAAGGCCACCAAAGTGGCTGCTCCCGCGGCTAGGCCTGGCACCCCCCGGATGACGAGATCAAGAACACGATTGCAAAAGGCATGAAAAAGCATTACTTACATTGCATGGTTATGAGCATTATGGAGCATATTATCGGCGTTTGGTTGGTGGTTTGGAAAATGAATGGCATTGCGAAGGCGTTGGATCACGGAAATACCCTTATTAGTTTTGGTCATGTTTGTTTTTTGTTTGAGCTCGCCCGAGACGAGGCTGGAGCAATGGCTAGGAGAGATAGCCCAATGAGGCACATGATGTGCTCATGACAAGAAAGTCTTTCTTGCGCCGTGAGGTGACTGTGTCTGGGTTTGTGATCCCCGTGACTTTCCACTCTTCCAAGGATCACGAGCAAGAAAGCACATGCAGAGGCATGTGTGTACGTTCGTTTGTTCATATATACTTGTCCAAATTTCCCCATGTGCCGCCACTACGCAAAGCTATATCGTATAGAAGACAAGCCCTCATCGGCACACGGGCCGGGTGCTGGGCCTGACAACAGGGTTGTTGGGGTTTGTGCGGCCGCACCCGCGAGCAAGGCCAAAGGTAGTATCATCAATGGCCGCATTGAAAGCGCTGCCACAGTTGGCGTCCCTGCGGCCTTGTTAGCCAAAAAGATCATCATCATATCACAACTGGTGGGTGTCGTACAAGGGACCTCCGCTCGCGCTGTTAAAGTACGAGCAGATGTCGTGGGAGAAGCAGTCCTGGGTGTACGCGTTGCCGAGAGCAGCACCATTGCACCCGCCGCCGCAGCGGCCGTTGCACGAGTAGCTTTGACATATGTCAGCTTGCTTTTTCCATATGGAAAGATGTTGGAACATACTCTCCGGTACCAGCGGGGCTGGGGCCGTAGTTGCTGCCGACGATGCCCGTGAAAGTGCACGTCTGGCCAGCGGCGTTGACCCACCTGGCCGTCGCCGTGGCTCCGACGTTCAGGCAGGTGACGGCTCGCTTCTCAAGCGGGGGCGCGGCAGGCGAGGCGCAGACGAAGCTGGCCAGGGCGGCGAGGACGAGGCTGGTCTGGAGCATCATGGTGATGAATCGATACCTGGATGGGTTGGATGCGGATCACAACATGAACCAGCGCTCCAGCAGCCGGCCTTGATATACTCGTCGATCATCATGTTCGGCGTCACAAGCCCATTGTCTCTTTCCCCTTCCAGCGTTGGTGCTTCGGTGGGCTCTGTACCGCATCTGCACACGGAGTTGTTTTCGGAAGGTGTTGTCGATCACGCTGCCACGTACACATAAGCTAATCAGGCACGGAGAGACCGGTTCTGACTGCGTTGGTGGTCCTGTGCCGGGAGTGCCGCGGCGATCAGGGGGGTCATATGCCGCGAGATCATCTTATTAGCAGCCAAGCTGGCATTATGTAATTCCGGACCCCTGGTCTCACGTAACGTGCATGCGCCGAGGTTTCGGGGCCATGCGGGGAGGGGGGGATGAAACGGGGTTTCGCCACATGGGAATGAACTGCTTGGAGGAGGGCACGTGGATCGAATTTTCGGGTATTGCAATGCCAAATACGTACGGATACACGTGTGCAGGGCGCAGATCCCCATCCATAAATGTCTGGATGTCTGGCAGTCTGCATGGCTTGGCATGAAGGATGGGTGGGTTCCCCGAAACGAGGCGACAAAAAAAGTCTCGCATCCGTTCCTGACCGAAGCGAGCACCAACAAAGACAAAGAAATGGGCCACGCCAATCCGCTTTCATCATCTCGCCCGCGCCCCTTCGGACGTTGGGGATCTTCATGCACCGCCAAGGGCTGAGCAGCGAGTCGGCAGTCAGTCACGTGCTCACTCTGAAAGGGGGGTCGGAGGGTTCTCGTTTACTCACCTGCAGCGTACGCCATGTACCACGACCGAGAGGCGCCGCCGTCGATCCAGCGGTCCTGGAAGCCTCCCGAGGCAAAGAAGGACCAGGCCGCCTGCGGGTTGACGAGCGCGTACTGCGCATAGATGATCCCTTTCCAGGGATTGTCGAAGCGGTCGACGCGGCCGTTGCTGTAGAAGGCATCCCACTCCTCGCGGATAAAGTTCTTGTTGCGGACGAGGCCGGTCGGTCCGTGGACGGGGATCATGTGGATGCCCTGTATAGCCTCAATGTCCGCCGAGAAAAAGGTCGTGTGGTGGATCTTGTTCTCAAACAAGATGCCGGCGACCTTGTTGCCGATGAAGCGCGCCGGCTGGGTAGGGTTGCTGGCCTCGTAGTAGTAGTAGTTGCGGAACGAGCGCGTCTGCACGGCGAGCATGAGGTTGGCGCGGGCCACCATGTCGGCGTCGCCAATGACCGTCCCCCACATCTTGATGGCGTAGGCCGCCATGGCATCCTCGGAGGACGACTCTTGATTCTTCCCGTCCGCGGCTGGGTAGAGGCCATGTGCCCACGAGTGGCCGTGATACCAGTCAAAGCTCCGCCACTGCGGGAACCACGTGTCCGCTGTCGAGGGGTTGGCCACGTCGCGAACGAGCGTGTTGACGTAGTCGCGGTTGGCGGCGATCCAATTGCGGTCGAGATGCCCGATGAAGGCGGCGGCCAGGATGTGGTAGCCATAGTGGAAATGGTGGTCGTTGTAGTAGCTGTTGCCAAAGTCGGCATTGGCGTCCCCTGTGACGTAGGAAGCGGACGAGACCACACCACCCCACGCGCTCTCGTAGGCAAGGGGATATGGCTGCGTGTTGCTGGCGAAGCGATTGAAGGCCGCCTTGAGGTTGTTCAGGCCGGCCTGGGCCAGGCCCGCGTCACCCAGGAGGTCATTGGTCAGATAGACAATCTGGGCAAACTTGGCCAAGGCCTTGCCGCTAAAGTACATAGAGTCGAGGTTAGACTGGGCGTCCATGTTCTGGGAGATCTCCGAGCGGGCGATGGGCAGGATGGCCGCCTTTGCGGCATTGGACAGCGTCCCCCTTGTGGTGCCATCCCACGGGGCAAAGCCCATGCTGGTCGGGAGGCCGTTCTCCTGCATGGTCCAGGAACTGCCCCTGACGAGCTGCGCCTGGCCCTTGGTGGTCGTGACCAGCCTAATGTTCTGAGCGCGGCTGGCCGTGTCACCGTTGAAGGACTCGACGTGATGAGGCAGTGCATACATGTACAGGTTGCCCTGGCTGTGGCCGGCGCGGTCAAAGTTCATCGAGTAGCTGCCCGAGCTGCCCGAGACAGAGCCGGACAAACGCACGCCGGTCGGGTAGATGCCAGCGCCGTCGTCGAGCGCCCCATCGGCGCCACCCGGGTTCTTGGTAATCTGGACGATGCCCGTGAAGGCGTTGCGACTCTGCGCGAGGCCCTGGTTGACAAGCTGGAGGTCCAACATGCTGCCACTCGTGGCATATCCATAGACGATCCAGGTAGTCCCATCCTCCAGGAGGAAGTTGTACTTGGCGACGCCTGCTTTTGGGTCGTTCTGCACACGCGTCATGGAGCGGAAGAAGACGGCTGTCTGAATCATGGGTCGACCGCCGTTGAACTCTCCCGTGACGTATGGCATGCCCTGCACAAGGGGAAACGACACGGCCGGGGCAGCACCAGCGCTCGGCCGGAGAACTGCGCGGGCGGAAAAGGAGGTCACATCTTGCAGCTGCAGGACCGTACCAGAGCCCAGCTCCACAGCGGAGAGGATCATGGATTGGATGCCCACAGGATTGAGGTAGTACTCGGCCGCGTCGTTGAACTTGTTGGGGCCAAACACGCGCTGACGTTCCTCAATGTGGGAGATGGAGATGCCCCAGCTACGGGACACGCCACCGCCGCGGGGCCACTGCAAAGAATAGGGGAAAGGGTAGATTGGGTCCGTCTGGGACCCCAGGTGGAAGCCAGAGTAGAACTTGTTGGTAGACAGCACGCCATTCTTCACAATGGCGTCGCGGGAGACGGGGTGGTCGCCGCGTCTGGGGATCTGAGGCGGGGGCCCGCTGGTGCCGATGGGATTGGCGAAAATGTCGGCGCTCTGGCGCTTCTCCATGTCTGATCCGGTCTTCTCGGCTCCGTAGGCCTGCAGAGTAGGAGAGGCAACAGGCTTGAGCAGTCTGCGCGGCTCGGGAATGGAACTCGTCAAGAGCGGGTTCCGCCGGGACGAGATGTCGGTGAAGACGGCACCCGTTGTCTGCGGCTCGACACCCTTGGGCAGGTCTGGGAGAACCTCCCGCGTGCCAGTCGGTACAGGAATCGTTTCGACCTTGACAGTCTTGTCGGTAGGAATGGTGTCCCCCGTGGCAAAGACCTCAGCCTTGAACTGCTGTCGAGGCTGGAGCTGGGGAAGAGCGGAACTGGTGGCATGGCCTAGCCACAGCAGGTTGGCGCAGACAGTGGTGAACTTCATCTGGGTGGTGAACTGGCTGTAGGCCTATGTTTCCAAGAGCCAAATCGAGCTCGATGCGTAGTATCATCACTTCCCAGAGGCGCTGCCCTGCCGTTTTTATAGACTCGGATTCTTGTGATCGCCGGGACTCTCAAGGATGCCCATTCCTCCATAGTCAGACCCCAGATCCAACCCATACTTCCGCAAGTCGGTTCAACATCGGGTTGTCTCTCACTAAGATCGAGTTTTGGCGATTTTGGGACCCGACCTCCGTGGCACGTTACTTTGGACACGACCCCAGAGCATCCATCCTGTCGGGCCTACTTCCTCTTCGTGTGCTGGATGGTGGCCCTCGTCAGTCACCAACCCCTCTGGTAGGTCTCCATCATGGCGGTATGACCCCGGACCCTGGTAAAGCTTGACAGAGTGCAATGGGGCGCGACGGGACATCGGGCTGGGCGCCCGAGTGCGATCTGGGGAAGCGGGTTGGGCGTAGAATACCAAGCCTTCCTATTCAGGCATCTCTGCTCCCTGGTCGAAGCCATGTGAAGTGCCGCCCCAGAGAGCGCGGGGACGAAGCAGGCACAGTAGCGTTTCTATGCCGGGCCGAATCGATGCATGTGCGTGGAGGGCGGCGAGAGCAGTTCATAAATGGCGTTGCTGACTGCCGAGCCCCATGGCAGGTCCCGACATCTGGGGTAACCATGCATCCACCTGCCCATAAGAGGCACACTTTCATTTGCACGAGACGTGACCATGACTCGCTTGTCGCTAGGATTGTCTCTGGCTGTCCCGTAGATTCGCCGACTGCAACCTCAGCACGTCTCACATGACAGCGATCCCTTTTAGCCGAGAGTTGGGGATCAGGATCACTGGGCTGGGGCGTCGCGGGCGTACGCTTTCGAGTTTCCACGAGCTATATTTGAGCTATATTCGAGCCCTTGGACTGCCGAGGTCGGTACGAAACATGGCTTGCGAGATGCATGTTCGCTGGCCATGTGCGCGGGAGCGGGTGAGGGTGAGGGTGATGTTGAGGGTCCAGGAGCCAGGGAAGGAAGAACCTCGGAATAAGTTCGGCTACTGCGTACACAAAATTCCCCTGTTGGCTTGACTCGTGCTGCCTAACGCAACGTTGGAGCGCCACACCCATTTATGATCTCGTAATGAAGTAGCATCGCGTCTGGCTTTCAACGTTTGCAGGCAAGAAGAAGACATGTCTTATGGAATCAATAATCTGCTAAGGACAGGCATGTTCTGACGCCTTCTGCTGGCCTAAGCACCATGAAGCCACAGCCAGATATGTCTCCACGTGTAGCAGCGAATGCAGACGACGATCAGTCTGTTCATCGGCCAAGGGCGCACTGGCGTTGCAAGCCACACATGTGACTATCTCGTAATGCTTGCTCTCCAATTCTCCGAGATCATCCCAAGTTCCGCACTGACTTTGTGGCGTCCATGACGTCCCACTGCTGCAGCTCATTGCTGACAGTACAGTAGGGTAGGTGATCCATGACTTGCCTCTGGTCCATGGGCAGGTGACCGGACATGGCTGCAAAGTCCGGTCCGTGACCATGAGGCTGAAGAGCTGCCCCACTTTCATCGCTTCAGTTCAAGTTCACGTTATGCTCTGCAGTCAAAACCTCAGCGGACGAGTGTCTTCCTCCTTGGCGATTCGCTTCAAGTAAGACCCGCCATGGGGATCATACGCAAGGCAATCTTCACGGGCCTGCTTGGCACCAGCACCGCCGCCGCGTGCCTCGCTGCCCGGAACCCCGTCCTCTCGCCCCTGGCCCCCACCGACCCCATATGGACCTCCAAGCAGTATACCACGATCAACCCCTCGCGCAACCCCTCAGCAAACGACGTCTGCATCAAGCGCATCCCTTTCAGCAAGATCCGCCCGGAATTGCTGCGCGAGGATGGTCCCCTCGCTCTCGAGTTCTGCCGCGGCGTGTGGAGCGGATGGGGTGCGTATACACAATCTACCTACCCTGTAACCTGTAAACACCACTTACACCTCATCAAGGCTTCGCCCTCCAGCGTCGCGTGCTCGACTTCGTGCTACGCAATCCCGACACGGCCCAGGACCTCTGGACGACGGAGCAGCTCGCAACGAGCACCTACGAAAAGGGTACCGCCGTCACCGACCACTTTGAGGTGGTCAGCAAGACACCCACAGCCATCACCATGCGCTGCGGCGACTCCCCCCGCAACCAGGGCCTGCGCGCCTTGGACGGCCTCTTCGAGATCAGCGCCGTCATGGACAGGAAGCACCAAGAGGTCGAGCTGCGCCTCAAGAGCTGCTTCTTCTCTAGTGAGGGCAGGATAGACGGCGTCAGGGGCCCTATGCCCGCTTTCGTGGAGGAGCTGCACCAGTGGTACGCGCGGATCCTGGCCGAGACGGGATCCTGGAAGCTGGTGAAATGATCTGCCACTGCCGCCCGCTGTAGCCGCCCGGCCGGGCTTGGTTTTGTGCTCTTGTCGTGTAACGATTGGTAATGGACACCCTCATCATAGGCGCCGCCGTGGCGTCCAGTGTGGTATCGCAAAACGGCTGTAACCCAATTGACGATGACCGACCGGCTGCCATCCCGGTCGTCTCCTCCAACGTCACACTGCACATAAGGTGGCATGTAAAGGCAGGGGAGTGTTGGCGGTTGACATTGCCTATGTGATACGCGCATTCATCTTCACCTCACCAAGGGGAGCGTGTGCATGTATCAAATGTTTTTGGTATTATTCGCTGTGGTGTGCGCTGCGATGGGGGTTCGGATCTTTAACCAGGGGGAGCTGTTGGTCGCAGCCCCCTTGTCACCAATGACCCCCTTCGCTTTCTTGTCTTCGTCCGCCAGCCATATATCCATTGCGCCGGGGGCCCGCGTCTTTTGTACCTCATCATCAAGTCTTCCGCCTCCGTCAGCACGAGGAGCTTGACACTCGCTGCACCGGATTGACTTGTTGCGAGCCCCATCCCCAATCCTGCTTCGTCCGCCGTGCCACAGAACAGGGATGATACAACCGCATATGCAGTCGCAGGCTAGAGCCTCGTTCGCTTGTCCTGTTTTCCCCCTGGCTGTATCCCGCCGTCTGCGAGCCTGTAAATGCAAAAATAACTCCGGTGCCCAATGCTGTTCGTCCGTCGCTCGAATCTAATTTTCTGGCCGTAAACTTCGTCGGCAAAGTCCTCTATGCAAACGCCGTTCATATCCGCGTGAAAGCCGTTCCCTTTATGTACAGTGACGGAAAACAAGCCGTCCTCGTGTAGTTTCAACGTGCTCGTCTTTTCGTGTTTGTGACGGGCATGTCGTACGACGTGGAATGAGCACATCGTGTCCAGTTCGTGCATGATCCAACAAAGGAGTGAATGTAAGTCGGTATGTGTCATGTCGACCGAGGAAGGAATGTTCGAAAAAAACAAAGGAAAAGAGGGGCCCAGCGGGCTATATGCGAAGCCCAACCTTCTCGGCCAGATTCTTCCAAAATCGGGCTCCATGCTTCTCCTCGCTCTGCGACCGTTCCATGGCGACAGCGCGATGCATGGGGCCAACGATATCCTCATCGCCGCGGGCGGGAAACTTGCCCTCATCGAGCATGCGTGGCACAGCGCTAGGGAATCCGTCCTCGACACGCTGCCACTGCATATCGGCAAAGTGGTCGTCATTGGCTGGCCGTCTGTTGTTGGCAGCGCAGGCGCTGCCCGACCTCCCACGCGCCCGACCCCTGCTGCGGCTGCGGGCTGCTACCGTGTAGCCGTGACTCGCTGGCATCATCTGCTGGGTCGCGTTGTCGTAGGCAGCCCTCCATCGGCTCTCCGTCTCCGCCCACTTGGCTTCCGTCAAGGCGTAAATCTTGCTCGTCTGGCCGTAGTTTTCTCCGGTACGAACAATGTGTTTGGTGTAGTTCACCTTGGCAGCTTCCCAGTCCTGCCGCAGTTTGGCAATGGCCTCGGCATCCACCTGGTGAATCTCGTACGGCTGCGGCATAATGGTGAAATTGGCGTGCCCCAGTCGGTCTGACCACTCATCCTGCTCCTGGGTGATGGACGGGAGCCCCATGGGCAAGTCCATGCTTGGCTTGGTTGTGTGGCGCAAGGAGGATGACGACGGCCTGGTGCTCAAGGAAGGGCGAGAGAAATTGGGGGCTGCAGCAGGCTGGTACACTTCTGTGCAGGCGGGGGATGGTGCAACCGTTGGGGATTGCAAGGGCGATTCCGCAGGAGGTTCGGCCAGCGGCGACATCATCAGTGGTGGTAATAGAGGCGTGACAGCCTTGGCGCGGTCTCTTTCCACCTCAAACCGAGGATCGAGGGGAGTGGCGCCGTCTAGTTCGCACGTTGAGTCCAGACTGGCCATACTGTCGTGGGGCGATCGAAAGCAGGCTGTGGATGGGAAGTCGTAGAGATGATGCGCGTGTTGCTGACTCGGCGACGATAACGATGACGATCGGCTAGATGGCCTCCGAGACAGAACATGGTCAAAGCTCATGTCCGTCGCTGGCGAGGTGATGAAACTTGGCTTGCGAGACAGCGTGTGGAGCCGCTTCATGGTGTTGAATCGTGACCCCAGACGGGCTGTCAGTCCCGTGAAGGGCGAGTCAAGGCTCGACTTGGCCGGGCGAGATGCGCTTGTGCTATAGTCCCCATCGCTCATGAAGCCAAGCTCGTAGTTGATGTCGTGCTCGCTGGGAAAGCTATTTCCGGTGCTGTTGCGATGCTCGCAAGGTGCATCGCCTACGCCTGGTGATTAGAGGCCATCTCTCTCAGCGAACAGGCAGTTCTCATCTTACATAAACAACTGTACAGTTCCGAATCGTCATAGATCATGGAACTCCTCTCCTCCTCACGTTCGTACGGTTCCTCTTCCACGTCAGGTAGCAGTTGTCGCGTGCTTGCCTTGGTGGTGAGTTGTTGCGTTGGCGAGGCGGGATGATCCTGGGGTTGCGAATACGAGAGGTCGAGTGATGACGATGAACTGGAGCCACGAAAGTGGCCTCGTGCAGAGAACGTCGGCGTAACGGGGGAGACGATGTCTGACGAAGACGAGTTTGTCGTGTACGATGAGTAGGGAAACAGTTCCTCCTCCAGGTTGGCGTGGTACATCTGGTCGAATCTCTGGCGCTCTGCCTCCACCATTTGCGGCAGCAGCAGCGGTCTGATAGAAGTCGCCATGCTGGCCAAATGGCCGCTACGGACGTCGCAACGAGAACGCGAGGTCTGGCGTTGAGCAGCTGTGGTCGCTGTGTATGTTTTGGTTTTGGTGTTGGTGTTGTGTTGTGTTGTTGTTGTTGTTGTGAGAGACGGGAAGAAGGTAGCGTCGAGTCAAGAGGACAATGGATGGGCACCGGTGCGCCGGGAGCTAAGGTGGTCAGGCTGGGGCGGAAGTGCTTGGCTGCGCCTCCGGGCTGGCTCTGACAGAAGAGACAAAGATCCCAGGCGCTATTCTCTTCCTGCGACAGGCCTGTGAGCCTGCCTGGAAGGTGATGGATGGATGGGCTGCGGATTCCTGGTGGGGCGGCCTTGCTTGAGCGCCAGTCCCACTCGTCGGGCGGAGCCAGATGCAAAAGAAAAAAAAAAAAAGCGCCAGGCAATGGATGGCCCAGGGTGGAGGGCAAACGGACCAGGGTGCCAGGCCGTCTCTGCACTGATTAGTGCCGTTTCCTTTGGTTTGTTTCCACTTTCCGGCCGTTTGGGAGATGGCAGCCGGGTGTCGTTATACGTGAGCCCGGTCCGGGTCCCGCGCAACAGGGATACCGTAATAGTTCAAGCGCGGCACCAGAGAAAAGTGACCGCCCGGTGAGCGAAGAGCGAAACAAAGGGCAAGCCAGTGTGCAACCCAGGATCGGTACTGTAGTCGTAGGCGGGCGTCGAGCGTGCGGTGGACGACGTGCTACTGATTGTGACGGGGAGGAGTGAAGCCGTTGTTGATGTGAATATGCGGGGAAGGCCCAAGTCAACACAAGCTGTCGTCTTATACATACACACAGGTCAAACGAGCAGCAATCAGACGCAACGTGCCGTCGACGCGCTGGGAGTTCGTCCACGTGTTGGTGGTTGGGCGCGACTGCGTAGCTGCGCAAGGCCTGTGTGGTGAGTTGTTGATGCTGCCCGAGCCAATCAGAAGCCTCCCGCGGCCGTTGGACTATCCACACTGAGTGCCAGAGTGTGAACGGTGAACACCCGCGGCGGAGAGCCTCGACGAGGCGGTAACAGCGCTGGGTAGTTACCTTATGTGACGACGGTCACGCGGAAGTTGACATGGGCCACTTGTCATCCTCCTTGTCGATGCCTTTGTTGCGTCTCGCGATGCGTTGTTGCCGACCGCACGATTGGCCTCCGCGCGCCTGGAGAGTCTCCCCCAGCCGTCTGTGTTCTCCAGCGGCCCCAATACAGTACAGAGACAGCCCCCAGGTGTCGGCCGCCTGAGTGGATGTGGGGATGCGAGACATGTCGCCTGGGCGACGTTCTACAACGCATCTTGACACTGTAGTCCAGCACGCTGCCGCTAGGCGGACAGTTCCAAATCTGACATCATATTCTTCAATCCTCTTGATATTTGGAATTTGCACAGATCTTGGACGTGGGATTGATTGAATGGCATGTTTTTGGATCCTACCGATCTGATAAGCACCAATTACACACGTGTGCCTTTCGTAGCGTCTTCCTTCCTTCCTTCCTCAATTCCACCATTCCTTCGGCCCCAGGGCATTCGTAGAAGGCGCTCGAACCGTTCGACCCCTCCCGCCCGCTTTCATTGGTGGAGCAGCCCCGTTAGCAGCTGCGGATGGCCCTTGGTTCCTTCTGGTTCGACGACCGAGGAGGGGGCCCGCTGTGGCATCATGATACCCGAAAGAGTGTGCCACCATTTCAGCGACCACCACTGCCACTGACGTCCACACACAGAGGCACGCACACGAGGCACCAGCCACACCCGAGCTCACCCTGGGCTCCGCTTCATCGCTCGACAACGAATGCGCCATGCGTGTTTATTCACGAGCGCCTCGGATCTTCATGCCAAAGGTGCCTGCAACGCGATGTCGTTGAGCTCGGCCGTGCATGCTGCGGGAAGGTCTGGCGCTCTGCTCGTGACGCGTCTCCGAGGTCGG
Source organism: Emericellopsis terricola (assembly GCA_027569275.1). NCBI lineage: Eukaryota > Fungi > Ascomycota > Sordariomycetes > Hypocreales > Bionectriaceae > Emericellopsis > Emericellopsis terricola. The sequence goes on along the minus strand of JAPDEU010000010.1, from coordinate 89,454 downwards.
TCGGAACGTGTCAGTGTTCAATCACTCTATGTTCTTCCTTCGTACACCTGCTTGCTTGCATTAATTAGAGTGTCAATCACACTTCTTTCAGTCATTGCGTGCCTGGATTGTTTCCTTATTGCTTCTTCATCGTCGATAACCTACGTCAGCGTAACCATGGATGCGCAACCGATCAATTGACAGGTTCTCACGAGTATCAATCCGTCCAAGGCACAAGCACCGGCGTCCTCCTTCCAATCACGGCCAGGTGCCCACTTTGCGGCCTATCCTGTCCATTCGAGAGGTCCCCGTCGTCGGCGCCTTCCGACTGATGCTGTGCTGCTACGTACTGTAGGGTCTGTCACGCTTGCGATTCGTGCTTTTCCTCTGCTGCGTCCAGAACGGTCCTCGCGAAAGGGCCGCCGCGTCCTGCCTAGGTAGTGGGGATCGCGCATGTTGTGATCTTGACAAGACCGTGTGTTTTGCAACCACAACGCCAGTTTATCATGCGCAGTGAACCTGCAAGTAATTGTATCGAGCTGGGCATCTGTGATGGCATGCTCATCATAGCCTCCACCCGTGCGTATATTCGAAGATCGAGCTTTGATCGAGATGAACTTGGCGGGGTTGTGTGAGCAGCACCACAGCAAAGACGTCAGGGCTGCCCTGGCCGCACAAAACGGTATCCGCATAGCAGGCGGCGGCGCGTTCATTACGGAGCAGGATTCCCTTAGCCAATGGGTCAACGTTGTTGAACAAGCCAGTCATGCTTCAACTTCCTGCGTTCTCTACATGATAATGCCTCCTGGGCGCGAGCTTGACATCAGCGGCACAACTCATCTACGTACAGCATGGTGCAAGGTAAACATGTATCTTGGTGTCCGTCTGCTTTTGGACACAATGCTTTGGCGCCCAGGGCAATGGCAACAAAGTTCACGCTTCGATTGTCGCTCGTGTCCGCAACAGACTGTGTTGTAACCCTGGTGGGCCTTGTCGGGGATGCTCGTTGGACGATACGAGTTTCTAGCGCCCTTCCATTGCGCATCCGGGCGCCGCGTCAAACTTTGAAGCCTGGGTCTTTTGTTTTGAATGAGTCGCACTTTTGGCCGGACAACAGCACCCGATACTCGCTGCGATCTACAGTTTTGCTATCGCGTGCTTCTTTTTATTAGGCAGGTAGGGAGGAACTTGTAGAGTCTGTCGGGATGCTTCTCCGAACTGTGACACAACTGTGACACTCAATTCGAGCGCTCCTGTAGTCAGCCTGCCGTCAGTTTGATGCATGTACACGTCCTGTAGGTGGCTGGTTGTATGCAGTAAGGCGTCCACATTTATTATTCTGGCCGTTCAATGGCCGCCGAGGTGTGCATTGAACCCTGTCCCCAGCGATACGAACCCTGCAGACATTGCCTCGCGCATCCACGCCAGTGCCTGTAGCTCAGAGTCCAATGCAGGGCACGCAAGGTGACTCGCGAGAGCACATGCATTTTCGTGCTTTCACGACAGCAGTTCAGGGCATCTTGTTCTCACAACCCTGCTCGCACACTGTTGGCTCATTCATAATTACTGCAGTATTACTATCATGGATCCCGAAGACACGCGCGCGGCACGGATGCATCGCTGCCTTGGTTCTTTCAGTAATGGGGCAGAGTCGAGTCCTCAATCCGTCCTAGTCTACCACGACCCAGGATTGGGCCTCCATCAACAGTTGCTGCACCACTGCAGTCTGTCTGCACTTGAGCAGAAAGTCTAGGTGCTGGCCTTTGCTCATGGGCACACCGCACAAGCCCATTCCATGCACCAGGCCTGTCCGCAACGTGGCAAGCCGAGCGGCCCGTTGCCCGTTCTCGGTGTGCCCTGATGAGTCGGTCGTGACTGGGCCTTCTTGGACGAAACGCGGCCACACATGGCAGCAGTAACTCCAGTACACACGCCCATCCATGCCGCTCGGCTCGGTTGGACTTTCGCGCATTCATGAATATGGCGCACACCCCGAGCAGCGGCAGGGCAGCCGGGCGCATGTCAAAATCCCCTCGACTTTTTGTTGGGGCCCAGTTGGTGACTTCTATTATCATGCAAGCATTGCGACGTGACACGCTGCGGAGCATCAGGCTGGGCTTCACATGCCATTGTCAGGCCTTTGGACGAGTACGTAGCCTCGAGGCCCAAAGTGCCTGTATTCTCTCCGGGCTTTGCCTACAAGGGAATTGACCGCTCTTCCTGCGCCAACTGTCGACCTGGGACTGGTGACGAGAAATGCCTCTGACGTGGCGTGTAGATATACGTCGACGACTGCCATGCCATGACAGTACGTAGTCAAGGCCCCAACAACTGAAGTGGCATGTTATCGCGTTAGTCAGGTCGACCTTATCGCAGCAGCAGAATGCAGCCCTGGTGGTCAGGTGTAGCATTTGCATGGTCACAACCCCGAAGTCGCCGAGGTGAAGGCTGGCCGTACACCTTTTGCTTACCCTGCCGAGCCAGAGTCCCTGCCATCCCCGAGGATCTCCTCTGCGCAACAGCCAAGCATGTGCTCCTCGCATATCCCCCAGTTCTTCCATAATGCACCCAAAGCTCACGTCATCCTCTGTCGCTGGGGTCGTGGCGATCACCCAGCACGCGTGTGCTACTCGCCTCGGCCATCCAGCCCTTCCAGGCGTACATTGAGCTCTATCGAAGCTACTAATGCGTCGTTGTTCTGTGGGCTCCATCGTCTATCCTCTGCTTTCCACTGACGGGTACTGGACGCGCCGAGGTCGGGCTGGACTCTTGATCCAAGGGCATAAAAGCGACCGGAGAGGCGCGATGGTCAGTACTCGGATGGCTAACCCTAGATTACTATGACGGTACAATGTGGAGTGTGTGTATTTCGTGAATAACTCACTTACGGTGCGGGAACGATGCAATTGACCTATGCCCTACATGCCCACCGCGATGTCAGACATCACATCTAGGGTCACCATGTTGAGAAGGAAGAGGATGTTCAGATTCACGAGCCGTGGAGCGATAGATCCTGTTCTGCAGGCATTGCGTATCAAGTGCAGAGGACCTTGACAACGAGAAACCAGCTAGGACACGCAAAGAAAATTGGTGTAACTACACGATAGCCCGCCAACATGAACAGAAGCGAAGTCAGAATAAGGCTCAGATTAGACGCAAAGACGCTCAAGATGCAGCTGCACGGGTCAAAGATTCATATAAGGAGCCCATGCACCCACGGTGGCCCCCGAATAGACCAAAGATCAAGACCAGCAACGACAAATCGAAGCGAGTTTAGCATATACCCACCACGAGCCTTCACGGCAGAGAACTCGCAGCATCCGATGCACGACTTCTGGGCAAGAGGTATACTTTGCGTCTGACAAGCCCACAAGATGTAGGCAATCCTGGTCTGACGGGGAGAGAGTTGTCTCCATGCGCAAAAGCACTCCATTTACTTGTAAGCGTGAGCCTACCTTCTTTCCTTGATACCAGAACGGGCGGACATGTTTCTATCAATGTGAGAACCAGAGACAGCGTCACAGCGCCATGCAACAGGATCCACAACTGCGCAGCACTGTCACCGCGCCAATACTTTCAAATTTTCATTCTCCAAACCGTCTGGTTCCTTTATATGAGGCACTTGTTGAGGCATCAGCCCGTGTATGCATTCCGTTGAGGATGGTTATTGACGCAGGGTCTGGTCCCGCTTTGCGGCGTCAAGAACAGGGCGACGATAAATCAGGGTCCTCAGAAAAGTTCCCTGCCGCCGCATCGTGGCCGACGCGCCGAATGCACCAGCAGCTTGGAGGCACGACCCTTCATGGCTGTGACTCATGCTCTGTATACCATCTGAGATTTGCCTCTAGGTTGAAGTGCGCATGTGGTCATCATTGTCACTCACAATTACGGCAAAGGTTTTAAGATCTAAGTTAAGTGAGTACTTGGACGTACTGTCCACCAACGAAGTGGCCTTGAGTTCATGTAGGACAAACGCCGTGTTAGAAGAGATGCTATGATAGTATGGCCTAATGTAGGCCACGTTGTTGGTATTCACCCAATCTGGCTCGCCCACAAACAGTCCATCCGATGCCGATTTTAAAACACTGTCCCTCAGGCGTTTATCTGCTTGGTCGTGTCGTAGTATCGTGGTTCTCAGGTATCCTGCTGTGAATTCAGAGCAGATCACCGCATGGCCATTGGCATCATATAAGTTGGAAAAGACAACGACTTCGACCCCCTGGAGAAAATATACCTTGTCAGATCGGTTTTTGGACCCTGTATCCGAGCTCTCTGGCGTCCTGTCACCTCATTTTACATCGCCTGAGTCTGGACATGGATCACACAAAACCACTGAGACGCCCATGCCAATCCCGTCATTGGGCAAAGACGAAGCCATCGCTTGTCCAGTTTCTGTCTGCGTCGCGGTGGGCCGGATTTGCAGGTTTCTACCGGATGGTCCTTGCTGGCCCACCGTCTTCCAATGGCTTGTGCTACACACCGCTGTCGGCGGTCGTGTGGTTGCAATGTGCCATTGGGCTCGCCTTGCCATGGCCCGGGTGATGAAAGCAAGACGTGCAAAAGTCTCCAAGGTCAGCGACAGTATGCTGGACTTCAGTAGGTGTCCTATGCCAGTCGTGGCATATCGGCGAAGCCAATCGAGCAGTGTGAACGCATCCTCGGGCAGGGTGCCCTTTTTTGCCAGCCAAAGCTATGGCCCCTTTCAACCCCTGAGCCAGCCCTACGACCTCGGGAACTATGTGGTGCACTCGCTTGCCTAGAATTAGCCCCTAAAATTCAGGCTGCCGTTGCGTTTGCCCAAGAGCACAATATCCGGTTTGTCACCCATGGCGCTGGGCACGAGTACAATGCAACCGGTGCAGGCGCCTTCTCTCTCTCTCTCTCTCTCTCTCTCTATCTCTATCTGGACACATCCCTTGCAGGACATTGAGCTCCTTGACTGCGAAGACGGCACGGACATCAAAGTCTGGGCCATTGTCCAAGGGGTCGAGGTATTGGCGTGGCTCAGGAGAGTCTTGCGGTCGTAGGCGGCGAATGCTCTACCATTGACTTGGCTCAAGGCCACACCTAGGGCCGTAGTCACTCTGCGCTCTTAACCTCCTTTGGTCTCTCCGCTGGTAACGTCTTGGAGTGGAAGGTGGTAACTGCTGATGGCGGGCTTGTCAAGTCTAACCGCGAGTAGAATCATGACCTTTATCGGGCCCTCAGGGGAGGACTGCGGCCACTGGATCAGCAGTCTAGCCGGCTGGCCCTGGGCAACATCCAGGTTGGCATCGCCCAGACCGGTGGCCGCCAACCCTCGACACTCCATCATCAACATCACCTGGTACACTCATTGGCCTTCATGGTTCCACTTGGGGCGCTATGTTCATCGGCGTAGGTACCGGCGTAGGCACGTTTGCCAGCCAAAGCATCTCGGTCCTCCGTGCCTGGCGCAAGGCACTCGTTCACGCGACGATCACCACTCACTACTTAGAACTTCATGGCGCCTTGAGAGAACATGATTACCAACCAAGAGCGCATGAGAAAGAGGCTCATACCATGCAGCGGCGTGGACATGAACGCAGCCGATTTTCGTCAGTCTAGCTTCCAACATGAGTTCGCTGGGAGCAGCTATCGCCAGGTACATTGTACCGAAAGCAAATGGCACCTGCACTCGAAGGGTCCTCTCTGATCTCGTTGGAATCGAGAAGTGGACAATCAAGACGGTCGGGCGTGCAGAGCGTGAGGCGGCCTGCGCTGGAATGAATGGGCTCACGTTGTCGAGATGGGAATTCTTCAGGTTGTCCCTGTCGCTGCCTGCATTGCCAGCACAGTGTTGAGCTGCCCCACCAACGAGCGAAGCCGAAGCTGGTTGAGAACTTGAGATGAGGTCATCTCCGCTCAACTCATGTAAGCTTCACCCCACGGCAGGCTTCGAGACAGGCCAAGCGCGTCCAGATCCTGAGCCGCATCTACTTTCGCTTGCAGTCGATCTGATCAAAGTTGATATCTGACCAATGCTCCTCCCGCACGTGTGTGCAGGGACGCGAATCACTCCACAGTAGATGACCCTACTTGATTCAAGCTGCACTTCAACGAGTGACGTAACCTCCTCAGAGTGCTTGACGCTGATGCGGATCATATGCTCCGTATGGCAACCGCAACCATGTACATACCTTAAGTAGACCTTGTGTCTGGCCTGCCGTGGAGTTCATTCCTCATTTGAACAAATTCAAAGATTCTCTCATATCCCAATAACCTATCTGTTCCTTCCGCGGTGATCAATCTGAACAGCTCGCGTCGCCCAGGTCCCAACTGCTCAAAGGGCGACGGATTTGTCTCTCTCTTCCTAAAGCCAGCCAAATCTGTGGAAGCCACAAAAGCAGTACACTCACCATGACGGCCAGATTGGACGATGTACAGTCCGACCCTATCCTCTCTCAACCACCAGCCAACGATGCAGCAGCGGGCACTGAGCCTCAGGTTGTGGGAGAACACGAGGAGGGAACCCCAACAGCGAGCCATGCCCTCGCCCAAGAGGCAATCTCCACTGATGCGAGAGAACAAGGCGCGAGCCAGGCCGATCATAACCACCCAGAAGTGAAGAATCTGGGCTGGAATGATGACGGCACACCGACACCTCTTGTAGGGGGGATTGGTAACGAAGAGCTTTGGGCACTGGTGCGTCGCTTCAACAAGCAGATTGTCCACGTCAAAAGTATCAACGAACCGCCCTTGGCCAATTTGGACATGAATATTGCAGACGACGAGGAATTCTCACCAGAGAAGCTGAGAGCCCAGCTTGAGAGACTGTACATGGTCGTGCTTGTCAATCTCTTGTCGTTTTGGAAGCACATTGTTCGACTCAGGTCTTGGCGTGAATGGAAGCGAACGTCATCGTTCCTGGGCGTGTATATGGTTGCCTGGTTGTTGGATCTCCTGATCCCCACGATCATTGGGTTCCTGGTCGTGTTGATCGTCTATCCTCCCGCTCGGAGCTACTGTTTCCCACCAGCGCCGCCATCGCTCATCGACGCCCGCACGGGAGCCGTGCAAAAGCCACCCTCTGGTGTCCTGGCCTCTGAAGACTCTGCCACAGGCGCACCCGAGAAGTACCAGGGCGAGGCCGTGGAGCAGGAGGCGCACAGTTTCGTCACCAGTATCTCCACGTTGTTCTCTGGCGTATGTGCCTCCTGTGCATTTGTAACCTTCTTCAGTCATGAACCATTTGCTGACTTGACAAGCTTGTGATTAGCACGGCTGTGGGAAAAGAGCCGCAAGGCGACCCTCAGGACGGCGGGAAATCCAACACGCCCGAACCGCCTGAAGTCACAGCGGACATTGCTCGCGCGAGGGACAAGGCGAATGGCGATAACCTGAACCCTGGAAAAGACCGCACAAAGGCGCCCGTGTCGAGGGCTGTCTGGGCTCGTGCAAGGCCAGTCATGCATGGCATGGCGGACTTTGTTGATACGTGGGAGCGCTTCGCCAACGCCCTGGATGCGACACCTCCATTTCCCCGTCAAAGGCCACGCCTAGTCCTTGCCACCTGTCTGTTGCCCGTTTTCCTCGCTTCGTGCTTGACGACGTCGTACATGCTGCTCAAATGGGTGGGGTTCATGGTTGGATTTGGATTCTTTGGCGATCCCATCATTACGCCCGCGATCCAATTCCTCCACGACAAGGTCCCTGACTGGCCCAAATACTTGGAACTGCGTCACACCGTTTTGCGCGGAATCCCTACCAATGTGCAGCTCGTGGTCACGCTTCTGCGCATTGGTGAGAAGAACCAGGCCCCAATCCCGCCTCCACCCTCTACGGATGAGGTGCCTGCCAACGAGGCCCACCCCAACGCCGAGCAGAACTATGGCCATCTGGGTAGGTGATCATCGATGGAGACTGCGCACAGTGCTAATATATGACGTAGCAGCCACCGACGAAGAACTGAATGACGCCGTGCAGCCCACTGATCCCTCAGTCGCCGGAGACCCCCACGAGGGAGCCGGGGCCGAGTCCTATGACGAGCTGGGCAAGCACAAAGCCAAAAAGGGGCGGCGCATCTTGAATATCCTCAAGGGTACGGCAAAGGGCGGCATGCAGACAGTCCTCACAGCAGACAAGGCAAAAGCCAAGATTGGGGACAGACATGCCAAAGATCGTCTTGGTGCCGTCAAGGGATCAGGTTCGTGGCCTCCCAGGGGACCAGTTGTCTTTCCTGCGCGGTACAAGGGCAACAAGGGCCATGCCTACATCACGTCCAATGCGACAACGCCCGCTTTGAGCTGGGAACAAGGAGACGGCTCCCTTGACCCTGTCTGGACGGTAGCCATTGCAGATATCTCAGATCTGAAAAAGATGGGCGGCCTGGGCTGGAAGAGCAAGATGGCGGTGGGTTGGGCCATGGGCAAGGAGATTGTCGATGGTCTGATTATCCGAACCAAAACGGGCGAGGAGTTCCACCTGACGGCCATTACCATGCGAGATGATCTTTTCAACCGAATCGTCGCCATGGGTAGCCAGATGTGGGAGGCGTGGTAGGAGCCTGTTTGTGACGGAGGCACATGATAAAATGATGAAGGACCGAGGTCGGACTGAGGTCGGACTCTGTCGGAGATCCCAGACCATGGATAATAATAGTGCTTCGTATTCCGAGATCGTTCTTTTGCTGACAAACGGCCCTTGCGGCGTGTGGGGTATCATGGCGGCTCTTGCTCACGACATCAAGTAGCGGGGCGGGCCGACTGATGAATTGTAAGCAAGACTGCGACTACTTAAGGATGTCAGTGTTAGCTGCAGGTCCAGTGATGTAAGAGTCGAGAGGCACTCCCCGCTCGCGAGCAGGCAAAGTGCGCGGAGAATCACCAACCAACGACAAGCAAGCACCCAGCGCCATGGAATCCCCCGAGCCGTACGACGCCGAGCTCTCCTCGCGTCTGCTGCTGTGCACAGCCTGCGGCACGCAGTTCCCCACATCGGATCGGCAGCAGGTCAAGTCGTGCCACATTTGCGATGACCCGAGGCAGTACGTCCCGCGGTCGGGGCAGTCGTTCACGACGATGCAGGCCCTGCAGGACGCGTCCCATCGCAACGAGTTCCAGCCGCTGCAGGCGGACAGCCGATTCGTGTCCATCCAGACCGTGCCCAAGTTTGGCATAGGCCAGCGGGCCATACTCGTCAAGGCACCGCAGGGCAACGTTCTCTGGGACTGCGTCACGCTGCTGGACGAGGAGACCATTCAAACCATCAAGGGCATGGGCGGGCTCCAGGCCATTGTCATCAGCCATCCGCATTACTATTCGACGCACGTGCAGTGGGCGCGCGCCTTTGGGTGCCCCGTGTACGTGGCGGCCGAGGATGCGTCCTGGACGACGATGCCGAGCGCGCATCGCAAGCTCCTCACAGACGTCGAGACGGACATTCTGGGCACAAAGGTGATCAAGCTGGGCGGGCACTTTCCCGGGTCCCTCGTCATGCTGTTCGCGGGCCGGTTGCTGGTAGCCGACACCATTGTCACCACGCCCTCTGGAGTGGGCGACTGGTCCGTCAACGCGCTCGGCGAGGACACGAGTCACATTCCCCCGCCGCCCGACAGGAACACGTTCACCTTTCAGTGGAGCATCCCCAACATGATCCCGCTGAGCGCGGACGAGCTGCTGAGGATGTGGAACATTCTCACGGCGTATGACTTTACCAGCACGCACGGCGCCTTCTCCCACTGGGACATTGAGGACGTGGGGGTCAAGGGTCGCGTGCTCAAGAGCATGCAGATCCAGTGCCGGTACATGGGCAGCGAAGACCATCCCCTCATCAAGATGACGTTGTAACAGTAGTAGCTTTGGAGAAGTAGGATTTTGAATTTACAGAGATGTACTGTCATCCGGCAGTGAAAGAGACAAAGGGGGTATCCGTGAAGTGAAATGGGGTGTTTCCCAGAAATATAAAGCTTTGAACGCCCAGAATGCCCATGACAGAAGAAAAGTGTGTAGTGTCGACAAGGAGTGCAGCGTTGCGCACTTCATTTCTTGAGAGAGTCTGGGTGGAGGTACTTGTCGAGCATGACCAAGCCTTCCTCGGGCAAAAAGTCCCTGACTGAGTGGTTCAATGTGTCGATGATGAAGCGGTTGGCTATTATGCGTGTCAGTATTTGTTTCATGTCTTTTCATCCGGTGATTGGAGCGAGGATACGCACGCATGTAGTTCACACCCTCTTCGCCGGCTTCCAGGGCGACGTCGAGTCGCGCCGAGTGGTAGCACCCGTAGCGCTCCTGGAGCTCGAGCATGCATCGCCACAGTTGCCTCATGTCGCTGGCGCTGAGGCCCTCGCAGGACTGTTGGGGTTCGCAGGCGAGTGATTCGCGGCGTGGTGGTGTCGGCAGGCTGTCGACGGACGACGACGAGGCTCGACGAAAACGGTGGAACATGATTGCTGGGGGTTGAGGTCGCACACACGAATATCGCGTTGGGCTTGGAGAGAGATGGATGGCGGAGAGATGAAGAGGTGGTGAGGCGCCGGTGGGCTATAAAAGCTCGCGAGGGTGAAGTGAGACAAGATGGCCGGGTGGATGCGTCAGTGTGCCTGTTGTATGACCCTTGGATGGCGTTGCCCTGTCTTGGGTTTGGATGAGTGAGGCTGGGATGCGTTGGCCTCGCAATGCAGCTTTGTTAGGCTCGGTGGTAATTACAGTCAGGCACCGGAAGGAGGCATGGACTAGGGCTGGGAGGTGCACGGTTCATTTAAATACCGTAGCTACGTATCATTGCTGCGAGTAAGACGAAGCAAAGGGCAGGGAGACGCAGAGGTGACTGACTAGCAAGCTCCACGCCTGATAATAAGTTAGGTGATGGATGCCCGATCAGGACACCACGCAGGCACCCTGGGCTGGGCCCAAACGCCAAAAAGCTTAGCTTGGCCATGCGCTCACGCTGGCTGGACTAGGAGAAAAGCAACACTGCCACTGCCACGGCTTGATCATTGGCCCTGAATGGTTATTTGGGACGACCTCAGTGCTCGGAGGGGGCGGACGCCACTGGAATTGATCACTGCGTGAGCGTACGACGCACCTCGCAAGCCGGTCTCGTGATGCAGTGCGATGGGAATGTCGGTAGTTGGGGGCTTGCAGTAGCTCGTGCGTCTGCCGCGCTGGCGCAGCGATCCACTGGCGGCGGGTCGCCTAGGACCCGAGGGCCCAGCATGTGTGTGTGCGCACGTACGTGGGAGGGCGGTGGTAGGGCATGCACATGTACGGCGTGCGCCTCATCAACATGGCATCATCGACGTCTCCTACAGTATCTATCTCGCTCCGGGCAGGCTCGCGCAGTCGGCCGACTGTCCAGTTCGGCGATGACCACTCTGTGTCTCTGTGGTGCCTCGACGCAGGCTTGCCATCGAGCATGGCCATCCATCGTCAGGGTCCAGACACCAGGGCAAGATTCGAGCGGTGCGGCGCTAAGTGCTGGTCAGCAGAGTCCCGTCTGTCGCGGGATGCACGGGAGCGAGGCTGTGGGGGCGCGTCGCTCCCAGTCGATCTGTCTCGACTCTCCCCCCCAATGAGGAACACAAGTCATGATTGGCAGCTCTGCCATCTGCTGACATGGTCTGCCAAGTTCAATCTTGATCGGGGGGTCGGGTGCTTGTTGGGAGACTGCATGCCGACGCGAATGCGAGCAACTCTGTTGCCCTCTTTGCTGACGCTGTCCTTCAGTACGGACTGTACCGGTTTTCTGTGCACACGCAATCTCGGCCGATGGTGCCGGCATTGAGCTCCCCTGGTCCCGATCGTCTCCGATGCGTGGAGCTCCCAGTGTTGGCATTGCAGGAGCCGCACAGTCAACAAGTTGGGCCTTCATTCAGCCTCCCAGTGCTTCCAGTCCTGTAGCATGTAGGCACGTGTTTATCGGCCGGTGCCCGCTCAGGGCCAGCTTGGTCGCCCTGCAGCTGATGAAAAGGAGTTGTAGCTGACTGACAAGCTTCCGTTAGTCGGGAGCTGAGGCTGCGATTGGCATTCCAGAGCTTCCTGCCCGCGATTCAGGTAGAGTGTCGCCTAGTGCGCACACGTGAGCATGTAGTTGCTTTTCGTGGGCTCTCCTGGACCCTGTTGCGCATGCGCGCATAGACGAGTGTGTGAAAATTTCATCATGCAAGGGGATGAATAATTCAGGAACTACCACGGCGCAAGGTGTGTGATGAGAAGAGATAGTTGTTGACCGGTATCGTACACAAAAATTGTGACGCCATAGCCCCTGCTGTAGCAATAGCACTTATAACCTCTCTTTGCTATCCGACAGTGGCGCATGCGGTCGCATGCCGGGTCGTAACACCTTAGTTGTCGTTGGAACCACGGACGTAAACGCTTGTGTGGAAGCTCTTGTCAATCTTGGGACTGGAAGGGTCCTCGTGAATCGAGTGGGTTAGTTTCAGGTTTTAGCCAGAGGGTTTGTTCGTCCTGGGATATCTATTGGCGGACCGTGGTAGGCGCATCGAATGGAACCGTGGACATGGCCTACGAGGTAGTCCTGTATGGCCAAGAGGCACTAATCCCACTTTCGCTATTGCCTTTGGCTCCAACCAGACGGTAGTTTTTATAATCCCAAATACCGCTCCCAGCTACCTGCGTTTACACTAGTAGATATGTGAACCGGACCGGCTGTGTTACGAAGTGCTCTCCCGTAAATGAGCATACTACGGGTGAGCTTGCTGGCAGTATCGCCTCCTGTGATATATTCGAGACTTCACTAGCTTGCTATTTACCTTGGCTCCATTCGCCATTGACCTCCTTGCTAGCTTGACTTGCTTTGCTTACCAAGACTACTCAGGTATGCTCACAGCAAACGAAGTCGTCGCCCCCTGGACACGTCGGGTCTGCACACAGCCATCAGTCAAGAACGTTTGCCTACTTATCCAAGGTACGCAAGCAGGGAACATCGGCAAGTGAACTTACTCGGCAATACAATGTTGCCCACAAAACGGCACGCGTCAGCCCACCAACACGTCGTCCAGTCCAACCCAGCGCACGGCCGACCGTTCATGTCGCAGCCGAGAATGTGGTCCGCGTCCCAGGGACACGGATAGCCCTCATGGGGCGAGATCTCGTCCCAGGTCGAGAACGGCCTGCCGCCATAGCTAGAACACGTGTTGGCCGTCAGGCAGATGCACTGTCGCGTCCAGCCACCGGCTTCTACATCGCTGTTTCCAGAGCATCGGCCATTGACTGCGCGCTGCTGGATAGGGAGCGAATTTGGTGTGATGCCGGCTGAGGCGAGCGTGAGAGAGGTGAGAATGGTGGCGGTGATAGACCTCATAGTGCTGGGTTTGGTGGAGGGAAATTATTGCGCTCTTGAACGGGGGTCGGTGTAGTCCCGATAAGCACAGCCAGAAGAAGATGTAACTCGACAAGTTAGCGACACGACTCAGGTTTTATACATGTACATGGCGCGCGGTACGGTGGCAGTGGTACAGTGATACAAAGTGGATACCAAAGCGGAAAAGGGGGTAAATACGAAAAATACGAGCAACACCTGGGCGTCTTGCTTCACCCGAGTACGCCCACTCTCATAGCCTGGCTAGTCAACATCTTTCGTCGCTGTAGCTATAGAAATGTACACAATTCTAGGCGCATGATAGGCTACAGTTTCCGCTTACCTCAAGACAGTGCAGCAATGGCCTAGGCAGATGCCTCATACTGCAGGTAGGCGCATAGGCAACTCGGCGATGGACGCCTTTGCATCTGAAGAAAGACGACGCATGGCATGTAAGAAGACGTCAAGTTAGTCCGCCCGCCAGAACCGGCAGTGAACTTGTGAAACACGACTGGGGCATAAAGGAGTTTGCGAGAGCTGGAATACTTACCAGACAGTGTGCATCTGCCTGAGTAGGTCCGGAGCCTGCTTACCTTTGTCGACAAGTGTCTCGCTCCGAGACAAACCGAGATGTGTCTCTGGATTGGTTCAGCACGGCAAACAGAGGCCAACGCGAATTACCGTCGCATCGGAGTCGCACATATTCATTGACGAAACGTACATGCAGCCTAGTGCTGACAAGGGCTCTGAAAATGCGCGCTGACGAGCGCGCCCGGTCAAAAAGAGTTGCGGTCAGTCACATATGAGATAGGTTACGCTAATGTTGACCACGATCCTTAGCTTGCTGACGGCTTACCTGCTTTGGGGAGCACTTTTGTGATCCTCATGCTAGTTGTGGTCAATCCTCCCATTCAAGGCTTTTCAAGAGATGAGCATGTATCCTCCCATTCAAGGCTTTTCAAGAGATGAGCATGTATCCTCCCATTCAAGGCTTTTCAAGAGATGAGCATATTTTCAAGAGATGAGCATGTATCGAGCCGTGGCTGTTCAACTGTTCATGTATACGTCGCTGTTCCCCTCCATGTCCACGGGCTGGGTAGTGGTGCAACCGGCTGGGCAAACAAGAGTCAGCCTTGTGGGCACTCCACAGACCGAGGCCTGACAGATGAGAGCAGACTGATCGTCGTGGCTACTCACGCGCTAGGCAGAAACATTGCTCATTCATGTCGATCCTATCTCGGCAGGCGACACCCAGTCAGGATCGGACCTCGCTTAGCTTTCAGCGCATGCATCATATAGGGCAAGATCTGCGCACAAAGCTAATGCATTCTTGGCAAGGCTTGTCTCATCATAGCATGCAGTTATGCCAGACTTGGCTAGCAGCATATCGGAACTTTTCAGCTGACAGGGGCTGCCAGAGCCTTCCACGGAGTTGCTTTATACGATCTATACGAGATACCTCATGTCCCGTCCAACTCAGCCCAGCCGTTCCAATGCCAGACCGAGGTAGCTATAAGGTTGTGCAAAGGACTGCCACACACAGGGACGTTCCGACGCACCCAACTTCTTCCACTACTTCCGCTCGCTAAGGTCACCTTTCTTCGAATCCAACCAACATTCTTTCTTGGACAACAGGATCACATTCGCTCAAAAGAACAAGATGCTTCACCGCGTGCTGCTCATCGCTCTTGCAGCCTGCACAGCTGCCGAAACGCTTGGTCGGTCTCATCCCACGGGCGTTCAGACGCGCGACCTCCTCGCTAGCTCCCACTCTCTCGCGGTCCGTGTTCGCGACACCTGCTCCGCTCTCGAGACTGCTTGTGATGGATACTGCGTCCCCGAGGCTGGCGCCGTCTGCTGCAACGACAACGATGGCACCTACTGCGAGGCAGGCAAGTACTGCGTCTCGGGAGGCTGCTGCGACGAAGGCGAGTTCTGCAACGGCGATGCGACAGGCTGCGACACTGGCAAGGAGCTCTGCGGCCAGTACTGCATCCCCACTGGATCTGTCTGCTGCGAGGACACCAACACCTACTGCGAAGCGGGACAGACGTGCACTGCAGACGGGTTCTGCGACGTCGGGTCCAGCGCCGTCGTGAGTGACGAGCCGTCTTCGCCCACCTCGACTAGTATCTCTGAAGGCGAGAGCGACAACGGCAGCGGCCGAGGTACCATCACCGACGACGCTGCCGCCAACCCAAGCGATATTAGTGAAGACGAGGCTCAAGACGGGGATGACCAGCCTGCATTGTGCCGCCGCAAGGGCAAGGGTGGCAGCAGTGTCAGCATTGACAGCAGTAGTGAGGACGATGAATGCGGTGGCGAGGAAGCGGGAAGCACTTTGAACATTCCTCCAGTGTTCTTCAGTGTCGTCGCTTTCGTGGCTTCCATGCTGCTGTGAGACCGGCTAGAGAAGGATGCCTGTTGAAGGGGCTTGATGTGTTGGGCGATCGTTGCTAGTTTGAACGTGGAGGCCCTTTGGGGTGTTTTGAAAGTCAAGGTGGAGTCGATTTTCATTCTCTAGATAATCAGGTCTTAATGTGTACTTATCGTCCCTATATGCGCGTGGCGGCCTCTGCGGTTTGGATTTCGTACGGTGATAATGTGAACCCTGCAGTAGTGATCATTCTTCACCGGGGCAGCGGATACGGAAACTGGACGGCAACAAGCGACCGCACCGCATAATTACCTTACATAATTACAGTAGGGCTGAGACTGTTCTGTAGCGGGATGCAGGGTTTCTGTCCTGCCTGTATGGCCTACCCTGCGTCGTGTATCGAACGCGTTCCCGTTTTGTTTCATGCTCAGCCAGACCCCTGGCCAGCGCTGACATTGGAATCTTTTCGTCGCGCCAGCGTCATCAGGAGGCCATTGTCCGCTCCCCACGCATCCGCGACCGCATGATTACCGACATCCGCTAGCAAGGTGACCTCTTGTCGAAACGCGCCGTTAAAGGTCGAGCAACCCCTTCAGTCACGTAAACTAGTGACGGCTCAACAATCATGGTCTGAGACACGCACCGACCAACTGGACAGCATCACGCGACCGCCAGCCACTGCGCATCCCACGAACATTGTGGTGGCTTCTTGGACGCTGCCACACCGGCCATCAACAGATTCCTGTACGAAGTGCATACTCGCATCACGGGCCCTCGACGGGCGCTGGTCCCGACCGAACCGATCGATCGAGCCGACGCCTTCTAGAGGTTGCATCAGACCAACATGTTTCTCTTCCGCAGCCGCCGCCTTGTGCTGGTGCTTATCGTCCTCACTGTTGTATTATTCATACTCCTCGCTTCCGACCAACCGCGGCGAGAACAAGCCAAGGACTACCTTCACCACTATCTCGACAAGCCAGCGTTCTGGCTGGGCGGGCAGCCCCCCATAGATCCCAACGCCGACAACAGGCCAGAGGTGAAATACCGGCCCGAGCCCGAATGGACGCCGCCGCCCGTGCAAGATCCATTCCCCTCGTTGGCGACAGCAGCACCGCCGCCCATTCCAAAATGGAACGCGCCCAAGAGGAATCTGCACAAGAAATATGGGCTGGACTATAAGCCGCCCCTGTTCATCGGGTTCACCAGGAACTGGCCCATGGTACTCCAGGCCGTGGTCTCGTACATTACCGCCGGCTGGCCGGCCGACCAGATCTATGTCGTGGAGAATACGGGCGTGCAGCGGGCGAACGAGGAGGGCAGGCTGACCCTGCAGAACCCTTTCTACTTCAACTACGAGCAGATGAAGAAACTGGGCGTCAACGTCATCAGGGCCCCCGTGCTGATGAACTTTGCGCAGCTGCAAAACTTTTACACCCACCTGGCGCACGAGCACAAATGGCCCTACTACTTCTGGTCCCACATGGACGTCCTCGTGCTCTCCTATGAAGACGGCAACGAGTTGACGCCCCCCGCGACGAGTCCCGACTACATGACGGTGTATGAGCTGTGTCTGAAGGAGCTGAACCACACGATCCACACGGACGACCGCTGGGCGACTCGCTTCTTCGCCTACGACCATCTCACGCTCGTGAACCGCGACGCGTACGATGAAGTGGGCGGCTGGGACACGTTTATCCCGTACTACATCACCGACTGCGACATGCACACGCGGCTGCACATGCAGAACTGGACGCTCAAGGATACGCGCGCGGGCATCATCACCGACGTGGGCGCCGCCCTCGACAACCTGCTCGCCCTGTACCGCGACCCGAGCGTCCCGGTCCGGTTCGTCGACTCGAACCCGCCCCCACCGCCGCCACGAGATGGGGAGCACCGCAAGCGGGACGAGGGCGAGTCCCCCGAGCTGGCCTACTTTCACAAGCTACAGGCCACGGCCAACGACATGTTCCACTACAAGCACTCCCGCGACAGGAACACGTGGCAGACTGGCCAGCGCGGCGGGCAGGGCGAGCCCTTTTACTACCACGCGCGGGGCATCGCGGAAGGCATCCAAGTCTTGACAGAAGCGGGACGGGAGGTGTACAGGCGGAAATGGGGTCACGAGAACTGCAACCTGCTTGGCGAGACAAAGCTTCGTCTCGAGGATGCATGGTTGGTGGAGAAGGACTTTTAGCCTTGTGATAATAATGTGTCGATATATATGGACATGTAGACTACTACTTACGATCGATCGTCGGGCTCTGTGGATCAGGGTTGCGACGGCATGGATATACGTACACTCAGACTACGAAAGATCATCTGCATGACACGCTGTCCCGGATATGTGGTCGCCCAAAATCGACGTATCGCTCACGTGGCCCTCGACGGACCACCTGGACGGACCGCGATCATGTTGAGCATTAGTTGTCGTCAGAATGACATGACGTAAGGGGGTGGCATTGCCACACGATGGCCAGGAGCACAAATCCCATGATTCTCTGATGCGTTTCTTGATCATGATCCATGGTGTGCTGCTCGTCGATGACGTTGACAGTTGCAAGTATGTAGGTAGGGCCACGACACGTTGGCTCCAGTGATGGATGGACCCACTTTTTTTTTCGCATTGCACTGCAAATGCGCCCACCGAGACCGGCGATGACCGCGATGCCCGAGTCAGTGCCACGACTTTGATGCTGCTCGCTTTTGCGGTACCGATCCCGGGCGATCTTCGCGCCCGATGTCAATGAGGCATTTGGGAGTCACTCGGAACATCACGCAGGCGATAGATGAGAGAATTTTTTGCATGGTATTTCTGCCATTCAGTGAGCATGGTGCCAGCTCATGCTCAAGTGCGTCCTTGTGCGCAGTCTAGTTGCACTCGGCCAAGCCAAGACGTGATCGATGGTATCAGGGGGAGTTGGGCATAGGACGAAGGAGCAGCCCTCTGCCCAAGCAATGCCGGGAAAAGTCCAAATAGAAAACAAAAACGCCATCCCCGGGGAGTGAGTGTCTAATGCTGGGTTCGGTAAGGGGGAGGGTGAAAAAGTGATGCAGCGTAATCCAAAGCCATGCCAGGTGGACAACAAACGGCCCTGTGTGTGTGTGTGTGTGTGTGTGTGTAAAATGATCGCTAAGCGCTTGACCTCCTCATGCGTCGCCGACGGGGCCGCTGGTGCAAACACCATCGTCCAAGAAAAAAACGTCCCCATGTCCTCAGGTCATTACGCCTTCTTCTTGTCGGTAGGGTAGCTTCTCCTGACGCGTTCTCGGCCTCTGCGCTCCTCCTCGTCGCCATGTGAGGACGACGAGTGGCCGTAGTGGTGTGATGACGAGCAGGAGCTGGCGCTGCTGAAGCGACGACGGTCCTCCTCGTGCCACTCGCTCAGGGACTTTCCGCCAAATGTGAGGTCCTCGTCGTCGATGTCGATGGGTTGCACCCAACTCGACTCGTAGTGGTATGCGCTGGACATGGTGGCGGCGGCGTCTTTGGCTTGTGTGGCTTTCTTTGGTGTCGTGCTCTGCGTGGACGCGGACGTGGACGCGATAGCAGGGCGGTCTTCCGTTGTCGTGGGACGGGTCGTGGCAGAGGAGGCGTCGGTGTTGGCGGTGATGGTGGTTGTCGTGGTGATGCGACCGGCGCTAGAGGCGACTGTTTCCAGCACGCCTGCGTTGCTCGGCTGTGTGGGGTTCTCCAGTGTGTAGGTACGGGTGCCCTGGCTCGCGACCGTCCGCAATGTGTTTCTTCTGATACAACGGGTGCAGGATGGAAAAGTGCCCGAGACTCGTGTTGGAGATGTGGTGAATTAAGGGAAGAAGGATTTCAGGGTTTCGGGGATACGTGGCGGGAAGGATGGCTCACTGCTTTTGAAGGACTCGGCGGCGGCGGTGGTGGTGGCGGTCCCTGTTGCGCCGCGCGCGGGGAGGTGGAAGGGGGGGGGGGGGGGGGGTGGCTCTCAGAAAGGGAGGAGGGCGCGCTGCGCTGCCGATGGACGGGAGCATCAGGAGGATCGGCGCCAGGTCTTTATCTCGGAGCGATAGCATCGCCAATCGCTGTTATCTTGCCAATCTCTATCCGCCGGAATCACAAGAAGATTTCTCAATCGAACACGTCTGGTTCGTCTACTGTTTCTCCTGATTCTTTATCTCGACAGGTATCCCGTCACGGATGCCGTGTCAGCCTGGCTCGGCGAAGGCGGCTGCAGGCAGAGAGTCGCTGGGCTTGGCGGGGGGCGAAGAGTGATGCGGACAAGAAATGCACAAGACTCGGGCGCAGTAAGCCAAGAACAGCGTAAGCCTCGCCGCATGGTACGCAAGGCGGCTCCTCTACAGGGCGAGGCGAGTGGGAATTTCCCTTGCACAATGATTTGCCTTTTGGGCGAGGGCCATCCCAGACCATCCAGAGCCAACCTTATCCCAGGTCACCATGAGCGCACAATGATAGCCGCACTGGAGCAGCGTGCGCGATGGGCCCGACTCGGGTTGGTCGAGGCCACACTAACAACCCTGTCCCCTCGCCCAGCCGCAAGCGATTGGGAGTCGCTGCAATCATCCATATTGGCGCTATTGACAGTTGACCGCAATCTGGAACTCCTCAGCATTCCGAATGCGCCCACGACGCGACAGCGACGGCCATGAGAAAGGGTCGCGTGCACGGATCAAGCTGAAATCCAAAGTGCTGCCCTTAGAGGATTATTCCTCGCTCGTGCTGCATTACGAAAAGCACGATGCCCATCGCGCGATTAGCCTCCTCATCAAAGGGGGAGGGGGTGCCCTTAGCATCCCGCCATTTCTCCCCATCCTGCCTTTCTAGGCCGGGCTCGGTGTCCACTTGTCAAGTTTGTCAGTCACCGAGGAGCCTGCTGCAAGATGCTACCGCGCCACGTTTTCGCAATCCAGTTACTGTATTAGTCCATTGGGCTGTCTCATGGCCAGGTGCGGCGGGCTCGTGCCGTCGTCCTGCTCATCAGCTGGTCCCGACACAAGCCAATGCGACGAGAAGCCTGTTTTGATGTCAGCGAGACACAGCGCCCCCTTCATCGCGGGAAGAGTTAGTTGGCGCACCAGTAAGACAGGGCGGGTAGGGCAGACGATCGCATCACATGCAGTCCGTCCCCAGGTCAGGCAACGGCTCAGCGTTCGCTCGGCACGATTCCCGCGATACATTTGCGGGGTTTCGGCGGTACGTGCAGTAGAGTCAGGTAGCCTGCAGCTGGACCCGTCAGGCTCGTCCACTTCCCCAAAGGACGCCCGGCTCAGCGGTCCAGGCGCTGTGCTTCAGCGGTTCACATCCCCCCTCGTCCTCGCTCGCCCTCGGTAGGACACTCGCCGCTGGGCTCGGGTCGCCCGAACGCGATAAGCTTAATCGAGTACAGTAAGAATCAAGGAGTGCATGTCCTCATCCACGTTTTGACGGGGCCACGGCCTCCAGCTTCCTTTCTCGACGGACCATTGTCTGTCCCCTCCTCTTGGCACGGCGTTGGTGTTGGACCTGGCCCATTTTTGCGATCCAACCATGGCAGTTACATGCGACCTGCAAAACTGGAGCCAAGCGTGGACCAACACCCTGTTAACAACCTGCCTCATCATCAAAGTCAAGGCGCCAAGAATCCATTGTGCACGGCATCGGGAAACGGGGACCGTGGCGCGGGGCTTCTTCTGGACGCCGATGGGGCGTGCGTGCTTTTACTCCTACACAAGGCGATCGCGAACACGATTCATCTGGTGCCAGTCATTTTCTCGAGGCATTGTACACGCAGGTGGTACAACTTCAATCACTTCTATTCTCACGAGCCGTGCGCGTCTTCGAACATCGCATGCTTTTGTCGACCTTTGATGGGTATCACTGGTTTTGGCTGAGCAGTGCAGGCCTGCGCTGCATCGCGCAGCGTGATCACCACATTGGCACTGACATCATCTTTGACAACGGCGTGGCCCATCAAATCCTTCCAACAAGTCTGCCTGACGCTTGGGTAGCAAGCGACAGCGTGCGCCACAGGCTGCGGGTACCGGTATTTGCAACGACGTCCAAGACTATGCGCGCCATCAATGACGACACTTTTGGACCCTGCATGATCGTGGACCAGCGATAGGACTTGGGAATGGGCCCGCCTCCAGCATCTGACAGAGGGATGCACCGATCCTTCCGGGCAGCGCGAATACGCGGATGAGGCCACATTACCTCAGCGCTGCCTTACCCGTGAATGATGCGACACTAAGCTTTGCTTCAGAATCTGCGGCCATCTGTCTGTCCTTGTGCCGGTATTTGAGATGTGACATTTGCCAAGGAGACTCATCGGTTTGGCGACAACAGGCCGGTCGAAAAGCGCTTGCTTGTACACGTGAAGAATGCTCTATTGCCCGCGATCATGGCACGAGAAGACCAGATGCCTCCGCCCAAGGGTCCTCGGAGAGTTGGTTTCGCTAGCTACTGAGCAAAGCCTGCCAAAGCTACCGTAGTCTTCAGCAGGACACCGAGGTCGAGGGACAAATGTTGGGTCCGCTTTTCATCATCCAGAAAGCCATGTTCATCCTCATCCTGGTCGGCGAAGTTGGGCAGCGTTGCCAACAACCATCCTTGAAGTTGCTTGTGGATGCCACCGTTTCTTTGGCAAAGAAGATCGACGTATTATTTCAAGTAACTTTGCTGAGGCGCTACTAATAAAGTAAAGCAGTAGCTGGGCGTGCACGTGGCACGGCGGAGGCTGGAATGTCACGCCACGGCGTCCCCTTGCGCCAAAGGCCCAACCCTTTGGACTGGATGCTGGCGACCATCTTCTCATGACGCTAGTCTGGTCATTACGTGCGCAAACAGAAAGAGCACAGTTCAGTAAATTCCCCCTAATGGTGGATATGCAGCTCACACTAGCACATGGCCGTTTGATCACCCCATTATCGCTGCCTCGTCTCCTGACACCTGTGCACGCAGCCTTACCGCGTTCCGAAGGACAGGAAAGGCAGAAACGTGCCACAAAGCCAAGCCCCCGTGAACTGAGTAAGAGATGGTGGCGCTGGTCAATCACCCGAGACTCCGCCATTGGAAGGCCTCATGTTTCCCGAGATTCAAAACGCACTGAGGATCAGCCCTCACATGTATCTACAGTGTGAGTCTATCTGGTTCGAGACTCGGAAGGCCTGGGACAAGAGTTTGGACTTTCTGTATTGTACCGACTGATGTGGTTGGAATGCATTCGCTTACAGGCCTGCATCTAGATTTCCCCATTCCTAGCTTGCCGCTGCTCGTTTCAGGTTGCCAGAGGGTAAGGGTGTGATACGTCCGATTTATTGTGCATGCTACGGCGTTGAAATGTCTAGCGTTCAAAGCTACACTCTTCAGCGCCTGGGCCCAACGGTCGCCCGCCACCTGCGGCTCGAGTGGCACCAACTTCATTGCAGTGATCAGCCTTGCCCAGCTCCATCAACGGGCTGCTGCCACTGAGGCCGTCGAAGTGTGTAGATCTCCTGAGCTGGAGCCGCGACTGTGTCGAACAGGGTGGCCTTGACTATAGCTTTGCCGGGGAAGGCAGGCGTATAGGTGGCCACAGGACTACCACAGTTGCTGCAGAATGAGCGCTGCACAGTGAATCAGTTTTCGTTTCAGAAGGATCTTGAGTAATAACACGAGACCTACATCCACTTGATTGCCCGAATCTGCTGTGGCCGAGAACGTCTTGAGCGTGCCCTTTGCGTCGTGGATCTCGACCTGCTCCTTGTCTACAACATAGTTTGACGAGAAAACTAGGTCATCTCAGCTTTCAAAGACTCGCAGTGACTGAGGCGCGAATACGCACGGCCGCCTGCCCTTTGGCAGCTCGAACTGCATGTTGGTCAGCATCGGATTGAGTTCAGTGTTCTCGGCTGGGACAAGTGGTGACATACCAATAGCACAAGACAGCGTTCTTCTGCAGCTCGGGGCTCAACGTCACCTTGATACTCTCACAATTGCAGTGGCCTTGGTTCGACATGATATTTCGACGTTTTCTCTCGGGTTTCAAATTGTATGTAGGAACAGCCTGGGCAGGTGCGTTGAGTGAGTGGTAGTGACGCCTCGATCTGCGGGTTCCTGCACTACGTCATTGTCTGGATCTCCCCGCGCGGCATCAGACTCCTGGCTCAACGGCCCCGAAGGACATTGCGATCGCCAAGGGTTGAAGCAAAATTGCAATCGCCGAATTGAGTATTCAAAACAGCGACAGAAATCACTGAAAGGCAGAGGATTCAATCAAAACGATCAAAAGTTACTTGCTTGAGCTGCATTGCACTGTCAACTGGCTGCCTCCCGTTGACGTATAGGGTACGCAGGAGGACTACCAGAGCGACGTGCCTAGCGGCGCACCGTTCGCGTTGCCTCCAACATGTCGTCTTGTTGTCCTGACTGCCAAGATAAGGCTTGTGGTCTTCTCATCACATCTATCCCACGTACAGGGCGCGTAGCAGAGTGAGGTCGAAGGAACAGATGCCTTCTGTGGATACGCAAGGGGGAACAGCTGCCGCCGGGGTTCTCGCGATTAGAGACGGATACATCAGGGACGACACGTAATGAAATATCAGACGCTGTCTGTTCGGAACTGTAAATCAACACCCGAGTAATGCTTGATCCCAAGCTGGATGGCGCAGTGATCTTGAATAACCCACTTCTCCATGAGACCAAGAAAACCGTCTCGGTGCGTGCAGCCGTTGGCTCGCCCTCCACAGACTCTCTGATCTCCTCAATAGCCGGCATTATAGGGGTTCGCCCAGAAGATCACACGAGACAAGTTGCGTCGAGGTGTGCTGTTGATCCGAGGCGATGCTCGGGATGAATGAGTTCCGGGAAATGAAGCACACGGGGGCATCTGGTCTTACGGAATGACATGGAGTCATTGAGTAGAAAAGGAAGCACGTTCATAAAGAGGCATACAAGTTCGTGCCTCTGGATGTTGACCATCCGGATCAGCGTCAAATCTCCCACGAATATTGCACACCTCAATGCGCAATGGATATGCATCTTTGCATCATGGCCAATATGGCCATCATCGGTGCAGCTCTTGCGGCGCCCGAAACATGAGTGCACGCCAGCTTGACATCGAAGTGATAACGTCAAGAAGAAAGCCCAGAGCGTTCTTTTGTCACCGATTTTAGCAACGTCATCACCGAACTCGAGGACGGCCTCGGCGTCACACAGGCCACCGAAAAGCTTGACCAATCGCTTGGGGGCGGTATGTCCCAGGTATGGATTTATGTGGGTTGCCTTTTGGATAAAGGAAGAATGACGCGCTCAAGGTCGAGGACGCCCTCGATGTCATCTTTGCGGATGTGCTCTAGCATTATTCAAAGAGGGCGCCGAGTCTGGCACAGTTTCAGACCATTGGCGAGGCCATTGCCATGTTTGAGGATGGCCTTGGCGTAACTGCCTCGTTGTGTTCCTGGATGAAGCCACTGGTGGAGCCATTACATCTATCGAAGGTCCTCTCGGTGCTACTAGTGTGTTGGAGTGTCTGGGTCTGACTTAGGCTGCTGTACTGACGGCGGACCCAACCCAATTTGTGTGACTCTTGCATGAGCATTACTGGTAGATGTCCAGGTGCAAGCAATGAGATGTTGTTGTTGTTGGCGTGTCCTCACTCTGGCCGGCTCTAAGACTTGTCACAAGGAATGACAGCTTGTCTAGTCTGACGCTAGACCTTTCCGATTGTGACTCTTTGTGGCAGCACCTGTATGTTCTGTTGCGGCTGGGCAACTCTGGTATCATGGACTTTGCGGTCAATCGACTTGAAGTCAAAGACGCCCTCCAGCTCGGCCCGTATCGCCTCCAGCTGCACTTGGGCCTTCTTGGACGCCTCGAGGTCATTCTCCTTCATGACGTGGGCCTTGACCTGCAAGACCCATCTGTTCTGAGCGTCCACGGGAGTGAGGTCTTCAAAGGCAGGAAGCTGACTGATTGGTGGCGCGGTCGGCGCCTGGCGCTGTTCCACGGGGGTATAGTCCTCGATTGGTCGGAGGAAGAATTGCCGCGTGAGGCAAAATTCCACGTCGTCGCTGTAGAAGCGGTAGCACTCTTCAATAGTCTCCGTCTTGAACATGCAGCTGTTGTCTGCCATGAGTGACCAGATCTTCTTCTGCTCCCAGAGCTCAATCTTCTTCCTGTGGGTGATGTGCGGTCTGCCTTGGGGCGCCGAGGGAAACTCTGTCCACCTCAGTATCCCCGACATGGCGTCAAAGTCCATCTCCTTGGCATCGGCGCCCATGTCGCGATCCCTGACGACGTCGTACCGAGCTTGCATGATGAAGGACTGCCGGCTCAACGCGGCGTGGAGCTCCTTGAGGAACCACTCCGTGTCGCGTCGGATAGGCTTGTCGAGGCTTTTGACGTTCTGGAATCCTGTCGGTCGACCATTGGCAGAGGCACATTGGAAGTAGAGGATGCGCTGTATGGAATGCCAAGACTGCATGCCACAGATGCCTGTGAGCACAGCGAGTGCAGCTTGGAGATCGCCCTCCTCGATGAGTGCCGTGAGAAATAGCTCGTACATTTTGAAATGAATTGAACCAATGAGATCCAGTAAGCCGGCTGCAGCTCAATACGTATAGAGCGGCTTGATGCAAGGAGGCGTTGGCGCCCACGGTGACGGTGCTGTACGTACGAAGAGAGGCATTCAGCATGTTCAACTCATGATGCACGCCAGAACGTTCAATGGATGATTGGGCACGTGACTTCGCGTTCCAAATCTTGGCGGGTGCGACCCAAGTCAGACTCTAGGCAGTAGCCCCCACTTTTCACCGCGTCGCAAGTTCACGTCCCTGACGACCCTCAAACTCAAGATCCAGGGCCACCAAACTCCAGACATATCCAGATTCTCCAGATCACCTCAGACGAGGCTAGTCCTTTGATGTTCCGCATATCGTCACGAACATGCCCCCTCCATCTCCCAAGCGCAAAGCATCGGACGCACCAATATCCCCGCCTCCTCTCAAGCGTAAAGTGCAGAGCGGCACAACCAGTAGGCACCTCTTCCCATGGCTCTGTCAGTGCCAGTGACGCTGACGGGACGCAAGAGAGCGCTGTCGCAAAATTTTTCACCCCGGCGTCCCAGAAGCCGAAGGAACGTACAACATGGACAGAAAGGGCGCCTGATGATGATTCACTGGCGACCCTGCTCGTGGGCAGGTACGAGCCCGAACAGCCTGAGGATACGACCATTCCAAGGCGAAAAATCGCAGCATTCGACCTGGACTCCACATTGATTACGACCGCCTCAGGAAAAACGCATGGGAACAGTGCCACGGACTGGAAGTGGTGGAACAGCCAAGTCCCTGGCCGGTTGCGGCAGATGTATCATGAAGAGGGATACCGCGTCGTCATCCTGTCCAACCAGGCGGGTCTTACACTTCACTTTGACGCCAACCACAAAGGACCCAAGGCTGGGGCGCAGAAAAGAGTGTCCGAATTCAAGCAAAAGTGCAACGCGGTCTTGAGTCAACTCAACCTACCAATGACTATTTATGCGGCCACAGCCAAGGACATGTACCGCAAGCCACGGACTGGCATGTGGAAAGAATTGTGCGAGGACTATGAGATTCCCGAGGACGACGTCAACCTTGCTGAGAGCGTATTCGTTGGCGATGCTGGTGGCCGCATCGCCTCTGCAGCCAACCCTGACAAAGGTACGCCCGCTGTGAAGAAAGACTTCAGCTGCTCGGATCGCAATTTTGCACACAACGTGGGAATCCAGTACAAGACACCTGAGGAGTTCTTCCTTGGGGAGCAACCGCGTGCCTTTACGAGGGACTTTGACTTGGCAAGCTTCCCATTCCCTGAGGAGAACACAAATGGCGATTCAAAAGTACTTGAGAAGGTGAATAAACAAGACATCGTGCTGTTCTGCGGTCCGCCTGGAGCTGGCAAGAGCACGTTCTTTTGGACGCACCTCGAGCCCCTCGGCTACCAACGGATCAACCAGGACAATTTGAAGAGCCGGGAGCGATGCCTCAAGGTCGCGCAGGAGCATCTTCAGGATGGACGGTCGGTTGCGATAGGTAAGGACACTGTCTGGCCGCATTCATATCGCTCTGTAATGCTAACACTGGTGGAAGACAACACCAATGCAGACGCCGACACGAGAGCCGTATGGGTTGAGGTGGCCCGCAAAGTCAAGGTGCCTATTCGCTGCGTGTGGTTCAAGACGCCCATTCACGTTGCGCAGCACAACGACGCTGTGCGATCTCAGAACAAGGTCCTGAATCGCGAAGACCGGTCAGGGCTGCCACCGATGGCTTTCAGCGGATTCGCCTCTCGACACAAGGAGCCTCGTCTGAGCGAAGGGTTTCAGGACATCGTTGAGATACCTTTCGAGTTCAAGGGCACGAAAGAGGACTACCAAATATGGGCCAGGTACTGGTGACGACCCCAAGGCAAGCGAGTAACGAATTCATGACGGGTGGGATGCCTCATGGAAAGGGGATGTCCGCAGAGAAAGTTGGTCTTCCAGGGGAGAGCCAGATACCGCGCAACATTCCAAGAGGACCAGTCGACACTCGCAAACAAGTTCTCCAACAGCGTGGATTGCGCTTCGACGAAGATCCTGGGATGATGGAGTTGATGGCTTTGGCATTCACGCAAGCAGGCTGGCAGGGCGCGTGACTCTTCTTTTGAGAGTTCACCTCGCCCCTCTAGTGCCTGACCTCTCCAACCGCTGCGACAACGCCGTGGCCAGCTGTTGCTGGCCATGGCAGAACCATAACCAGCGTTGGTGATCCTTTGACGGCACCCTGATGATCGGCAGTCGAATGTGGAGCAACGTCACATCAAGCCCGCGCCCACCTTGCCGTCTTTGCCGGGAGTTGTGAATCCATGGACCGCACAGAGTGTGCCGTCTTTGCCGCCACCCTCGACGACGCTCGACGGATTGGAACGTCTGAGACGTCGTGATTGGCCTTGACCCCTCTGCTTGGTGCGGAAAAGTCTTCTACCGGGGGTCGATTTGCGCCAAGCTGGGATCATTTATGCCCCTCGGGAAGCTTAAACGTGCTACTGAGATATCGCCGACAAGGCTCGCTCGCAGCAAGTGCCGATATGGTCATCCAATCCACGCGGACTGGTTGAGCGGAGGAACAGATTGCGAAGCAACCAGAATTTGATGGGAATCTGCGCATGCGTACACACTTGCGGCGGCACAAGAGGGTTTGCGCTTCAAGCTGTCACACCCTGATTCGCCGTTGGAGTTTCCGCAGCGGACAGGAACTTTGGCGCGTCACTTCCCCATTCAGCAAAACAAAGAGACGCAACCTTCTTGTCATGAAACTAACGATGGAAGCTGACCGAGGTCCTCTTTTCCGGAGTAAAGGCCGAATTTGAGGGGTTTGCTGGAACCCCAGACGGGGTGAGGTGTGAGAGTGGGAGGGAGCCTGCTTGCTGCGTGGCCACGGCGCTCATCGCATGATTTGTTGGGTACATTAGACCTGTCGACCTGATCAAACAAGGGAAGCCGTTTACCTCTCGCTGTCCGACCTACCATCCCCTCCCCTTCACTTTCTCCTGCATTACTGTTAACATGGCTGGCGGCGTCAAGAAGCCAGTCAATATCTTCCGCCTGAAGAACACGGGCGAGCCCGAGGGCGCCTTCAACTGGCGACTGTGGTTCGCGGTCGTGTCCTTTGGCCTCCTCGGTGCAGCCCGTGGTGTTGATGAGGGTCTGATCACCGGAGCCTTCAACTCGCACGACTTCCAGGAGAAGATCAACTTCAAGTCGTACTCGACGGTTGAGCAGGCCAATATCAAAGCCAATGTCTCGGCCATGGTGCAGGTTGGATCTGTTGGGGGTGCCCTCATTGCCTTCACCATCTGCGACCGCATCGGCCGCATCTGGGCCACTCGCGTTCTGACATCCATTTGGGCTGTTGGTATCGCCATCTTCATGACCGCCGGCTCCACGGGCAACCTTGGCGGTATATACGCCGGCCGCTTCATTGCTGGTCTGGGCGTCGGCATGACGCCTGTTGTTGGTCCTGTCTACTTGGCCGAGGTAGCTCCCGCCTCAATCCGCGGTGTCTGCACATGTTTCTTCACGGGTTCGGTGAGTATGGAGTGACTTCGGCCAAAAGAGATGAGCACTGACTGATTTAGGTGTACATTGGAATCGTCCTCGCCTACTTTGCTAACTACGGTGCTCACCTTCACATCGCCAACGAAAGCTACAACCAATGGATGGTGCCTACTAGCTTGCACATCATCTTCGCCGGCCTGGCCCTTATCCTGTCCTTTTTCCAGTACGAATCCCCCCGCTTCCTCGTCAAGGCCGGCAAGATCGACAAGGCCGCTGAGGCTCTGGGCAAGCTCCGCAAGCAGGACCCCGCTGGCGAGTACGTTCGCAGCTGCATCCAGGACATTGTCAACGCCCACGAGATGGAGAAGGAGGCTACGCAGGGCGTCGGATGGGCGGGCAAGCTGAAGGAAATGTTCCTTAACAAGAGCAATCTCTACCGATTGTGGCTGGCCTCCATGGTGCAGTTTCTCTCCCAGTGGTCTGGCGCTGGCTCCATCACCCTGTACGCCCAGGACCTCTTCTCTCTCATCGGTGTCAGTGGAAAGAGCGAGGGTCTCCTCGTCACCGCCGTGTTTGGTATCGTCAAGCTCATCGCTGCTATTAGCTGCGCGCTGTTCCTGGTCGATGTGATCGGTCGTAAGCGTTCCTTGATAATTGGCATCACCCTCCAGTGCATCTCCATGATCTACGTCGCTGGCTTCCTGACGGCGGCGCCCAAGCTCGGCGTCGACGACGACTATGTGCTCCCCGAGAGCCTCAAGCCGGCCAGCCGCGGTGCCATTGCCATGATCTACATTTCTGGAATGGGCTGGGCTCTTGGCTGGAACACAATGCAGTACCTGCTGACTGCCGAGCTGTTCCCTCTCCGCATCCGCGCGCTGGCTACCTCCTGGTCCATGACGCTCCACTTTGCCAACCAATACGGCAACTCCCGTGCCGTGCCCAACATGCTGCTGCCCGTCAGCGACGGCGGCATCTCGCCCAAGGGCACCTTTTGGTGCTTCGCGGCCGTCACCTTCATCGGTGGGCTCTGGGTCTGGTTCTTTGTTCCCGAGACCTCGGGCCGCACTCTCGAGTCAATGGACAGACTGTTCGATCTTCCGTGGTACAGGATCGGCCTGTACGGCAACAAAGACGCCGACGCGCAGGATATTATGCTCGACGAGAAGCGCAGCGCTGTGCAGGTCTAAGGGTTCCTGACCGGATAACTTGCAATGCAAGCGAGATATGATCAGCGGCAATGAATTCATGAGCAAATTGATGCACTTACAGTGGCACCGCCAAGTCTGTTACAGGGCGGCACGTATTCTGATAATACAGAGTCCGATGAGGACTCGGCGATTCTCCACGAGCTATGACCTTGAGGTATCAGTGTCGGGAGAAGTTCGATGTTTGCAACAGTGGAGCAAGCGCCTCAACAGGGCCGAAGAAGACGCTGAGTATCTCGCAAATCTCCACACGTCAAGAACAGCAGACCAGGCAAAGTGATGAATATGCATTTCCTGCTCTAGGCGTCTCTGCAGCGGTGCTGTTGCAGCTCAGCTAGCCTTCAATCAGCCCTTTTGGCTCCACGTTGGTCTGCATGTGCAGGGAACTCTGGACTCAATTTAGCTACAGTCCGCGTCTATTTGCCGTCTATTTTGCTGGGCAAATGTCTGCAAGCCCTTTACCGTTGGGCAAGTCTAGCGTGACTGTGCTTGACCAACGCAGTCTGCCCGGCCTCCCGCATGCTGCATTGCTGCCGCATCCAAAATCTGCCTGACGCTGTTGGTTACAATATGAATTGCTTTTTGAGTCTTGAAGCATAAAAATCCCAACTCATCCAGACCTTTGTGTTTATTTTTTCCTTCTCTTAAATCACAGCAAGCTACCATGGACGTGGGCGATCTTCGCTCGCGGGAGCATCGCGCTCTCTTCGATCTCATTGACAGACTGCGCCACCAGGGAATCTCCAAGTACGTCGATCTGCCCGAGATTCTCGTTTGCGGAGATCAGTCTGCCGGTAAGAGCTCCGTCTTGGAGGCCATCTCTGGCCTTTCCTTCCCGACAAAGGACAACTTGTGCACCCGCTTCCCCACCGAGGTGGTCTTGCGCTACAGTCCCGACGCTACATATTGTCGAGCATCCATCACCCCGGGTCCCACGCGTGCCGAGGCCGAAAAGGCAAACCTCGAGGAGTTCCGTCGAGAGATTGACCCGGAACGCCTGGAGCTGAGCGAGGTCGTCGAAGACGCCAAGAAGTGGATGGGAATCTCCGACACCAATGCTTTCAGCAACGACACTCTGCGGGTCGAGCTCTCCTCACCCGACCAACCTCACTTGACAATCGTGGATCTGCCTGGACTGTTCTCAGGCATCGACAACAATCAGTCTGAATCGGATGGAGACCAGGTGGTCTCCATGGTGCGCGCGTACATGAGCCGTCCGCGCAGCATCCTTCTCGCGGTCATCTCTGCCAAGTCGGACATTGCTGTCCAGTCCGTGACGAAGCTTCTGTCAGAGATTGACCCTAGCGGTCAGCGTACCATGGGCCTCATCACCAAGCCCGATACCCTACATGCCGGTTCCGAAAACGAGAGCAACTTTGTGGACCTCGCGCGCAACAAGAAGAAGGTCTGTGGCCTGGGATGGCACGTTCTGCGCAACCGTGACTATCCGGAGCGAGACTTCACCACACAACAGCGCGATGAAGCGGAACGAGCATTCTTGTCCAAAGCGCCATGGTCCGCGTTGCCCCGTGAGCAACTGGGCATCGGTGAGCTCCGGCCACGCCTGTCTTCCATCCTGCGACAGCAAATCTTGGCTGTGCTCCCGGCTCTGCTGGCTGATGTGACGGCTGGCATCAAAGACTGCGAAAAGCAACTCTCAATCCTCGGGGACTCGAGGAGCACGCCTTCTGAGCGTCGAAAGTACCTGAACCGTGTGAGCCGTGATTTCGTTCGACTGGCGGATGCTGCGACCGCAGGTTACTATAGGGACCCATTCTTTGGCGATGCCACGTCGGACGTTGGAGCCGCCAGAAGACTTCGCGCCGTTGTGGAGCAGCGCTACGAGGACTTTTCAGAACAGATGAGGACACGGGGCCAGGCACGCAAGGTCCTCGAGGATGGGGCTGAGGACCCCGAGGACGCTGATGTTTGCCTCTATGTGCGCCGCGCCGAATACATCCATGAGGTCACCGAGCTGAGGCGACGAAACAGGGGGCGTGAGCTTTGTGGCACTTTCAATCCACTCATCATTGGGGATCTCTTCGCCACGCAATGCCAGCCATGGCGAGCATTGG
Organism: Emericellopsis terricola; assembly: GCA_027569275.1. Classification (NCBI taxonomy): domain Eukaryota; kingdom Fungi; phylum Ascomycota; class Sordariomycetes; order Hypocreales; family Bionectriaceae; genus Emericellopsis; species Emericellopsis terricola. The sequence goes on along the minus strand of JAPDEU010000010.1, from coordinate 56,519 downwards.
CCAGTGATCTTCAAGAGCGTGTCGTTTCTGACGCACGAAAGCTTGTAGACAGCATCCTGGAAGAAACGGTTGCAACAGAGACGCAGGCTGCGATTCGAGAAGTCATCGAAGAGGGCATGGGAAAAGTCACGACTCGTGTTGCTGAAAAGGCCAGTGAAGTCCTTGGACATCTGAGTGGCATCCCCCAGACATACAACCATTACCTCACCGAGACCGTGCAAAAAATTCAACAAGACCGCCAGCTGGCAAAGTTGAACGCCTCCATAAAACTTCTGGGAAATCCCGATTATCATGGATCTCTGCACACAAGTCCTTCGAAGCTACTTGAGATCATGACGGATAATATCGTGATCAACATGGAGGAGTATGCCAGTTCGACGGCCATTGACTTCTCTGAAGCGTATTTCAAGGTTTTTCCTGACAGCAAACTCACTGCATGCCTGGGATAAAGAAGCTGATTCGTCTTAGCTGGCTTCCAAGACCTTTGTCGACAACATGGCCCAACTTGTCATCGAGCCTCAGCTTATGCAAGTCATTCCCACCTTGCTCACTCGTGATGCTGTCGATGATTTCAGCGACGAATACATCGAAAATCTCGTCAGTGAGAGCGAGGGCACCATAAAGGACCGTGACAGAAACAAGGAGAAACTTGCAATCCTCAATCAATGCTTAGGCGACATCAAGGGCCTACTAAATCGTGGTTGTAAGTTTGATGGACAATGCATCCCCCACGGTCTGACACAATGAACAGACAACACGATTGCTCCTGAAAAGGTTGCCATGAAAGAAGCCGAGAGCTGGACGGAAAGTGTGACGGTGGCCGATGTACCGTTGGAGTCCTGGGTGCAGGAAGAAGAGACATATAACGAAACCCCAGCGATCGAAGTGCTAAAGAAGAAGAAGAAGAAGAAGAGGATCGATTCATGGGAGATGGATGGCTGAGATCATTGCCTCTTGAATGCTGAGCCATCATTCGACCGCCCGTTGCGGTACAAAATGAGAAATAGCATGAGTGGCGGCATGAAAGAGAGGATTGCTTTGTGAGAGGAGAAGCAGAATTCGAATTTCCAGTTCTCTTTCACGACGATAGATCAGGGGAGACTGGATAACTGATCATGGCTTCTATCTAATCTATGAAGGCGGCGGGTGCTTTTCAAGACCATACCTCACCGGCGCCAGCCCCTGGATGCCAGCCAGAACACACTGCGCGGCGGCATTCGTCGACACCCACGCGACCTTGTGAATGGGCATCAGCACATCTGAGCCGCTGATGTGCTCCGAGGACAAGGCACGTCAAAGGTGGTATACGTAGTGAAGTCGGATGTGTCGCCAATCCACGGCACTTTGACTGCGTCGCTGGTGCATCTGGACGGCGCAGTCACCGTTGACACTGCGAGGCCCAGCAACGAGAGGAGGTTCGGTGTGAGTTGTAGCAATGTGAGCACGGCAACTTACTATACGCCTCTCTGCTCACGGGCATCAAGTTCCTGCGCCGCACGACGGTAGCCATCGTTCTGATACGTATCGATTGCACTGGCAAATTCACACAGCTGGATCTGCATGCCGACGCCTGGTGACTTGCCATCATTTGCGTCGCTTTTGAACACTTGGGAGGAGGCACTTGCTGCTGAAAGAGGAGGTCCCCGGGCCCTGCGTAGTGTTACGAGTCCTTAGGTGCTCTTGGGTTGGTCGCACTAGGGCCAAAAAGGGAACGAAATGGTACGAAGTCGCTGCCTTCATATTAGCCTGAGGAGACTTGGCAAGCGTTCTATCAGTTTTGTCTGCCAATCTCTGCTTGCACACCCAGTCTCGGCACTGCTCGAGAGAGGAACAGGGTTTGATCTAGGACGCAGTTTGATCGGCGCCTATGTATTCAGGGACTTGGCGTGCAGGTGCCGGCGAAGCTAACGTGCGGCAAATGAGGCCCGAATGAGGTGGTGTGTGTTGGGCCTTGGGTGGTGCCTGTCTTGTACCGAATGCTGAGCTGGTTGGCGTTCACTGGTGGATGTCGGCGGGAAACTGTGTGCCATCTCGTGCTTTCGAGCCAGTATCCTGTGTTAGGCTGTGCAGGCCTGTCATTGTGCTGAACGTCACGAGGACCGGAAGATCGGCGACGGGGAAGAAGAGTGCACCGGAGCAATCAACTTTAGGACTCGCCTGCTGCGGCTGGAAGATAAGGTCCAAGTGTGCTGGGAGTCTGGAGCTGTCATTGAAGCAGGTTCCTCGGGCAAAACAGACCCGAGACATGGCTACGAGACGCTACTTGGCATGGCGAAACAAGATATACAGCTATCCATGCCATGAGCAGACGCCTCTCGAATTCGGAACTGGTTCAGTGTTCCCGTCTTGGAGATAATGACCTTGGAAGGGGTGACCAATTAATGATTAATGCTTGGCCCATCGCAGAAATGGGAGGCACCTGGAAGTGTGCGTACATGGGCTCCTGACTCTTGCGGGTGATATAGAGAGAGCACGCCGTTCGTGATTCTTGGCTGCCTACCAGGACGAGATTCCCCGAACGTATGACAGCAATGCTGCCAAGTGGGTTTTCAGATGATAAAGACGACCGTCAGGTTGTGATAAAGCAAATACCCAGTCGGTCTTGATGAGGACGCATGTCTGTGAATGTCAGAATTGACCATCGCTCCTCCATCGATGCCACGTCTTCCTGGAGGCAGAACAGCGTCTCACCGAGTCGTGGGCTCAGGAGGATGGGCATACAACCTGAAAGAAGGTCACAAACACACGCCTGTCACGCATATCTCCGGTCAAAGGCTGCAGTGGCACCTGCAAGGTTGCAATACGGCTCTTCGTTTGGGCAGGATTGACCTCACATCGCAGAGGCAGGGCTGCGTGCCCTGCGTCACCGCGCGTACAGGACATGGGTTGTGCGGGGGATTCTACTGTACGTAGTCGAACTGCATCCGAACGAGGACCCTGAAAGCGATGCTGTCCTCGTCACTGGCATGCTCGATGGACAGTACAAGCCAGGATATCCTTAGGCCGCCTGCTACGCCGTCTCGCCAAGCTGAGTGCACAATTCTCCGAGGCGAAATCGACCTGGTGTGCACGGTGCTGGTCCCTTAGGTTCTCCCTCTGGGTAGCCAATCCTCATCAAAAAGATTCTGGGGACTGGCGATACGTCACATCCACGAAGCACGCCGAGAGGGCGCACGCCAAGCTGGGGAGGCAGCGGGCGGATGAATGACGCGCTACCCACCGCTGCTGGGCGCTGGAAGTAGCCCTAAGGACCTAGCCCCCGAGTTCCTAGCGCCCTGCGGCCCCCCCAGGGCTTGGCTTTTAAGCTTACTTTGAGGCTTGCAGAATTTCCAGGGGGCTTTGGCCACTGAGCGCTGCACGCCGGCCACTGTCCATCCACTTCAGGGCGATGGCTGCAACCCCGACGGGAAGGGCGTCTCGTGCATGACGTCGTTAGTGGATCCGCGGGTCGATCTGGGAAACAGCCGTGGCAGTCGACTGGAAGGAGGCGAGGAGAAAAAAGACAGGCAGCAGCCAAGATGAACGCCAAGTCCACAATCCATGCACGGCACCGACGACAACATCAGGCATCAGCGTATCGAGCCCCTGGGCGGGCAAGACTCGTGCTGATCTCGGCGCCACTAGCGACATCAAGTCGCCCAGCGCATAGCCAAAAATCTGTGCTCTCTGCCCACACAGTCCGTGCTGGCAAGACGGCACGGCAGCGCATCCATTGCGCACTCTCCAGAGGATCCAGCGAGACGACTGTCCGTCGGCAGCTCACGACGACCAAGGATGCAGACGGTGATGTGGCCAGTCGACGTCATCTCTCAGCGGTGTTGGCAGCAGCAAAACCAGATGTTGAACGCACCACGCGAGACAGACCATCTGTGGACGTTCAAGTGACATGCGGCTCATCGCGATCTCCAACCGTTCCGCGTACAAGGATGTGTCGACCAAGGAGGCTGCCCAGTACGTGGATGCTTTCTGCAACCAACCACCAACAGCCAACAACGTACTCTTGCGTGCATCGCGCCCAGACGGATCGACCAGCAACTGCCCACACTCAAATCCAGGATGGCCATCCAGGATGATGAGGATGGTGGTCCACCTCTCCACGCTCCAGACTCCACGCTCCACCAGGATCGGCCTCTCCTCTGACCCGACACCCAGGCTCGTCAAACTATATCTGCAGGCTCTCCCATCATGCCATGTCAGTCCCTGGACGAATCTTGTTTCTCATCATCTCACAATCTCCCGGTTGCACTGGGCGAGCTCTGTATATGGTCTGGACGGTCGAGGGCTTTTTGCTTCCTTTGCCGCGATTCGCAAGCCAGAGACACGGCACAGCACTGACTTCACCCTCACATCCAACGTTGAGTGCCCACCATGGCCAGTCGCAACACGGACGCGGAGCACACCGACTCGAGCAGCACCAACAATGGTACTGCTCACGAGGAAAAGTCCCGCAAGGGCTCCGTCCTCGACGGCCGCAAGGCCTCGACGGCCGCCATGCTGCGCAACCCCCTCACAGGCCTGACCACGGAAGAGATCCTGGCCGACGTGGACGAGTTTTACGAGAAGCTTTGCAATGACAAGGACGCCGTCCGCCTGCGCGAGGGCAAAAAGGCCATGTTCAACTTCAAGAAGCAGAAGCCCTTTGACTTTGAGCAGTGCCACGACGACTTTCGCCGCGGCGCCCTCCTTGCCCAGGTCAACCACACGACGGGCGCCTATGAGCACATGGATGTCATCCGCGAGGACGAAAAGGCCGTCCTCCGCCGCGAGGAGACGCACAAGTGGGACCAGCCCTTTGCCCTCTACTTCCTCTGCACGCTCTGCGCCGGGTCCGCCATTGTCCAGGGCATGGACCAAACGGCCGTCAACGGCGCCCAGGTCTTCTACTACGAGGAGTTTAACATTGAGAACAGCCCCAGCCTGCAGGGCCTGCTCAACGGCGCCCCCTACCTCTGCTCGGCCCTCCTTGGCTGCTGGTCCAACCCGATCCTCAACCGCATCGGCGGACGCCGCTTCACCATCTTCTTCTCCTGCTTCGTGTCCGTCGTCACCGGCTTTTGGATGGCCGTCGCCGACTCGTACGCCAACCTGCTCGTGGCTCGCTTCGCCCTCGGCTTCGCTGTCGGCGCCAAGTCGTCGACCACGCCCGTCTACTCGGCCGAGTGCACGCCCAAGAACATCCGCGGCGCCCTCACCATGATGTGGCAGATGTGGACCGCCTTTGGCATCTGCCTGGGCTTCGTCGCCTCCGTGGCCTTCTCCAACGTCACCGTCTTCGGCGAGCTCTCCCCCTGGCGCTGGATGTTGGCATCCACCTCCCTCCCACCCATGATCGTCATGGTCCAGGTCTACTTCTGCCCCGAGTCGCCGCGCTGGTACATGGAGAGGGGCCGCTACCTCAAGGCCTACGAGTCCATGGTGCGCCTCCGCCGCCTCCCCATCCAGGCCACCCGCGACCTGTACTACGCCTACAAGCTGCTCCAGGTCGAGCAGGCCAACAGGGACGGCCACAAGTGGACAGAGTTCTTCACTGTCCGCCGCAACCGCCGCGCCGCCCAGTCTGCCTGGTTCACAATGGTGAGTGCCCGAAAACTTGAGCACAAGATGCCTGTAGATAACCAACCATCGTCCAGTTCATGCAGCAATTCTGCGGCGTCAACGTCATCGCCTACTACTCCACGACCATGTTCATCAACGCTGGCTTCTCGCGATCCCAGGCCCTTCTCGCGTCCATGGGCGGCGGCCTGATCAACTGGCTGTTTGCTATTCCTGCCGTCTACACCATCGACACATTTGGCCGTCGCAACCTGCTCCTGGTCAGCTTCCCGCTCATGTCCCTCTTCCTCTGGTTCACCGGTGGCTCGTTTTTGATTGACGGCCTCGAGAACACAGACTCGACGACCAAGCTGGCCTGCGTCACCACGGGCATGTACCTCTTCATGATGGCCTACTCGCCCGGCGAGGGCCCCGTGCCCTTCACCTACTCGGCTGAGGCCTTCCCCCTGCACTTTCGCGACATTGGCATGTCTGCCTCGACCGCTATCACATGGGGCTTCAACTTTATCATCTCCTTCTCCTGGCCCAACATCTCCGCTGCCTTTGGCGACCATGGCGGTTTCTTCTTCTACGCCACGTGGAACTTGATTGGCTTTGTCTTTACGTACTTTATGCTCCCCGAGACAAAGGGGCTCACGTTAGAGGAGCTCGACAACGTCTTTAGCGTGCGCAACCGCGACCACGCCGGCTACTACACCAAGAAGCTGCCCTGGTACATTCGGAAGAACCTGCTGCGCAAGGATGTGGAGCCGTTCCCGCCTCTCTACGCGTTTGCTAGCGATACGCCCGAAGACAAGGTGCATCCCTCTGCCCAACACACGGAGGGGCCCTTTGCCCGGGATGAAGAGAAGCGCGTTGGCATGTAAATAGATTCCAGTGTTGTCTAGGGTGTTTAGGATGGATATACCCTGGATATTGTGAAAGAAACTTGAGCGTACAATGAGACTATGTCAAGTTTAGTGTAGGCCCCTGGATCAAATGATGTATTTTACTAGTCCGCATCGAGCAATGTCTCGACTTGGAGACGAACTCGGACAATCTTCTTCTTTCGACATCTTCCCTGCGACCGCCTCGGACGGATGTCGGTCTGTCTCCGCAGATGTAGCTTCCAAGTTCAGACGCTGGTCCTGTCTATGTGTCAATCACCATTCACGGATTTTGACATATGCTCAGTCTGTTTACCTGCCCATTCCTACAAAATCTTGCGTTCTCTTCATCCTGTACCCTTACTAAAGCAGGACAAGGAAAACCCGAACCAATCGTCAGAACAAAAGGACAGTATCTGCTACGCTTCGTAAAAGAAGCCGCTGCTTTGTCATTTGCCCTGCTGCTCGCATGAACATGGCAGTAATGGCATCTGGCCTGCATGACTGTGTTCCTTGTTCTGCGTCTCTCGCCCATGTTCAAGTCCAGTCGACAGTGTTCTCCCCTGTCTCTATTCAACCGACAACAGCTGAGCATGAACAGCTATGAGCCTACCAGTCCTGTTTAGTGGCATAAATTGTCTAGAATTCTCTCGACAGTCGTCTTTCTCTCCTCTCAACACATCGCACCTCAACTCAACTCAAGTAAGTTCAGTCCCATCCCCAACTAACAACCCCTACAGTTCCCGCCATGTGCAGCTATCGCGGCCACATCATCAAGTGCAGCGGCACCACCACTCAAGAGTGCCACAAGTTCATGTTCGAGCCCACGCAGGTCGCAAAGTGCGCGACCCCCGATCCAGCGCACCCCGCGGCCTGCAAGCGCGGCGAGCACACCCAGCACGCCACCAAGGTCTTCGAGGCCACGGGCCCGCTGGGTGGTATCTGCAAGGACTGTCGGGCCGCCCGCACGGCGGAGATGCGCGGCGTCGATCCCCTCTCTGCGTTCACGGGCGTGGCCGACCGTGATCAGAACATCAAGGCGCTCCACCGCGCGCCGCTCGATACGCGTGCGTACACGGGCAAGTATGGCAAGATCACGGCGGACGACCTCCGTACGGCGGCTGCTGCGCGCGCCCAGGGCTGGGAGGTTGCCACGACCCACGGTGGCGCCCCGGGTCTTCAGGAGGAGGCTGCATATGTGGTCGTAGACGGTGAGGGTGACTTTGACGCAGATGAGGCTGTTAGTGGCTAGTTAGGACGTGCCATTGACCATAGTTGGTGCATGTGTCAGTGGAAGTGGAAATCTGCGCAAGCGCAAGGAGGTCTTTAGGAAACAGAGATAGACTGTTGATAGCATCACTTTTTCAATTTCATGTGTTAAACAGAAAGTTTCACAGTGAGTTTGTGTATCCCAAATTCGAGAAGTTCCTAAAGACATGTGGCTGGTTTGCCGTGGATCGCTCCGTAGTTTTTTCCATGTCTCGATAGGCCACGCGAGCCGGACTATTTCTGCGCAGCTACAGTGACGCTCGTGAAGAGAGATATGCCGCCTTGGAGTGTATACTGTGTCTAGAGAGACAGTGTCCGTTCACGCAATATCGTTGGCGTTGCTGCAACACTCGCTGGCTGCGTCTCTATCATGTCCTGGCGTGTTCACTTGGCCTCGCAAGCTTTCCTGTGCTTGCAAGTCCAGCGCCTCTCATCACAAGTTCGCGCCTGTTTCTCTGTTTTCCATGCTGTTGCCACAAGTACGAGCGCAGCTCACCTCTACGAACAACCAGAACTCTCAGCAACAAGAAGTGACGAGTGACTGACTAGGGGGTATACCCATTTCGCTCGCTGCGAATCTTTCCCTCTCCTTTCTTTCCTCTTTCGCAACCGAGACTGCTTCCGTGGTACTGCAATCACTGTCTCTGACACTTCTCTACATCGATCAACCATGTGTGGCTACCTGGGCCATCTTGTCAAGTGCTGCGGCACCAAGGACGAGCAGTGCCACACCTTTGTGTTCAGCACCGTGTTTCGCGAGCGCTGCGACAACCCCCATGTGCCTGACACGTCCCTCTGCACCCGTCCGCACCACTACATCACGTACATGCCCGAGGCGCTCGAGTCTGAGGCCCCGCTGGGCGGCATCTGCCCGCGCTGCTACGCCCGTCGCAAGGCGACGGACAAGCGCTCCCTCAGGGGCTTCAACTTGAAGAACGCCAAGGACTCGGACAAGGTCAACGCACACCGCAAGATCATGGACATGAAGAAGTACTGCGGCAAGGACGGCTGGGCGTCCCCCGAGATGCTCGTGCCGTCGTCGGTGGGTTCCGATGACTGGGTTGTTATCAACGCGTTGGATGTGCATGAACCTGCTGACGCTGGACAGACCAATCCGTGGGCACAGGAAGCGCAGCAGGGCGAGGAGGAGGAGGAGGGGGTCTGGGAGATGATCGACCTGAACTAAGCTTGCCCGATGATACGTTGCCTTCATGACGCTTTTGGTTATATCTATCTATAGCTGAGGCAGATCAGGGGAAACGAGTGGCAAGCCCGGCAACGGGGACTGCCGACGATATGAGACAGGGATGGCCCCGGGTGGGGGACTTGGCCAGTTGTGTGCCAGGAGGCGCATGCAGGGCGTGGATAGTTGCATTTGCATTATGATGTACTTTGTTTTCTGCCAATAAACGTGCTTTTCTATATGTGTAGAGACCCATTATCTGTGCCAGTAGTGAAGTTGTAGAAGTTAAGTGAGGAACGGTGCTTCCGAGACCTTTTCTCCCCCAAAGAAACATGCCATTGGCACGATAGATGCCATGATTTAGGCCAAGGGACGTCCTGGACCACGAGGAAGACCCGTTCGCAGAGGCGGCACAAAATTCCCCGTGACTTGTCCGCCGCCATAGGGCGAAGTGGTCTCGGGGCCGACCCCGGACCTGCGCGCAATGGGCCGCTTAGGATCGCGCAAAGCGGCGGCGGGTGATAGGCTCGACGGCGTGAAGCCTGGGACAACGTAGGTCTGTGTCATCATGGGCCGATACACGCCGTACGTGGGGCTGTCTGGTCCAGCCTGTGAGCGTGTGCCGGTGCTGGCCCTGGGGCCGGGAATGTTGGACTCACTCATGCCTCTCTCTGCGTCGGACTGTGGCGGAGGAGGGAAGGGGGGATTGGGAGGCGAGACGCTCTTGAGGTAGGCCTCCTTTGAGGCTTTGCGCCGGTGGTAGAAGAAGAAGATGACGCCAATGAGCACGGACGTCAGCGCTAAGGGCGTGTCAGTATCTACTTTTAGGACAGCAGGATGGCCAAACGCACTGAGTGTTCCTAGGAGAATGCCGATGCTGGTGCCCGTGTTTGGACTGGATCCGACAGCGCCCGGAAGCTGTTCGGGTGCAGCGGTCGGGGTGCTTCTCGTGACCGTGCTCTCGGTGGCGGACGTGAGGAGGGTGGTCAAGCTCTCTGGGAGAGCGGTCGTTCGTGTTTCCTCCAGGGAAGAAGTGGCCCTGGTCGGCTCGAGGGCAGCGGAAGTGGTGAGCTCGTCCAGGATGGTGGAGAGAGAAGGTTCATCCCGGACGAGAGAGGTGCTAGGCTCTTCCGGAGCGGATGTGGGCGCTTCCAACGCGGTCGACTCGGGCAGTCGAGTCACGCTCACGACGGGAGGCTCGATCGATGTTGGCCTGTCCAGCCCCCGGGTTGTCGTCGCCCCATCACTCGGCCCTCCCTCCACCGTTCCTGGCAGCTTGGGGAACAGCGTCGTCACGACGCGCGCTGCCGAGACTGTGGCTGCCTCTGGCTGTCCAGGCTGGTCATCTCTCCTCTGGGCTGGCTCCCTCAGGCCTAACTGGTGGTCTGCGTGGTCGTCCTCCTTGTCTGCGACGGATCGCGGTCTCGCCAGGCGGCGTCGTCGACCTCGAGATCTTCCTTTCCTACTTCCCTTCTTCAGCATCACCATTGCCAAGCAAACGCAAGGGCTCATCTCACCTCCACCTGGTCCACGTCGTGCTGGAAGAGTCCATGTCGGCGAGCTGGGCCTACACGATGGCCACGGAAGCAGAGTCAACTAGTAAAAAGTAGCCGGTACAGAAATAAGCAAGGCGTCCAGCGCTAGAAAGCACACAGATAGAAGAAAAGAGAAGGCAGAACTGGGAAAATTAGAAAGGCGAAGAGAACATGACAACGACCAGCGGGCAGGCGAGCAGCGTCCCGGATGGCACAGACGAGCGTCGTAGGGAGCGGATCACGGAAACATATATCGCTGCGTCCCCGCCCGTGGGCGAGGAGACATATGGATAAGCTTGTTTGTAACGTTGAAGCCAAAAATATATCCAACCCACTCTCGATGCCACCAGGGCTATCGCCTTCGATCTCTGCGAAACGTGGGCCGCGACGCTGGGACGCGCCCAGCCAGGGATGCGCGCTGCAAGTCACGTTTCACGATCTACTGCTGCGCATGGCAGGCCGGAGATGTAAATGCCGATTCGACGGCGGGCGGCTCAAAATCTCCTTGCGGAGGTTGGGAGGTCATACGCACCGCGTTTCAGGGTCGCGGGGGGCGCCCCAATCTCAGAGACGCCAAGACGGGAATTAGGCCGGGACAGTGCACCCGATAGAGTGCCTTGGAAAGAATTTTTGTCTTGCCTACGGAAATAGCTATATTCCTGGAGGAGCGCCCTGGAGACGTCCATCCAGATAGACGTCGACCTCTTCATGTTCGCTGTAGAAGCAGACAAGATCGGCAATCGCCGCGCACTCGGGGACCGGGTGGCGATAGTACCAGACAATGGCCTCGTGGTTGGTTCCGTCGACGACAACGTCGTAGTACTCGGCCTCGCCCTTGTACGGACACCTCGTGATGAGCGGGTTCTTGCGCAGGACGGCCGGGTCGACGCAGCTGCGCGGCATGTAGTAGCGCACCGGCAGACCCGTCTCGTAGAGGTGCATGGCCGAGGCGGTCCGGGCGACGGTCCTGCCCGCGATCTTGATCTCCACGGGCCGCTGCGAGGGCAGGACGTCGACGCGCTTGTAGGGGTCCTTTGGCTGGACGTAGATGGGCGCGTCCTCCTCGAGCCATTGATCTAGGTGGGTCAGTCAAGTCTGCACTACTCTATACCAGCACGGACAAGAACGGACCCATGCTGCCAAACTCGAGCCTGACGAGGCCCGCGAGAGCGCCGTTGGCCGCGTGGTCGTGGAAACGCAGCACACGGTCCGTCTTGGCCTCGTCCGTGCCATTGTGCGCGGGTACGGTCAACTCGCAGAGCGAGGCCAAGGTCTCGCCATTGTGCGCGACTTGGTGCGTTTCCACGAGCTCACACTGCCGCAGACAGCCCGCGGGGAGGTAGTACTTTGGGTAGGGGAACTCCCAGACGAGCAGCGCGTCCGTCGTGTCCGCGATCAAGGCGCGGTTGTACAGGACGCGGATCCTCTTGGGCGTGTTCTCCGTCCTGGTTGGGCCTCGCTGGATGAGCTGCCGCGCGAGCTCGCGCAGGCTGGGCGGGTGAGTCTTGTACGTATGGGAGAGAAGGCCACTCACTCGCATCCGTGGGCTCCTGGTTTGGCCATGGCTGTTGGGTGATGGTTCAAGACATGGGTTGTCAGGTGATGTGGGAGAGACGCCTCCCCACGCGTCCGCCTGCTAAACCCCGCAGGCAGTGCATGTCGCTGAGGTCCTTGTGCAGTCTGCAGCCACCTCTGCCAGCTTGTGCTTGTTCTATGCTGGAGAAGCCACGACGCCACGGAACAGTTGGAATGTACAATGCTTGTTCGCAGATCGCCATGTCCAGTCGCCTACCCTACGCTGAGTGACTAGCAACCCAGCGCCACGGAGAGGAGCAGTGTACGAAGAAGTCATCCGCAAATGATGCACACCGTTCACTGTCTATTGAATTTGAAAAGGAACGGCCGCTTGAGCTCGCGAAATTCTGCATATAACCGGGGGCGCCTGCGGTGTGGGCATGGGGAGTAGCTGCTCGCTGGACGAGTTGAGCGGACGCATCGGGAGCGAAGCAGTCCAGTCACGCGAACAGCGACAACGTTTAAAAGCTGTCCACTATGAGCTATACAGTGCTCAAAGACGTGTCCTTGGCTATCAGGAAGATGCTCCTTGTCTTGTTATGTATGACCACACAGAGCTACAGGGCAACAGGTGCCACCCGTCGAATCTGCTCAAGTCATCTTGTGTCGAGCAGCGCCTGGCACGTCCACACCTTGTCGAATGATGCCATCGTAAGGCAGCGACCAAGGCCACGAAGCCTGCATGGCAGAGAATGGAACAGCAGCAGATATGAATAGTGGTGAGTAATATGTGATGAAGTGCTCTGGATGATTGATCGACACAACGAGCCGGTCGTCCTTGCCTTCCTGCTGTGTCGGGCAGTTTGGCAGTCAGCTGCCTTGCGTCAAGCAGCCTGATTGGCCAGGTAGCACATTCAGCCCACTTTTCGCATCGGGCTTCCAGAACGCGATTCTCGCCTCTTCTTCCTTCATCCTTCTTCATGGCTTTCTTCACATATTGGCTAAATGAATCATCTTGTTCAGCGTCGTCATACCATCAGTCCCTTTGCGCGAACAAGGGCGATGCCTTGATCAATGACTTCACGGCTGTGGACTGGCAGGCACAGTCTCTGTCGTGGCTATGGATATGCAGAGTGAAAGACCGACATCGCCCTCTGCTCGTCCATGTCGACAATGTCCAGGATTCTTCGACGGACGGCGTGCTCCGAGGAAAATATCCGGGCCCATGTAGCGTGCGCTATTGAGGCTAGCGATCTGGCGCCACGCTTGTCTCGAACTATAAGACATCTATCCATGCGGGCGGTGCGATCTGCGGGGAGGGGAAGCCGCCTCGTCGCAGTGGCAGTGTAGCCCGAGGAATGCTTCGTGGACAACTGGAACACATGTAAGCATGGTCGAGCAAATGAGAATGATCATGCCAGCGCAGGAGGAGACCAGGACGCATTGCACCGGGCTCCCCGCCCAGCGAGGTCGAGGCGTGGCCAGCTGCCTGTTTGGGCACACGACGCCAGCCCAGCTGCCTTTATCCGGAACGTGGACTCTTGGCGTGGGACGCCCAAGCGCAGGGTCTTTTGCAGTCCATGGGCCATTGGCGGCGTGGGTACGGTCTCGTCCTTTTGTCGCCCTCGTCTCGACGTCCATCGCGCCTCACGCAGCACCTCTCGACGACTCCGCACATACACAGTCACAAAGACATACGCCAGCCGCGACAGAACACACAGCGGAGCGTTCGTGGGAGCAGGCCCAATTTATCAGGGGCCGCAGCCTGGCCCAGCCAGTCTCGGGCGGGATGGAGGTGTGGGGCCTGGCGCTGGGCAACGTGCATGTGTCGACTGGCCGTGGAGAGTCGTGCATGGCGTCTGCATCCGCCCGTGGGACGCGTGGTCGAGCTCATTTCCGGTTGGGGCACTTTTGGACAGGGCTCGGTGGGCATCGCCGCGACGAGCTCGCCGCGAAGAGCGCTATGAGGGCATCAAGACACGGCGTGTCGCTCAATTTACTGTGCTGGCAATGTTGACGAAGACTCGGGCACCGTGGCTTCACATGCCCAAGCCTGGCAAGCCCGAAAATAGGACGCTTGATGGCGGCGTGCGCCATGGCCCACGCAAAGACCCCTGCTGGGCTCGACCAGGGCACATCGCCGGCAGGGCCTTGGCGTGCATGATGATGGATGCGCGATCGAGGCGAGCACGGATACTAGACTCCTGGAGCGCCCGTCTAAACGTTTGCACTCCCTGCCCTCTCTTCCTCCCCCACAGCCTCCATCGGCTTGACACTCGTTTCTCACCAACACCAACAGCACCATGTGGAGGAGCATATGCCTCGCGGCCACGGGCCTCGCGGCGCTCGCGCAGGGCCTCGGGGCGACGGACACCATCACCTGGGGCGGCGACAACTCGAGGGCCGGCTACCAGACCAACCACAACATGGACCCGGCGATTGTGGGCAGCGCCGAGTTTGGGCTGGCGTGGCAGACGAAGCTGCCGGGCAACTACGACGGGCAGCCGGAGCAGATGTACGCGCAGCCGCTCGTCTACACGCCCTCCGGGGGCGACCAGCAGTTTGTGTACTGGGCGACGACGCAGAACAACGTGTACAAGGTCGACGCGCGGACGGGCGCCATTGTGGCCTCGCGCAACCTGCACATCCCCTTTCAGCGCAGCGACCTCGAGGACTGCGCCGACATCAACCCGCACGTCGGCATCATCGGCACCGGCGTCATCGACCCGGCCACGGACACCCTGTACCTGGCCGCCAAGACATACCTGAGGCAGGACGTCGCCGGCGCGCAGGGGCGGCCCGCGGGACGCTGGTACATCCACGCGCTCGACGTCAACGACCTGAGCGAGCGACCCAACTTCCCCATTGACATGCAGGGCCAGGTGCCGGACAACGCCCCGGACCGCGTCTTCGAGGGCGGCGACCTGCTCCAGCGACCCGGCCTGCTGCAGCAGGGGGACCACATCTTCATCGCCTTTGGCTCGCACTGCGTCAAGTGGGACTTTACCGGCTGGATCGTGGGCTTCCACAAGACGACGGCCCAGATCACGGCCAAGTTTGCCACGCAGGGCCGCAACGTCGTCGCCGAGGGCGGCGGCATCTGGATGTCCGGCGGCGGCCTCGCGTCCGACGACGCCGGCAGCATCTACTTTGCCACGGGCAACGGCTACGCCTCGCAGCTGGCGACCATCCCCGTCTCGGGCTTCGACCCGCCCACGGCCCTCGAGCAGGCCGTCGTGCGGCTGAGCCTGGGCGATGGCGACGGCACCCTCCGCGTCGTCGACTTCTTCATGCCCTGGGAGAAGCAGCAGCTCGACGGCGCTGACGACGACCTGGGCACGAGCCCCCTGCAGATTCTGCCCTCGTCCACCTTTTCGTGCGGCAGCGTCCGTCGCATGGGCGTCGTCACCGGCAAGACGGGCAAGACGTACTTTGTCAACCTCGACAACCTCGGTGGCTACCGCAACGGGCCCAACAACCTCGACGCCGTCATCCAGGTCTACGCGGGCCCCCGTTCCGTCTACTCGGGCGCCGGCGTCTACCCGCTCGAGGGCGGCTACCTCTACATCAGCCCGACGGGCGGCAACCCGACGCATGTCATTTCTTTCGCGTGCGAGAACGGCCAGGCCCGCTTCACGCGCGTCGCCGAGTCCGAGAACCTCAACGCCGTCATCCTCGGCGTCAGCCACGGCACCGTCACCTCGCTCGACGGCCAGCCCGGCACCGGCCTCCTCTGGATCACGGACCGCCGCGGCGACAGCGTCCGCGTGTACGACGCCGTGCCCCGGCCCGACGGCAAGCTCAACCAGATCAAGGGCATTACCGTCGAGGGCGTCGCCAAGTTCAGCCGCGCCACCTTTGGCGACGGCATGATGTACCTCGGCAGCGTCGTCGGCAACATCTACGCCTTTGGCGCGCCCACCACCTCGCCCCTCACGTGTGTCAGCGGCGGCGTCCCCGTGAGCAACGAGGCCCTCGCCTTTGGCACCATCGACACGTCCGAGACGAGCCAGCCCCGGCAGGTCACCTGCACGGCCAAGGTCGCCGTGTCCGTCGACACGGTCAGCCTCGCCACGGGCACGCACTACGAGCTGTCGGGCCTGCCGTCCGCCCCGCGCGCCCTCGCGGCCGGCGCCTCCTTCTCCTTCAGTGTCCAGTTTGCACCCAAACGCGTGGGCGCGCACGCCGACACCGTCCGGATCGCCACGACCAACAACGTCGCCGGCTACAGCAAGACGACGAGCGTGCGCCTGTCCGGAACGGGCGCCTCGGCCAATGCGCTGCTGTCCGTGTCCCCCGACAGCGTCACCTTCCGCGACGTGGTCGTGGGCTCGGGGACGTCGGACCGCGTCGAGAACATTGTCCTGGCCAACGAGGGCGGCGCCGCGCTCACCATCGACGGCGTCTCCTTTAGCGAGTCGGCCGACGGCCCCTTCACCCCCTGGGACGGCCAGCTGCCCCTGCGCGTCGGCAAGTTCCTCGTCCGCAACATCCCTGCCACCATCGCCGCCACGTCCCGCGCGACGCTCGACATTGAGATGGACGCCTCCGTGGCGGGCGCGTTCACGGGCGCCGTCCGCATCGCCTCGAGCGGTGGCGAGGGCCTCTTCACCATGCAGGGCTCGGTCGGCGCCGCGCCCGTGGCCGTCGTCGAGTTCCAGGCCAGCGACGACGACGAAGACACGTGGATCCCCTACCAGGAGGACGTCCCCTTTAACTTTGGCGACGTGACGCAGAACACGGCGTCGACGCGCCGCATGCGCATCACCAACGCGGCGGCCCCCGGCGGCGTCCCCCTCGTCCTGACCGTGTCCAAGCCGCCCTCGGGCGGCAACCTGGGCCTCATCCGCGCCGCCAACCAGATCGACCTGGCCGAGGGCACGCAGCTGCGGCCCGGCGAGAGCCAGACGGCCGTCCTGACGTGCGCTGTGCCCAAGAGCCAGTGGAACGTGGACGCCATCGAGGCTACCGCCGCCTGGACGCTCAACATCAACGACCCGACCTTCTCCAAGAATGTCATTGAGTTTGCCTGCCGCGGCGTCGCCCAGCAGGCCGCGCCGCTCCTCGCCCCCGGGTATGGCCAGTACCGCTACGTCGGCTGCTTCAAGGAGAACAACCCGGGCCGCCAGCTGCAGAGCCAGGTCTACGGCAGCGACGACAACACCAACGCCCTCTGCATCGAGCGCTGCCACGCCCGCGGCTTCATCTTCTGCGGCACCCAGTACCACCGCGAGTGCTGGGGCGGCAACTACGTGCCCACGCTGCAGGTCGACGACGCCAACTGCAACTACGACTGCGAGGCCGACGTCAATCAGTGGTGCGGCGGCAACGGCGAGGGCGCCGACGCCGGCGGCAGCTACATCTCCCTGTTTGCCGATGAGCTCAAGTGGAAGGACGGCAACTACACCAACGGCCCGCCGACCGGGGGCCCGACCAACCCGCCCAACCCCCCTCCGGCCGGCGGCGCCGTCGCCAACCCGGGCGTCGACGGATACGCCCACCAGGGCTGCTACAGGGAGGCCACCACCGGCCGCGCGCTCCCCGTCGGCAAGGCCCTGGACAGCCCGACCGTCGCCAACTGCGTCCGCGCCTGCGCGGCCGACGGCTACACGCACGCCGGCCTCCAGTACTCCCAGGAGTGCTGGTGCGGCAACGCCCTGGGCGTGGGGTCGGTCCCGGCCCCGGCCACCGACTGCAATCTGGCGTGCAAGGGTAGGTTCCCTTTACTGTGCCGTACACATGATTCGTATGCTAACTCACGCGGCAGGCAACACGACGGAGCTCTGCGGCGGCGGCTCGCGCTTCAATCTGTACCAAAAGGGGGCCACGGGCACAGCGACGCTGCCCGTCTCGACGCCCCCCGCCTCTTCTTCTGTCCCTGCATCTTCCTCCTCAGCAGCTTCTACAGCATCTCCCCCAGCATCTTCTTCCTCTGTCCCTCCCGCTTCCAGCACATCCACCACAGCCCCCGCGCCAACCAGCACAAAGCCCGTCGAGAAGCCCACCGTCGGCGAATACGACTCCCTCGGCTGCTACGTCGAGGTCACCACCGGCCGCGCCCTCACCCCGGGCTTCCTCGCCGACGACAACATGACCCTCGACATGTGCGCCGCCTTCTGCGACGCCTACACCTACTTTGGCGTCCAGTACGGCCGCGAGTGCCGCTGCGGCAACACCATCAAGGAGGGCAGCGTCCCCGCTCAGCGCCAGAGCGACTGCTCGTTCCCCTGCCCCGGCGACGCCCGCTGGCTCTGCGGCGCTGGCATGCGCTACAACATGTACGCAAGGGCCGCCCCGGCCTCCTCCTCTGCCTCCTCGCCGCCCTCGCTCGAGAGCTCGACCTCGACTTCGACCGCTGCTTCGACGCAGGCTAGCTCCGTGTCCGCCTCGTCCTCCAGCGCGTCGAGCACCCAGGCATCGAGCACCCAAGCATCGAGCACCCAAGCATCGAGCACCCAAGCATCGAGCACCCAAGCATCGAGCACCCAGGCGTCGAGCACCCAGGTGTCTAGCACCCAGGCATCCACGACCGCCATCCCGACGACAACGTCCACCAGGCCGACGTCCACAACGTCCACCAAACCGTCCACGCCGACGCCGTGGCCGGGCAACACCAACTTCACCTACTACTCGTGCGTCACCGAGCCCTCGCCCGGCCGCCTCCTCGCCCGGCAGGTGCACAACAACGGCACCCACATGACCCCGGCCCTCTGCCTCGAAAAGTGCGGCGCGAACTACAAGTACGCCGGCGTCGAGTACGGCCGCGAGTGCTGGTGCGGCGACACGCTCAACTGGGCCGGCAACGCGGGCGCCACGCCCGCCCGCAACGTCACCGACGACAAGTGCTCGTTCGCCTGCCCCGGCGACAAGTCCGTCCGCTGCGGCGCCGGCAACCACCTGAGCCTCTACGTCCTCCGCGAGCTCGTCCGCGAAATGTACGGGCCCGACGCGGCCTAGTTGCGAGGCCGTCCCCAGGCGCTCTAGCCTTTCATGTCCATATCATCCTGTCAATATAATGCTGTTTATAATGATTATGCCATCTCTGGAAGCAGTTCTCTTCATGTGTCTGTGTGAGTGTATTTGTGAGTGTATACGTGTATACATATACATATACATATATATGCGTATCTGTTTTAGCTGACAAGACTAGCTAATGTTTAAAGACGCAGACGCGACACATATATTGCCCCCTTGGGAGTTGCATGACTCGACCGGTGTGACAAACACCCTCCCCCGACTACGCAACACAACTCTTAACAACCGCCTTGACCTCGTCCTCCGTCTTGCCCCGGATGCCCAGCAGCGCATTGTCCGTCTTGGCGAAGCTGCCCCCGTAGCCGGCGCCAAAGATGGCCCGGTAGAGGTACGGCACAAACGTCTGCATGTCGTACAGGCCTTGGGCGAGCCTCTTGTCCGCGGCGGCCGTCATGTCGTCCAGCGCGACCACCTCCGTGTCCCACGTCTTGTGGGGCGCCGCCTCGCGGGCCCACGCGACGAGCTGGTTCTGCGTCACCTTGGCGTCCTCGACGTAGACGGCGCGGTTCTCCGTCTCGGCGGGGTGGGTGAGCACGCCGTAGACGGCGTCCGCGACGGTGGCCAGGGTCGAGGTCGAGAAGGCGATGTCGCCCCCGTCGACGAGCTGCGTCTTGCCGTCTCCATTGTTGATCAGGAAGTTGAAATTGAGGCCCCAGTCGAGGAACGCTCCGTTGTACACAAAGGTGTAGGTCATGCCCGTCGTGCGGGCCTTGTCGACCAGAATGTCGGCAATCTGCGCCTTGGACGCGAAGACGGGCAGGCGCCTGTTCTTCTCGAGGGCCAGGTCGGAGCCATACTCGGAGGGGAGGAAGCGCTTGACGCCCGCCGCGGCGGCCGCCTCGACGAGGTTCTTGAGCGCGTCGACCTGCTCCGACCCAATGGTGGACACGACGGCGTCCTGGCCGGACAGGGCGGACTGGATGCTGGCCACGCTGCCAAAGTCGACGTCGACGACCTCCACACCGGGTGTAAAGGTGGCCTTGGACCCCGCGCGGCGGAGAACCCGGACCTTGAGGTCGCTGGCAGCGATGAGGCGCTGGAGGACGGGAGTGCCAAGGCTGCCTGAGGCGCCGGCCAGAGCAACAGTCTTGATGGACATGGTGATGTAGGTGGAACTGGTAGCTTGAAGAGCTGGTATAGAGTGTTTGAGAGCTTGGTGTTGAGCTTGATGATGGACGGCAACATGAGGCGGCATCGACGCTTTTATAGACGGATCGAGACGGCGATCCTTGTCGAATCGAGTTCATGACGAGAAGCGCCGTCCAGACCGTCCATGAGAAATCAATGTTCATTACTCAGAGCGTCTGACGCGTACCAAAGCATCCTCACCTTCAAAGGCATGGTGTTGACGCCCGCTGGGATGCCAAAGACGGCTAGCCCAGTGGGATATCCCACTCCCTGCCGAGCCGGTGGGCTGGCCGCCGGTGGGATGCTGACTGTCGTCTCGGTGACAATCAGGTCGTGGTTGGTTCACTTCGTGTCGGACTGTTCCATGTAAGGAGCCCAAGGACAATCTCCCATCGGCGTCTAGAATCCTGCCTCAAGGCAGGCAAGGCGACAGGAAGGCAGGCGCGTGTGACGCAGGTCGTACCTGCCCAGCTTCGGTTGTCGTCATTCCCGTTCCTGCCAACCCTGTACTCATCCCACCCAAGCCGACGCATCTCCTACTGCCTGCGAGCATCCACGCCATGGCCGCACCATCGCACGCCTGTCACTGTGGCAAGGCATTCCTCCGCAAGGAGCACCTCCGCCGTCACCAGGCCACCCATACTCAGCCGTCCTTCCAATGCTCCATCTGTGGGCGCTCGTTCACCAGGAACGACGTCCTCAAGCGGCATCTTGCCGTGCATGCGTCTCGCAACGACAGCGCTGGCCCCGCGAGGAGCTGGCGTGCCTGCGACGCCTGCCACGACAACAAGACGCGGTGTGATGGCGGCTCACCGTGCGGATACTGCGCCAAGAAGCGCATACGCTGCACGCTGAGCCGTCTCGACAAGGGCGCAGCGGCTCACGACCAGCATGCTTCACGCAGTCTCTACAACGAGCCCCTGGACCCGCCTAATGGCGACACGCCACAGACATCCTACGTCGAGCAAGGCGTGGCACAGTCTGGTCTCTCATCAATCCTCAACGCCGTGACGACCATAGCGGCGGGAAAGAGCTGGGTGGCTCCGGCATCGCGCCCCCATGAGCGCTACAATGACTGGATGTCGACCTGCGTCGAGGCATATCTCGGACGCTTCCACGAGAGGTGGTGCATTGTCCATTCGCCCACCTTCGACCGCGCTTCAGATAATCCGTTGCTTGTCAGCTCCGTGACCATGGTGGGCTCCTACTTCCGCGATGGGCCCGACGTGAGGGACTATATCGAGACCATCAACGACAAGCTCCTGAGCCACGTGACGAAACAGCTGGTAGGAAACTCCCCGACATGTGCCATCAATGCTCATGCGTTGCGTAGGTCGATGATGATCTAGATGAGAGCAAGCCATGGCCCATGGACACGTACAGGATCGGACTCATCAATCTCATCTTCGCCCTGGAAACTGGTGTGAGTGACATGCGTCGCCCCGGCATCATGGCCACGTCTGCTGCACCCATGCTCACTACTCTAGCAACGGAAGCGCTTCGCCCCGGCGCGACGGCTGCTGCAGCTCATCGTGGCCTCCTTCCGCCACCACCGCATCTTCGACCCCGAGGCCGTCGAGAGTCACTGGAAAACCCACTATCCGGGGTCGTTCGAGCCTTGGATTCATGTCCATCGCAATCAGTGGAAAAAGTGAGTCTCCACAGAGCCAACGCCTTTCCGACATGCTGACGCGGTCAGCCTCGCCGCCGTCTTACTCAAGATCGACACGTACTTTGCCCTCGTGTACAACGACGCCCCCTCTCTCCATGCAGAAGAGATAGACCTCAGTCTGCCCTGCACATTCGCTTGCGACAATGCCCCCGGCGTGGTGTCCTTCTTCCAGCGCTCGAAGCGAGAGCCCCCCGAGCGAGGGCACATTGCCATGGCCGACTATGTGCTCTACCCACGGAAATTCGAGGACCAACTGACCCACACGGCCATCGAGGACATCACCCTCGGGCTCGTTGGTTGCTACCGCGAGCTGTGGCGGCACACCCAGAACCGGAGAAGCCACTCCCACATACGCAAGATCCTGAGCGAGTCGCTGGCCGAGAAGCTCGACGTGTGGAAGTTGAAACTCAACGCCATATCCCGCATCCTGAGCACCCCGGACGCCGAAGGCGACGGAAGCGGCGCACCGGCCGCCGCTGTCCACATGTTTGCCATGTTCTACCTGCGCGACAAGGAGCCAGGCGATCCCGGCTGGCACGCTCCCGTCCTGGGACGCATCGCAGCGTACTTTATGAATGCGACCATGCTGTACCACCTCCTGCAAATGACTCTGCGCGTTGACAGCCGCGTCGTGTGCGCGTCCGTCCTGGGCAGGTGGGGTCTGGCCAGCGACGCCCCCGTGCCCGAGGGCATCCTCAACAAGGAGGCCAGTCTCCAAGCTTGGGCGAGTTTGGCCGCAGGCAGGGGCGCCGTCGTCCAGGCTCTCCTGGCCCTGCGCAACTATGTCAACGGTGCGGCGACGGCGCGCTGCATCCTCTACCAGTGCTCCGATCCCATGACACATGTGACTCTGACCATGGCCGGCATGGTCCTGCGCGGATGGTTCCAGGGCCACGGCGAGGCCTGCTGGTGCCACCTCGACGGTGCCTCTGCGCTGCCCGAGCTCGACCTCGACGACGCGCGCGACTGGATAGAGGACGGCGCGCCCGTCGCCGTCGGCGGTGTGGCCTTGTGTCGGTGCCAGTCACAGCACTGGATGGACAGGTATGTCGAGGCCCTGGGCCAGGGTGCCCCGATGTGGGATATGCGAGGGGAGGTCATGGAGGTGCTACGAAAGGCCATGCCGTAGCTGTGTTGAAGATTGTGGGATTCTGGAGACATTTCACACACACTTATATCCAAACAAGGGAGAGAACGGACTTTATATAACTGATATATAAATGAACAACCCGCATAGGATTACTTTTTAGAGTTAGACTAGTCCTCAAGCCGCTTGATAGTCTAGTCATGAACAATAGCAATGAATCAGGCACACCCGACCAAGAGTATGATCGCGCGGCCCAACCAACGCCCCCGTGCATTCATGTCATTGTCCAATGCGCGCCCACAGGCTCGGAGCCTCTGAGGCCACAGCACAGACCCCTGCAGGAAGAGTCATACGCGACATGCTTCTTGCTTGCCGCCCTCCCGGCGGGAGATTTCGGAGATTTCTGGCGAATCTGGTGCTTCTAGTCAGCAAACCTCCACTCCACGCCCTTCAAAGAAACCAAGCCCATCGCATCGTGGCATCCATTTTCACTCGCAAAGACAATCATCGCCATGATCACACCCAGCATGGCCGCCGCAGCGAGTCGCGCAGCGCTGGCAGGGCCCCAGGCGTGCCGCCTTCTCCAGCCAACGCTGGCGGCGCGACGAGTGGCCCGCCAGCCCTTCACGACGCCATCAGCTCTTCTCCAAGGCGCCCAGAGGACATCCGACAAGACCAGCGCCGAATCCGCTTCGCCCAGTCAGTCGCCCGAGACGGGAGGACGGCAGGCGCCCCGGCCCAACATGAACCCGCAGTACCCCAAGTTCAGCCTCGATGGCTTGGGTCTCAGCAAGAACATGAAGATCCTCGTCTACGTTCTCATCGGCGTCTGGGGCACCGCTGAGACGTACGTTTACGGACGCGCCATCCACAGGTGGTGGACAGCCAAGCCCGAGAGCAAGGAGTGATGGCGGTCGAGAGGATCAAAGGCATCACAGGGTTGCTTCAATAGAGAAGAGCACTTTTCAGGCCCCGAATCCACTGTCTCTACCGACAATATGTTTCATACCAGGGAGAAACATCCGTGAACTGGACTTGTCGCGCCCAAGACCGCCCAAACAGTTCCATTTTTCCATTGATCGTGGCGAGATGCGACACCTCGAGCTTCGAGATGCGAGACAGCCGTAGCCCCCGTCGAGATGAAGCATGTTTCTTGGCATCCATCACCCATAGGTGAAAGTTGGAGCCCGAACCGATGGTGGTCGGGTCTTCCTCATGGTGGGACACCTCCGCGACCCTGCTGTAGATGCAGGCCTCGGCTGGGCCGTAGCCATTGAGAAGATTGACTCGACCATGGCCACGACAGCCCATCTGCTCTTCTCAAAACAGAGCGGCAAAAATGTGCCAGAAGGTATGCCAAGCAATAGTAGGTGGTTTGCGAGGCGGTTGGATAGAATCTCGAGCTCTTTGTACGTGAGTGTTCCGTCCCACGCATGGACACTCTCTGCTTCTTGCAGCTTCTCACACTGCCCCGGCCTGTGAGATAATGCGGGTGCGTAAATTAGGGCTCGAGGAGTACAGAGTGCCCAAGGCCTGCTTGAAGTGTTGGAGATCAAGATCTCTTGGGGGGTCGAAGATGTATCTGGCAACGTACGAGGCGGCATCTCTCTCGGCCATGTCAATCAAGCCTTCCTTTACAGGAGTACACGGGAAACAGTTCTTAATCGACTCGGACGAGACCTGGCATTGTGTTGCTGCTAAGCTCAGGATCTCGCCCACGAACATATCTTGAGGTAGGAGACTGAAAGATGAAAGAATACAATCAGACTCATCAAGGCTGCGCGCCGCGATACTCTCTGGCAGGACGCATCAAGAACCCATCGCAGAAAGTGTTGGATTGGCGAACGCGTCAGCAGCCGACAAGGTCAGGTGCTGCTCATCAGCAACCGCAATCATCCGGAAGACGGTGATAGAATCGCCACCAGTGTCGAAAAAGTTATCTTCTTTACCAACGAGGCTATGTTCGATGCCCAATACATACGCCCATGCATCGCGCAGAAGTTCGTTCGCGGGTGTGATAGGACCCTCGGGAACAGTGGAAGTATCATCCCCAGCCTTGAAGGGTACTGTACACTGGAGCAAGCTATCGTCCGAGGCCTCGGATAGGAGGTTTTGGAGCTTGAGGCGGTCGAGCTTCAGAGAATTGTTGAGAGGAATGCGAGCAACGGGAATGAAGAGGGATAGGATCATGAATGAAGGGAGGGCTGATTTGAGTCCTTTCTAGAGCTGCCTAAGGAAGACGCTGATTGTCTCTGTGGCTGGTAACAAACGAGCCAGGTCGCCCGAAGGCGCTGAGCTCTGGCTTCCAAACGCAACGAGGACCTCTCTGCCAGACTTCTTAGACACAATGGCAGCAACGCCAGCATTCTTTGGAGAAAGAACCTTCATGCGATGCTCCACCTCCGCAACGTGCAGACGCTGGCCGCAAAGCTTGGTCTGCGTGTCTCGACGCCCTGGATACTCAATGGCCCCGGTCGTGACATTGTAACGACCAAGGTCACCTGTTCTATAGAACACCTGGGTAGTGGTGGAAGGGATCCAGGGCACGGAGGAAATGAATGTTTGTCGGGTCTTCTCGGGGTCATTGAGGTACCCCTAGCTGCGACTGAAATTCAGAAGACATTTCACACAATTGTATCCAAACAAGGGCTAATAGGGAAAGAAAGAACTTTATATGATATATAAATCAACAACCCGTGTCCAGCATTGGACATTATTCAACACATTCAACCTCCAAATCCACTTCCGACACGAAATTCACCCCTGATTCAGGTCG
Source organism: Emericellopsis terricola (assembly GCA_027569275.1). NCBI lineage: Eukaryota > Fungi > Ascomycota > Sordariomycetes > Hypocreales > Bionectriaceae > Emericellopsis > Emericellopsis terricola. The sequence goes on along the minus strand of JAPDEU010000010.1, from coordinate 30,900 downwards.
TCCATGCACTTGTCCTCGTCTGTTCGGTCTCGGGACTCCGCCTTGACGCCCACCGATTCGCATCAATCGGCATCCGGCATGGGCGTATCTTCCTGCTCGAGTGTCAGACCAGCCAGGGACTCGGCGAGGCGATCCACCAGCCAGTAATTGCACACGCACGCTGTGCGCTGGCGATCCCAATCCGCCACAAAGATGGTGGGAATGCGGTGCTTTTTCGAAGCATCTTGGCCATGTACAGCGTTCACGGCACCAAGATGGGTATCCTGCGAGTGGACCGAAGCTCCATCGGGGCGGGCTGCCGCGTCCTCTGTGCCACCCATCAACACGTCTTCGACGGACACAGACATGCTCAGCGCCTACAAAAACAGTATGCAAAGTAGTAGAATGGGCGTGTCTGTGATGGTCTGGGGGCGAGGACTGATCTGATGCTGCAAAGTCATCTTCTCGTCGACTCTATATATGTGTATGTACCCGCCACAACAATGGATCTTGAACAAGTCCATGTCCGTCCCGTCGACTCTTCATACAGTCCTCAATCTAGGAGAACCGGTCATCATTGGACGATTCATTGCGACTCTGCCCGCGAACAGGCCACAACGTCTCGAATCTGGGAATAGCCCATTGGAACACACGCTGGGACCAACTCTGTCCAGCGAAAGAAATGGTACGGCACGCATGTTTCTGTTCGGGAGCATTTTGGACCTAATTTCGGACGTTGGTGCTGAGTTGTAATGACCAACAGCGTGAACTAGCCTGGAGGAGGAGTATAGCCCCTTTTCCCTGGTGGTATGAGGCTGACGATTAGTCTGGTCTCCCGGAAAGTGGCATCGACATTATTAGAGGCCATGTGGAACAAAGGAGCAAAGACAAAGGGCCTGCCAACTTCACTGTGGCTATCCGTCTGTTGAGTGGATTGGGTGCTTCTGCGCATGGACAAAGCGCGATTCTCTGATTACAACGCAGGTCCTTCCCATGACTCCCTTCGTAACCGCACGTACCACGACTGCTTGTGTGGAAACGACACCTTCTTCTCTCTCGCAAATCCGCAGGCGTCCAAGTGCTTCAAAAACCTAGTAAGTTAGCAGCTGACAGAGACGAGCAATTTCATGCGCGCGCACCTTTGATTGTCCACACGCGGCTCCAGGGCCACCCTCATTGTGCGCTGATCCGCTGTGAGGCACCAGTGGACAAGACCTGTGAGCCACTGTGACACGCGCCCGCGCGCCCATTCTTCGCCGATAAAGACGTGCAGACCGCGATCCCAGTCGCCGGCCTCGCTCCCCAGGTGACGGCCCAGTATATCCTCCTTGACCCAGTACACCTCAAAGTAACCAAACGGCACACCGTCCCACAGACCGATGGCGGGGAACGAATGGCCAACGCTCAGGGCATCGTGCAAGAATGATGCATGGTAGTCGCCCCAGAATTTCTGCACCCTGGGGCTGCCCATCCACATCTGCATGAGCGATGTGTCACTCAATGTACACAGATGGGCATGTGGTGGCGGCTTGGGCCCAACGGGGCCCAGGTGCGGCACGGGCCTCGGCGAGATGGATGCGACACGGAAGGACAGGTACTGGCCAACGCTCGGTACGAAACGAGCGTAGAAAGTCTCCCCCATGCGAGGCGGTTTTGGGCGCAGGGGATGTCGCACCCCGTTGGTGAAGGTATACTGCAGCGGCGGAGGGGGATAGTACGTGGGCAGGTGCGAAGTCGAGAAGAAAGGGCCTATGGGGACGCCAAGCGACTGTTGCAGGTTCGTCGGTATCGGGCCACCTGGCAAGTCCAACTCGCCTCTCGTGGTGGTGGGCTGCGGCGATTGGGAGTGCGTCTGTCGGTGGTGCGCGCCATGCGGTGACTCGGTCCGCGTCGGGGACCCGGGTCGACTGCCCACGGGGGATCCTGGATACGAGGCCAGAGACCTGTTGGGTGCGAGGGTGAACAGGAACTGCCGCCCGGGAATCTGCCAGAACATGCGCCTCGAGACGAACATGTCGGACCATTCGTCGCCATTGTCGTCCAAGCTCGTGCCCACGGACGTGTTGCGCGCCGCGATGAGGCCCATTCTCTCCAGCTTGGGGATGAGATTTTTGCTCCTCAACACGCCATCCCTCTTGATGTGCACAATCCACTCCCCCCTGGGCTTCGCTTCATCCGGCGTATTCTTGGAGGCGTCGTTGTCCAGATAGAGCGGCGGCTCGGGCTGGTGGAAGTACCAGTACAAGGTGACCCACAGCATCATGGCGATCTGGCGGGTTGGGCTGTGTGCTGGCTTGAACTCGCTCGACGAGGGGTTGGAGATGGACGAGATGAACAGGGCGTCGCAGTCCAGCGTGGGCTTCGTGAAGGGATGCATACTCCTGGGTGCCCGTAGCGAAGCTGGCAGGTGCTCGTCATCGTCGACCATGGCATTGGCATCGTCCTTGGGATCCACGGTGTGGAGGATGATGGTCCAGCCCGCCGGGAATGCGTGATGATGGTTGACGTTGAGCTCATGGCTCTTGAACCCGACGCCTCCAAATATTGCGCCCGTCGTGAAGGTCTGCCCGTCGGGCAGGCGCATCGTCTGCTGCGATGCCATGGCTTCATGGAGCTTCCAGCTGTAGCGAGTGACGATCTGCGGGGCAGAGAGACGTTCATCAACATCTGTGAACACGATGCGTCAGGTGGGGGTCCGGTCGTCCCCCTACTCACAGTGAACTTTGACTCGGCACATGTGGCGCCCTCCGCGCCAATATTTGTTGGTCCTGCGGTGCCAACAGCATCAGTCCATTTTTAGGAAATATCAGGTCAACACCCTGCAGTGTGACGAATGATGTCAACATCACAATCTGCTGTGGTCTCGTTCCTCCTCAGCCCAGAGACGGTGCGGAGAAGCGCCCACACTGTTCGGCCTCTATCCCCTTGTAAGTATGCTTACCCTGTACGAGGTCGAGGAGAGTTCCCAAGTCAACATTCGCTGTCCTCAGCACCTCACCTTAGCACCTGTGTGACGGATGCGTTAGGAAACCGCCGTACAAGAGCTTTGCATTTCCATGTCAAATGCTGCGTTTACAACGAAGCCAGGCCTGAGGTCAGTCAGGAACACCACCAGCCCAGCGGTGCCAAGAGCACCATGACTGTGATGCTGTTTCTGCGGGCGGCATTCAGACTTCCCATAGTCCCGGCAAGCTGTTGGAACTGTCCCTATTTCATAATTCGCTGACCCCTGTTGACGATCATGATTACCTGCCAGCCACTATCCGGAGATGGTTTGGCGGATTGTGGGGCTGGATTCCGTAGCTTCTGCTCCGGAAGGTCTGACGTCACAGGCGCCATAACTGTCTGACGCCAAGCCAAGAGCAGCACCTTGAGCTTGACCTGCGCTGCGGCCAGGGCCGTAATTTGGAATTGGAGTGCTGCGTTTCCTCCCTAGTTCCTGTTTCCCATCCTTTCCACTTCAAATTCAATCCCGCGAGCATCGTCGACTGGCCATGAATGGTGCGTGCCGGCGCGTCGCGATGCGCGTGCCGACGGTGGCTGTCAAGAGCCAGCCGTTGGTCGCGCAACGCTGCTTTTTGAATCCGTTCCTGGGCCCTCTCTCCAACCGCGTCGAAATCCAAACACATCTGCCTACCTCGAAAAGATGGTTCACCAATGTCCCGCCGTCAAGACGCTCCAATGCAGACGAGACAGCAAGGTCGCTGAACCAGAAAGCAGCGGATGAGGCCGAGCGGGAGGTCACAGCGAGGCAGGATGCGCAGCGCAAGGCCGACGATCGACCATGGCACCGCGAAGACACAGGGGAGCACAGCCAGCCGGCGACTACATCGCCAGATCCTGCCAAGGGCGACGAGATGCGAGGTGAGTCAGGCTCAATGCCTCGGGGGACGCGGCTAACCTCTACAGGCCGTTTACTGACGACGCCTACACGGTTACTCAAGCTGATCCTGCCGCTCCCCTTCCACCCGGACCAAGTCTACATCAATCCGGAAAAGGACGCGGAAGACAAGTACGGACCTGAAAAGGTGGAGCCTCTGGCCCTGCTCGTGCACCCCCAGCAGCCACTGTCGTACCTCGAGAGGTTGATTCAGGCCGAAATCCCCCCGCTGCTAGTCAACGGAAACGAGAAGCTGCCAGGCATTGTCTTCCGTGCCGAAGCTGACAGGCACGAAGAGCGCGGCAAGAAGCTCCCCGAGGACAATGTTGCCTCGTACTCGGGGCTGGGCCACGAGGCGGAGGGGTCCAGCAAGGAGAAGAATTGGGTTCGGTGGAGTGGCAGCACCGAGGTGGGCGACTTCATCCGAGATGCTGCCCGCGGCCGTGAGTTTGCCATTGACATTGAAGGGCACAAGGGAGAGCTCCGGGTGGCCGTGCCCAGCTTCAAGGACCGCACGCACTACATGCGAATGCGCCTGCGGAGAATGTCGCGCCAGATCAACTCCATGGCCGAACTGAAGAAGGAGTGCGATGAGCTGGCGCACAAGGGCGCGCACCGCATCGCACAGAGCGGCTTTGGTGCGTTGGTGACCTGGTGGGGGATCGTGTACTACGTCACGTTCCACACGGAGATGGGCTGGGACCTCGTCGAGCCTGTCACCTACCTAGCCGGACTCACCACCATCATGGGTGGATACCTGTGGTTCCTCTACATGAGCCGGGATTTGAGCTACAAGGCAGCCATGAACGTCACCGTCTCGCGGCGGCAGAGCGCTCTGTACCAGGAGAGAGGCCTGGACCTCGCCAAGTGGGAGCATGCTGTGCAGGAAGCCAATGCCCTGCGCAAGGAGATCAAGGCCGTCGCAGCAGAGTACGACGTCGAGTGGGACGAGATGAAGGACCTCGGCGGAGAAGAGGTCAAGGAAGTTCTGGAGAAGGAGAAAAAAGGTAAGAAAGATGGGGACAAGAAGCGGGAAGAGAAAGGTGCGGCTGACGAAAAGAAGCGATCCGCGTAGAAAAGTGAGCGAGAGGTCTGGTCAATTTCTCCCGCCAGCAGAGTCGCGCTTTCACATTGCATCGGGCGTTCTGCACACTGTAGTTCCGATAGACTGATCAAGCGAAAATGTACCATTCTTGGGATGATGGAGGTCTGTTATCTGTCATGTCCAGACGCCGATTCGCCATGCTGATAAGGGCCCAGCCAAGGTGCAGATTGCAGCGAAGCTGCTGTCAGGGTCCAGGTGGGCACCCCGCAGCTGAGCAGCGCCCTGGATCGCCCGTCAAAAATATGCCGAACACCTCATAGGTCACAATAGCTATGGGCTCGGCGCCTTTTTCTTACAGCTGGTGCCCCTCATGGAAATTGAGAAAGCCCCCCTCGCGGACAGGGCAATCCAACGCTATCTTACCAGCAGCTTGCTGAATAGCTCCTAGGCCTGCCCTTCTCATCTTCCTCACCGACCTTGCCCTGATCTCGAGCTCGACACAATAGACACTGCCATGGCCGATAACAAGGTGTACCGCGCGAGCACCACCGCGCCCGTCAACATTGCCGTGGTCAAGTACGAGCCCCCACTCGCTGCCCACCGCTTCTGCAAGATGACCACTGACCACGGTGAACCCTCAGGTACTGGGGCAAGCGTGACGCAAAGCTCAACCTGCCGACCAACAGCTCGATCTCGGTGACACTCTCCCAGGACGACCTGCGCACGCTTACCACGGCCTCTTGCTCTGCCTCGTACTCGGGTGACAGCCTGACCCTCAACGGTCAAGCTGCCGATGTCTCTGGCGCGCGTACCCAAGCTTGCTTCCGCGAGCTGCGCGAACGACGAGCCGCCTTGGAGGAGAGCGACTCTTCGCTCCCAAAGATCTCGAAGCTCCCGTTGAAGATCGTCTCCGAGAACAACTTCCCCACCGCCGCGGGCCTTGCCTCGTCCGCGGCTGGCTTTGCCGCCCTCGTCCGGGCCATTGCAGACCTGTATGAGCTGCCCGACTCGCCAGAGGACCTGTCGAGGATTGCCCGTCAAGGCTCTGGGTCGGCGTGCCGCAGTCTGTTCGGTGGCTATGCGGCCTGGCGTATGGGCGAGAAGGAGGACGGCAGCGACTCCCAGGCCCAGCTCATTGCCCCGGCCTCGCACTGGCCCAACATGCGCGCCTTGATCCTTGTCGTCAACGCGGCCAAGAAGGACGTCCCGTCGACATCTGGCATGCAGCAGACCGTCGCCACCTCGGGCCTCTTCCAGCAGAGGATATCGCAGGTTGTCCCCGCCAACATGAAGCTGATGGAGGACGCCATCCTCAACAAGGACTTTGCCACATTCGCCGAGGTGACCATGCGCGAGTCCAACTCGTTCCACTCCTGCGCGGCCGACACGTACCCTCCCATCTTCTACATGAACGATGCGTCGCGCGCGGCGATCCGCGCCGTCGAGGCCATCAACGCCGCCGCTGGAAAGACCATTGCCGCCTACACCTATGATGCAGGGCCGAACTGCGTCATCTACTTCCTGGAAGAGGATCAGGAGACTGTGGTGGGTGCCTTCTACAAGTTCCTGGGCGGCGTGGGCGGCTGGAAGGACAGCGCCGCCAAGGCGCAGTCCGCCGTCGACCTCCCGGAGAACATTGTGTCCATCCTCAAGGACGGCGTTGGCCGTGTCATCCAGACTAGTGTCGGCGAGGGCCCGAAGAAGACGGATGAATTTCTCATTGACGAAGCTGGCGAAACAGTGAAGCGATGAGCATTTCGTTGCATAGCGCAGGGTCAGCACGTAGATGAAAGGTGAAATACTATAACGCAGTGAATGAGCTCGTCCGAATGTTTACGGAAGGAGATCTTCGTTGAAATATGCGACTCGAGTACCGTTAGACACTTTCCACGTCATGAAAGACCAGACGCACCAAGTCAGCCCCGTGTAACGCCAGCGCATGATGTTGTGGTAACACGAGGCCTCACATTTCGCTGCCCCTCAACCTCACTCTTTCAACTACACCTCACCCAAGTTTTCTCGCACTTTGCTGGTATCGAGCATCTTCTTTATTTTTTTCTCTTTACCAATGCCAGTACTTCTGCTCCATTGACGTCCAGAAACCCTCATTTCATGCAATTCCCCAGCGGGGCCATGGAGGATCTCGAGGATCGCAAGGACCCAGCTCCGGAGGGCGTCGCTCGCCTTCTGGAGCAAGGAAGCTCTGTCGAGATCCTCGAATGCGACAAATCTGGTCATGTGCATTCCAAATGGCTTCACAATCCGGACCACAATATCTTGTCGGTGAGTTTGTGTTCCAAACGCCTTGATCTTCTCTCACTGATATTCCCAAGACATCTCACGGCAGCGAGCCAACCTACTTGACCCTGTCACTCTCCACCATCCGCCAGGCCATCTACGACTCATTTCTGCCGGTCGGATACCCTCACTCGGTATCCGAAGACTACCTTGCCTACCAGTTCTATGACTCCCTGCAAGCCTTCTTCTCGACCATCACCTCGCTCCTCGCCAACCGGGCTCTTCTACAGGGCCTCGGTGTCGGCGACGCCAACTCCTCTGCCACCTTTGCCATGATGCTCACCATACTCAAGGACGCCATGTCCAGAATTGCCACGATTGTGTTTGCCCATCGCTTTGGACTGCGGATCGAACCCGACGCGAAGCGCTACCGCTTCCTGGCGGATCTGTTCAACGATACGGCCTTTTTTCTGGAGCTGTACAGCCCGTACTTTGGACCGTTGGGAAAGATCGTGGCCCTGAGCACCGGAGAGGCGCTGCGTGCGCTGTGTGGTGTCGCCGCTGGCGCTAGCAAGGCGGCTCTGAGCGTGCATTTCGCCAAACATGACAATCTCGCCGAGCTCAATGCCAAGGAGGCCTCGCAGGAAACAGCCGTGGGACTCGTCGGCCTGCTGGTGGGCACCGTCATCGTCAAGTACGTCGAGGGGCATTCCGCCGTTCTGTACCTCATGATTGCGCTGGTGTTTGGTCATTTGTGGGTGAATTACCTGGGCGTCTGCTGCGTCGCTATGAGCACGATCAACAGGCAACGGGCGACGCTCATCTTTGACGAGATTTGGAGGAACGGAATGGTGCCTTCGCCTCGCACGGTGGCGCGAAGGGAGAAAATTTTGTTCTGGCAGCCCGTCCTCAGAAACAAGGGCGGCGTTGCTGTCGGCACCGTCTCCATGGCCGAGAGCTACGGCCAAGCTCGTTCTGTGCTACCTGGCAGCCGGCTCGAGATCATCGATGGCACCGGCTACACCATGTTTGCGAACATTGCCGAGTCCGACGGCCGACTTGACTTGCGAATTCTGCTGCATGCTGACAGCACACCCATGCAAGCGATTGGCGCATGGTTCGCGGCGCTCGAGATCGGCTTGCACACAGAGCTTGGCTCTGCCCAGGCTGGAACGAAAGCGCTTCACCAGCCTCGGGGCTACACTGCCGCGTCGCTGCACGCTCTAGCCAAGGCAGGATGGAATACGGAGACACAGTCGTTGGAGACGGGCGCGCCTGTCAGACTTGTCCTGAGGGCTGCGCACGACAAGGAAGAGTGAGTTTGGGGCGCTCGTGGGGGCCTATCGTCTTGCTTCGGGGAAAAGGGCGGAGAGGGATGTGCTAGAGCTGAGATCAGCATTGAGATACAGATCATTACAGAAAATCTTCATCATGAAACCCGTGCCGCTCAATCCAATACTGTACAACCAAACGCCGACCATGCTTTCTCTATGCAGTATATGTTAGTAGTACATCCGTCTCTTTCGCATGAGGCACTCTATGCCAGGCCTGTCCATCTCATGGCCCTCATCTTAACACCCTCCCACGTGTTCAGCTTGGGTCGCACATCGAGGTAAAAGCTAGGCCCTGCCTTGCCGTCCGCTCGGCCAGAATAAAAGTCGATAACATAGTCGACCCTCGTACCGCAGCGGTCAATCACCCAGTCGTGTCTGTCGAAGGGAGGTGTGTAGCCGAGGATCGTATTCATGCGGGCCTTTGGTGTCATCCGCTCCATCTTGTTGGCAAAGCTCTCCAACTTGGGCCCGCCGCATCTGCGCACGTCAGCAACCTTGTCTCTTGAGAGGTGCACCCGACTTACTTGGACGACTCGAGATGGGGCTTCTCCCACTGCAAAATCTGCGCCCACGCCCTCTCGTTGACCGCATTGTGGATCGGAACCACAGTCTTCATGTCTGTTGTCCTGGCGTCGTACCCTTTCCTCTTCATGGCGTCAAAGAACATCTTCTCGGATGGGTACACCCAGTTGCCTGACGCATCCTGCCCCGACTCGATCTCGGCGTTGGCGGAGGCACCGTGTTCCACGGGACACGCAGCGCCATTCGCGGTGGAGCGGGGGATGCTGGAGACGACGCGATTCGTGTCGAGGCCGTTCGACGGCTTAGCCGGTTCCGTGACAGGTTGAGACCCTGACGACGATGACCAAAAGTACGACGTGACGCTTTGGGTCCATGACTTGGCGGGCGCTGCTGTGCTGTGGTCGACGGGACATGTGGATGGTGGCGGCTGTGACTTGGCTTTGGCGGCTTCCACTGCGCGAGCTTGGGCAAGCCACTCTTCGCGAGCTTTGTGGTCGACTGGACAGGCCGATTCTTCTCCGACCATTTTCGATTATATGGAAGACGGCGTGATCTGGGTTCGATGCAATAGTGATCAGCGGACCTGGGCCTGGGATGCGCGCAATGCGATGATGAAGATTCGACGCCGGGATCTAATTTATTCTGGCCGAAGTTCTACCGGCGCATTGCCAATCCCGAACTCCATGGCGGGCTTCACGAAATGCCAAGCCACACCTAAACCCGACTGCCATTGAAGCCACGATGGCTTGGGGATATTTGCAACCTTGTACTCCGTACAATGTTCATAGTATGCCAAGTCCCCCCTCGCGCGGGCCTCTACATCGCATTCCGCTTCTATCTTGGCTGTCCCGCCGCTCACTGATGTGATCAGGCGGTATTACATCATGGGATACGGCCAACCCCACCACTACCTTATACTGGACCGTGCCACATCACAGACGGTGCTCGTTGTGAAGCTTCCGCTGCCCAACCGCTGCGAGCGGCGGATCTCGATGAGGACCAAAACCTCCGGCGGTCATGTCCAAGACAAACATTATTGCGCGACACCTTGCTGAAGTTCCCACCATGATGGCCAGTGTTGGCTCCGCTCGAGTCGAGTATGAAATCATCAAGCTGATGGCTGTCTCAACAGTGAAGTCATCTTGATGACGTCTGCCCCTGGAAATGGCCCATGAGTAGGCGTTACTTAAGGGACTCTTTCACAATCTTTCTCACGCTTGAACCCATCATCATCAAGTGTCACCAACCTCCTGTGTCCAAGTGATTACGCATCATTGATTCAGACACTGCAACAGACGCAACAGCAACCAAGTAGCATCACTACAATGTCTTCCTACGAGCAGATCTCTAAGCAAGCCGAGAAGGACCTCGGCACCGAGCAGAACCTCACCGGCACCAACCGCCACGAGGGTCTCTCTGAGGCCGGTGTGAACTCTTATGCCGAGAACAAGTTCGCCGCCCATGGCGCCGAAGTCCTGACGGGCGATGAGCTGAGCACGAACGCCGGCTACAACAAGCGCATCCCTCCCACCGAGGGCGGTATCCTGGATGACCGCGGCCGGTAAGTCGCTGCTGGGCCACCCCTGGCGTTCTCAATCCTTCTGACAGACACTAGCCAAGCACGCGGCGAGCACTATGAGGGCGAGGGCGGTCCCCTGGACAAGCTCGCCGAGCGCGACGGCGGCCAGAACGACAATGACGTTGTCCCTGCCAACGTTCCCAAGGTCGGCGGTCTTGGGTCCGCCGATGATGTGCTCACAAAGGGCCAGGATGCCGTGACTTCCAACGTTGGCCGCCGCGCACCAGGCGTCGGCGGATCCCAGTACAAGGGCAGCGACTACTACAACCCCGAGTCTGTCCCGGACAGCATCTCCGCAGAGGGCAATGTTGCTCCTAGCAGCGTTGTCGAAAGCAGCCGAGAGGCCGAGCAGCCTGAGAAGTTCGGACCTGCATGAGAAGAACAGAGCAGTGGAAGCATGGAGCTACTTTGGCGTTAAGGGCATTTTGGCGATAGACGTAATGAATCACGGCATGATCTGGACGATCCAAGGATAGCGACGAAGAATACAAGCCAAGAACAATATTATCCGCGCGCGTGACAACTGGAGATGACCATCATGCGCGTGAGGGAACATATGGTCGCGTGCGTCAGTGTTTCGTCCGAGTCAAGTGGGGTGCTTATCGCGGCTTATCGAAAGTCGCGTGACCTCATGTTGCGTGGCTGCATCCATTGATGCGGTTGACTTCGTTCCAGGTGCACTGGCCTCGCTACAATACACGCAAAGACTTGCACAATGGTTCGCACAAGAGCCACATACTTTGGAAACTGCTTCTGCCATGAGAACTAGCACGCCCTCCACCACCGGGCGTCTGCCGTTGCCGGGATCACCCTCTTCTTCGTGGGCTGCGTACAGAGATAGGCTGCAGGCACTCCTGCGGCACCCCGAGATGAAGGTCGTCGTTGCCTTCTGGCTCTTTGGTAACGGTGACTCGCTCCTCATTGCAGACGCCTGCTGACGCGCTTGGACAGGCCTCATCAACAATGTTCTCTACGTGATCATTCTCTCCGCGGCCCAGGACCTGGTCGGATCCGTCCCCAAGGGCGTCGTGCTCCTCGCGGACGTGCTGCCGTCGTTCTTCACAAAGCTGATTGCGCCGTACTTCATCCATCGAATACCCTACAAGATCCGCATCCTCGTCTTCATTGCGCTGTCCGCGGCCGGCATGCTCTTGGTTGCGCTCACGCCGCCGTCAAAGTCTGTAGCCATAAAAATGGTGGGCGTGGTCCTGGCCAGCCTGAGCAGCGGTGGCGGAGAGCTCAGCTTCCTCGGGTTGACGCATTACTACGGACAAATGAGTCTTGCGGGATGGGGCTCGGGCACTGGCGCAGCAGGACTGGTGGGAGCCGGCTTGTATGTGGTCTTCACCGAGTGGTGGGGGTTCAGCGTCAAGAACAGCCTTCTTTTCTCGGCCTGTCTGCCCGTGGTGATGTTTGTGAGCTTCTTCGTGATTCTGCCCATGGGGCCATTGCGTGATGCGACGAGGAGGAAGGAGTATGAGGCCCTGACCGACGACGACGACGACGACGACGATGACGAGGCACGTGGCTCGACGCGTCCGCCCCCGGAAACTGCCCTGCTGAACCCCGAGCCCGGCGCCGTGACAGCATCGTATCCCACCGGACATAACACGACACATTCGTTCGCGGCGAATCTCCAGCGCGCGAAAGCACTCGTCATCCCATACATGCTGCCGCTCTTTCTTGTCTACGTGGCTGAATATACCATCAACCAAGGCGTGGCTCCGACCCTCCTCTTTCCGGTTGAGGAGTCGCCATTCAGGGAATTCAGGGGCTTCTACCCCTTCTATGGCTTCCTCTACCAACTGGGCGTCTTCATCTCCAGATCCTCGACGCCGTTTATCCGAATCAGGCATCTGTACGCCCCGTCTATCCTGCAGGTCGGTAACCTCGTCCTGCTGACCCTCCACGCGCTGTACTACTTTATACCTTCCGTGTACATCGTCTTCATCATCATTTTCTGGGAGGGGCTGCTGGGCGGGGCGGTCTACGTCAACTGCTTTGCCGAGATTCTGGAGACGGTGCCGGCGGAAGACAGGGAGTTCAGTTTAGGTGCTGCGACTGTGAGCGACAGTGGCGGCATCTGCATCGCTGCGTTGATTGGTATCGTGCTGGAACCACGCCTGTGCGCCTACCAGGTGGCCCACGGGAGGGACTGGTGTCAGAGGATCAAAGCGTCGCACTCATAGATCTAGACAGGGAATGGACTTGTTTTTCGTGAATCAGTGGGCATCGGTATGGCGACTTTGTACTCGCGTATCATTCAACGATGTCAAGAAACTGGCGGCTCTCTCTTCGTGCTACCTGGCAGAAATGACTCTCTGGGTCCGCGTTATACAGTTACTCCTGGGTTGGAGAGCCACCGTACTCGGCGCAGATGCTGGAATAAGGTATCAATAGGGCTGATGACCCCTTCGTGACGCCCAGGCCCAGCCGCAGCTTCCCGGACCTGGAGGCTGCTGGCGGCTGACACGGGCTTCGTGTTACGACGGATCACATCAATTCCTGAGAAATGAGGAAGCAAACTGGCCAATCAGGTACACGAGCTGCCCTCCCTTTCGGCTCTAGCTTGCCAGGCGGCCTAGTGCTCCGAAGCCTCTTGGCTGACGGCCGAGACTGTAGCATGGAGCCAAGCATGGCCTGCTGTGGCGCGACAGCAGGCTGCGCGCCCATTTGACGCGCTGATGAGGTCGGTCGTGATCCACAGCACTGACGGGGCTGAGACAGCCGCACAGCACGCATTCCACGTTTCCTGTAGCGCGAATCATGCCACCAAGGTCAAAAGGGCACTTGCTCAAGGGGGTGCGGCATGGCTGAGAATACGACGGGAAATACTGCAGTGGCGTGTAGGCGACATGACATGCCGGGCTAGGCACTCGCTCTCGGTCGTGCTAGAGAAAGGGGGCGCGCTGCCCAATCATGTCGATACGTGCCACGCGCGGCGGCGTCTCCCCCAGTAGCTCCATGGCCTTAGGCCCTGATTAGTGTGTTCTCCAGCAGGATGGCCGAAGTATTTTGGGGCGCTGTAAGCCTGTAGCGCCCTACGAGACATGTTCAAAAGCAGGCAGGGGGGGTCCCGAATTCCAGCCAAAACTGGATGGGTCTTTTGCCAAGACGACCCCCTTAGCCCCAAAGGGCCAAATTGCATACAGTCGTCGTAATGATTGATGGTGATAATAATTGAGACGCATTGCCGCAGGTGGGCCTGGGGATGGGCTTTCGTGATCTTTTCTTCGCCGCCCCCTATTCCTGCGAGTCCACATCCGACGACTCCGTTCAGCCTTGGCCCCCTTGTCTCCTCGTCGTCGTCGTCGTCGCCGCTGTTGTCGTTCGTAATTACCGGTCATTCACTATTGCGATTGCTTCTTCTTCTTCTTCGTGCGCGGCGTATCCCCACAATCTTCGCGACGACTGGTGCCGCGACCGCCCTAGGCCCGCCCTGATTTCTTGAAAGCCTCACGCCGACTACCACAAGGACGACCAGAGCACTTGACCGCCATGATGCTCGGCGCGCAGACTCGCACGAACAAGGCGGCAGTCCTCTTCGTAGGAGCTGTCGTTTTCATGTTCATCTTTGTCGGCCTCGTCTACAACCACCTCGACTCATTTTCCTCTGTTCCTGCCAAGTACGTCAAGCTCGACGCGCGTTGCGAGACAACCGCCCATCAGCGCCCAGCTTGCTAATGGTGCTTTAGAGCCGCTCCCCAAAATGTGCCGTCCGTGGTAGCTGGGGACGACAAGACTGCGCCGCCAGCGTCCGAGTCCAAGGCCGAGTCGAAGCCTGAGCCAAAGCCCACGGGGAAGGCGCCCACCAACGCGGAGCTCCGGGAGATGTACATGAGGGACATCTACTATCCCAGCGTCAAGCCCGACGCCGAAAAGTACAAGCCATGGGGTGCCTTTGAATACAAACTGCCCGGCGAGGCTTATTTCAAGGAGGGTCTTGGCGAGGACCTCTGCATCATTGATCTCGACAGCCGTGGCTTCCTTGAGCCTGGCCAGGTATTCCACGGCGACGAACTCATGAGCTGGGCTCACACGGAGCGCCTGCATGGTCTCTCCACTGGCATTCTCAACCACTACGTCTATGGTACGTATACGCCTGGCGAACAATCGTGGCCAGCTCTGCTAACGACCCACAGCCAAGATCCACGGCTACAAGTACTACTACATTGAGATTGAGCAGTTCGAGGACCGTCGCGACTCGTGGAAGAAGCCGCCCGTCATGGCCGAGATCCTCAAGCACCACAAGACGTGCATCTACATGGACTCGGACGCCATCTTCCACCACATGGACCTTCCCTTTGAGTGGCTCATGAACTACTGGCAGATCAACCCCGCGAACAACTCCATGGCCCTGGCCTTTGATCCTGTGTCCCAGGAGAACACGGACAAGTTCGGCCAGGTCTACGTGAACACCGGCTTCATTGTCGTGCAGAACAACGAGAAGACGTTTCAGATCATGGAGGAGTGGGCCGACTGCGCCAACGAGGGTGGCAAGCACCCCGACTGCGTCGAGTTCCGCACACACGGCACCGGCGGTCATCGCCACCCCACGGACCAGGGTGGCTTCGGCACCTTTACGCGGTACGACTTTGAGGCGGACATTCGCCAGCTCCCCTGCAACGAGGCCAATGGCTTCCTCGAGTCGCGCTCGGGTTGCGCCGGCATCTTCATCAAGCACCTGTGGACCGGCAAGACGGACTGGATCAAGATCAGCGTAGGCGAGCAGCTCCCCGGCCGCTATCTCGAGGCGTTCCACGAAGGCTACCTCGCCGAGAAGCCGTCCTTCTTCCTCACCGAGAAGCAACTCTTCGCGGGCGGGATTCAACGCGAGCCGTCAGCGTGACCTTGACAGCTGCACTTGTGGCATGTATTATTGGAGAGAGTCGCCTTGTATGTTTCTGACTCCTTTTGTTACGGCCTTGGTTTTCGTCTACTTGTGCAAGGGAGTTTTGCCGCCATTTATCGGGTCAATGCGGGTGCAATATTTGGAAAAGTTGTTCGCCGGCCCTTCAGACATGGATCACGGATTTTCAGGGCGGGGGCTCTTCAGTGTCCCGTGTTTTTCTTCATCCCGGAATTGTTGCATGTAATGCGTGGTGCGAAGAGAGGGATCTGAGACATTCTTGACTACACGTAGGGATGGGCATTTCGCATAACTGGGCGATTTATGAATGCATGGCTTCGGTTTGCGTTTGACTTGGTGGTGCATCTTGAGCACGCTGACTCAAAAGTCAGCGCCTAGAAATATGCCATGTACGGCTGTCCAGCACTCCAGTTCTCCGCCAGCCTTCCCCAGAACGACTTCTTCCTCTCAGGTCCGTTCCTTGCTTCAGAACAGCGCTCGCACTCTGTCCCTGTTATAGCCACATGTGTCCCTCTCTCGTACACACCGAGGGTGCACCTGACGCCGCGGGCGGCATTCGCGTCGAGTACCCTCCGTGCACAAGGGACCACATTGTGCTCCCTGTAGTCGAACACGGTGAGATGGTGGCCCTGCGTGCATGTTACGCAGATGTTATGGGAAGAGTAAGTGAGACGCATGGTGAGGAGGTCTTGCCTGGCTTGGCGATGAGTGATAGAGCGGCTCGAGCAACAGTCTCAAGACAATTCAGGCGTTGGAGGGGAAGGGTCGACGCGTGATGCCCTTGCTACCTTTCTGTTAAGAAGATTGAAGAGAGTAAATCTGCCGATAGACTCAATCTTAATTTCATGATTGATAGTTGTTGGTTGGTGGCATCACGACGACATAGGCTTGCCATTGTCCTGGACCAGCAGAATCGAGGACAATGGCATGTGCTCGGTGGGCGGGCCACACACGTCTGGCATCGGAGTCAGTTACCTGACTTTCCACAGCAGGCGTCTTGCAATATCGATATGAGGGATAATATGAATGGTCCTACGAGATTGTGACCCCAGTCACGGCCAGACGTGGTACTTGATGTGCGGCCGTCACGTTCACTGTTGGCACAAACGAGGCGGCCTGGACTCTACCCAGCAGATGCGCATTCCATACTAAGCCGTTAGTCTCTGCAAGCAGATAACTCTACCTTGTCGGGGGCAGAAAGAGAGTTTGTGGGGAGGAATTGCGTTTCAGAATCAAACTCTATCGAAGTGGGCGCTCGCGTGCGCAACGACATGCGTTTGCCTGCAAGGCCCAGCGCGAGAGGCGTCTTGACTAAGGTACGGACCATGGCAAAGACCTCCCCTCCTCGCGCAGATCAGTTCACGTTATGATCTTTGGCCAAGACGACCCGTGCTCACTTGTGATTCAGCCCAAGCTCACTCGCTACAGATGAGTCCCCAAGAATGGCACCCCATTCATCAAGATTTTGCCACGCAGTCCCGCCCAACTTCAGCTCTAGGCGACACAGACTCGACCAACGACTGCAGTGAGTTTCGAAGCCTCGGAACATGATTCTGATGCGAGAAACAGCGCTATCAGTCCTCTTTAGGGCCTCCTGACGTTTCGAGCTCCCCATCGGCCCAGACGACAATGTTCTTGGGACAGTCCTTCATGTCCTTGAAGAACCCCACAATCTCCTCCTCGCTGTACCGCAAGCTAAAGTGCATGAGGACAAACGTGGTATCAGGCCACTTCCGGATGACCTTTTCCAAATCGGACCACAGGGTGTGGTGTGTCCGCGCGGCTTGTTCTCGATGCGCCTCGATGAGAAAGCTGCACTCTGTGATGACGACGGAGATTCCATTCTTGAGCCACTCTGGCTCCGAAGCGAGGACGGAGGCTGTTGTGTCGCCAAGAAAGGCAAACATGGGGACTGTGTGAGGATAGGTGATCTCCGTGCCCGATTCTCTCAGTTCTTTGAGCTCGTGGCCGGGTCGATTCTGATACTCGCTTTTGAGCTTGTGGCTCGTGGTGCAGAAGACATAGCCGACGCATGGGACTGTGTGGTCGCATTGGAACACCTCCACCGAGACGGTCTTGAGTCTGTGTAGCTCCAGGACGTCTCCATGCTGCACGCCATGCGTCGTGTGCGTATTGAGCCAGGCTCTCTCATTGGCGGTCCGCCCCGGGTCATGCTCGTCTTCCTGGCCCTCGTACTGCCTGGGGTCCATGCCCAGCTCTTCTGCGTTCTCGACCTTGATATCGCCCCCCAGATTCATCATCGTGTCGGCCAAGATATAGTCGTTGAAGACCTTTTTCATCTGGGCGGGCACGTATATATCCGGCGGGTCATCGCGGTTCACAAACGCAGGCGCGAGGAGCGTGTGGTCATTGTGGCCGTGCGTAATGAAAATGTGCCTTGGGCGAAGCTTGTTGACACATAGGCCAGCGTCGAGCAAGATATCGAGCTGCGGTATCACGAATGACGTGTGCCACGCGGCGCGCGATCGCCCCGTCAAGACATAGTTCTGATAGGGTTTTGGGAACTGCCATTCGAGAACATCAGACCTAGGCGACTGAGGTAACGGCGTGGCAAAGTTCTCCTGGGGGTGCGCCATGGCTGTGAGTGACGGCGGAAATGAGGTGAGGTGCTGACAGGAGCTGCTCCCGGACGTCGAGGTCCAGCGGCGCCAGATACAAGGAGACAGCACGGAAGGGAGACGAGGTCTGGACAGGACGCATGGGACCATACGCATACGTACACATTCAAGACAATGGATCGGCAATCTAGCTGCGGCTCATCGTGCAGATTGAGAACAGGTAATACACCAGCACCTGGTTTGCTGAGGTCACTGGCAAGCAAGGCGTGGGTGGGGCAACGACTGAACAAGCTCTGGAGGCTGGAGTCTCGACTGCCTGAGCTTCTGCTCCGCTTTATGCGCGTGCTTCCATTTCATCCTGCTTTCTCTCCCTTCTCTCGTGCTGCGCAGATGTTGGCCTACGTCGCAAGCCACGTTGTCACATGTGGGGAAGCTTCCGTGCCCTGTCTTGTCTTGGCGGTGTCGACAAAACGCAGCCGAAGCTTCCGTCCACGCGTCCCAGACGCGCGACAATCAACGAGTGGGTGCTTTTCAGGGTTGCTCAACTCTATTCCGGGGTCTATGAATGATGATAGACATACACACAACTTCATCTGCCGCGTTCTCCTCATAACTCCGCATCAAATGATACGCCTCAAACAATGATCTGCTCCCAGTTGTTCTCGGGGTCCAGGTAGTACCACTGGTCGTACTCCGTGGGTCTCTCCGCGGCTGGGAGGATCTCGGACTCGCTGGGGATGTCGAAAGCCTCGGTGGTCTCCTCCTTGGGAATATATGTCGAGCAGAAGCGCGCGTTGGAGGTCTGGTTGCGCACAATCTTGCCAGGGTCACTCTTGCCCTTGATGAGGTTCACCCAGTAGTCATGCGACTCGCTGATAATCTGCTGGGCCACGGTGGCGTTCTGGTACACCTCGCCGATGATCGTGTTGGTGCCGTCGCCCTTGACGACCTTGTAGTAGACGAACCAGTCGTAAAACTGCTGGCGGAGGCCGGGGCGGTACTTGTCCAGGTCCTCCACGCCTATGGCTGGTTAGCGGCTTCCTGATCGCGTGTCATACCGGACGCTTGGACTCACTGTTGACCTTGGCGGCGAGGGGGTCCTCGACGTCGACGGCAATGACCTTCCAGTCCGTGCTCTCGTCGTCAATCATGGCGAGCGCACCCAGCACCTTGACCTTCTTGACCTGGCCCGTGTAGCTGGGCGGCAGCTCGCTAATGTCGAAAATGTCAATGGGGTCGTTGTCACCCGGGAATCCGGTGAAGGGGTGGTCAAAGTTCTTGTCCTCCCACGTCTGGGGGATGGAGCCATAGTTGAAGGGATACGTCTTGTGCGGCCACACGCTGAAGACGAAGCGGGGCTTGTCATCCTTTTCATCGTGGAAGATGGGGTTGAGAGGCTCATCGCGCTTGGTCTCGACCTTGCCGTCCGTCCAGCGCGGGATCTCGGTGTAGTAGTGGATGACGCTCCTGTCCTGGGGATCAGGGTACAGGGGGATGTCGTGCCAGAAGGAGATGGGCTCGCCGTCCTGCTCGAGCCAGATGCGCCACTCGAGCGTGTTGCGGGCGCCCACCTCGCGGAGCGAGAGGTCGTCGATGTTGAAGGCCTTTGCTGCTGCGCCGGCCGCGACAGGGAGTGCGGCCAGCAGGCGGAGGACTTGGGACGTGTTGACCATTTTCGTCGACTGCGCAGTATTTCGATGGAGGGACGAGAATGCTACCAAGCAGCAAGCAAGGCAGCACACGACAGCTTCGAGGGCGCGGCCAACTTAAGGATCAGTAACAGGACTGGCTCCCCAGCGCCCAGCATTGCAAATCCCCGAGATTGGTCTGCCATTCATGGTCACGCCCGACCCCCCCGCGCACATGCATCCCGCACATCATCTCCCGTTCTACTCCGTGGTCGCAAGCTGGATGCAGTGTCAATTGTTGGCTGTGGTGCACGTGGGCTAGTTCCTGAACGACCATGTCGAGGTTCTTGGTGGTTGTGGCCGGGTGGAGAAGAATCGGAGGTAAACATCTTCTGCAGCTGCAGGGGACCCTCATCCCAGCGTCCGTCCTCCGACTCCGAAATCCCCCACTGATGTGTACAAGCGACAGCACGTGGGTGCCAGCCATGGCTTCCAGAACGTTGACGTGCGAGCAACGACTGCCTGAATAGGCAGACTGCAGGAACAGCATTAACGAGCGCAGCGATATGCCTCACGTCAAATTGCAAGAGTCTTGCTGCACGCTGGGGTTTCCCTGCGCTCTTTCAACCGGGTTTCGTTCACTTGCCGCACGCAATCAGTCCAGGTTATTGCTGTTCTGGCGAAAAATTGTGGCATTCGCTTCATTCGTGAGGAACAGGTCTGCAGGCTCATTCTGAAGAGAGGAGTGACCTGCAGAAGCAAGGCCATTCCCCCCCGAATGCCGTTGAGCCAGGCCAAGGTGCACACGCCTCCTGGGAGCTGGAGCTGGTGCTGTCCAGCTTCCCCCAGAGCAAACCACGTGTAGTGATTCAGGGCTTTGCCTTGACGACGCAATTTCTGTGATCAACCCCCACGCGCCATGCCAAGCTGACTGTCTGTAAATATATATCGCGAGTCAAGACTGCTGCCGCAAACGGATATTGCATAGAGCCAAGGCCGCCACAACGACCTGGTCAGTTACTGGCTGAGTACTGCCATTTGGCCCTCGGGGCCTGGCTAGTCGTCTACGTTGCATCGCGCGCGCCTGGCTGCTGTGCTGTCAAGCCGTCCATGGCCACCTTGCTTGTACATGTTTGTCATGCTTGCGGTTGAGTCTTCTTACGCGCAGTGTCAATCTCACGTGTACACTTGCTTTGCCCAGTCGAGCTGCGCAGCCAGCCTGGTATTTCACAGACCCCGAATGATGCCAGGTGCCGCTTTGGTCTTCATTTGAAGCATTCTAGGATAGAGAGCTCATTCTCCTTGGCCAGCATTCCAACAAGAGACTCACCACCCTCACCATTCCCTGTTCACCAAGCAACCCCCTCATGTTGGCTCATCTCCAAGGATCAGGGACGCGCCCAAACAAGGGAGGAAGCTCGCCAGGTTTTGGCTCTGGCTGCCATGTCCTCTCCACCTCAACACAACTCTTGGCAAAGTCTTGCCAGCCCAGCTGGCTCCATTTCTCCGGGTCTTCCATAGCCTCGTGAAAGTGCTTCATGGCCAGGACGCACTGCTCGGCCCAGCGCTGCGGGCTGACCCTGCCCACACCGGTCGCCAGCGGCGTCATCAGGATGCTCTGGATCTTGCGGTCCGTGTTGGCCTCGTTATGGTTCGAGATGGTAACGAGAAGAGACCAGACGCAGTTGTAGACAATCTCCCTGTCCCAGCGCACGTCTGTCGGCACACGCATGGTAGGGCACAGGGCCACGTACTTTGTCTCCCAAGTATTCAGGGTCCGCACGGCAAACTCGGGAGGAATCTCAACCAGCGTGCATGTGCCTGGTGGAGCATACCCTCTCCATTGCTTGTACAGCACCTTCTGGGCTGCGTGCGTGAGTGCATGGTAATCGTCTGGCGGGGAGAAGGCGCGAGAGATGGCGTCGTCGAATGCGCCGTCGAGTCTTCCATACGAGTTTGCAGGCGATACGATAGCGTCGAACTTGACGTCTCTGTCCAGTTCTTCCAGTGTGCAATTGTGTATGGTGATGTCAATGGACGGGACCAGGCGGCAACGGGCACGGGCCGCGTTGAACGCCTCGCTGTCACTGGGTTGCCTGCAGAGAAGGTTGATCTTGGGGAAATGCGGGCTCGCCATTTTTGCCTTGGCTTGGGGGTTTAAGGAATAAGATTTTCGATGAATTGAATGGAGCCTGTGAAAGGTTGGGGGATGTTCATGAGAGCTGATGCGCACAGCATGCAGGATGCGCAAAGGTCGATGTTATTCATGTGATTGTGGCGGGGAAGGCCACCTACATGTAAGCGGAACATCATGTGAACATCCTCCTCACTCATTAGGCAGCCACGGGCGCACTTTGTGAGAATGATCATTTTCATTAAATTTTTTGACATGATTTCATTTCTGCAGCTTGCCTGCCATTGATACGGGCGGGAGATATTGACCACCGGCCATTCAGCCACCTGCCTACTGTACGTGCTCCGACAAACCCCGAATGGTCAGCTCTCTTCCACTCCTGGTGACCTCCATGAATAGAACAGGGTTTTTCTTGGCGGCTGAGGAATCGGCGAGACATTGCTGCCTACTAGCTAGCAAACTTCGTCTCGGCCCCATTGCTCGTGTAAAGGCTGCTTGATTTCGTCACGGGCGGCTTGACGTCGATTCTGTGCTGAACGGGCTGCGCCTCGTCCCAGATCTCAATAGGAAGCATTTCAATTTCCTCCATCTTCTCTCCATCCTCGTACACTGCTGCATGGATGGTCCAAGACGAGTCAATGGCTTGCTCAGTGAAGCAGACGTTGCTGAGTCTGAACTTGTATGCCCCCCATGGGCACAAGAGATGCTTCGTGCCTGTGATGGTGAGGGTACCGCGTAGAATTTCCGAGGTAGGTTCATTGAAAGGCTGGGCACATCGCTTGGATATCGTCAGGACGAGAGTAGCAGGGGGTGAGTTGGGCGGGATAGGTTCATCGCGCCAGTACTCGATGACGGGAACAGGGAGGAGCGTCTCGTTGGCGTGCCAGCGAGGCGAGGGATGGTCGACGATGCTGAGGGTCATTGTTCTTTGACTTGAATACTTGAAGGATGTTGATTTGGGTTTGCGTGGCTACTTGGAAACTGGAGAGCATGGACAGGATGCGGGCAACGGTTCAAGACGAGCTTCTTTATATGGTCTGTCAAGACCCGACATCGGCGTTGAGAAGCATCGATGGTTTCAGACAGTCAATCATAAGAGATCATGGCATCAGACGATGACGGATTGAACCCTGATGGACTAGGCGCCCGCTTCATCTGATCTTCCCATTGCCTGTCAGGGGCCAATCGTCAATTGCGTGATGAGCTGCCTGTGGAGCGCGTGGGATGAACCCGCGCTGGGTATTCTCGATGCTGAAGGAAGCGAGCTTTGCCCTTGTGAATCGAATCAGTCTTTTGTTTGATCTGCGTCAGTGGGACGACAAGCCCCCGTGGCAGTGACTCGGCTCGATGACGAGCTTGCTGGCAACAATGCTGCCAACAATGGTGACTGTTCCCGGGCACGCTGACGCCGGTTTCACAAGCCTTGACAAGTTTGCTCATTTGAGTACAATGAGTGATTTTCTCTCTGGCTTCCGGTGTGAGCACCTGTGAGTTTGTCAAAAAAGTTTACCTGAAATTGAAACCAAGGTTGACCCTTCACTCCGATCCTGCTCACATCACCGGTAGGTTACCCTGCACAGAAGGACGGGTAGGCAAATCTCGCAATCAAGATCGGTTTGATCCCATAAGAAACACCAGCTCCATATTTGAAAAGCCAAAGTATTGAGCTGCGACAGCATTCATCAACATCAGGTACGCAGCGGCTTGTCCAGGGGAAAGTTTGGAAAGCGTCGGAATATCCTCGAAGCCAGGAGAGGCAAATGGCCCATCCAAACTCACACTTAGCGCGAAATCCTGGGGTGCTTCATGCCACTGTCAGCATCTAATTACTCAAATGACCATAAGCATGACTGAAGTGAAGATTTTTAACAGATATTGAAGATGAGGCTATCTGAAATCTGCACTGCTACTCAACATCAGTGCCGTCATCAGTCGCGCACGTGATACGAGTGGGGCAAGGGACCGCGGGGCAGAAGCTCCCAGAGTCGACCCCTCCAAAACTTGACAATTCAACGAGGGGCACGCGGGCAAGCTTTGTTCTCCGAGTCACGCTCTTCGAGACACACCAAAATCAACATGGGCGCCCTCGACATCGAAACCCTCGTCCCGGCCATTGTCGCCGCGGACTTCAAGACCCTGGAGCCGCACCTGCTTACCCTCGAGAAGCACCTGACGCTTCGCACCTACGTCGCCGGATACGAGCTCTCGGACGCAGACAAGAAAGTGTGGTCGGCCCTCCGCAACAACAAGGTCGCCATTGGACTGGTTCGCAAGGGCCAGTTTGCCAGCGTCACGAGATGGTTCAACTACATTGAGCAGGCGCATCCCGAGGTCAAGGAGGAGGCCGTCCCCAAGCCGAACAAGAACAAGGGCGGCGCAAACTACAACATTCCCCTGCCCAACGCGGAGAACGGCGTCGTCACCCGCTTCCCCCCGGAGCCGTCAGGCTACATGCACATTGGGCACACCAAGGCGGCCCTGCTCAACGACTACTTTGCCCACGAGGCTTTCGACGGCAAGATGATCCTCCGTTTCGACGACACGAACCCGAGCAAGGAGAAGCAGGAGTACCAGGATTCCATTGTCGAGGATACCAAGAACCTGGGCATCAAGATTGACCGCATCAGCCACACCAGCGACTACTTCAAAGAGATTTACGAGCACGCCCAGAAGCTCATCAAGAGCGGAAACGCCTACGCAGACGACACGGAGCCCGAGATCCAGAAGGAGGACCGCATGAACCGTCGGCCGAGCAAGTGCCGTGACCGTCCTGTTGAGGAGTCGCTCGCCATGCTCGAGGAGATGAAGAATGGAACCGAGCTCGGCAGGAAACACTGCATCCGCGCCCGCATTCAGTTCGATTCGAGCAACGGTGCCATGCGTGACCCCATCATCTACCGCTTCCCCAACTGGGCGGACAAGGAGCCCGCGCCGCACCACCGCACCGGCTGGGAGTGGAACATTTACCCGACCTACGACTTTGCTTGCCCCATTGTCGACAGCTTGGAGGGTGTCACCCACGCCTTACGCACGACCGAGTAC
The DNA here is from genome assembly GCA_027569275.1 of Emericellopsis terricola. Taxonomy (NCBI): domain Eukaryota; kingdom Fungi; phylum Ascomycota; class Sordariomycetes; order Hypocreales; family Bionectriaceae; genus Emericellopsis; species Emericellopsis terricola. The sequence continues at coordinate 6,070 of JAPDEU010000010.1, read as the reverse complement.
GCCGACCGCAACGAGCAGTACCACTGGTTCCTGAATGCGCTCGACATTCGTCGCGTCAACTTGTGGGAGTTCTCGCGTATCAACTTTATCCGCACATTCCTCTCCAAGCGCAAGCTTTCCAAGGTTGTCGACACCGGCAAGGTCAGCGGCTGGGACGACCCCCGCATGCCCACTGTCCGCGGCATCCTCCGCCGCGGTCTGACCACCGCGGCGCTGCGCGAGTTCATGGTCAAGCAAGGGCCCAGCCGCAACATTGTCAACATGGACTGGCATGCTCTGTGGGCCATCAACAAGCGCATCCTCGACCCCGTCGTGCCACGCTTCACCGCCATCGAGAAGCAGGACGCTGTGCTGGCCACACTTGCCGGTGGACCCGAGGCTGCCTACTACGAGGACCGGCCCCGTCACCAGAAGAACCCCGATGTCGGTACCAAGCCAGTGCGCTTCAGCAACAAGGTCTGGCTCGAGCAAGTCGACGTCCAGAGCTTGGCGTCCGAGGAGGAGTTCACCCTCATGCAGTGGGGCAACGCCATTGTCAAGGGCCTCGACAAGGCCTCGTCACCCGTCAAGGAGCTGCAGCTGCAGCTTCACCTCGAGGGTGATTTCAAGAAGACCGAAAAGAAGATCACTTGGCTGGCGGAGAATCCCGACCTGCTGGAGGTGGAGCTGTGGGACTTTGATTACCTCATCACCAAGGATTCGCTGGACCCCGAGGACAACTTGGACGACTTCCTGAACCCCAACACAGAGACCATGAGCCTCGCGCTCTGCGATCCCACCGTGAAGGAGCTCAAGGCGGGCGAATTTTTGCAGCTGGAGAGGAAGGGATACTTCCGTGTCGACAAGGCGGCGGGCGAGGGCCCTGAGGGACGCGCCGTTCTGTTCAAGGTGCCTGCTGGCGGAAAGTAAGCATGATGTTTCACGAGATAGATGAATAAAGATGTCAAAGAAGCCGTGGCTGTGCTTGAATAGAGTCACGTAGAGCTAACGAGAGACGACTCGACGACCGTCCACTGTTCACCGCCAAAGTCGAATGTTTGTCCCTCGGACAAGCCATCCACAGACAAGATGTGTTGGCACGGTAGGGCAAGGCCGGCGCCAATCTCCAGAGTCTTCTCCCAGCTGTGTTGAGAGCTGAATTCCCATCGCTCGGCATATATATCATCCCCTTTTCGAAGCAGACCCTGGCAGTATTGACCAGCGAGGACGACCGAGCCCCTGTTCACGGCTCCCTGATCCATTTGCGCAACGACGCATCGAATCTTGTCGCCTGAAACAGGCACTAGATCGACGTCCTTCCACAGCTCTTCGTAGTCGGTCTCCTTGCCCGTGTCGGGGTTGAGCATGGTGCCTTTCTCCAATGTTTTGCCATCTGGCTGCGTGAAGTTGTCGCCTTCATCCGCGACGCCATCCGTGTCCGCGGTCCGCGAGTCAATCCAGTGTTCCCAGCGACCGCGCGTGTGGTCACCCGCGGGCGTGTAGGAGGATGTACCGGCAATCGCCCAGTCGAGCTGGTCGACCCCGAGCTGGACAGTCTTGGCCGACGAGTTGGGAGGCGGTGATGGCCATTGTGCGGGTGCTGAGGCGGGGCGCAGGGCGCGGATGTCTACGAAGCGGTTGCCTGGGGAGGTGACGACAACTGTTGAGGTTGGCTCGCTGGCTGCATCGGGGAGCCAGCGAATGTACTCGCGCACGGAGATGCTCATGGCGGTTGTTTGGTGAGATGTGTTGAGAGTTGAGTGTAGAATGTGAGATGAAGTTGGGTCCGAGGTTCGGAGTCGAGATGTGGAGATGTTCAGCGGCGGCCTTGAGCGGCAAGCGACAGCATTTCGAGGCCAAGATTGGCAGCCAAACAGTTTGACTCCTTTTTCTTGATAAAAATATGCTCAAACGCAGATGTGGGATCGTCACCATGTTTCCGCGAGTTCTCCCATGCAAACCAAGTCGGCCTACGAGCATCGCCCGGCATGTTTGCTTTCCGGAGCCAACATGAACATTGGCGCCGCTTTCTTGTGATCCATGCTCGCTCAGGCAGGCGAAGTTATCACAGGTGGAAGCTGAATATACTTTTTTTGAACGTAGCCCACTCAAAAGCTTTCTATCCGTCAATGGGAATGAACGCCAATCCAGAGCCACAAGCTCCAGTTCTCCTGACTTGTCAATCTCGGGACGGATGCTTGGGAGCCATGTTCACAGTCTTTGTCCTGTAATTTCACCCATTCTATGCCTCCGAAATAATAAAAATGAAAATACGGACGTGGAATCAGTTTACCCGCACACACAGACCTTGCGTCATCGAGCCCCAACATCCAGCTCACGGCTATTCTCCGTCCAAGGCGCAAACCAGATATCTGGGCCGACTTTGACCTCGACATGCTATTCCTCGCAGCGCGCGAGATGCAAAAATAGGTCATTTATCAAATGACTTTCGAAAGATTCCGGCACCAAGACCCTAAGGCTCGGCGTCGGGAAGAGATGTACACACTGTCCAAGCATACATGCACTTATATCACAGTAGAGCAGAAAGGTTTCATACTTCCAGTCCTCTGCTTTAGGAGAAGAAGACTCATTAGCAAGAAGCAAAGGCCGGTCAACGCAATGTGGCAGATGCTTGGAGATCGTCCATGGGCATAGGGTCGACCAGTACACAGGTACTCGACGTCAATAAGCCGCTATGAGCAGAATCATATCAGAGGAAGAGGTGTATATGCTTTACCACCCCTTTTTTGATACAAGAAATTCTTTGATATAAACCCCTATGTCGTAGAAGGGCGATGGTCGAGGCTCTTGAGCTCGGTATCAACGGCAGTGACTCAGTCATTGGCATCCTGCACGAAGTTCACTTGATGTAGTAGCTTTCATTAGAAGACGCTCATATTTTCGTCCCGAATTGATGCTTGTGAGACCACATGCAGGCTTCACCTTGATGTTCTCTGTACCTACACTGCGAAGAAGCGGAGTTGCTCATCTCTTCCCACGATATCGCTGGCCTCACAGAGTGAAGCAAGGATGAAAAAACAAAGACGGGCAAACGTTACGGCCGCCTCATCACTATCTCTCAGACTCAACTTCCAATCCCCTTTGGGGCAACTGCCCCGAACTTCTCTAAATTCCGATCCTCTGGAAAGATTTATCACTGGTGTGTTTCCTCCTCATCTTCTCATTTAGTGCACACACAAATATCACCAATTTGATCAGCTTCTCAACCACACGCAATCAATCGCCATGTCCATGATAATATGAGATTTGGTAGTAAAACGGTAGTTTAACTGCTCTCATGGCCTCCGATGTTTGTCTGACCTAGCAAAGGTACATTGAGATCACGCCCAGGGACTTTGTCATCGTTTGCGGCTCGACAGAGCACAAGGTGCATAAACTGCTATTCAGTGCCATTTCCCCGTTCTTCAGAGCGGCTTGCGAGGGAAATTTCAAGGTACAGTACACATATCACCTGGTGCTAAAATTCCAAGCTCAGCTGAAGTAATGATTAGGAAGCTCGCGAGGGAAGACTTGACCTCTCACACGAAGACCCCAAGCTTATCAAGGCCATAATTGAACACACCTACTCTGGCAATTACGAGTTGGAGGAATACTCTCCTGATTGCTCGGTCTTTCTTGATCACGCCAGAGTTTGGGCACTTGGGGAGAGGTTGAATCTCTCTGAATTGTCGCGCTTTGCGCTCGGCCAAATTGAAGATAATGAAGTGTGGTCCGCCGCAGATGATCTGGAACACCAAAAAGTTATCGGACAAGTTCTAGATTACGCTTACTCAAAGACGGCTGGCAACCGAAGCTGCAGCTCCGACATAGGGTCTGTGACACTGTCCAACGATCTGCGTCAATCATTGGCTGGTGGAATTGCCCAGAAACCAGAATTGCTCGCATCTGAAGCCATCTCAGACGCTCTCAAGCGTCGTAAAGACTGCGCATTTGATGTAGCGGTGGCTTTGGCCGAGAGGGTTTTATACTAGCCAATGCAACGGCCTAGATGGAGGATGTGGATGAGGTAGTCGGTATGAAAGGCGAGCAGTTGAGGCGTTTTTGCTCTTTCCACTTCTACGTACCTTAGTGTGCGGTTTCATGAAAGCCGAGCCTGGGAGAAGGAGGACAGGAATTGTTAACTGGTGAGTTCATGGTGTACAGGTCTCACTCTTGCCATTCATCGACCTTGCCTCCTGCGCAACCAGTTCATTTGTGTGTACGATTGAATCCCTGTCTCAATCCCTCGTATTCCTCTTGCCCGTCTCAACGGATCGAATCGTGGGGGTCATTTCCACGTCGTGGCCCATGTCCCACCTCATCTTAGGACTGCAAGACAAGAACGGCTGTCTTTTTCATCCTCGACCCAGCTCTGTCGTCCCTGTGCCTGCCGTTTCGTGGAGATAGTCCTGAAGTTTCGCCTGCTTCACGACACTGATGTCTGCGTGATTGCACTGTTCACACGCCCAGCGATCTACTGAGTGTTTTACAATTTGTGATCCATTACTTCCTGTGTCGGGATCATGCCACTTCTGAAGCCCAATCAGATGCTTCTAATGGTCATGGAGGTCACATCTGCCAACTGAAAGCCATTTTTTTTCTGCCATAGGTACAATAAAGCAGAGAATCGCCATGGAGTCCGCATATTTGGGAAGGAACACCTTAACGAAAAGCCGGGCGATTGGGGCCCTATGTAGGAAGGGCCCTCAGTGTCCACGGCAAGCCTGCTGATCTTGACGGTTGGCGCCAAGTTGAAGCCGGTCTAGTGTCCAGTGCAGAGCGGGACAGAATCGACGTCCGCCGCAATTTGACCTTCATCACATTGAATGTTTCTCCCAACGACGAAACCTTTGAAAGCATGCATGGGGCTGATGGATCTATCTCCAGCGTGAGAATATATATGCAAAGGCGTGGAAAACATGAAAACCGAGCGGCGGTGCCATCTTGTCGCCTAGTAGGCGCCACGCGGGAATCAGGGTCTGAAATAACTCATTACCCAGCGAAGGCCAAGGCTTGCATGGCGCAGCAAATTTCGGGAACAGGCGCATCGGATCGTGTGCACTGCTTGTCCAAGCGTGATTGAATATGAGAACAAAGCACAGGCCGTCCTTCCATCGCATGAGCATGAGCGTAAACCGCCAATGAGACAGGTAGACTTTTGGGCCTCAGGATCCTAAAGGAGAGACAACCTCGCACGCAGTGGCCCCAGGCCGACAATGATCATTCCTTTTCCTTGCATCGTCGTCAGCCTGTCGTGAATTGTCAATTGGCGATCAACGCTAATGTTGGCACAAGGACTGATTCCTCTCCGAACTGCGGCATATGGAAAATTCTTCTGGCAAATTTGTCCTGCTCCTCCAGGGCATGCTCGCATCTTCTATCACGCGGGGCAGAAGACGACCTTGGCAAAGTCTCGCGACCCCTTGGGCCACTCACGAAGTATCTTAATGCTGCATAGGTAGTTTCCCTTCAGCTTTGCACTCCGAACGCATGATATGGAAGTTTAAGATCAGGTATGAGAACATCCATGTAACTACAATTATTCTGACTGTCGTATGTAGATAATTTCATGCCAACAACAACACACATTTGACCTGGCAACCATCTCACCTGATACTGCAACGGTTTGCGTCCCTTTTTCTTCTGCATGGAAGAAATATCCGCCGCATGCGATCTCCTTTCGATCTGAGTCGCCTCGAAACCGTCCTCACATCGAGTTTTGAGCATGGGTAAACCGGCTGGTCCTGCACGACGGCTTATCAGCAACGGCCCTAGATGCCTGGCTGCGTTATGCTCTCACTCGTGTCGATGTCGGCCACCCTCGTGGAAGAGCTGATCTGAGTTTGTTGCTGACGTTCATTTTCGCCCCTATTTCCCAAGTCTCCGAGTCAGGCGGGGGAGGAAGCCATAGGAGGGTTAAGTCGCGGGTTGAGCTCAAGAAGGATCGGGGGGGGGGGGGGGGGGGGGGGGGGGGGCCGACTTCATGTACTGTAAGTGAGTGGTGAGAGGGCCGCAACCCGGGGGAAATAGGTGAAAAGGAAAAACACACACAGATAGAGGTAAGAGACAGAGGGTGAGTGATCAAGAGTCA